>JADMLD010001066.1:1200000-1800000 GCA_017589585.1 Phylloscopus whistleri | reverse complement strand
CTTCCAGGGATCCAGGGGCAGCCACTGCTTTTCTGGGCAACCTGTGCCAAGGCCTCACCACCCTCACAGGGGAGAATTTCTTCCTAATATCTAATCTAAACCTCCCTCTGTCAGTTTAAAATTATCAGTGCCTGCAATGGGTTTAACAAATATCTTTCAAAGCAAGTCCCAGCAACCAGTTTCCTTCTTGCATGAGAGAAGCAGGCGAGAGGAGCCTGGTTTGCAAATCTCTCCAGGGCCCCTGATGGGCACAGCTCCCTCCATCACTTTTTCAGTCTTTTCGGGCCCAGCCTGCACCTCCCATCCCCTCAGCTCTCCCTGGCACAGCTCTCTTGCCCATGTATTCCCTCTGCTCTCACCCTAGGCATCTGATGAGGACTCCCCTCCAAACAACCAGATCTCCTACAGCATTGTGCAGGCGTCTGCCTTCCGCGACTACTTCGACATCACGGTGTCAGAAGGGTACGGAGGTAGGTGCTGGTCCCAGGGCACCCCTGAGCATGCCCACATCCTGCTCAGCGTTCAGGTGCTCCCCTGACACCCCACTGTGCATCCTTCCAGTGATCAGTGTGAATCACCCCCTGGACTACGAGCAGGTGGCCAACGGGGTCATCTACCTGACCGTGATGGCCAAGGACGCTGGCAACCCGCCGCTCAACAGCACCGTCCCTGTCACCATCGAGGTGTTTGTAAGTACACGGCATTCCTCTTGTGCTTTCCCTGCAACTGCTCCTAGCAGTGCTGTTAACTCATCAATAACCCAACAAGACTGTCCCACCCCATGGATGTGTGTGGGTGGATCCCTATTACACATGTCTCGTGGATGTGTCATATGTGTCTCGTGCCACAACTAACCACAGGGTGATGAGCAGAGCAGGAACAGCACAGAAATCCCTCTGGAGGAGGGGTTTCTGCTGGGAGATGCAAATCCTCACAGCGTTCCTCAGGAAGATCAGATCGGCATGTCACTTTGAGGCACATTGTGGTTTGAGGATGTCTGCAGGGAGGTATCAGTGATGGAGACAGTTTGGTTGATAACGTGTCAGTCTCGCAACTGTGGGATCTCTGCCAGGCTGGCGTCAGTCTGGGAAGGTGAAGGAGATAAAGCCAACGATGCTGTAAGATGGGAAGGAAGTCCCATGAGCATGTCTCTCCTTCAGATCCCTCACCGTGCTCGGGAGAGGGGGAACAAGGCAGTGCCCAGGGAGTTAGTGGTGGTTAAATACATCCTTCCCACACTGTGCTTTCGGCAGCATAAACACCTCCTTTTCAAGACCACACTTCAATGGGTCATCTCCCCAGGCTGGGTCTGTATGCTGGCAGGGTTTAAGTAGCTGTCACTTTTCCCACTCTCAACCAAACGGAATTTCTCTCAGCTGGAAAAAGAAAAGAAATAAAAGCCAAAAACTAGGAAGAAAATGAGGGGGAAGTGTTTTGTGACGGCACTTGAGGAACAAGAGCTGTGAGAAGGCAGAACCGGAGCGAGTGTGGAGGGAGGTAATTTTTTTTCATCCTTTGGTTGTTGGTTTTTAATAAAGAAGTCAAACTCGCCTTGTAGATTTCCCATTAGGGGACAATACGCTTTTGTAGAGGGAGCCGCCGAGTCAGAACTAATAGTGCGTGCTGCGCCAGGATCCCAGGAAACAGCACCGCTAATAAGTTTCTGCCTCACTCCCTGCCACTGACGCCCTGCTCAGAGCGATGAGCCGGCGGCTCACGGCCTGCCTGTGCCTGGAGGAGAGGGGCTGTGTGCTCAGCGTGAGCGCCCGCCGCTCTCTGCGCCCTTGGAGATGCCGAGGAGTGATAGCACAAGGGGCATCAGCTGGAGGAGGGGGGAAATTTAGGTTGGATATTGGGAAGAAGTTCTTCCCTGTGAGAGTGTTGAAGCCCCGGCACAGGGCACCCAGAGGAGTTGTGGCTGCCCCTGGATCCCTGGAAGTGTCGAAAGCCAGGCTGGACAGGGCCTGGAACAGCCTGGGGTAGTGGAAGGTGTCCCTGCCCATGGCAGGGTGTCGCTCTTGACATAAAGAACTCACACCCACACCTTGCGATGTCCAAGGCAGAAAAAGAGAGGTTTATTTACAGAATGAACGTTTATCAAACTCCAGCAGTGACCATGGATTGGAGGAAGAAAATCTTCTTCTCCAACCACACTGGACAACCCAACAGTTCATCTACAGTCTCCTCCTTATGAAAAGAATGTAAACATTGCTAGATTTTACAAGTGGGTTGTTTATACGAAAGTGTATCTGACTCCAAAACACAGAAGGCTAAAAATAAGACTTTTACAAACTCCTTAAAGGGGACAGAGGAGAACGCAAAAACCCAGACAACAGCAGGGGATTGGAATGAAGTGAACTTTAAGGTCCCTACTTTGGGGTCCCTTCCAACCCAAACCATGCTGTGTTTTTAGGATTCTGTCTAGCTGTCCATCCATGACAAATCATTTCCCAGCAATGAGCCCTAAAACGGGGCTGTCTGAGCTTCAATGTCCCTTCCAACACAATCCATTCTAAGATTCTATGGTACACTGGCTGTCTGAGGGTGAAGTTGCAGAAAGGAGGGCTGAGGGTCAAGAGAAAATGGAAGCTGGTTTTAGCTGGATAACATCTTCTGTGGGAGTGGAAGAGTGCTGGGTTCTGTCTGGCGTCGCTGCAGGTGCCTTGGGGAGCTTTGGAGCTCCTGTGGCTGAAGAGGGAAATGTCCTTCTTGAGTATTAGGCAGGTGCAGGCCAGCTCTCAGCTGTGGCCAGATGGAGAGCCAGCCAGCAGCAAACCCTGCCTCCTTGGGACCAGGCTTGCTGGGCTGTGGCCTTGCTGAGCATGGCCCGATGATCTCAGGAACGTTAATGACACGACACAGCATCTGCTCTGGCTCGTGTCCACCCAGCTGGAGCCCCAGCTCAGCCCCATCCAGCTGCATGTGGATGCACACTCAGCCTCTCCATTGCCTTTAACCTGCCCAGGCCACCTGGGTTTGCCCTTGGATGAGCCCCACGGATCCCTGGGAGGAGGAGGAGGAGGGAGGGTGAGGACATCACTGGGACAGGCAACAAGTTCCTCATTACCCTCAGCCGGGAAAGCTGAGTGACTCACAGGCTGATGAAAGACCACCTGTTCACAGAAACTAAAGCAGGGGCTGGCAATTTAATTGCAGCACGATGGGCATCGTTGGCACGTGAAATTGCTTCAAATCTCAAGTTGGGTGGCATCAGGAGCAGCTGAGCCTGCAGATCCAGCAGTGGTGTTGGGGTAGGAAATGTCTCCAGAGCAGCCCCAGGGAAATGGAAAGGTCCATAACAGTGTTTTAATGTCCTGGCAGCTCTGTCCTTCCTCCATAGGCAGTTGTTTCATTTAAGGCAGATCCTTAACAATGTTTAAACAGCATTTAAAGCCCCCTGGGGAAGCTTTAAACAAGTCCAAAATCTGTTTTGAGGGATGTTGCAAACAACTGCTCCTGCCTGGTTTCTCCAGGGTGGCCGTAGTCACCAGCAAAGACAGGCTTGGAGGGAGCATGTGGGGATGCAAGCCAGCTTCCCCCCAAAAAATGCTATGGCTTCCCTCTGTGCAGACACACACAACATTCCTCCTCTGGAAGGAAGGCATTCAAAGCTCAGCTGCTCCCCTTGCCAGTCCAGTGTGCTCATGACCTTGTGGCCAGGTTGACCTGGAACCCTAAGCCACCCCTGTACTGCTCAGGGAGGGAGGATCAGGTCTGTGCATGATGCTGTGGTGCTTCATGCGCCGGCCGAGGCTTCCCAGGCTTGTGGCAGGGTCAGGAGCAGCTCAGAAGATGCTCCTCTCTCAGTGGTGGTGGTTCCTCAGCCCTGTGCTGGGTGATGAGGTGATGGGGTAGTTGGTACTATCCACACTGCGGGGCTCAGCAGAGCCACTGGCAACCATCTCACCTCATCCTCAGCTGCCTCCATAGTGAAACCCTGTGCTCAGCCCCCCAGTGCCTCCCCCCCAGGGCCACCTTCCCCTTGGCATCACAGACTGGTCACTCCTTGAGATGCAGTCAGCCAGGAGCATCCCTGTACCAGACTTCTGCAGCTACTTGACCGTTCTGCCTTTTCCCAACCAGCCTCTCGACCTTCTCTTTGCTTCAGGATGAAAACGACAATCCCCCCACGTTCAGCAAGCCCTCCTACATGATTACTGTCATGGAGGATATTATGGCAGGTACAGGGCACACCCTTGCTCCTTCTCTGGGCTCCCAGGAGGGCCCTGGGTATTTACAGCCAGAGTGGGGTGGGTGATGCCTTTTTGGGGGGGATAAAGTCTCACAGCTGTGGGGCCTGGGGGTTTGGCCACTTTGTGCATGTGCAGGAGAAGGGACCCTGTTGGGTGGGTGACCTGCAGGAGCGGTGTGAGGGCACAGGGCAGTTCTGGCTCATCCCAGTCCTCATTTCTGCCTCCCCCAAGGAGCCACAGTGCTGTTTCTCAATGCCACAGACATGGACCGGTCCAGGGAGTATGGGCAGGAGTCAATCATCTACTCCCTGGAAGGCTCCTCGCATTTTAGGATCAATGCTCGCTCAGGTGAGCCTCCGGATGTGCTCTGCCCTTTTCCTTTCAGTTCCCTCTTTCACCCCCACTCTCCTCTCCTCTCCTCTCCTCTCCTCTCCTCTCCTCTCCTCTCCTCTCCTCTCCTCTCCTCTCCTCTCCTCTCCTCTCCTCTCCTCTCCTCTCCTCTCCTCTCCTCTCCTCTCCTCTCCTCTCCTCTCCTCTCCTCTCCTCTCCTCTCCTCTCCCTCCCCCAGTCAGCCTGCTTAGGAGTCCCACAATTTAAGGGATTCACCAGATTTCAGACACCACCCTTTGCTCAGTCACCCTGAGAGCTTCAGCAGAGGCACCCATGGAAACTCAGCTCCTCAGCCTAACGAAAGGCTTGGCTGGGAGGGTTCCTGTTAGTTAAGGAACTGCCAAGGCCCATCCATTTGGCTCCGAAAAAGGGCCCATTTGTGGACTATCCTGACCTTGGGTTTAAGTGTTTCTTTTTTAACCTCGTCATTTCCTGTGGCTGCAGGAGAAATCACAACAACATCTTTGCTGGACCGGGAGGCCAAATCCGAGTACATCCTCATTGTCCGGGCAGTGGATGGAGGTGTGGGGCACCATCAGAAGACAGGCATTGCCATGGTGAGTGTGGGAAGAGTTCCCATCTCCTTGAGCCAGTGGTGCCCACCTGGGGCTGTGGGGAGCTGCAGTGTTTCATTTTCGCTGCGTGAAGAGCGCGCAGTGGTTCCTGCCCTCTGCGGTGTCCCTGCCACTGCTCCCAAAATGACTGTGCGAGTGGTGTGGACCTTGAACTCAGCTTGATTTCCTGGAAAACCATTCACACAGGAGCCACTTGACTTTCCAGAGCCTGTGGATGTGGTAATGAGTCCTATTTCCCCTGCAAAACGCTCCTTTGGTTCAGCTCCCTTTGTTCCTCTTGAGAAGGGGAGCCTGCCTGTACATGTGATTATTCCTTAGTCTATTCTATGCTGCCTGGGTCAAGGGTTTCCAGTCTGGCATGCCTGTGCTCCTGGGAAGGTTCTGGTGGAGCTGCAGGTTAAAGCCTTGTGCTTTGCCTCACCCTTTTCTGGCCTCAGGGAACCCCATTGTTGCCAAAGCCAACAGGAAGTATCCAGGAGATCAAAAGCTGAGGATCCATCCTTGATGGACTTGATGATCTTAAAGGTCTTTTCCAACTTTAACTGTTCTGTGATTCTCTCTCTCACTGCTCATGGCATCACATTTCTTTGAAGATTCCATTGGTTTGGATGCTCCTGCTCCTGGGATGCTCGGTTGGGTTGCAGGAGAGATGTCCCACAACACAGGGCGAAGCAGAAAAATTCGTGGTTGTGCTGAGGAATAGCCCTAAAATAATTGTCCCTCCTGCTGAGGGCCATCAGGAGATCTGGGGGCAGACTGGAAGCTCCCTATGGAACCTCCCAGAGACAGGGGTTGGCCTTGGTCGGGCACCAGCACAGCCTGTGGAATGCTGAGATCTCCTTTGGGGCTGCAGATGGGATTGTGTTCTCCTAAAAGCCTTGTTAAAAGGCAAAGCAAGGTGGGGAAAGATGCCTCCTGATCCCTAAAAAGTTAAAGGATATTAAAACTCGGTGAGACATGGGCAGATGAGTAAAGCTTGTCTGCAGGGATATACACCTGGCACTCGGAATAATCATTTTTGATGGGGAATAAAGGTCCATTCAGGGTCTTTGCAAGGTCCCCAGGTGATGTAAAGCACACAAGCTGCTCGGAGTAGGGGTGGGTGAGCAACCTTCCCCAAGGATCAGTGCGGTGCCTTGGCTTGTCCCCGGAGACTGCGGTGTCCAGACTGGCCTCTTCTACCACGGGGTGGCACCAGCGGCTCGGCCTGCTGTGACAGCGGGACACAGTGCCTGGGAGCAGGGAGGATCCCAGGAAAAGCTCCACTAGGACCTGCTGAGGGATGGCAGCTGCCAGGAGCTGCCCTGGAGCTGCCCTGGAGCTGCAGCCCTTTCCCTCAGACACCTGTAGAGCCCCACAGGCTGGGGAGAAATGAGTGCTTTGGGGAGGTGAGAGACTCCCAGGCAGCAGGATGCATCCCACAGGTTCGCTGCTGTCACTGGGATGCCATCTGTCACACTAGAGATGAAGACAGGTAACATTCAGGGCACCATCCTTGCCCCTGCTCTTGTCTTTGCCCCTCCCACCCCCTGTTTACCGTATTCTCTCCTGATTTCTCATTTACCCCTGGTCTTTTTCTGTGTTTTTTTACCAGTCACTCGGAGTTTTCCTTCCTTTCCTGCCATGTTCCTACAGCATCCTCTCCCCCACTGATTTCCATCCCCCTTCCAGTGAAGGAGCTGCTTGAAGACACACCTGGTGCCCTGTGGTTGTTCTTAACCGTGATAAATACACAGGAACAAAATCCAGTTCAGCTATGCCAGGGAGCCTTGGCTGCCAAGCCAAAGATGTCGGTGTTTTGCAGGTTTTCCCTCCCATGGGTGGACACAGAATCACAAAACCATAGAATAATTCAGGTTGGAAAAGGTCTCTGAGAGGATCAGGTCCAGCCATTCCCTCAGCACTGCCAAGGCCAGCACTAATCCAGGTCCCCAAGTGCCACAACTACACGTCTTTTAAATCCCCTGAAGAATGGTCACTCTGCCACTGCCTGAAGCACGTGTTGGGTACAACCAGGGGACGCTCCACGCCTTGGGAACCTGTACCTTCTGCAGCAGCTTTGCTTCCTTGGTCTTCCACAGGTGAACATCACGCTGCTGGACATCAACGACAACTATCCCACCTGGAAGGACGAGCCATACTTCATTAACCTGGTGGAAATGACCCCCCCCAACTCGGACGTCACCACGGTACGTGTGAGGCAAGGTGATTGATAGTGGTACTGAAGGGTTGGCTGGAGCAGGGGGTCACCTCCAAACAGGTGTCACCTCCAAACAGGTGTCACCTCCTAACTGTGGCGTCACCTGTGTCGCCTTCGGTCCGGCACCATCTTGCAGAATTGCATTTGGAAGCTTGCTCCTGAGCCTCCCCGCTGCTGGCCATCCCCTGTGTTTCTTCTCCCTGATGGGATATTTTTTTTTTCCTCTCCAAATCGTGTGGATTTTGGCCAAATCCTCCTTTTCTTAGCCTCGCCCGCGACCTCCTTCAAGGACCTCTCTGAAAGACTTTGATTTACAGCCTTTCAAGTCCCTCTGGCGAAATAAAAGAGAAGGAGAGGGGGAGGCTTCTATTCCATCACGCCGGGAGAAAAATGACGGGAACAAAATGGAAAATAAATGAGGGAAAAGTGAAGAGAATCCACAAAATCATATAAGGAGGAAGGCTACAAAAAAAAAAAAAAAGGGGAAGAAGGGTCTGGCAGTGCTGCCCGAGCCAGAGCACAGTGGTTTCCTCTCCTTCAGCCCTGCTGCTCAGAGCCAGCTTGAAGTCATCTTGCCTTTGACAACCCAATTAGTTGCTGGGAAAATAATTATTTTGTCACCGATCTGATGTAAATTCAGCTGCGGGACAAGCAGCAGGAGCTGGGGAAGTTATGAGGGCAATGAAATTGGGGTGTTTTTTAATGTAAATGTCTCCTGTAATTAAAAACGTCACAGGGAGAACAATAAAGCAGAAAATACCTGGCGTGGAGGAGAACTCCACCAAGGAATTATTCCCAGAATTTCTGATGTGGCAGCACAAGTTCCTCAGCATGCCTCTTTATCCCATTGGCTTTATTTTCCAAAGGATCCTTGTTTTTTAGCTGGTTTTATTCAAAAGGAGAAAACCCCAGCTTGATTGCTGCGCGTTTGTGTCTTGTCGTGCCATCACCTCCTGTGCTCACGGGCCAATTTTGGGGAGATTTAACACCACAGCAGAGGTCTCGAGGGTGCAAAATCCCTGTAAATGTCATGAGGATGCAGAGCTGGACGGAGGAAGAACTTCTTGCTGCTGCTGGTGCAGGGAGGCCAAGCTCGACACCAGCAAACCTTGGCAGGGCTCCCCGTGGGAGTTAATTCCCGTGGCTGTTACTCCCCTATAATTCTGTGCTGCTCCCCCACGGCAGGTGGTGGCTGTTGACCCGGACCTGGGGGAGAACGGCACGGTGGTCTACAGCATCCGGCCTCCCAACAAGTTCTACACCCTCAACAGTACCACGGGCAAGATCCGCACCTCGGGCGTGCTGCTGGACCGGGAGAACCCCAACGCCCAGGAGGCCCAGCTCATGCGCAGGATCGTGGTGTCCGTCACCGACTGTAAGCTTCAGTCCCACACTGACTGTGAGCTGAACCTTCCCCAGCCTGATTTGGCCTTTATGACAAAGTCTCTTCTATTTTCTTTTCTCCTGTTCTGAGCAGGAGTGTTTCTGAGGTTAAAAAATGGGAGTAGCTTTAAACCTGCTGCTAAAGCAAACTAGAAACCCTTCAAAATGAGCGTAGTCATTCGTGTAGCAGCGCTGAGAATGAGCCTGAGAGGCAGGAACTCTCCCTCCCCTCAGCCTTGCTCTATTGGCATCCCAGAAAATCAATTGAGCAGGTGAGGGAAACAGAGCTGATGGGTTTTTCCTCTGGAAATATTGCAGTAGGGAAACTTTCCTTAGGGAAAAAAGGTAGATATACAAAGATAATTCTTTATTTTCAGGACAAAGGGAAACAGTTTTAAACCAAAAGAGGAGAGATGGAGATTAGATGTTGGGAGGAAATTCTGTATTAAGAAGGTGGTGGAACAGGTTGCCCAGAGAAGCCTGTGACTGCTCTAAGCCTGGAAGTGTCCCAGGCTGGGTTGGATGGGGCTTGGAGCAACCTGGTCTAATGGAAGGTGTCCCTGCCCATGGCAGAGGAGTGGAATTAGATTATCTGTAAGGTTGTTTCCAACCCAAACCATTCTAGGATTCTATCTAATTGTCCATCCGTGGCAGGTCATCCATGACAAATCAGGACTGTGTCTGATTAGGAGGTGAGGGCTCCTTTTTAGGGGAAAAGGGTGGAAACGTCTGAAGCATTAACCCTGATACCCCATTCCTGCAGGTGGGAGGCCACCCCTGAGAGCCACCAGCAGTGCCACGGTTTTTGTCAACCTGCTGGACCTGAACGACAATGACCCCACTTTCCAAAACCTGCCCTTTGTTGCTGAGATCGCCGAGGGCCTTCCCGCGGGCTCCTCTGTCTTCCAGGTGAGCGTGTCCCACTGCTGCCATTCCTCACGCTGGGAGCTGCTGCTGTCGCTGCCGTGGCTTCTGCAGAGCGTGGGCCAGCAACACATCCTCTCCCTTCTCCTCATCTCCATCTTCTCCGTCCTCTCCGTCTCCTTCTCTCTGCCATCCTCTAGCCATGGAGCAGAGGGGATGCAGAAGGGGCTGTACATCTTTACTCCATGGGCTCACTCCCAGTAGGGAGGATCCTCCAAGGCCGTTTCATCCCTGCATCCCTGGGGCCAAAGGCACTCGGGATTTCTGTGCCATGACTTCCGTGGCCAGGGGATGATCAGGGTGTTCTCCCCACCAGGTCGTGGCCATCGACCTGGACGAGGGCCCCAATGGGCAGGTGTCCTACCGCATGCAGGTGGGGATGCCCCGCATGGATTTCCTCATCAACAGCACCAGCGGGCTGGTCACCTCCACGGCCGTGCTGGACAGGGAGAGGATCCCCGAGTACTTCCTGCGCGTGGTGGCCAGCGACGCTGGCGCGCCCGCCAAGAGCTCCACCAGCACCCTCACTGTCAAAGGTGGGTGCACCCAGACCCCATGGGGACAAGGACACCTCCCTGGAGGAAATGCAGTTTCTGTAGGAGACACACTGAGGCCTGAAAACAGGATCAGGTCTGGCTTTGTGTACAGCAGGACATAGGGACAGTTCCCGTCCCCACAGGCTCCGTGTCTGCCATCAACACGCTGCAGAGATGGGGAAAACATGGTGTTTCTGGCAGGGGCCCCAAATTCTCTATTTTTTTTTTTTTCTCCATTCCCCCATCCCCAGTGTTGCTTTTTCTTTTGCTTCAGCATGTGGTTCCCATCAGCTGCGTGCCTGGACATCCCGCACAGGCCCAGTTCAGAGCTGGAGCCTTATTGCAGTGGTCTGTCTTTAATTTAATGCCTTGCTATTTACTGGCTTCATGCAAGTCCACTGCTGGAAAAGGATGAGCATCATCCTGGAATAAACTGACCCTGGACTGTCCTCAGGCCTGAGTTTGGAAAAGAAGTTCCTGGTCCTGTACCTTTAGAGGTCTCTGACATGCCCCAGGAAATACTGAGCTGATATTTAAGCCCTGTATTTTCCTTTGAATGGGGATGGAAACAGGCTTGGTGAAAATAGAAGCTTGAATTTCAGTGATGTAATGGTTTTTTGTCTTGTGAGGAGGGTGATCTGCGTGTATCAGAGGCAACCAAACACAGCCTAGCGCCACTCGGCAGGAACCCCCACTGCACAAATGGCAGGGAGAGTCAGGCAGAGCATTCCCTGGAATGCTGAGAGCAGCACGCAGGAGGTCAGGGAGCCCAGCAGAACCAGCCTGGCGTCTGCAGGAGGGGCAGCCCTGGCAGCACAGTCAGCTCTGCTCCCCCTTTTCAGTTCTGGACGTGAACGACGAGAACCCCACCTTCTTCCCCGCCGTCTACAACGTGTCCCTGCCCGAGGACGTGGCTCGGGATTTCAAAGTGGTCCGGCTCAACTGCACGGATGCTGACATCGGGCTGAACGCTGAGCTCAGCTACTTCATCACAGGTGTGAGCCCCCTGCAGAAGGGGAACTTTGGCTGCAGTAAGGCGCAGGCGGCCCCGGAGCCCGGCCGGACTGTTGTGCGCTTCAGCGCTGCCTTTCGCAGCCCCTCCAAACCTTGTCCGGCATCGCCCTCTGCTGAGCGGCCCCGCTTGGCTGCCGGCCACGCTGGCCACCCTGCTGACCCCGGCACCCCTAGAAAAGCGTTGGGCGGAACACGGCTAGGGAGCAAGGGCTGGGGTGGCTTTCGTGAGTGTTTATGGCTGGAAGCCATACATGGAATTTTGGGGCATTTTTGTGGCCACGCGGGCAGGTGAGGTTGGGTGGGCAGTGATGCCGCCCAGGCAGTGCCTGGCTTGCTCCGCAGCTGCAGCACCTGCAGCGGGAGGCTGGGGAGTCCCCTGGCCATGGTTTGACTTGCAAACTGCACCCTGAGCCCTCAGGAAGAGGGTAAAAACAGAAGTGTCACCAGAGAGTCATTTTTCCCACAATAGCAGCCTGCTGTTTCATGTCACAGCCCCTCTGGCCTCTCTGCGAGTGAAGCGGGGTGTGTTGTCCCACAGGCACCACGGCTCATGTGCAAAGTTACCCCAGTTTGCTTCAAAAGCACTCAGGAAATGATTCAGCTTTTCCTACGGCCACTGGATTTTCCCTGTGCTGTGAGGCAGAGGGAAGGTGCTCTGCCAGGGACAAGGTACAAACCCATCCTTGCACAGCTGGGCTTACCCCACGCCCAGGCCCCAGAATCCAAGGAAATGGCCTCAAGTTGAACCAGGGAAGATTAGATCTTGGGAAAAATCTCCTCACTGAAAGGGTAGCCAGGCACTGGAACAGGTGTCCAGGGAAGTAGTGGATGCTTCATCCCTGGTCAAGTTAGACAGGAGCAGCCTGGTCTGTGGGTGCAGTGGGTGTCCCTGCCCACAGCAAGGTGTTGGAATGAGATGACCTTTAAAGGTCCCTCCCAACCCAACCCATTCCAAGTTTCTATTCTACTTGTCCTTTGCTGCAGGTGGGAACCAGGATGGCAAATTCAGCGTTGGCTTCAGGGACGGGGTGGTCAGGACAGTCGTGAGTCTGGACAGGGAGACCGTGGCGTCCTACACACTGATCCTGGAGGCCATCGGTAAGGATTCCCAGGGCTGCCACGGGGCCACTGCCACACAGCCACACCTGGTGGCCCTGCACGTGTCGAGCTCCCTTGCAGGTGTGTCAGAAGGGCAGCAACCTCCAAGGCACTCTACAAACCAGAGCCTGTGCCTGGTGCTAATACTGCACAGCCCATGTGAATTAATGTCCCAGTTCCATCACGGCTTTTGCAGAGGGTATAGTCTCCTCTCAGGTTTGCCCAGCCCCAGGGCTCTCCCTTTCACCTGGGAAGGAAGGTCCCCTGTTCCTGAGAGGCTCCACACTGTCCAGGGCAGCCCTCTACCCAGATATGCCAACACCACAACATTGTTCCCCTCATGCCATGCCAGCCCTTGGCTCTGTGGCTGCTGATTAACCCTGAGCCACCTGGCACAGGCAGAGGGTCTGTGTGCCAAACTCAGCTTGGCTGTCATCCCCAGAGCTTTATAATGATGTGCCTGTTCACAGATGACTTGGATGTCCCTTTTGAAAGGAGAAATAAGTGGCCTGGACAGAAATGTTGGGGGCACAGCATTGCAGGTGCCACAGGGGTTGCAGCAGGGATGCTGCACTGCCTGGGCACATGGGACTGGATCCCAAGGGGCCAAGGGTCTGTTGTGCCCCTCCGATGGGGATCACACTGCCTGTGTTTTCCCAGACCCCACAGGCTCCCAGCTGGGTGGGTTTAGTGCTCCCTGCAATACAGGCACGTTGAAAAATCCAACCCCAACCCATGCTTCCCAGTGCCTCATTCTTCCTGGCAAATCCAAGAGCTGCGCTGCCATATCCTTGTCTACTGAGCATCAACCCATCCTGGTGCTCTTTGATTGTGAGCTGAGCTGTGGCTGTGGAAAACTCATGAGGCTGCCTTCATCTCCCAAATCCCTGGCCTTCAGCAGTCTCTTCCCTTGGTGTATGGAATTGCAAATCCTCTCTAAATATCAGTTGCATTTCTAGCCTCACTGGGCTCCATGGCAGAGCTTGGGGGTGGTTTGGCTTTTCCTTTTTCTTTCAAAATAGGGAAGGGAAAAAAAAAAACAAACAAACCTAAAACCCCATGGTTCAGCGTGGGATTTAAAAGCTGCAAAAAGATGAAACGTTTTAGTTCAGAAATGTCAATCCCATTATTTCAGCAGCCATAGGCTGAGCACCACCTGTGCAAAGAAAGGTGACTGCACCTCCCTCCCTCACCTTTCTCTCGCTGCAGACAATGGCCCCACCGGGAACCGGCGCACAGGGACTGCCACCGTCTACGTGACCGTCCTGGATGTCAATGACAACAGACCCATCTTCCTGCAGAGCAGCTACGAAGTCAGTGTCCCCGAGGACATCCCGGCTGCCAGCAGCATCGTGCAGGCACGTGGCTCTTCCCCTGGCACCCTGGGGTGGGAGGTGGGCGTCCCCCACCAGCTGTGTCCTGACCATCATCTGCTGGAAGCCCAGGGCAGAGATTTTCTCTCCCTGTCGGTGGTCTGTTCCCTCGGGGCAGGACGAGATGTGTTCTTGCTCATCCACTCCTCTGCTAGTCCAGGCTGTGAGTGCCAGGGAGAAGGCAGCAAAGAGCAAGGGAAAATTAAGAAACTCACCCCATTTCTGCAGGGGGTGAGAGGAGAGGAGCCAAGCCCTGTGCTGGTGAGGCCACTTTGGCTACATCCCTGCTTTGTCCCTCCTCCCAAACAGAGATCTCCATGGGGAGGGAGAAGAGCGCCTGCAAAGAGATGCTCGGAGAGGGGGGAAAACCCTCGGAGAAGGAGAAAAGCATTTGGACTTTGCTTTCATTTTTGTTCCTCTTTGAGGGAGCGGTGGGCAGAGCTGAATGGCTCAGTGAGCACTGAATGAATGCGGGCATTCACACAGGCTCCGGGGCCTTCCAGCATCCCTTCAAACCCAGGGCTCTTCTGGAGCAGGCACCAAAGGCTCTTTGCAGAGGGCCCTGGGAAGGCTCCTCCTGCCTTCAATACCTCTGCCTGCACGGGGAAAGGGGCAGCTTTGTCCCCGGCTGGGGTGGGCAGGATGAGTCACTGGCGGAGAAGAAAGGAGCCTTTTGCCTCCTGCAACAAAAGTTTGCTGGGAGCCGCTATGGCTTTGCTCAGGGCAGCCAGTCCCCAAGGAATCCTGTGGTTCCTCATCACCTGTTGTGCCATGGCACAGTGTACCTGATGTCTCTGGGATCAGACATCAGTCTGCAGTCCCGGGATGGAGGTGTGTCCCTGCACAGGACTCCGAAAATTGAGCCGGTTTGGCAAATCGGAGGAATGGAGGGAACTCAAGTCTGACTGGTGTCAAAGTGCCTTTTCTCAGAACCCATTTCCCAAAAAAGGGGAATGCCCTTGAAAGTCCATGGCAAAAGAGAGGAAGTATTTGGGGGAAGTTGATTTTCCACGGAACAACATGGAAGAGAAACAGAAATGAGCCATCATCCGGCTTTAATTTAATATACACTTTCAATGTGAACCACGTGTACCGAAGGTCTCTCCCTTCAAATGCATCCCCACATCCCCAGGGCAGCAGGAGAGTTGCTGAATGTTTCCCCATCCCTTTCTCCCAAAACCAGGCAGACCAGGACCAGAGAGCAGGAATGGGAATGCATTGACCACAGCAACCCACAGCATGGAGGGGGTGACAGGGGGGACCACGCAGACATGGGGGCACAAGCCTCCCTCCACCGCTCCGGAGCACAGCTCAGGGGGAAGTCTTCACCAAGGATTGCTTTCTATGGAGCAGGTTTGCCCTGGGCTGCCTCTCTTCAAGTAGCCAGGTTGCTCCCACTCTCTTCCAGGCTGCTTGTTCAGGTGGAGCACAGCTTGCACAGTGTTTTCCAAAAGAAGTGAAGCAGCAGGACTTTTTTGGACTGCCCGGTGGTAGCTGCGCGTGGGTGTAGTTTGGATGCCTCCACCTTCCCTGGCAGGAAGCAACAACCTGGAAAGCGTTTGCGAACCTGACATTGCAAAATCTCCTGTCACCTCGCAGAGCCACTGCCTGGAAATGAGTTGTTCAAAGGGTCTCTGCTGGGTTGCTCAGGATACCAGGGGATGCTTGAGAAGGGAGCCGAAAGCTTGGGGAGGAGCAGTAGGGCAAGATCACATTTTGGTGGACTCCATGATGTCCCAGTCCTGGCTGGTGGAGAAGCTTCTGGGACAGGCGAGTGGGCTGTGAGACACCAGCTGGCTCCTCCTGAAGCTGCTGATGGAGCACCTCAGGGAGCCCAGACGCTTCCAGAGCCTCAGCTGGGGCTCGCTGGCATCCACGGGGTGGTGGGGCAGGCATTCGTGGGGGCCGAAGAGGGACCGGCCCAGCGCCGCTGGCTTGCAGAGGGTGACAAAGGTGAGGAGGGTGGCCAGGACCAGGAAGATGCAGACGAGCCCAACGATGATGGGCAGCCAGTCTGTCACCTCCAGGGACGTGGTGCTGGTTGGCACCGACTCCATGGTGGGGACCAGAAGCCCAGGGAGAGGCAGGATAGGAGAGCTCCCGTTGCCAGAGTCCTCTGTGCTCATCTTCCCTGCAGTACAAGGTGATACAGAGAAGTGGCACAGGCAATTACCACGTGGAAGCTGGACAGACAGCCACCCTCTGGTTGAACCGATGGATTCTTATCATGCCATGATGTCCAAGGTTCTCCCAGCCATGTTTTCAGTGGCACAGGGGGGACAGGAAGTGTCCATCTGCTTTGCCAGGAGGCAAAGCACAGAGGTGGGGCTTACACTTGCAAAGTATCACGCTGAACTGACGTGCAAAACCACCTAGCAAAGAAATCTACCACTATTTACATGTGGTACCATGGCCCCCTGGGAGGACGCTTTTAGGGAGCACACACGCATGTTGCATGAAGATTTTCTGGAAGAGATGAATATCCTTGTGCTACAGAAAGTTCAAAATCCTCCCCCTAAGCTGCTGAGGTTTGGTTCTCCTCTGTTCCCCAGAAACGTGGGTTTGTTGAATTGGCTGTCATTTGGGGGTTTTGTGGTTATTCTCCTGAAGAAATTGGACAGCTGGTTGAGCCTGTGCCCTGATAAGTCCCCATCAAGCTGCAGTATTGTACGAGCACTGTCTTTATTCTTTTGCAGGGATGAAGAGTAACACCCTCACCCTACTCGTGCCAAAAATCCTCATGTCAGGCATTTTGCTGACCTGCTTTCAGGCTCAGACATGCCACAGGTGATGCAGAGCAGCTTCCCAAAGTGTTAGCAGTGATAGCTCTTACCTAACACCTGGTGGAGACTGTCCTCTCCTTTCCCCAACGGGTCAGATCCTCCTCCCAAGAGCATTTTGCACCCACTTTTTTGCTCACATGCACTCCCCCAGCCCCAGACAGGCTGTGCCAGGGGCTGGCATCTCTCCAGATGGAGATGAGGAGATGAAGGCTGGGGAAATCCTGTTTGTGCCAACCCTCTGCAATGCCCTTGGTGCTCCAGCCTGTGTGCTGGAGGCAAAGCTTTATTATGCTGACTTCCCTGTGGAGATGTGGGAGAGCTGTCTGGCTGGTCTGTGGCTGGGCAATCTCCTGGTAAACTTGGATTTGGATTGAGCCAATTTTAAACTGAGATCTTGGGAGGGGAAAGGCAGGGCTGCAGGGGCTGCCAGGGTCCCTGGGTCTGCTCTTGCAGCCACCATCCCAAAGTCAGACAGGTGTGTGTAAGGCAGCAGCCAAACATTCACCATGAAACATTCCAAGAAGCAGAGAGAAGACATCAGCAATATGGTTTTAATCACTAAGGGTGTGTCAGCCTGCTCAGAGCTTGGGGGTCTTTGGGGAGATGGTGCTGTTTCCATGGGTCAGAGCCAGGTCTGTGCCTGGAAGATGGGAAATGCAAAAACAAACAGGTCAGCACTTGAGAGGGTGAATCCCTGTGTATATTGCAGGCAGTGCCAGGGACTGGGGCTCTTGTCACCTCCTCCACAGTGATGTCTTCACCTCTCTTCACCCCAAAAGTGGGGTTTTTTTATCCCTAATTAGCTTGGTCCCTTCCCCTCGGCTTTGGGAAGAGAGCAGCAATCCCAAGGACCCCCTGCTCCATGGGCAGGCTCCTCTGTACTGCCCAGGCACGAAGCCAGCAGGTAGGGCTGCAGTGTGTCCCACACCAAAGGCAGCCTGAATCAAGGTTTCCACGGCTACCTTCATGCTGGCATTGGCTGGCTGCGTGTGTCAGCATGGTGACCTTACATTGTTCCTTAAGAGGCAGCCAGGAGGCCTGGACAGCTCCTTCAGGCTGTTTTTGCTCCCTTGCTCTTGGCTGCAGAGTTTGTCTTTTAAATTCCCTTGACAGTGTTCCACAGAAACACACCAGGAGGGATCACACCGATGTTTTCCCAGGCTTTTTCAGCCATGTGCTGTTCTCTTGCTTCCCATCCAGCCTCTCCTCACACCCAGCTCAGCTGGCAGAGCTTTCCTAGCATTGCCCCTTCCCAGCATCACTGTCCCACCCAGGCTGCATATTCTCGCCAGTGGGTTAAAAGAGATTTCCCTACCCTGGAAATCCTCCCCAGAGGTTCATCCCTGCCTGGTCAGCTCCAAATATGACACATCTCCCTGAGCACTCGGGCTCCAGCACTGGCCACGAGGCAGATGAGGATCAGGGGGAAAAAAGAGAAGCTGCAAAAGGTAAAATGTCCCTGGGAAAGGTGGAAAGGAAGAAAAAAAGGATGATTTTGGTGCATGAGCAGCAGAGAGAGTTATTCTGCCCAGCACCAGGCACTGCTCCCTGGCCTGGCCCAGCTGCCTAGTTTGGCAGTTTTTCCCTGTGCTCTCCCTCCCTTTTCCTCAAGCTCCTGCAAAGAAAAGGCTGTTTTCAGGCACTGCCCGTGACACAGCTCCCGTGAAAAGCAGCTCTCATTCCCCTCCCCGGCTTGCTTAGCAACACTTTTCCTGGAGCTCCCCAACTTTTCCCCAATGTGCTGAATCTTTCCACCGGCTTGTAGGAGGAGGTGGTGCTGGGCAGCACGGAGCACGGCTGCCTGACCCGGATGGTTGGGTTCCCAGAGCAGAGGGCTGTGAGTGATGCTGCTCCCCATCACCCTCGCTGTTCAATGGCACAGCTGCATCCACGGGACTTCCCCCCCCCTCTCCCATCAGCGGGAGAGACAGAGCAACGCGCCTGGGAAGGCAGGAGGGATGCCTGACCTCATGCCCACCCCAGACTTCGCATCCCCACCCGTTTTCAGCCCTTTCCCCGGGCTGAGGGCAGCAGCTCTGCAGCCAGGGGTTTGTCTCAGCCCTGCGGGTGACCCAAGGGGCCGGCAGTGGCTTTGCCGCGGGGTTTTGGGCTCCCTACCTCTCAGCAGCCGGCCGGGCCCGGGCTCTGCCTCCCGCACTCCCGCCTCGCCGCTCTCCCACCGCGCTCTGCCGGCTGCCAGCCCCCTCCTCCCTTTGGGGAGGGTGGGACAGAGGTGGCAGCCGCGCTGGGGACAGCCTGAGCCAGCAAAGCCGAGGGGCCCCGAGCCCCTCCCCGGGCTTTGCCGGAGCTGTGTCCTGCTGGAGCTGTGTCCCCTTGCTGGGGTCGAGCCCCCTGGGATGCGTCCCTGCAGGATTTGCCCTGTAGGATGACTGAATGGCCGTGGGCTGAGCTCCCTGTGGTGGAAGGGATGGCACCTGCCCTCCACGTGCCTGCTCCCCCTTTTCCCAGAAAATCTGCTTTTTTCCCATTTTTAGTATTGACCCTCCTCATCCTTTTGTGACACCTTTCCAGTGGCTGGGGGTGGGTTGAAAGGCTGCTGTGACAGGCTGGCTGTGCCTGCAGAGGGATAAAATAGGCTGGAGCTCAACTGGGCTGCACAAGGTTCTTTCCATCTGCAGCACAGGGAGCTTTTCTCCCGCTGCTTGCCCTGCCGTTGTTCTCCCGACTTTGGGACAGTCTGTCAAAGTACCACCTTTCCTTTGGGACCTCAGCAGATCAAAGCAGCAGCAGCCAAACTTCCCTCGGGCTGCAGGCTGGCAGGAGCACGCCTTGCTGTAATGCAAACTACTGATTTTTAATAAAAAACAAGTACCTGGGCTGACCCATATCACCTCGTTTGTGTACCAGAGCTCCGGGCTCAGGGAGAGCTGGGAACAGGGCGGCCCAAGGGGTGCCTGCAAGATGCAGTTGGCTCATCCTGAAATGCACTCTTGTGCAAGGAATGGCACAAAAAGCTGCAAAGATTTACCTCCCATCCCTTTGTTTTTCCTCCTCTGGCTCCATGATAGCTGCTCCCTGTGCCATGCCAAGGCAGCTGGTGTGCCTGGGCATCGCTTGCCTGCTGCTGCAGGGCCCATCCATCCATCCCATGGGAGAGGAGACAGCCCAGCTCTGCTGCTGGGAACCCAGCAGGTGAAAGGGCTAGTGTGGGAGGGAGAACTCCCCGCTGCTGAAGGAGGTTCTGGGTGGAACATGGAATAAGCCACAAGCAAGATATGAACCCGTCTGGGAGAGAGGGAAACAGCGTGTGTGGGCACAGGGATGAGAAATCCAGACATAGGTCTGTGTTCTCCAAATGTTCTGCTGATGCAGGGGGACTTGGTGGAAGGGAGCAGGAGCAGTTCAAGGTACCTCAAAACCACATTTTAGAGGAGCATCTGCCTCCTGCAAGTGTTGTGTGGGGCTGGGGGTGAAAGCCCTCGCTGTTCCCACTACATGTGCGTCCTTTGCAGCAGCCAAAGCTCTTTCCAGCATCAATCTGGGTGCAGACCTTCCCGGGAAAAAGAAACTGCTGGATGGTATTGTAGGAAGATGAGGCAGAAGATGCCTTGCAGGGGGAAGCAGGGAGAGAATAAAGGCTCAAGGCATTCCCTGCATCCTCGCCCTGGTGATTTGTGAGCGGCCACGCTGCAGTCGAGTTTCAGGTGCTTTGTGGGGAGTGGGTTTTGCCAAGAGAAGATGCCCGGGCTCGGTGCCAGCTGGACTGGAAGGCCAGGCCCTGCTGGTCACCGACAGGTCCCGCTTCCCAGCTGCCGGCTGCTGGCCGGGGCGTTAGGGACAGCACTGCAGTCTTGTTCAGTGACAGCAGAGGGGACCCGTGCCTTGGTTTTCCCGGGGCGGAGGGCAGGCTCGGTCCGTGCCGGGACTGTGCAGTGCATCAGAGTCTAGGGCTGCTCCCACCCCTGCTCAGGGGCTCGCAAGGATGCTCTAGGCTGGTTGCGTTCATATTTCCTTTGGCAGTTTTCCCATGTGCTGCTGCTTGGGTGACTCACCAGGATGCCATGGGCTGCGTGCCCAGGGGAGCAGCTCCCCCTGCCCAGCTCCATCCTTGGCGGCATCGCCGCTGGGACAAGCATTGAAATGCAGGGTAGGATTGATGGAGGCACCTCCTCCAGCACACAGACCCGTGGGATTTGTGGTGTGGTCCCGAAGCTCAGCTCCCCCCTCAATCCAGCAGCTGAGCTGGCAGCCAAGGGCTCCTGAGCCCGCTGTCCCTGCGGTCCCTGCTGAGGGGAGGGTAACTTACTCTGCTTTGTGCTTGGTAAACTGCCCAGCTCAGGTGGAGGAGAAGGATGTCCAGTTTTGGTAGGGTAGGAGGACTAGTCCCCGTCTGGAATTCTCTGCCCTTCACTTCTACTTCTCTGCTTTTCTCTCAAAGGTGAAAGCCACCGATGCGGACGAAGGCATTAACGGGAGAGTGTGGTACAGGATTGTCAAGGGTAAGTCCAGGTGCCCCTTTGTGCACCAGGGAGTTTGTCCCAGGCTTGCTCAGCCACGGGGGTCAAGCTCACCATCCTTTTGCACTTCCTTTTGGAAGCCACAGAGCCATTTCTCACAGCCCTTAGCAAAATCCAGCTTTAGGGCTCGTTGCTGGGAAATGATTTGTCATGGATGGACAACTAGATAGAATCCTAAAAACACAGAATGGTTTGGGTTGGAAGGGACCCTAAAGTAGAGACCTTAAAGTTCACCTCATTCCAACCCCCTGCCATGGGCAGGGACACCTTCCGCTGTCCCAGGTTGCTCCAAGCCCCTCCAACATGGCCTTGGGCACTGCCAGGCATGGGGCAGCCACAGCTCCTCTGGGCAGCCTGTGCCAGGGCCTCACCACCCTCACAGGGAAGAATTTCTTTCCAATGTCCCATCTATCCCTGCCATCTTTCAGTCTGAAGCCATTCCTCCTTGTCCTGTCACTCCAGGCCTTCATCCCAGGTCCCTCTCCAGCTCTCCTGCAGTCCCTTTTGGCACTGGAAGGGGCTCTAAGGTTTCCCCAGAGCCCTCTCTCTTCTCCAGGCTGAACACTCACAGCTCTCCCAGCCTGGATCCAGAGCAGAGTTGCTCCAGCCCTCAGAGCATCTTTGTGGACTCCTCTGGGCTTGCTCCAACACATCCACATTTTTCTTATTGGATGGGATTCTGTAGCTCCTCCTGGCCTGACCCAGGGCCAAACACTGATGTAGCTGAGTCTGATGTAGCCAGAGGTGATGGGGCTGAATTTTTGCTCAATAGTCTCTCTCCAAAGGAGCCCCCCAGGGAGGGCTCAGTGTGTCACCAGGATGGATGTCGAGGCAGCGGGCAACATCCCTCTGGTTTTTTCCTCCCCCCACCAGGAAATGAGCACAACCACTTCCGCATCAACCCCAGCACGGGGCTGGTGATGCGAGGTGTGCGGCACCTGGACAGGGAGCAGAACTCCTCCCACGTGCTGGAGGTGGAGGCCTACAACACGGAGCAGGGGCCCATGAGGAGCTCCGTGCGGGTAAGGGAGGCCCTCGCAGCCACCGCGGGCTGCGCGCTCGCGCAGAGTGTTTGGGGTGCCTGGTCCTTTCCAGCGCTTGCAGTTGTACAGGAAATTAGAAAGGTCTGGCATGAAGATGCTGGTGGAAAATCTCTGGGGGCTGCTCATGGGTGGAGAAGAGCTTGTTGGCTGGGGAGTGGTTTAATTTTGGGTTTTTCCTGTGACGTTTTGGTGCCATTAGGCTGCTGAGTGGTGCAGCAGTCACTCGGAGTCCTGCTCACTCGGTGAGATGCGGCTCTGCTGCTGGGAGGAAAAGCTGAGCCTCAGCCTGTTGAAAACTGTGTGTCCTGGCCAGGCACTATTTAAATAATCCAGGGCCCAGTGGTGACAGTCTTCAGCTGCGGCACACCAGCTTCCCACGGTTCCCACAAACCCAGCACTGCAGTTGCATCTATTCTTAGACCCAGTGGTGGGGTGGGCTCTGGCTGAGTGTGAAGTGCCCCCAGCACCAGCAGCAAGCAGAAAACCAGGAGAAGGAAATGTGTTCCCTGGGGAAACAGCCCTGAACTTGGAGCAAAATTTCCCACCAACTCTCCAGCGTTTCTGTGTTGTGAGGTCTCCAAGGGTTTGATCGGGGGGTCCCACAGGATGGAGGAATTAATGTACCCAGTGTACCCCCTCACAGCAGGGAAAGACTGACTCACTCTGACCCAGAGGGCTTATTTAAATCTGTGATGTTAAACTGTTTGTGTTCACTCTCCACCACGTGGTGTTTGAAGAAGAGATTATCACAGGATCACGGAATGGGGTTGAGTTGGAAGGGATCTCCCCATGTCCCAACCCCTCTGCCATTGTCAGGGGCACCTCCAGTATCCCGGGTTGCTCCAAGCCCTGTCCAGTCTGGCTTTGAACACGCTGAAATGCTTCTCCTGGAGCACCACGAAGCATTTGTTTCCCAAGCCCTCCCGAGCGGCTCATGCGCGGTTTCTCCGGGGCTTCCCAGGTGATCGTGTACGTGGAAGACGTCAATGACGAGGTGCCAGTGTTCACCCAGCGCCAGTACAACCGCCTGGGGCTGCGGGAGACGGCGGGGATTGGGACATCGGTGGCGGTGGTCCGGGCCACCGACCGAGACACAGGTGGGAAGGG
The DNA here is from genome assembly GCA_017589585.1 of Phylloscopus whistleri. NCBI lineage: Eukaryota > Metazoa > Chordata > Aves > Passeriformes > Phylloscopidae > Phylloscopus > Phylloscopus whistleri. The sequence continues at coordinate 1,776,903 of JADMLD010001066.1, read as the reverse complement.
CGGGGTGAGGAACGCACAGTGCCGGGGAGAGCGGGGACATCAGCCCCTGAGCGGATCCTGGCTTGGCTGGGCTGCAGTCCCACGGGATGGGCTCTGCCGGGGGTAGGCGTCAGTGCTGCCTGCCTCTTCGGGGTGCTTGGTCCAGCCAGCAGCACGGTTGCTGCTCCCTCCCCAGGGAAGGGAGGTCTGGTGAGCTACAGAATCGTGTCGGGCGCGGAAGGGAAGTTTGAGATCGACGAGAGCACAGGGCCTCATCACGACCATAGAGTACCTGGACTACGAGACCAAGACCAGCTACCTGATGAATGTCTCTGCCACGGACCAAGCGCCCCCCAACAACCAGGGCTTCTGCAGCGTGTACGTCAGCCTGCTGAATGAGCTGGACGAGGCCGTGCAGTTCTCCAACAGCAGCTACGAGGCCGTGATCATGGAGAACATCCCCCTGGGCTCTGAGGTGCTCCGCGTCCAGGCTCGCTCCATCGACAACCTCAACCAGATCACCTACAAATTCGACCCCAACACCAACCCGCAGGCGCTCTCCCTCTTCAAAATCAATGGGGTCACGGTAAGCGGCCACAGCGTGGTCCCTCCTGGCTTGTTTGGGCACTGCGAGCTTTGGTTTTGGTGGCCACTGCAGCTGTTGCTCATGCTTTGCAGGGTGTGATCACGGTCAGAGGCCAGGTGGACCGAGAGAAAGGGGATTTCTACACCTTGACAGTGGTGGCTGATGATGGAGGACCAAAGATTGACTCCACAGTGGTGAGTAGCTTCTCCCAGTTTCCCTACCAGCTGCTGTCTACTTCAGATCCCCTCCTTCTCCCACCTCTGCCGTGGGACAGCCTGTCCTGGCTGAGCTTTCTGCAGTCTGGAAACCCTGATCTGGGGGAAAATCTGCTAAAACAGTTTTGAAGGAGGTAAATTTAGGGGCCTTGAAATACTCCCCAGTGGTTTGTGTTTCAGAGGGTTATATTTAGAAATTTCACAGGCAGCCGGGCAGGGGGTGGTTTGCATTTCTCTGCCGAGTGCAGGGCCAGCTCTCCACACAGCGCCATGCTCTTGTCTGAACCTCTCCTGGGGTGAGGGGCAGATATTCCAACCTTAGCTAGAAAAAAACAAAGGGATGCCCCAAAAGTGGAGCCACCAAATCGCTGCAGAGGGATACCCATGACCCCTGGCACTGCTGTGGTAGGGTGCAGGGTTAACCCACACTTCCTCATCCCTCGCTAACTCCTCATTGTTTGTGTTCTCTGTTTCTCCCTCTGCTTTCCTCCAACAGAAGGTAAGCATGTCCGTCGTGCTGGGGACCAGAATCCCTCCCAAGGTCCACACTGAACTGTGGGGAGGGACTGGGGTGGACGTCTCCAGAGCTGTCCCACCAGCACCAGCCTCCCTGCCACCCTCAGGACGTGGGGCAGCCCCCGGGAGCCACGCTGCTGCTGGCCAGCAGAATCCCGGCTCCCTGATCCGGCGCTGGGGACAGCAGCTGCCGGATCTGCCCCAGCAGCTGAATGAGCTCTGCCTGCTCCTGGCTCTCTGTTTTGAATTCAGCAGCAACAATAACTGAATCACCCCAGGGCGCACAGCTCGCTCCCCAGCTTCCTCCCGGGATGTTGTCGCATTCAGCCAGGCCACACCTGGGAGCTTGGGGCACCCATAAATAAATCCCCGGGAACAGAGAGGCTCTTCCTCTCTCATTTCTGTGTTGCCCTGCAGCACTTTGATTACAAACCCGATGAGAGCATTTCCTCTGCCTAGTTGTGGCCAAGGTAGCCAGGTCCCCTTCGAGCATCTCATGCTCGTGTGCCTTTTTCCAGGAGGGAGCTCAGGTCTCCTCCACACCCAGCTTGCCCTGGTTGAGTTAAACACACTTGGCTCTGCCTTCTTTCTGCCTGTTAAGCTTTAAAGCAAATCCTGCCTGACCCTGCTGCTGTGAGCATGGATGAAATCACTGCTAGGGAAAAGTTTAGCAGCAAAGGGTCAGCCTGCAGCAGCCCGAGCTGCTCCATCCTCAGCTGTTTGGAGAATAAAAACCAGAGGATGTTGCACAAAAAAATACACTGCTTGAGAGATGCAGCCTTGTGCTGTGTTTCAGCCTCCAAGCCTTCTTCCTCCTCCTCCTCCCCCTTTGCAGGCAGGGATGTAACTTCAGCTGCGTCATTACCACAGGGGCTTGGTGGCAGGCTGTTGGCCCCTCAGAGGGGTGTGGTGTGTTGGTGGTGTGCCAGGGTGTCAGGGTGGCTGTTGATGCTGGGTGAGCAGGGGTCTGACTCCTGTCCGTGCCCTGAGCCCCATGCCACCCTCACAGGTGACCATCACAGTCCTGGACGAGAATGACAATAGCCCCCAGTTCGACATCACCTCTGACTCATCTGTCAGCGTGGCCGAGGACAGCGCTGTGGGCAAGAGGGTGGCCCTGGTCCTGGCCCGAGATCCAGATGCAGGCAGCAATGGCCAGGTAGGGAGGGAGACGTTCGGACCATGCTCTCAGGCACGTGGTGTGATTCCTGGGGTTTTCCTGTCCAGGGCCAGGAGTTGGACTCAATGATCCTTGTGGGTCCCTTCCAACTTCCATTGGAAGGCTGGGTGTAGTGTTTCACTGACACAGAAATCCCCCTGCCAGCGTCCTCCCAACCCCTTCTCTCTGCATCCCTGTTAGAGCAAACCCTGATCATTAATGCCAGTGGTTTCGGGGGAGTTGTGCAGCAAGTACCAACAGTCCTCAGTCAAGGCATGCAGCAGGAGGGGAAAAACATCGTCCTTGGGCTGTCTGGGGCAGAGAGCTCTGTGGGACAAGTGTCAAAAGGAGCCCTGAGATCTGAAAACCAGCTGTGGCCTCTCCTGCTGTGGGGGCCAGCAGCAAAGTCCTTGGCAGGCTGAGCAGGAAGCTCTCTGACATTTGTTTTTTTCATTACCCTGCAGACGAGCATTAATGAGGTCCTATCACCCTTATAACAAAAATTGCTGGCAGCACATGAGCTGCCAGGGGGCTGGCCCTGTTTGCTTTGGGGTGGCTGCAATAAGCCAGCACACCTGTGGGTCCCACTACACTGGACCTTTTCAAAAGCTGAGACATCTTGTGGGGGATGCTGGATTTATTTCTGTAGGGTCTTCTTTCTCCTCTTCCTCCTGAGCATCACTCTGCCTGCCCCGGTTTTCTTTCCCTGTGATGTTTCCAGGTGACCTTCTCACTGACGTCAGGGAATATTGGCCGGGCCTTTGAGATCCGTACCACCAACAACACCTACGGCGAGGTGTTTGTGGCACGGCCGCTGGACCGGGAGCTGCTGGATCACTACACCTTACGGGTCAGCACCAAACCACCCCCTCAGCCCTTGGCTTTCTGGTTTCAGCACTGAGGCTCTTTGCTTGGAGCTGTGGGCTTCAAAGTAGCACTGTTTTCCTTGAAAATCCACCCCCAACTGCAGATCCAAGCTTCAGACGGCGGTGTTCCTCCCCGGAGGAAGGAGCACGTTCTGCGAGTGAACATCCTCGACGTCAATGACAACCCCCCTGTCATCGACAGCCCCTTTGGCTACAACGTGAGCGTGAGTGAGGTGAGCACCCAGCCCCTCTCCTTCCATCCTCCCAGGGTCAGGTCTGACCACCAGGCAAGGGGGGACAACGGAGTGTCCCTTGCAAGCATCACCTTAGGTCATTTAAGGATCGGTGACCCCTTGCCACCCTCACCTGGGGTGATGTAAGGGTTGGTGACCCCTTGGAAGCCCTCACTGGTGATGTACTCCTAGTTTTGGGCGAGGAAAAAGCTCTACAAGCAACTTAAGCCCGTGAGGCTGCCAGAAGGAGAAGTGGCTACACACCCATGGAAATGCCACCAAAGTGACACAAGAGACGGTGCGGTGCAGAATAAGAATGGCTTTCAGGAAGCAGCTTAGCAAGGCCTAGATAATTAAGCAATAAAACACAATCAGGCATGAGAAAAGACAACTTATTTCCTGACAGTTTAATTCCTGGACTGAGGCAGGGGGGGAGTCTCAATTTGGTGATGAAAAATGAATATGAGTAATAGCCAGTGCCACTTAGCTGTGAGGAACTGCTGCACATGATTTATAGCTTAGCATTAAGGATATTGCCCTGTTAAGGTTTTCTTATCTATTTAATACATGTTCAGAGGAGGTCGAAGAACAGAATTTCTGTTTTGATTTTCCCCGTAATGGGACTATCCAAAAATAATTAGCCAAGCTCTGGGCCCATTACACGGCCTTCACCTCTGCACACTCTGTGGGTTTAATGCTCTTCCAGGCTGTGCCAGACTAGATAAGACCTGATGTGCAGCTTCCCGCTGAGCTGCTGGGTGTTGGGGCAGCGAGTTTGGAGCCTCGAGCACGCCCGTGCCCTCTCCATATTAGAGTTGCATTATTAATCAGGTGTTTTGTGTGTGCTGAGGCTGGTGGGATTTACACCGCCTGTCTCTGCTGCTCGCCCCGCAGAACGTCGGCGGTGGCACGGCGGTGGCCCAGGTGCGCGCCACCGACCGGGACATCGGCCTCAACAGCGTCCTCTCCTACTACATCACCCGTGGGAACGAGGACCTGACCTTCCGCATGGACCGCGTCACCGGCGAGATCGCCACCCGGCCCTCCCCGCCCGACCGCGAGCGCCAGAGCTTCTACAGCCTCGTGGTCACCGTGGAGGACGAGGGCAACCCCTCCCTGTCGGTGAGCCACCAACATGGGCCTTTCCGGGGCAGGATGGGGCTGGGAAGTGCTGTGGGAGCGAGCTTGGCACGGAGTGTGGAAGGTGAAAGGGGGGAAAAGGCACAGGGTGACCTTTCAGTGACTCGGGGTCCAAACCTGCTGTGCACAGATTTGGTTCAGTCTCCTTCGATGCCTGGTCCTGCAGGTGCCTCCCTCACAGTCGTTCAGCAGGCCTTATCTCCCATCTCCAAATGCAAAAAATAGGAGCATCCCTATGGGGAAGTGTGCTGGCTGCTGCTGCCCTGCTCACAGGCTCTCCGGGTGCTGGGTCTGGAAGGGCTCCAGACACTGCCCACCCATCTCAGCACTGGGAGTGGCTGGAGCAGCAGCTCAAGCACAGTTCCATTCACCATTTTTGTGCATGTCTGCCGTGGTCCTTGAGAATGAGAAGGGCTCTGGTGATTTTGACAAGGGCCCGGAGTGCCAGGACAGGGGGGAATGGCATCAGACTGGAAGGGGGTTGATGTGAGAGCCCACCATCATCCCATGGCCTGGGGAAGTGACCGTCTGGCTTGGTTCGTTGTTTGTGCCTCTGAGGATAACTCTGGCATGGGAGGGCCAAAAGAGCAAATAGCATGTGGGGCGTTTTCCAGTCCTGAGTCCTTCTAACCCCATGTCTTTGTAGAGAGGTGAGTGAGCACCCACGTGCACAAATAGTGAGATGGGCTGACACCTTGTGTGACACTCTGTCATCCTTCCTATCCTCCACCCACACCTGCTATCTCTCACCATCTCTGCTCTGCCAAGAGAGCTCTTCCTGCAAAGCCCTGCTCTATACTTTGATGAAACAGGTCACAGCCAGCAGTGCAAAGTGCGGCTGTGATTCTCACTTCAGGCCTTGCACTCTCAGCTCCTCCCTCCCAGCTGGTTCACACTTCAGCTTCTGCATCACCATCTTTTCCATTAGTTGTATTGTCACTGGGGCTTAAACCTAGGTAAGTCTCCTTCCCCCAGAAGGAGAGAAGGCACCTTCATGTGACTGCAGCACACCATGCCACCAGCTCCTCCTTGTCCCCATCCCTGTGAGAGCGTCACTGATCCTGGTGTGCTGAGGAATTCCGTGTGCTGAGCTGGCAAATCCCATTGCCATGGCAATGGCCTCTTCCCTTCCCGGTGCCAGCGAGGACAAGTGGCACAGCTTATCACTTCATGCTGCCCAGGCAGTGTCCTAGCAGCCCTGCCTGTCCCCAGAGGCTCTGCTGCGTGCCCACCGTGTCACGAGCACACGATATGCCAGCAGCGACCATCCAAATCCCGGCGACACAAAGTGCCCAGTGACCCAATTCCTGAGTGGAGAGAAGAGCTTTGGCCCCTTTCAGAGCTTGAGGACGCTCAGGTCTTGTGAAAGGCTGTTCAGCATGTTGCTGGGTGCCCGCTGGCCTCACGCCTGGGTGGGGAAATGATGTCTGTCAGGGGCTTGCTGCCTGCCAGAAACTCTGCTTTCACAAGGAGCTCCGGGCTGATGCAACAATGCACAAAAGGGGGTGATTGTCTGTAATTTGTAGATCCATCCATGGGTTTCAAGGTTTGGCCTTCTCTCTGTAGGAGAGGCAGAGGAGACAGAGCTGAGAGGGGACTGGGAAGTCCTCACTTGGAAGTGATGATCTGGGATACCCAGGACAGCAAGGGAGCAGGGAAGACTGGCCAAGAGGAATCTCTTGGGAGCTGGAAATGCAGGAAAAGGAGGATGAAATGCTGCTGATAAAAGGAAAATATTTTCCTGAAAAGCATTGCAGGATAAAGTTGCAGCTCATAAGCTGGTGAGCTGCAACTGAAAGGTACAGGAGTCACCTGGGTGCTGTCTGACCCTGAGGCAAGCCAGCAGCTGCACCTCCCCAAGGGCTGGCCCTGCTCCGGAGTGCTCAGAATTCTTCCTGCAGCAGCAGGAAGATCTGCCCAGGGAAGTTGCAGCAGCCCTGTGCACTGGGACAGGGATCCTGCTGGTACCCACAGCCCCAGGCACTGGTGGCTCCAGCAGGGCAGGGTGGATCCTCACTGCCCAGACATTGATCTTGCGGCTGGGTCACCTTCACCACGAGCATCCGTGTCATCTTCTCCATGGTAGTGGGGGCCAAGGTGGGGGAACAGCACCCCTGTGCCAGGACTCTGGCTCCAGAATGCGTGAAAGCCTGGGTAGCCACTTCTTCTCTCTCCTAGAAGTCTTTAGTTTTCCTTCTGGAAGGAAAACTGCTGCCACTCAGTGCCCCTGCATGCCACACCAGAGCCTCTGGCAGAGAGCTTGGCTCTGCCTGCAGCACCGGGCACCCTGAGAAATGGGGTTCCTGCCACACAGAGCAAAACCTGTTTCCAACAAAGCTTCCTTCTGTCATCAAACAGCACATTCATTAGGGAACAGGGCGACTTGGAGAGGGTTTCAAAGCCGTTCAGACCTGCAGGCAGGCAGAACCCTGGCGTGCCTTTCCAGCTGGAGCTGCTGAGACAGGGAGAAGGAAGTGCTGGAGGCACCAGGTGCTGGATTCCCCAGCAAAGCCGGGAAGGGGCCGAGCCGTGGGTGGCAATACAGCAGAGTCCTGTGCTCAGGATGTTACATCCGTGGTACATGGGGGTGTGGGTGCTGGCTTCTCCTTCATCCCTGAACCACCTTGAGGGTGCTCCTGCTGAAGCCAGTAATCAAATAATCAAATAATCAAATAATCAAGTCCTGGATAATCAAATCCTGCAGCAGCCCAAGGTCTCCCCAGGCCATTCCAGAGGCAAACGCTGTTTCTCTCAGCCATGTCGTGTGGAAATTCATGTGCTGCCAGGGATGCTCTGCCTGCTGCAGCTGTTGCTCAGGTCTGGCACTGTTTTGCTATGACTAATGTTTATGTTTGTCTTGTGGCCGGTTTTTTACCCACCTTACAACCAAAAGAGAAACAAGAGGGAAAAAAAAAAAAAAAAAAAAAAAAAAAACCACCAAAAACCAACAAACACACTCTGAGTAACAGTGTCTGCCACAAGGTTTGATATCATCACTGGGGCTGAGTCAGGCTGGAGCCATAATTTCTTTTGGATAAGCAATGCCAGGTGCTGTGTTCAGATGCTGACCGAGCACCCACATCCCCCAGAGCGTAAGAGAGTCCTCTCACAGTGGCCCCAGCGCTGGCTGCTCTGGCCCTGCTGCCCCAGGAGGCCGAGGGGAAGCCCTTGGCATTTCCCACTGTGCTCCCCCCATGCCTCCACCTCTCCACAGGGAACATCCTCCAACACCCTCCAGATGAACTTCCTAATAGACAGGCATTAAAAAAAAAAAATGAAAACCATAAACATCCTTTTTTTCCTTTTAATCAGCACTGATAATGAAACAAACAGAAAGATAAATTGCCCTGATCCCAAGCCAAGGATAAAACTGCAGCAGAAATAAGGCTTCTCCCAGCGTGTGTCCTGCTGAAAAGGCAGCAGCATCAAAAGTCCATGGCCATTTTAAAAGGCTGGTAAGGAAAGAGGGCTCTGGTGGCAGCAGGGAGCCTCTCCCCTTCCTGTTTTGCAAAGAAAAAGGTAGTACAAGGTTGGCTGGTGATCCTGTTTTGTTCCATGCTGAATAAAGTATTTTACCATCCATTCCCAGAGAGGATGTTCAGTCAAGGATCCAGAAATGGGTTTGATGTTGCAGAGCTTAGACCTTGGCAGTAAGTTAATCCTCAGGGAAGTCTGCAGGTGCAGGACATCCTTCCATTCCCACATCCTCAATTTTCAGCTAGTCTGTAAAATGCGAGCAGTATAGAGCCATGCACTTCTCCATGGAAACAGGTAGTTAAAAATCAGAATCCGAGAGAGAGAGGCTCACTTTCAGTCCCAGAGCAGTGGCAGGATGGGAGACAAGGGCAGGGATCCTGCACACAGCTTCATTTCTTAAGGCCTTGCTGTCCCTGGCCCTGCCTCCCTCCCGGGGCTGTTGTCTTGGTGAACATGCCGTGGTCTGCTGGATGTGGTTTCCTCTGGGCTCTTTAGGCTTTCAAGGAATTTGGTGAGTCGGGAACAGGATCTGGAAAAGGGCAGACCAGGGTTATTAGTCCAGCTTACAGCTGAAGGGATATTATTCCAGGAAGTGGCCAAACTCTGCTTTTGTGTGGAAAACAGAGGGTTTAGGTCCTTCCCATCTTTTAAGCCGTGGGACTTGACGTCCCACACACACCAAGTTTGCCGCTGGTATTTAACCCCTCGCTTTCCCCTTTCCTTCCCACCTCTCCCACCGTCCCCAGAGGGGCTCAGCATTGGCAGTCACTCACCCAGGGTGGGGAAGAAGCAGTCCCCGGGGCCGGGGGGGGACAGGGGGGTGCTGGGCTCCGAGAGCAGGTGCCGGCCGGACTCTGAGGGCAGCCTGCTGGCCACGTAGGAGAGCTGGGGCCGGGGCCGGGGCTCCGCGCTGGCCGACGGCACCGCCTCGAACACGGGGTTCTCAATGCCCTGGGCGCTGCTGTGGGACAGGAGAGGCATTTGCTTTTTTTGTTTCAGGAGCGTTTTTTATCCCCAGGGGTTTGGCTGAGCACTGGGAGCGGGCGAGCAGGGCGGGGAGCAGGTTCAGGCGGTGGCACCTGAGCTGAGAGTGGCACCTGACTCCCACCCAGTGCAGGGACAAGGTTTAGCCAAAGTAGTTTCGGGCTCTTCCTGGGGGGCAGGGAGACACAGGCCCTTGAAAAACGGAAGGAGGCACTTCCCACGTGGAGACAGGGAAGAGAAACAGCAATTTCCCAGAAGGGAAAGGACTCAGGGTGTGGTGACCCCAGCACCCCTGTCACTCCGCTGGGCTGAGGATATGTGCTGGCTTCGAGGGGAAGGAGGAAAGGACAAAACTTTGCAGGGCCTGGGGTGCAGGCTGCAGGGGGGTGTGAGGAGGTGAGGGGAGCTGGGAGCACGTGGATTTCCTTACCTATCCATCCTGACAAGCTCGTGGGCACCTGCCAAAGACAAAATGTTTGGGATGAGTGCTGGCAGCACAAGGCCCACCATCAGGCCCAGACCACTGCCAGGGCTGTGTTCTAGTGTCGTACCCACCTCCAATTCCTCCTCTTCCTTTTCATTCCTCCCTCCCTCCCTCACCCACTTCTTTAGCCCTCTGCTCTGCTCCCAAACATCCTTCTCTGTGTCCCTGCCCTCTCCCACCTTGTTCGCTCCCCAGCCAAGCTTCCTGCCAGACTGAGAGACCACAGGCTTCAAAGAAGGGGAAGAAACACTTCTGCAGGCATGGAGTGAAGTGAGGTGCAGCTGCAGTCTGGCCCCACTCGTGCCTGGGTGCACCCACCACCCACCTGTGGCACCATCCTGGGGCTCTGCAAACACCACCTGCCACTGGGCTGCCCTGTTTGGCTGGGCAGCACCCTGTTAGGTGTTCCTGTGTCACTGGGCTCTGATGGATGGCTGCCTGGCCAGCACCCTGAGCTGAGATGCTTGATTTTTGGCCCAAACTGTGCCAAAGAAAAGCGCTGCGTGGAAATAAACTGGTCCATGATACCTGAGAGGCAAACCCCCCATGGATTTTGACTGCCCCTGGTGTGAAGTAGCACCCAGGTGCTGCTTTGCAGATGGAGGTGAGAGCTGCAGCCCAGCCACTGTTCTAAGGGTGCCTGAAGGGGATGGCTGTCGAAAGCACAGTTTCCATTCTCGTGGCTGGCACTGTGCCCACTGCTGCTGCAGAAAACTTCTCCAAAGGTCTCCTCAGAGCCTCACAGCCGCCCACCGAGCTGGGAGAGGAAAACCACAGGGCCCCCGCTTGCCCAAGGGCTGATGAAATGGCTCTGCCAGTTAAGGTGGTGCCCCTTTCCGCCTAATTACCGAAATCCCTGGGAGCCAAGCACGGGCAGGAGCTGGCAGCCAGCTGCGCCTCCACACAGCCTGAGATTCCAGGGCTGGGGCAGCAGAGGGGAGACCTGGCTTGCTGCAATCCTATGGCCACAGACATGGCAGGGGACTTTTTAAACAGCAGGGTGAGAAAAAGTGCAAATGATGCTTTTCGGTCACTTAGGAGGTGAAGCTTCTATTTCAGGTGTGCAGTGGAGGGAGGGGTGAGTAAATGAGATGCCTCTCACACTGGATGTGGAGGAAAGGGCTCAGGGAGCATCCTCAGAGTCTCAATGCCCCCAGCATGCTGCTGGTGTCCCCTCCTGTCCCACACTGCTCACCATCAGCCTGCAGGCATGTCCTGGTTCCCAGGACAGCTCTGCAGGAGGCACCTGGCAGGGACCTGCCTTTGGGCCACCTTCCACCATGCCTGTGGGCCTTGGGGCAGCCGAAGCAGCTGATCCCAGTGGGGCACATCCCATCCAGCCTTGCCAGGCTGGTGCAAGCCCAGGAGACGAGATGGCAGTCCCAGTACATACGTCTGCTGCTGGCAGCTTGTCTCTGCTTGTAAATGAGGAGCAGGATGAGGGGCAGGCAGAGGATGCCAACGATGCAGGCGCCCGTGGCCAGCGCGGCGGCCGTGATATCTGCAACACAAGAGCACAGAGATGAACCTTCCCATTCACCTTCCCTTCCCTTGGCTTCCCCAAGCCAAAATCACAGGATTGCTTAGGATGGAAGAGATCTTCAAGATCATTAAGTCCAGCACAGGGCAACCCTGTATTGCCTCAGAGCTGATGCAGAGCTGAGGCTCCCACACACACAGGATTCACACTTGGGATGCACTGCCAGCTGTGGAGATAAGCTCAGAGGCATCCTGTTAGAACTTTGACCAAAGTCCTTCATTGCTGCAGGACATCCCAAGGTTTTTGGTCTCCTAGATATGAGGAGAGAAGCCCTGATAAAGGCTCCCAGCAACGCTGGAGCACTGGCTCTGACCCACTGCCAGCCTCAAGGTGCTCAGGCATCAAAGGGCTTGTTACCCACACCCTCTGCTAATTCGTGTGCCCCTGGAGAATGTCACCCACAGAGGCTCCCAGAAAGGCTCCACAGAGGCTCCCTGCAGGCCCCTCTGTGGCCACCAAGGTCCTTGTGGGATGGCTCTTGATGAGGCTGAGGGCTGCTTAGATCAAGGGCAGGTTCAGCTCCTCTCCTGAGCATCCATCTGAGGAAGCAGCCCCATGTGTCTGTGTTTTAGGAGGGGATGTTTTTCCCTTTTTTCCTGACAGGGCAGGGTGTCCCAGCACTTGAGACCAAAGTTTAGGGACAAGAAAGCACAGCTCACAGGGACTAGGAGCTGCTTCCCTTGTCTGGGCATGCTGCAAAAGAATTTTAGCCAAATCTGCCTGTTTAGGAGCCAGGAAAGGGAAATAGACAGCGACCCAGCAAGAAACCAGCTGCACAGTGAAGTGTGGGCATCTCCATGAATAGGCACAGCTCTGGTGGAGCCCCACATTGCCTGAGCACTCAAACAGGATTTGGGCTTCCCCTGCTCAAGGCAGAGGTGGCCCAGGCTCGGGGTGTAGCAGGAGGTTCCTGCAACTCTTTACCTTTCTGTCCCTTCCCACCTGCTCGTGGCAGCAGCCACTTAGTCCCTGTTGTGGGAGGGGGCTCAGGTGCTTTAGAACAACAGGGTGAATGATCTCCACGGGCTTCAGGACCATCATGTCCAGGTGATGGGCTAAAGAAGGCTCTCCTTAGCCTGAAGATGTGCCTGAAGATGTGCCTGTCATGCACACCCCGTTGAAAGAGCGTTGCAAACCAGCCTCCCAACACCCGGCTGTGAGGCTGTGTGGGCACTGGTGTGCTGGCAGTGATCCCTAGGGAACGCACAGGCCAGCATGTGAGCAGCACGTTGGAAAGAGGCGGTTTTCCCTTTACCTTTGCCGGTGGCGGTGTGGAATGTGCAGTTTTGAAGCCCTCCTTTGCCTGCAGAAGAGAACAGAAAAGCTCGGGGTTCACTCAGGTCCCAGAGAACTCCCAGCCTGCTGGCTGTCCTTGCCTTTTCTCCCTGGCATTGAGAACATCATCCTAGGGCAGCCCAGAGCAGGAGTTTAATCCTGGGAAATGTTCACGGAGATCCCTGCTGCGAGACCCCTTTTCTCCACGGCAGCAGGGCCCATCCCTGACCATGAAGCCTCTTTTTTTTTCAGTCTGAAAGAGAAGTTATCTAATGCTGCAAATCAAGGCCAGGAGATGCCTTCCCCTCTCTCGTGCCTTTCTCACTGGGCTGCTATCCCAAGGTTATCTGTGAGCCCTCACTCAGGCTTGCACCACCAGCCAGCTCCTTTTAAATTGAGGCTTGTTTTCCTCTCTGCCAGAAGGAGGTTGAAGATCAGTGAAACTATGTACCATGGATTTTATTGCATTCCAGCCTCTCGAGTTATTAAGATTTTTTTTCAGGTTGTTTCTTTTTTTTTTGATGTTTCATTGCTCTCTATCTCTAATTCAAACCTTCAACATCTGCTGCTCTTTGACTCCCGGAACGTGCCCCGCACTTCCAGTATCAGCATACGTTGCCTCCCCAGCCCCGGTGCTGCATCCCCCCACCCCCCTTCCCTGGCCCCGTGCCCTGCCATGGATGCAGGGCTGGCAGGGGCTCCCTCGCCCCCCTCACCTCGCTGGATCTGCAGCTCCACGAAGCCGTGAGCCACCTGCATGGTGTGGGGCTTGCCGTGACCCTCCCGCCTGACCTCCACGGCGTAGCAGCAGTAATTCCCGCTGTCCTGCAGCGTCAGGTTCATCACCACGATGTGGAAGGCACCGTGGTGGTCAGGGACAAACTCCACACCGCGGTGGCCGCTTTGCCGCGCCGGGGGGGATTTTTGGGAGGCGTTGGCCGGCGGCTCGTGGTGCCTGCCAAGGTCGTGGCGCAGCTCCTTCTCGGTGACGTTGCGGATGTGCCGCTTGTCGGAGCAGCTCTGGTCGCCGGTGCTGCTGAAGTACCAGGTTTTGTAGAGCAGGTCGTGGCGCTCGGCCAGGGGCCCGCTGACCCGGCAGGTCAGGGTGACGTTCTGGCCCTCGGGGCAGACGCAGAGCGAGTACGGGGTGGTGATCAGGAAAGCTGCTGCCCCTGCTGCCGGGGAGAAGGTACCAAGGTCAGAGCCTGGGGTCACCCTGAGTTTGGAGCAAAAACTGGCCAAACGAGCACTGCAAACCCACCACCGGCTTTGGCAAAGGGTGGGGAGGCCCTGGCACAGGGTGCCCAGAGAAGCTGTGGCTGCCCCTGGATCCCTGGAAGCGTCCAAGGCCAGGCTGGATGGTGCTCTGAACAACCTGGGATAGTGGAAGGTGTTGAAAGCACATGAAGTTAAAACAACATGATCTTTAACTCCCTTCTAACTCAGATGATTCCAGGATTTTGTAGCAGGCCTGGGAGCACAACTTCATCCTAGAAATCAACTCTGCAGGAGAGTTTTCATGCTTGAAATGCAGTTAAACATGAGCAGCAGGGAGGCAGAAGCTTCTCTGGGGCCAGCAGAGGTGTGGGGAAGGGAGGCAAAGGAGGACGGGAGGAGAAGCAAGGCAGCAGGCTTGTGAAGGAGGAAACACAAGCACTGCTGGGCCAGCTGCAAAAAAATAAAAGGAGCAAAAACAAACAGAAAAGTTCTCAGAGGAGCAGTGCCCCCCCCCTTCTCCCCCAGATGAGGTGGGGAGTAGGTCCCACCCTCCTTGTTTTTCAGCCCCCAGGGAGGAAAAGGGGGAACTGGCTGATGCTGACAGTGAGCTGCTGGAAAATGAAAACAATTTTCAGAAAGAAATTCTGGAATGTGATCTGGAGGCGTGGCAGGAGCGGGAGCAAGGGGCACACTACAACATTGCTGGTCTTTCCCCAGCACACGGGTGGGGGGTACTGCTGGGTAAGGGGAGCTGTGTGTGAGGGGAGGGAAGAGTGCAGAGACAGGAGAGGTTTTGGTACTCTGGCCCTGCCACCCCTTCATTTTTGCAGAAGTGCTAATGTCACTTCAAAAGCTGGAGAAAAAGGAGATTCTAGGTTTATTTTCTTCGAATTACTGTGGAAAAGAGGTTTGCGGGACTGGTTTGCAGCAGAGAAGATGTTACAAGGACGCGATTTTTTTTGTTGTTGTTTTTTTTGTGGGTTTTTTTTTATTTTGGTAACATCCTGTTGTGCCATTAGCTCTGCCACGTTTCGCTTTGAGGTTTCTCGCTTGCTGTATCGAGAGGGCGTCAATGTGCCTGCCCACAGGCATCCAGCCAGGCCAGAGCCTCCCCGCTGCTGGGCCACCCCAGAGCATCCTCCTCCTGGGAGCAGAGTCACTGTGTCACCTGCCTGGCCCGAGGCTCTGCTGCAGAGAGTGAAACCAAAAACGTGCCTCCTACCCCTTGTGGTTATCTCTGACTCTTAAGTGGCGTTGCAAGAGCAGCGCTGGAGCCCCCGAGGGGTGCTCTGCAGGGAGAGGGAGGCTTTGGGAAGGAGATGGCCCCCACTGCACTCCCTGCTCTGGAGCCCACAGCTCCGAGGAGTCCCCAGAGGCAGGGACGGCGTGACCTTTGCCTGACCACTCCGGCTAATTGCTTCCTGCTCCCCACAGCACGTGCAGCAGCACGTCCCCGGAGCTGCTCTGGGGCAGAGGTTGGCGTGGCCCGAGCTCAGCGCTGCCTCGTTGGGTCTCCTTTTCAAGCCCTGACTTCTCCTTATCCTGGGGTGCTGCCAGGGCCAGGATGCACAGCTGGGCTGGATGGGTTCTGGCAGGCGGCAGAGCGGGTCCCCCACCTCCTTGCCAAAGCACCGAGCACAAAAGGCACCTCAGATGTGTTTCTCGATACCTGCTGCGAGGGGAAGTGCCCCATTCACATCGGGGGTCTCCTGGGAGCCAGAGGAAGGGAAGCCGGGGCTCTATTGGAGGAAGCCACGCTTCCAACACCTTCCAAAAGTATCTGCAGGACTCTTTTGTTTTCCACACACGCCCCCCCAGTGAAGGAGGGCCGTCCCGCTCGTCCCTGCACGGTTTGGGAAGCTCTGCCTTGCTAAACCATCCAGCCTCCACCTCCGGAACTTGATGGGAACCGTCTGGATGGAAAGTCAGCACAGCCCACGCTTTCAGGGAGGGGCAGAGGTTACCATGTGTGCAACCTTCGGCGTGACAGGCTTCCCTTCCTTCTCCGGAGCGGGGGAAGGCTCTCTGGGGCAATCGAGTGGAGGAGAAGGCAGCTGGCAAGGCAGGGTACAGCCCAGAGCAGTGCCAGGGCAGTTGGTGTTCCCTCTCCGAGATGTACAAGGCTTCAAACACATGCTGGATGCCAGATGGAGCCCAGAGGAAACATCTTCTGGTGGTGCCTTTATGCTAAAGCCCAAAGATCTTAAATCTCCTGGGCTTCTTCCATGCCCAGAGCCCAGGCTTGGCTCCTTCCACACCCCAGTCAAACAATTCCCTTTGAAGTCAGAGATGCTGGCAAATGCCAAAATGAAGCCAGATGCCCATCTCTGTGCATCTCCAGCTGGTTGGACCAGTTGAGGGCTGAGCTGAGAGCTGTTGTCTTGTCCCCATCTGGTAAAGACAGAGGAGGTCTCAAGCAGGTGCCAAAAGTGCTGGCATCACTCTCTTGACACCTGGGAGCTCTGCTTTCAGACAAAACAGAAACACAAAAAAGTGCAGAAACCTGTGCTGCTTGGCTGACCAACAGCTTAAATAAATCAGGATTTCACTCCATGTTCTGGGTCAGTGACCAAAAGCCTCTCCTGGCTGCTTCTCCTGTGTTTGTTCTCCTGCCCTGGCAAACAGGTGTTTGATCTGCACCCCTGTGCTTGACAGAAGTGTTTTCCACATCAGGCCACCTCTTTCCACTCCGAGGAAATCTGCAGGGATCAGGGGATGGAGCCTTTGGAAGGGCTCACCTGCTGCAGAGGAGGGGCTGCTGGAGACAGAGGTGGAGCAAGGAGCTCTACTTTCTTCCTCTTCTGGGAGTTCTTGTAACAGGCTCACATCAAAGTGCCCCAAGCCCCATCGTCACTGAGATGTGATTATGCCCCAGAGTTATCAGCCAGGTGAGATGTGCAGGGGCATCCGTAGCTCTGCAGAAGTACCTCAAGCACGAAAGAAAGAGGAGAGAAAAAACTTGCTGAGGATGCCCGAGACATGTTAACAGCCCTCATCTCCTGCACCCTAGGGGCCAAATGGCTTTCCAGCACTGGGGGTACCCATCATCCAGGCAGTGGAGGCAGCAGCCTCGGGGGGTCCAGCCATGCTCCTCTTCCAGCATGGCACCTGGAATGCGATTTTGGAAAGCCCAGCTCAGCTGCTATCCTTTAGGTGAAGAGGAGCCACTTCCCCATCCACCTTGCTGCCAGCATCCCCAAGCTGGGTGTCTCCAAGGGCTACTTCTTCATCAATCCCTGCTAAAATTAGCCAGGGGTTCAGAAAGTTTTGGCAGGCGTGGGGTTGCGCAAAGCTTGGTTCCTCTGGCACCAGTCTCACACTGAACATCAGTATCCAAGCTTGTTGCACTGCAGAAGGCCTGAAGTTCAGCCCCCGATGCAGGACGGTATCATTCAAATCCCTGTGGAGATGCTGGGAATTGCTCCCTGATGCCGAGACTCGGGTGAGAAGCAAAACGTGGCTCGATCCACACCAGCCTTGCTGTCGCAGAGGAGAAGGGACCTCTGGCCCTGTTGCAGTGGGGCATCTTTGGGCATCTTTTCTTCCTGGAGATGCGCTGGCAGAAGTGGCGGAGGCAGCCACTTTGTCCCGGGAGAGAGGGTGAAGCCAAGCCCGATGCTCATCCTCCGCCTGCGCAGGGCAGGGAGGGATCGCGGTCCTTCTCAGCTTCCTTCTCTGAGTCCTCGTCCAGACTGGAACCGTGGTTTGAACGCCACCGCCCCAGTTTCACTGCCTGGCCCCGGACCCCCGAACGGAAACGCTGCCTGGCAGGGCTGGTGCGGAGTCAGGCATGGAGCAGCCCCCTCCCAAAGCATCCCCCCTGAGAAGCAGCCAGAGAGCTCCCAGCGCTGGGAAGCCTTCACTCCGGGGAGAGGGAACTCGGCAGCCGCTCACGGTGGCCCTGGCCACGGCTGGTTGCCCACCCGGAGAAGCTGCCCGGCGCTTCCCGGCGGAGCGCAGCATCCTTAGAGAGGGCATCCCAGCCCCGCTCGCACAAATCCCCTCTCTCCCTCCCGCAGCGCTGTTGGAAGGGTCTTTCTCACCGTGGCACAGCCGGGGACCCCCACCGTGCCAGGGAGAAGTGCCGTGCGGGAACGGAGCAGCTTTTCCAGCCCGGGGTCTCCAGCGGGAGGCTGGCGGGGACAGGGGGCTGCTTTCCTTCCACGCATGTTAGATCAAAGCAGAGGAAGAAAGAAAAAAACAGTCTCAGAGTTTGAGAACAGCAAGTTCCCCTGCGGCCCCTTCACCCCAACACAGCCAGCACCGTGTGAAACACTGGCTTGGTCCCCCCACGCACCAAAATCACAGGGCGAGAGAGCAAATAACGCCCCAAACACCCCAGATTCCTTGTGCCCAAGCCCAGCCCCGGGCAGGCGGACACGGTGCCCCAGTGAGGGGAGTTTCTCCGGGCAGGGAGGAGAGGAAAGCGAGCTGGAGCTTACCGTGGGAAGCCAGCAGGCAGAGCGCAGCCAGGAGCAGCCCGGTCCGGGGGGACGCTGTCCCCATGGCTGCGGGGTGACCGGGGAGAGGTGGTGGCCTCTGCGGAGCCACCGCACGCTCTGAGCAGCCCCGCAGCGGCAGCCGGGCTTGCACACACAGGAAATTTCATTGCGATTCGCGCAGCGCTGGAGAGAACGGCGAGCACCCCCCGGAGGTGAGAGGCTGCAGGGAGCTGCGGGCGGAAGCTCCCGCGGGTGGGGATCGCTTCGGAACCCACCTCTTGGGGCACTGGGTGCGTCTCCTGGGTTTCTTCCCTTACAGCCTCACTTAGAGCCAGCCGGTCCCCCCTGTGTGCGTTTTTGGGCTGCTAAGGAGGATGCTCGCCGTGCCAAGGGGCTTGCGGGTACTGCTCTCCGTCCCTTTCCCAGCAGGAGCTGATTCCTTGGGCCGGGTTGTAACTTTGCTCGCAATTACTGGTTTTCCCTTGTTTGTGGGGATTAAGGAGGCAGAACCTCTCCTGGGATGAACGGGCAGCAGGTACAGGGGAGGATTACTCAGAGCAATGCCGACTTGGGAAAGGGAATGGAGCTTTCCCCAAAATTCCCATTTATTTGGGGAAAGCAAAGCATCCCCCTCCTACAGCCCATTTACACTCTGCCCTGAAATAGCAAAGCAGCCCCGTGGTCTGACACATAATTCCTCCTGGAGCTTCTCTTGGAATTCCAAAGGCATCAACAAAATCTCTGGCTGCAGCTGAGTCAGCCTTCCCTGGAAAGTGGGCTCAGAGACACGTGGAGTTTTGCAAACCGCAGGAAGCTTTGCTGCTTGCCTGCTCCGTATCCGGAGTGTGCAGGGAAATAGAAGAGTACCTAATTACCGTGTGGCATTGTGGTTTTTACAGCAAACACGGCTGTGATGCTCCTGCCAAAAATGTAACCCTTGGCTGCCTGGAAGAAATTTGTTGCCGGGGGAAGGTGTAGGCACAAAGCCCAGACACCCCAAGGCAGTGGTTTATTGTCCCAAGCTCCCACCTCTGTGCTGAGCCCTGAGGCAGAGTGCTGTGCCACTGCCACCTCCCCATCCCCAGGTGGGGTGACACCCCCGTAAGACAATCGGGACTCCAGGTGCCCGTGCAGGCCCAGGGACAGCTGGAAGAGGCTCCGATCCAGCTGAGCCTGACCAGCAGGGAGGTGGTGGCCCATGGCGTGGAATCCCTGCAGCTGCACCATGGGAGGTCAGTCTGTTTGTCCGAGGTGCTTGGTTTTGTTCCTCCCCGGAGCCATGGCAGCATCGTCTCCGGGTGTTTTCCATCCAAATCCCCACACTTGCCAGTAACAATCAGGGTGTTCCTGATGGAATGCAAGGCAAGGACTCACACATGCCTCCTTGAAAGGCAGGGAGGTGCAGTGGGGTTCAGCAGCTGTTTTTCCCTGTGCCACGGGCTGCTCCCTGGTGTTGCCAGCAATGGTAAACTGTGCAAAGAGGAGGGATCCCATAGAGGCACATTTTGCTTGGGAATAAGAGTGTGATTTAATCTCAGCACATTTATCTCTGTACCCAGCCGTTACCTGGAAGTGCGTCTGAAGCCACGGCTCATTTCATTTGGAGCCCTGCACGCTGTGTCTCTTGGCAGTGTTGAGCCCATGTTGGTCATTGACCTTGACAGAGCCAGCCTTTCCCAGCTGGCTTCAGAGGCTGCCCAGCAAATGCCTCCGCAGTGCTTAACGCCGTGTCCCATGTCCCCCAGGCCACCACCACGGTGTACGTCACCATCCTGGACGAGAACGACAATGCTCCCGCCTTCCGGCAGCAGCTGTACGAGGTGACCCTCGACGAAGGCCCCTCCACACTCAACGCCACCCTGGTCACCGTGCAGGCCCTGGATCAGGACGAGGGGCCCAATGGCACGGTGGCCTATGCCATCACCGAAGGCAACATCTTGGGTACCTTCCACATTGACAACGCCACGGTCAGTACGGATGCCGGGCCCACTCCAGACACGCCCCTGTCCCGCTGCCTTCACTCCCAGCTGCTCTCCCCTGTCCTTGCAGGGGGAGATCCGCACGGTGAAGGAGCTGGACTACGAGATCAGCCATGGGCGCTACACCTTGGTCGTCACCGCCACCGACCAGTGCCCCATCATCTCACGCCGGCTGACATCGACCGCCACAGTAAGCAGCTGACGGGGGGGTTGCGACACTGTGACCCCTCTGGGGCCAAGGAGTTCCCACTTTGGGAGCAGTTTCACATCTCCTTCCCAGTGGTCGCCAGTTGCTTTTCCCAGCTGCGGCCGGTTTGCCCAGTTGCTGTCACCTTGCTCCTTCAAGGGTGTTTCAAAACAGGGTCACGTGCAACAGACGCTTCTGGGTTAATTAGCCCAGTTGTTTGGTCCTGCAAAGACTTAGAGAAATTCCTGGAACTCCTTTAAAGTTACATTATGTTTTCTTGAGATGTCCTCTTGGTCCTTCCTGCTTGAAGGGACAGCAGGTTGTAAAGCATTGCTGTAGCATTAATTTCAGCTTCATCTTGATCTTTTCTTGTTATTTATTTGCTTTTAAAATTCTCTTTTCCTTTGTAAGGAGTTATTTAAAGCCTCAAGTCATTTTTATGTTGCTTTTCTCTGTAGCTCTTTCTATTTTCCCTGGGTCATGGTGACCTGAACTTAATGCACTGCTCAAAGACTGGGAAGAGCAGGCAGGCAGCTCCAAAGCAAACATTTTGCAGGAATTGAGTATGCTGATTATTTTTGTGACCAAACCCAAAATTTGACAAATTGTACAGCATGCCCAGATTGATTTGGTGGTCTGCAGGTGGCAGGGATGGGTTAAATCTTCTGTCTTGATTGCCACGGACCATTGTACCTCACCCTGATATCAAGCCACAGGTTTTGTAATCCCCCAAAAGGAGATAAGTTCTTGTGTGTGAAGGGAAAAAAAAAAAAAAAAAAAAAAAAGAGAAAAACTGAAGGGGAGATAACAGTGTGGGAAATTTCTGTGGATAAAATCTGTCCCCACAAGCCTGGCAGTGGGACTTCATGCTTGGACAAAGGGAAAGCCTTCAGATTCGGGCATCTGACACTGCTGGGGATGACTTCCTGGCCCAGGTTTAACTGCAGGCAGGGAAGGCAGCAGCTGCCATGTGCTGCAGGCAAAGGCAGAGCTTCCCCTGCACTTGGCTAAAGCAGAGACGTGAACTTGGAAACCCCTTCAGCAACAAGCACCGAAGCCAGGAGAGATAGGAAACACCCTCCCTCCACTGCTCAAGGAGTTTGTGCCAGCAACCTATGAAAACACAGTTTTAGGAGGAGGTTTCGGGATTATTTGAGATCCCCAGTGATGGGAAGTCCATCACCCTGATAAGGCGTGCCAGTGTTTGTTTTCTCTACTGCTAGGAAACGGAGCAGAAACTTGGATATAGTCTCTGTAAAGATTAGATTTAACCAGCAACAAATGCCCATCTGGTGGATTTCACTGTTCTTCAACCCAGGACGAAATCAGAAAACTCCTCATTTCCAGTGTCTTTCTCATAACCACCTGTACCACCAGTGGTGGCGGTGGTTTTGGTGCACCAAGGATGCAACCTGTCGATTTTTTAAAGTTTGCTCGGCATTAGGAATTAAGTGTTTGTTGTAGGAAAAGGAGCGAGCCAGTGTGCAGCTGGCTGCAGGAGATAGGATGTCTCCTCGTGTCTATGGTTTTGTCTGTCCTCTCTGGACTTGGAGGACACTGGCTTTTTACATTGAGTTCCCCACCGTGGTGTGTGGCCCAGAGGTTTAGCAGTGTGCAGCTATAGGATGGGTATGATACGGAGTAACTGAGTTTGAATCTCTGAGCTGTGACCTGGATGTCCGGTGAACCCAGAAAAGCCAGAAATACAGGAGGTGTTTTGCCATGTCACCCATCCACAGCTTCCCATGCTTGTGACCAGCGGAGTGGTCTCCCCTTCCCCTTCCGTCCCTCTCCTCTCACCACCCTCACGCTTCTCACCGTGGCCGCAGGTGCTGGTGAACCTCAATGACATCAACGACAACTGTCCCACCTTCCCACGGCCCTACGAGGGTCCCTTCGATGTCACCGAGGGGCAGCCCGGCCCTCGTGTCTGGACTTTCCTGGCCCATGACGGGGACTCAGGACCCAGTGGACAAGTGGAATACAGCATCATCGCCGGGGACCCCCTGGGTGAGTGGGGACAGGGGCCGTCGCCTCTCCCGCTGGCTGCCCCATGGAAGAGCCTGGCTTGCGGGAGAGAGCGCGAGGCGGAAGCGCTTCAGAAAAGCCATCCTCCCTCCCCAGCTCAGCCTGTCGACACCAGGAAATCCTGTTTTGAGCAACAGGAAACTTAACCTGTTCGTGCCTGGACAGGGGGTGGCTGGGGCTTGTGGAGGGAAGGGGGGATCTGCTAAACAATGAAGGCGAACAGAAATCGAAAAGGCAAAATGACAAAGCGCAGAAAGAGAACTTGAGCCTCGTCCCTGAGTCCCTGTGGGGTTTGCAGGTGTTGGGGACCAAGTTGCTCTCCAGCACTCACAGCTCCACCAGCACCATGGTGCAGATGGCAGAGGAGCTGAGAGCATTCCTAACCGTGGGGACATCTGGATGTCCCTCAGTGAAGGAAGCTGTGACTTCGGTCCAGGGAATCTCGAAGGCGGAGATCAGTCCCATCTCCTGGCTGACCCCACTGCAAAGCTTTTCCAGAACAACCAGGACAAGGCCCTTCATCTTGTGGGGGGTTTGTGCTGTGTAGCCCACCCTGCTCTGGCCATCCCAGGGCATGGAGGGGCTGTTGGCATCTTCGGAAAGGCCCAGAACACAGGCACAGGCACCTCTGATTTGTCCATTCACCCCATCCCCTGCTCCTGCTGCTACCTGGGAGTGCATCCAGCAGAGTCCCCAGCTGTCACAATCCTGCTGTGTCTGCAGTAACAGGGTGTGGGTTTGTCCCCAGACCTGTCCCAGTGCCCCAGCTCCCAAACCCAAGCCACTCTCTTGGGGAGCCAAGGCATGGTGAGAGCCAGGGCCCCACTGTCTCCGGCAGGGGAATTTGTCATCTCCCCGGTGGAAGGAGAGCTGCGCGTGCGGAAGGACGCCGAGCTGGACCGCGAGAACATCCCCTTCTATAACCTCACCATCGCCGCCCGGGACCGGGGGGTGCCTCCCCTCAGCTCCACTGTGAGTGCCCCAGGCCTACTGTCTGCCGTGCCCAGTTCCTTCTCTTTTGGTCTCTGGCTTCATTCTCCTCCCCTCCACCTCCTTCTCCTTGTCCCTAGGCCTTTCCATACGGGGCTGAGTTGGGGACACCTGCCTCTTGCCCGGGGAGTGCAAGAAAAGGATGGGAGGCGTGGAAATGTGTGCCACACGCCTGCCCTGCTTCTCTCCCTGGCAGATCCTGGTGGGTGTCCGTGTGCTGGACATCAACGACAACGACCCCGTGCTGCTGAACCTCCCGATGAACCTCACCCTGAGCGAGAACGCCGCTGTCTCCAGCTTCGTCACCCGCGTCCTCGCCCGGGACGCTGACCAGGGCCCCAACGCCCTCCTGACCTTCGATATAACAGCAGGGAACACAGAGAATGCCTTCTACATCAACAGCACCGTACGGCCCAGGGGGTGGGATGCTGGGATGAGGAGGCTGGGAACCCAGCTGTACCGTCTGGCATCCTTGTCCTGGCAGGAAATGCCCCAGGGGGAAGCATTCCTCACATCCCATGTGGTGTTTTCTCCCTTCAGAGTGGCGTCGTGTACGTGAACCGCCCGCTGGACAGGGAGCGGGTGGCCGAGTACAGGCTGACCGTCACGGTGAAGGACAACCCCGAGAACGCGCGCAATGCCAGGCGGGTAATTACGGACACTGCCGGAACCTCCAGCCATGCACATGGGAGGGAGGGTGGGAAAAGGGGTTCCTGCCGTGGCCAAAAACAAGAGGTGCCTTTACCCACAGTGTTTCTGATAGCAGCCCCATCCCCATCTGGGGATCACAAGGAGGGGGCGACAGCCCCATCCCCAGCAGAGAACAGGACCAGTAGGATCTAGGGCAAGTCCAAAGTCATTTGTTGACTCCATGCAGCAGCAGTAGATGTCATGGAAGGTGGGGCAATGTTGGGCTGGAGAGTTGGGCAACCACAGTGACAGTGGAGCATCCTTTGGCTGACTGCCCCAGCGGGAGGGTCCCTGCACACCTTTGAGGGTAGTCCAGTGAATGCAGCTTTGACTAGAGGTGGGAGAGGGGGAAGGTGAACTCAAGGAAAGGATATTATGGTCATCACCCTCTTGTCCAAATTTTCCTTTAGGATTTTGACCTGCTGGTCATTTCCATAGCAGATGAGAACGACAATCGCCCCCTCTTCACCCAGAGCTCCTACCAGGCTGAGGTGATGGAGAATTCACCCCCTGGTAGGTCTCTCTTCACTCCCTTCTGTGGCTCCCGGAGACTCCCTTCAGGGCTGGATGAGGGGAGGTGTCTCCTGGCCGTGGGGGAGGAGACAGGACATTGATCAGGGCAGGGCTGCAGCTCAGTGGGAGAGGGATGCTGAGTTTGAGGAGCTTGCAGCCTTGAGGAGACTGTAGCTTTGGTCCATGCTGCTTGTGGAAACCCTTCCTGGCACAGGTCAAAAATGGGCACCATTTGGGATTTGCTCAGCTGCAGCAGGTGCCCATGGGCTGAGTGGAGCCCTGGGGGCAGCCTTGGGGGCACCCATCTGCCCAGTACCCCGAAGAGGATGGGCTGCCATCTCTCCATCACCTGGAACTGCCCTGCTCCAGGGGTTAGAGATTGTTAAAAGAGTCCAGCCTGTCCAGATAGACATTTCCCAGACAAAGAGCTAGAAACACTGTTCTTACTATTTTGTTTTGCCTTCCTGCCATTTAAATTGCTCCCTGCTCCAAGACCTCAGGTGTCCTGTCCTGTCATTGAGCAACACCTCAAGCAAAGGTTTTGGGTGCCTCCAGGTGACACCCTTGGTGGCAGGGTGCTGGTGCCACCCCTCTGATGGATGTGTCTGTCTGTTTGCTTTTAGTTGGATGTCCCACCTCTCCTGGGCCTCGCGAGTCCGTCTGCAAGGCTGCAGCAGCCACCCCCCAGTGCCTCATGCCCCATGAGGCCCAGCTCTGTCACCTCTTCCATCCATTCATTGCTGTCCCTCATGTGTCACCGGGGTGGGAGGGGGACAGGGGGGCCCTGCGGGGGACTGCCACACTCCCTAATGCTTTTGTCATCTTATCCAGGGACTCCGGTCACAATGCTCAATGGACCCATCCTAGCTCTGGATGCTGACCAGGGCAGCAATGCCGTGGTGACCTATGAGCTCCTGAAGGCATCCCCAGACCTCTTTGTTATCAACAACAAGACAGGTGGGGTGGCTCAGCTGCTCTGTCCCTAGCCCAGGGCCACCACCAGGTCCCCACGTGGTCTGCCACCAGGCTTTTCCTCTTCTCCAGGTGTGGTTTCGGTGAAGCCCGGTGGTGTGATAGACCGAGAGGCTTTGCTGGACCCTCACCTGGAATTCACGCTGGTGGCTCGTGATGTGGGGGGGCTGAACAGCACTGCCAGCCTGGCAGTGACCATCCTGGATGACAACGACAACCGCCCTGTCTTCCAGCCGGCATCCATCACGGCGCGGCTGTTGGAGAACAGCCCTCCAGGTCAGGGCTGGGTGTGAGGGTGGGAAACGGGGTGACCTGGGTGTCCCCTTGGGACTGTAAAGATCCAGCTCCCAATGACACAGCTGACCGGGATGGGGTCAAAGGGAAAATCTGGGACTTGAGGCTGCCCGTGTTGCTTGATGGTATTTGCCTTGGGACCAAGGGCTTGTTACTGCTGCCCTCCAACCCTCGCTTGAGAGGGCTGTGTCCCACCTTTCCAGGCTTCTCCGTCCTCCAGGTGACAGCCACAGATGCTGACAGTGGCCTCAACCAACAGCTGGACTACCGCATTGAGGGTGGTGGCCAGGACAGGTTCCTGATCGATGCCAGCACAGGGGTGATCCACGTGGCCAACATCACCATCGACCGGGAGGAGCGCGATGCCTACCGGCTGACGGTGGTGGCCGTGGACCAGGGCACCCCGGCGCTCTCGGGCACCGCCACCGTCAGCATCCTCATCGACGACATCAACGACTGCCGGCCCGAGTTCATCAACCCCATCCAGACTGTCAGCATCCCCGAGTCAGCTCCCCCTGGCACCGTGGTGGCCGAGGTGACCGCCATCGACAGGGACCTCCACCCTCGCCTGGAGTACTACTTGCTGGGGATCGTGGCCCGCGATGACACGGACGCGCTGGTGCCCGAGCAGCAAGGAGCGTTCACGGTGGATTTTAGGACAGGTAGGAGAGCGGGAAGGGCAGAGTGGGCAGTGTGGACCCCTCTCCTCGTTTCTGCTTCTACTTCTTCTTCTCTGTATGGAGGTAGGTGTCTAAAGTACAGGGAGGTGGTGCTCCTCTCCTGCCTCCCCGCTGTCCTCCTCCAGCTGCCCTGTCTCACCCTGCCCTGTCTTCTCTTCCCTGTCCAACTGATTTAACTTTGCTTTCTTTTCCGGCTCTCAGCCTGCCAGGTTTGTCTCTGTGTCTGTGCTCATTTCTGTCTCCGTGCCACCCGTGGCCTCCCTCCATCTCACCCATCTCCATTGGCAGAGATGGCCTCCGTTGCAGGCCAGGGACTGCTCAGCCTTGTCAGACTGGACCCAAGCACCCTCCCTGGGAAAGCAGCGGGGCACTCCAGGCTAGGTGGTGGGCTCCTTTGGGGAAGGAGGGCCAGGAGCTCTCCACGTCTATTAGAAGCACAAAGCTGATCCAGGAAAGAAAAATGCCCTTGTTGGAAAAGATACAGGACATGGTTGTTAAAGATGCTGAGCTCAGGTGGACGGGGTTGTGCAGGGGAGCAGCAACAGCTGCTCCCAAACCCCTTTCGGATGTGCAACTGAAACCACCTGAGGCCATGTGGAATAGGCAGGTAGGAAGGATGTGGAGAGCAGGAGGAGAAGAGTTGTCTCTTCCTGTAGCTCTCAAGTTTTCCTCATTCACCGTTTGGAGAGGGCAGGAGAACAAGCACAGTGCACGGTGTAGCAGTCAGCTGGTACACACCTCCCTGCCCAGGCTGGGGCACAGGCAGAGCCTGTGACATCCATCTTTTTGGGGTTCCCAGGAGCTGTGAAGATCAAAACTCCCCTCAACCGTGAACTAGTGGCCACCTACGAGGTCACCATCTCTGTCCATGACAACGCCAGCGAAGTCATCGACCGCTCGGTCAGCGTGCCCAACGGTAAGGGTTCTCCCCAGGCAGTGTGGGGACAGGGACTGGCACAGCCCTTCCCAGGCACCAGTGCAGCTTCTGGGCAATCAGCAGCTCTCCCACCTTCCTCTCCATCCTGACTGGCAACATTTCCAGCGGGGCCAGTCCTGGACCAGCTCCCGTCAGGTTCAGGTTCTCCCCTGAGGACTCCTTTAGAGAATGTCCCAGACATCCCAGGCCTGCAATGGGCATGGAAAGGACTGTGTGCCCATAACCTCACCATGGGAGGCACTCATTTCTTCATTACCATTCTTACCACATCTTGCCACCCCACTATGGGTGAATTCAGGCTCATGTGTGAGGAGACACACAAAGATCAGGAATAGGTGTCTCATTGCAGCATAGGGACATCCACATCATGCTCAGGGCATGGTGGCTTTGGGGCATATTGCAATTTTTCTGCATGAACCAGCACCAGCTGGCTCTCACACTTGTGGCTTTACAACCCTCCTTCCTCCCAACCTTCCTTCCCTCCTCTTTCTCACTTGTTCTCTTTCTGTTCTCTCTCACTGTGGTCTCCACCGTGGTCACAGCCAAGCTGACAGTCAATGTCTTGGATGTCAATGACAACACACCCCGCTTCCGCCCCTTCGGGGTCACCTATTTCACTGAGAGGATCCTGGAGGGAGCCACACAGGGCACCACGCTCATCTCCATCTCAGCGGTGGACCCAGACAAAGGTGCCAATGGGCAGATCACCTACGAGCTGCTGAACCTCACTCCGGAAGGTTACGCCTGTCTGGAAGACCATTCAGCAGGTTGGTGGTCTGGGGAGGTGGGAATCCGGGGCAGGTCGGTGGCCTGGGTCAGGTGTCTCATTTCAGGGTCTGCCATCCTCTAGGGAAGGTTGTGGCCAACAGGACAGTGGACTATGAGGAGGTGCAGTGGCTGAACTTCACCATCCGCGCCTCCGACAACGGCTCTCCCCGCAGATCCGCTGAGATCCCCGTGTACCTCCAGATCGTGGACATCAATGACAACAACCCTGTCTTCAGTCAGCCATCCTACCAGGTGATCTGGGCTCCCCTGTTAAACTCTGTGTGTGGGGCTGGGCACTGCCCACCTGGTAAGGACAGGCACAGAGCTGGGGATTCTCCAGGGACACCTTCTCCTCCCGCTGCCTCTGCTTGAACCATTTTGAGAAGGTGGCTAACCCTGCCACGCGCTTTGTGCCAGCACTTTGTTGGGAGCCTGGCTGTGCCCAGTCCTGAGTGCCCCCTGTGCCCTCAGGTCGCTGCCTGGGCTGAGCCAGTCCTGCCTGCTCCCTCTGTTGCAGAAAGCTGTCTTTGAGGACGTGCCCTTGGGTACGGTCATCCTGAGCGTCACGGCCACCGATGCGGATTCCGGGCAGTTTGCTCTCATCCAGTACAGCCTGGGCGATGGAGAGGGCAAGTTTGGGATAAATCCCAACACGGTAAGGAGCCAACCGAGGCTGGAACAGAGCAGGGAAAGGGAGGGGAGGCTGAAATAGTCCCAGCTTGTGCCTTGCTCCCACACCTCACCTTCTGCCCCTTCTTGAGTACCAGCTCTGCCAGACGAGATCCACCTGAAGGTCTCTGTGTGCTGCAGGGTGACATCTACATCCTGTCAGCCCTGGACCGGGAAAAGAAGGATCACTACACACTGACAGCCGTGGCCAGGGACAACCCTGGGGATGTCTCCAGTAACCGTCGGGAGAACTCTGTGCAGGTAGGGCTCTCCTCCTCCCATCACCCCTTGGGTGCTGTCACCAGCGAGAAGCTGTTGAAGCTCCACCTTTCCTCCCCAGTGGCTGGCCCAGGGGGGAATTAGGCAGAAGGAAGAGCGGATGACGCCAGGAGCTGTGGGGTGGATGGTGCAGAGCACTTTGTGTGGTGGGGACAGCACGTCGGCAGGAGGGGCAGGGGAGGGTGACACTATTGTCTGCAAGTGCTGTGGCATGAATGCGTGCCCCAGCCATGGCGGCCCCCATTGTTGGAGGCAGGAATTCAGCTGGTGGAGTTAAACAAATAGCAGGAAGGGCACCTCTCTCCAGCAGCAGAGCTGCAGGTCACAGCAGGGGTATGGCCCCAGGGGCTGCCCAGCCTTCCCCAGACTCACGTCACCCAGCTGGCTGTGCTTTGTCGAAGGTGCTGATCACAGTCCTGGACATCAACGACGTCAGGCCCCAGTTCAGCAAGAGCCAGTTCAGCACCAGCGTCTACGAGAATGAGCCGGCGGGGACATCAGTGATCACCATGAGTGCCACCGACCTAGACGAAGGGGACAACGGCGTGGTGACCTACAGCCTCGAGGGTCCCGGAGCGGGTAGGTGCTGGGGGCAAGGGGCTCTTCCCCAGGAAGGAGGGTTATGAGGAGGAAGAGTCGTAGGCACCAAGCCTGTACCCCGTCTCCTGTGACTGGTTTGGACTCCTGGGAGCAGGACTGAAAGCGTGGAGCTTTCTCTATTGCTCTGCAGTTTCCAGTTCCTCCTGGTGTGGGATGTTAGGACTTTGCCTGCCTTCGTCCTGCAGCCCAGCCTTGGCGTATGCTCTTCTCTTCCCCACCCCAGCAGGACTTTCTATGTCCACCAGTGTGTCTTGGAGCAAACTCACTGCGTGCTTTGAGTGAAGGCTTTGAAGGGGCAAAGGGCTTGGGTGGACAGTGATAGTGCCCGAAATCCAGTACATCTGCACACTGAGAAATTACAGAAATCAGGCAAAAACTCCACTGTTTCGGCCTGGGCAGGCATGAACTACAGGCAGGGCTGAGAAGGGAGTAGGTCCCAGAGACAAGGGTGTGGCAATGTGGCTGGGATGCTCTGGAAGCCCTGAGACCACCCACACCCATGGCCTACTGTGGGGGGTGCATTTCAGCTGCTATACTCATTTCTGGTCCTAATTTATCTGGTGCAAAGTGTCCTGAGCCAGAAATGCGGGGTTTTTCTCTGCCCCCAGAGGCTTTCAAGATCGATAAAGACTCCGGGCTTGTCACATCGCGGCGGCGCCTGCAGTCCTACGAGAGGTTCAACCTGACTGTGGTGGCCACGGACAAGGGGCTTCCCCCTCTCTGGGGGACCACCATGCTCCACATCGAGGTCATCGACATCAACGACAACCGCCCCGTCTTCGTCCGCCCGCCCAACGGCACCATCCTGCACATCAAGGAGGTAAATCCCGTGGGAGGGAGCAGGGTCACGGCATGTTGAGGGCGTGTTCAAGAGCTCTCCTGCCCATAACAGCAAAATCCAAACTCCATCTCCGCTGGGGCTGCAACAAGACCTTGATTCAGCATGTGGCGAGAAGGTTTGGGTCATGGGGGTGGGGTTCAAAAACAGCCTCTCTCCATATGTGCGTGCGGGGTGATGGGGCAGATTTGGGGAACAGAAACCCCAGCAGCACTCAGAAGTAGTAAACAGTCAGTGCGTGCAGAGCATGTTTATAAACATGGGCTGGAAATGCTGACAGTGTTTCTCCTTTCTGGGAAGCCAGGCTTGACTCAGCCAGTCCCCGCCCACCAGGCCAGAGGGAATCACAGCTCCGTGTTGCCAGCCTGCTGCTGGGTTTCGGGTAGTGGGAGCTTGCTGACCTCCAGTCCCCAGGGATTTTGAGCCAAGGGGGTCTGGAGGGGCAGGGGGAGCAGGGGGTTTGCGTGCAGTGCCAAGGCTGAAGGGCTGTGTGTGTGCAAGCAGGAGATCCCCCTGCGGTCCAATGTCTACGAGGTCTATGCCACGGACAAAGATGAGGGTCTCAACGGAGTGGTGCTCTACAACCTGCTGAAAACCGGGGCGGGGAACAAGGACTGGGAGTATTTCAGCATCGACTCCGTCAGCGGGCTGATCCAGACGGCCATGCGGCTGGACCGGGAGAAGCAGGCAGTGTACAACGTGAGCCAGGCAGGGGGCCCGGGCAGGCCTTGAGGCTGGGGTCTGGCATGGGGCTGGGCTGGTGGGATGCAAGTGGTGTGGTGGGGATGGGGTCAGCTGACACAGCTGTGGAGATACCACACCTTCGCAGGAACTGGGTGGTTATCAAGTGTCATAGGAGGGGTTGCACCAAGTTCCCCCCAAATCCTCCAAGTTAAATCCCCCCCAAATCCTCCACCATTCAGCTGTCCTCTCTGTCCCTGCCTCAGTGATGTCTCCCAGCCCATGTGGTTTTGCCCAGGAGAGCCCTTTTGCCTCTCTCCCCAGCTGATCATCGTGGCCTGCGACCAGGGCCAGCCACCCTATGAGACCATGCAGCCCCTCCAGGTAGCACTCGATGACATCGATGACAATGAACCCATGTTCCTCAGGCCACCTGTAAGGCACCAGGGTGAAGGGGGTGGGATGCAGGGGATGTAGGGATGGGGATGGCAGCGAGCACATGTGATGGAGTGTGTACACCTGGGCGCCACCATGGTGGGCTGCACCTTGGGATTTGCCTGCTTTTATTTGGAGTGACCTCAGTGCTCATAGCGTTCCTTTCCCCGGGGTCTCTGGCAGGGCGATAGTCCCCAGTACCAGGCGCTCTCTGTCCCCGAGCACTCGCGGCCAGGCACCGTGGTGGGGAACGTCACCGGTGCGGTGGATGCAGACGAGGGCTCCAATGCCATCGTCTACTACTTCATAGCAGGTGGGTGTGGGGGTGGCAGCTCTGAGCTCACCCCTCACCCAGGATTTCCGTCCTCTCCCTGCTGCCTCTCTGCCCTGCTCAGCGGGCAAGGTGGCATTTTGGAAGAGGACTAACTGGGGGTGCCTTTCTGCACCCAGCTGGGAACCAGGAGAGCAACTTCCAGCTGAGCCGAGAAGGGAAGCTGAAGGTCTTGCGAGACCTGGACCGGGAGAAGGAGCCGTACCACTCCATCATCGTCAAAGCATCCAGCCAGAGGAACTGGGCTCCTCCCCGGGGCCAGCGGGCAGGAAGAGCCCAGTTCTGGGATCTCAGCGAGGACCTGACCCTTCAGGAGGTGCGGATCTTCCTGGACGACATCAATGACCAGTCCCCCCAGTTCACCAAGTCAGAGTACACGGCGGGTAAGAAGTGCCAGGGGCTGGGGGGGCACCGGGAGCCAGAGACTTTTCCAGGAAAGTCCAGCAGGATGATGGGGCAGCAAGAGCCAGCCTGGCCCCAGGTCCCTTTCCCATCTCTCCCTCAAAGGGGTTGCCACCGATGCCAAGGTGGGGTCGGAGCTGATCAGAGTGCTCGCGGTGGACACCGATGTGGGCAATAACAGCCTGGTCCTTTACACCATCCTGGGCATCCGCTACATCAAGCAGCACTCCAATGACTCTGAGGAGGTTGCCAATATCTTCAGCATTGGTGGGTGCCCAGCCTTCTGCAGGAGCATGGGGCCTTGGGCAGAGACATCTCTGTGGCCAAAGATGTCCCCATGGCTGGGGTCACTAATCCCGGGCTTGTGATCATCCATTCCCCAGGAACCCTTGATGGCATCCTGCGAACCTTTGACCTCTTCACGGCCTATAACCCTGGCTACTTTGTGGTGGACATTATGGCCTCTGACCTGGTGGGCCACAATGACACGGCCATTGTGGGGATTTACATCCTGCGGGATGACCAGCGGGTCAAAATCATCATCAATGAGATCCCTGACAAGGTCAGGCAGTTTGAGGAGGAGTTCATCAGCCTGCTCTCCAACATCACGGGTGCCATCGTCAACACAGATGACGTGCAGGTAACCATCCACCTTGGAGGGTGCTTTGAGGGGTAGATAACCTTCCACATGCTGTTTGGGAGGTCTCCTTTGAGGGAGTCCTGCCTGGATAACCACAGACACCCCTGGGCTCGGAAGGTGATGGATACACCCCAGGCTGGGGTGTACTGAAGGGGTCCAGATGGATGCTTGAGGGTCTCCTGCCATAGGAGCACACCTCAAGGCATGCTCAGGAGGAGACTCCTCTCCTACACTGCAGACCTTGCTGTCTCTCCCCAGTTCCATGTTGACAAGAAAGGCCGGGTGAACTTTGCCCAGACAGAGCTCCTGATCCACGTGGTGAACAGGGAGACCAACCGCATCCTGGACGTGGAGCGGTACGTCCCCTGGCCCCCTACCCAGCCTGGCTCCTTGGGGACCTTCATCAATGTCAAGGTGCCCAAGCAACCCTTCTCTTCCCAGGGTTATTCAGATGATAGACGAGAACAAGGAGCAGCTGAGGAATCTCTTCAGGAACTACAACGTGCTGGACGTGCAGCCTGCCATTACTGCCCGGGCACCAGACGACCTCTCGGCTCTGCAGGTCAGGCTCCAGGGGTAGTGTCCTTTCCCATGGGGACTGGTCAGTGCCTGGAGAGATGTTTCACCCTTTGTATAACTTCGGGCACGTGGCCACCAGCGGGTGCTGGCTGCATGCCAGAGGTTTCCCCCGTGCCTCTGTCTCTCCCAGATGGCAATCATCGTGCTGGCCGTCCTGCTCTTCCTGGCTGCCATGCTCTTCATCCTCATGAACTGGTACTACCGGACAGTGTGAGTAACTGCTGGGCTCTGCCTGGCCCCTGCAATGTCCCCTCAGACCAGGGGGACCAGTGTGGCTTCTCCTGGCCCTGGAAATGCCAGCAACCAAAGGAGGGCATCAGCTTCCCAGCGCCTCTTCCTCTAAAGTGCATAGTTTTGATACTGATGGTACCTCTCCCTTCCAAGCTCTCCAGCCTCATTTAATATTTATTATTTAATGCATGCCCTGTATGAAGGGTTATTGCAAAGCTGTGTGTCCTTCTCCTTTCCAGCATCTTCCTTGTTTTCTTCCCTGATCGGCTGTGTTTCTTTTGCAGGCACAAAAGGAAATTGAAAGCCATCGTGGCTGGCTCCACTGGTGAGCAGCGTTTGGGGTGTCCCAGCTGCATGGGCGAGTGGGGTACATGGAGTGGGGGGCATAGGAAGACATGGGGGGTGTCATGGGGTGTATGTCAGCAGTGATCCTGCCCAGCAAGGTCTGATGGTGGGAGGCTTTTCTCAGGCTCTGTGTTACCTGCCACACCCCACCTTGTTCCTCACTGCCTTTTTGGTTGTTCTTTATCACTCCCTGATAAAGCAGTGTCACCCCATGGTTTGCTGCTAAGCCCGCCATCGTGCTGCCCTGTAACTCTCACCCCTGCCTTTTACAGGGAACAGAGGCTTCATGGACATCATGGACATGCCAAACACCAACAAGTACTCCTTTGATGGGTGAGTGCCACCTCCTGGGGTTGGAGGCTGCTCCCAGGAGAGGGATGCCTGTGTTTTGGAGCCAGAAGGTGGAGACATGGTGTCTCTCTGCTCTGCTCTGCTCTGCTCTGCTCTGCTCTGCTCTGCTGTGCTCTGCATGGAGCATTACTAATCCTGGGACACGTGCTTGCTCTGAGAGCTTTCTAAGCTAAAAAGCATTGTTCTTTCTCCGGTGACTCCCTCTCTGCCAGTTCTGGCCAAGTTTGGGGTAAGCAGAGATAATGGGCGGGGTTCGACACCCATCTGGATCCAGAGCAGCCAAATTCATACCTGCGCAGGGCAGGAGGAGGCAGTGCAAGCTCGGGGTTAGGGATAACGCCGCTCTTTGCCTGCCCTGATGGCTGTTCCTCCCCGGACAGGGCCAACCCGGTGTGGCTGGACCCCTTCTGCAGGAACATGGAGCTGGCGGCGCAGGCGGAGCATGAGGACGACCTGCCAGAGAACCTGAGCGAGATCACCGACCTCTGGAACAGCCCTGCCCGCACCCACGTGAGACACGGACCCTCCCGGACACGGCGTCCCCGCGCCTGCCCCGCTGCCCCCGCAGCTCCTGAGCCGCTCTCTCCTCCGCAGGGCACCTTCGGCAGGGAGCCCTCCGCCGCCAAGCCTGAGGATGACCGCTACCTGCGGGCAGCCATCCAGGAGTACGACAACATCGCCAAGCTGGGGCAGATCATGCGGGAGGGACCCATCAAGGTGAGTGTTGAGGGCAGGCGTCCTGCACCGAGGAGTTTTCCCTTACAGCTGCTGCCTTCCAGGGTCACAGCGCCGGAGGGTGATGTCACTCCAAAAAATGGTGGGATGAGGCCGGCCTCCCTCCCACGGAAGCATCTCCCCTGGATAACCCCCAGTCTCTCCCCCTCCACCCAGGGCACTCTCCTGAAGGTGGTCCTGGATGATTACATGCGCCTGAAAAAGCTCTTTGCCCAGCGGATGGTGCATAAGGCCACCGCCAGTCAGGGGGACCGCTCCTCGGTCTCGGAGGTAGAGGGGTGTGCGTGGGCGTGGGGAGATGCTTGCCGTGCCCTCTGGGATGCAGTGTGTCTTCCTGGCCCCACAGGCTGTGGTCACTCCCTGTGGCAGTGGTCCCTGTCACCCAATGGTCCCCCCACTCTCTGCTTGGTCAAAACAAGCCAGATAGCCATTTTCCACTGGTTCCCACTGCTGTTTTTTCACTGGTTTTCCAGGCTACGGGTTCCCCACAGTGACTCCCTGTGTTTCCTCTGATCAGCAGCAGCATCCTTGGTCTTTCTGAGCCCTCCTTGCCCCTCTTTGCAGATTGGGCTCTGTCCATCAGTTCCCATTTCTGTCAAGGCTGGCCAAAGCTGCGGGGGATCATCTCCCCTTCTTTCTCTTCTTCTGGTTTTTGCCTCAAAACCACAGGTTTTTGAGGCAAAAACGTTGGGATGGAAGGTGTTGGTGCAGAAGAACTGGTATAGGGAGAAGCAACTCCTCCTGTGCCCTTCTACCCTTAATGGGGGTGCAAAATGAGGGGCAGAGGGAGCAGAGGAGAGCAGTGGGGTGGGAGATGCCTTTCAGCCCTTCTGCCCTCCATCTGTCCATGCCTTTATTCCCCTCCAGCCCCATCCAGCCTTCCTTCATCTTTCCCTGACTGCTGCCTGCCCCTCCACCCTCATACAACCCCAAATTCCAGCCTGGATCCAAACTCCTCCTTGGCCACTCTGGGAGTGGCTGCAGGACACAACGCCCACCTGGCAGCCGGTGCCTGAGCTGGGCATCCACCCAAGGATGGAGCGATCCAGCTGGTGGAGGTCACCTCCTGGTGATCCTCATCACCATGCTCTGAGGGTGCTTCAGAAGAGGAGGGCCCTTCCCTCTGGCTGGACTCCAGCACTGCAGGAGTCAGGGAAGCCAGGAGCTGCTTTGCCCACGGTGGTGACTCCCTACTCCACGGCTCTCTTGCAGCTGATCCAGAAGGAGCTGGAGGACGAGGAGGAGGAGCGCAGCCCCAGCCAGGGCAGCCTGCGCTTCCGACACAAGCAGCCGGTGGAGCTGAAAGGTCCGGATGGCATCCACGTGGTGCACGGCAGCACGGGCACGCTGCTGGCCTCCGACCTCAACAGCCTGCCCGAGGATGACCAGAAGGTGCTGGGTCGCTCGCTGGAGACTCTGACCGCCGACTGCGGGGGCTACAGCGACCACAACGCCCGCACCGAGTCGGCCAAGTCCACCCCCCTGCACAAGATGCGGGAGGTGATCATGGAGAGCCCGCTGGAGATCACCGAGCTATGACCGGCGGTGGTGCCGCTGCTGCTCCTCTAGGCCAGCCGGGGCCGGCGGGGATGGAACACAGACCGGAGGGGCCGTGGTGGGGGCCAGGGGCAGCCCGAGACCGGTGCTCGGCCCCCTCTTCCCCTGCAGGAGTCCAGGCTACCCGGTGCAGATCGCTCCGGCAGCCTTGGAGAGCTTGGCCCCGGGAGAGGGCTCTCAGGATCGGAATGCTTTTACTCGCCTGTCATTTATCCATGAAACCATTAAATTTTTTTTATTTTTCCTATTAAAAAAAAAAAAGGTTTTTTTTCTAAAAAAAAGTAAAAAAAAGAGGGAAAAGAAAAGCTAAAGAAGAATCTGATGAGTCCAGACTGGACGGGGCAGGGGAAGGTGCAGCGAGGATGCAGATGATGTGCTGCCACGGCATCCCCAGGCACAGGCTGGGGAGAAGCAGCTGTCACACCTCGACCACGAGCATGGGGAGGGCCAGGGAAACGTGGGGAGAGACCGAATCCTTTTGGCATTAATGTCACCTTTCCAGTAAGGAAAGACCCAAAAAATTAAAAAGAAAAAAAAAACACCCAACCCAAAGACATTCCTCCATTTCGCTGGCTTTACCAAAACTTGTTGCGATGTTGAAAAAGAGAGAGACTAAGTGGGGCTTCTGGATGTGGAGTGCTCGTGCGTGTCTTTTGTTGCCCTTTTCTTTCCCCTTCTCTCTTGCATTTGGGTTTGTTTGTTCGGGGGTTTGTTTCCAGTCGTAACCTTGTGGAGAGTTTCGGGCACGGTCTGTTACGGGACTCAGAAATACACTGTCTATGGCTTTGGGTAACCTGTCTGTCGTCCTTCCTCCCCGGATCCAGCAGGCCCAAGCCCCCTTTGGAAGAGAGGACCCTCTTTTAACTCACGCCTCAATCCATCATCTTCACGAGACGCCGCCCTGGGTGTTGCTGCACCTTGGATTTCGGGGGAGACATTCAGGGTTCTCCAGGTTTACCCACACCCCATTGCAGCCCCCAGCATGAGGAAGGACACAACCAGCCAGGCTGACGGGAAGAGTTTATTTGTGATGGGACGCTCCCATGCACGCTCAGGACCAGGCACCATGGGCGTCCCCCCGATACGGCAGGGAGGGACGAGCCAGCACCCTGCTGCCCTCATCAACATGGCTGGGTCAGCACAGGACCCCTGGCAGGGATGGGGGTGTGAAAGGAAATCCTGGCACCCAAACTCATTCATTTTATGTTCAGGTGAGGCTGCTGCCAGCCTGGAGCAGGGGGCCGGTATTTGGGCAGCAGAACCCAGCCCAGCCCGCGGGGGCAGATGCACGTAGCAGGATCTGGGCCTTACGAGTGGTTCAGGGTGGGATGGAGAGGTAGAGAAGGGACTGGGGATGGAGACAGAGGTGGGAATAGAGGTTGGGGGTTTTGCAGTCACCCTGAGAGACGTCAAGGCTGAATCCCTAGTCCTGAAAATATTAACGAGTCCCTTAACCTGATGTGGAAATCCAAGACCCAGGAGCGGAAGAGGAAGTGGCCGAGGCCGCTGGGGTTCCCCGCAGCCAGGCCGGCGTGATGAGGCCAGTTGGCTCCTGCCATTGCCGTCAGTGAGTGCAGGCACGTCCCAAGGGAAGGGAGCCAGGATCCCAAACCAAACGGCAGAGCAAGTCCAGCCAGCTGAGGAGATGGCTCCTAATTCCACACGTGACGCCGGCAGTGTGCCACGGCCTGCGGGAGGGACGGGGCAGGAGGGGATGCAGGGAGCGCTGGCACCCCTCCGGCCCGGGGAGGGGACACCGGCGGCACTTACATCGCACTCCACCGCCGTGGCCATGTTCTTGCACCAGTACTGCGGGCCCCAGACACAGGGCGCCGAGCCCAGGAGATCCTCCTTGCCCGAGTCGCAGGCTCTGATTTTCTGCGTTGCAGAGGAAAAGGGTGGGAGGGAGAGGAAGAAAACCTCCACGAGGAGCCTCTGGCCACCCCAGCCCGCTCCCAGCCCGCAGGCTCGGACAAAGGATGCCCATCTCAGCCAGGGCTGCCCCAGGGGTGAGGACACTTACAGTGCAGACGAAGGTGGGGTCCATCATCTGCACGAAGAGCCGCACCACCGCCGGCTCGTACTGCAACACCAGCGCCTGGCACTGGGAAGGGAGAGGGGTGAGCCCGGTGGGGGTGTCAGGGGTGTCCCCGCCGGGCTGGGTGTGCCCCCTCGGATCACCTTGCTGGTGAGCGGCATGGGCAGCATGGCGCAGCCCTTCTCCAGCACCTCGCCCAGCTCCTCCAGCGTCTCGTTCTTGAGCAGCTCGTTGTCAAAGTAGGTGATGACGATCTGGCAGACGTTGCAGAAGGCACCTGAGCTCACCGCCAGCTGCTCCAGGGATTCAGCCCCTGGAGGACACGGCCATCAGCACCCAGCGGGGGGGACACCCTGCAGCCCGGGGGCGGGGTGCCAGCTCACCGGGCTGGGTGTCCCCGCGGCGGGGGCAGCAGCGCAGCATGGTGCAGACGGCGGCGGGGTCGGTGGCCTGCAGCAGCATGATCACCACGGCTTTGCCGTAGGAGTTGACAAAGTCCTTGCACTGCCCGATGACGCCGTGGGGCAGCATGTAACACACCTTCTCGATGTCGTTCACCAGCTGCTCCTGCCGGCACAAGGCAGAAGAGGGAATCCCCGGCTCCTTGCTGCCCCTTTGTCCCCTGTCCCAGCCCCCCAGCACCCGTGGGGCTCACCTCTGTCACGTTGTTCTCCAGGAGGCTCTCGACTGTCTTCACGGTGAACTGGCACACGTCACACAGCGGAGTGCTCCCCACCCTGTCCTGTCGGGGCAGGGGGGTGGGATGCATGCCGAGCCCCGCCCCAGAGCCACCCTCATCCTATTCCACCGCCATCCCCCACGTAAGGCATTCCCCACCTTGGATAACTGGAGGTGTGTGAGGAAACAAAATACAAAATAAGACTCCCCCTTTTCACAGCGTTTTGATTTTAAGGAGCACAGCAGAACTGGGGGGGTCCCCACTTACCCCCAGCATGCTCAGGGCCTGCATCACCTTCTCTGTGAGCAGCGTGTGGAGGGGCAGTGCTGAGGCAGAGGCACAGAGTCCCAGCTGGCCACACAGCTCCACCGGGTCCTGGGGAGAGAGACATCCCAAATCAGGCGGGCTTTGGCCCCAGGGAGGGGAATTCCAGCACAGCAGGGCATGGATCTCACTTACCTCAGCCTGCTACCGGTGGAGGGGCCAGAAAATGGCAAGAAAAAATGAAAGCAAAATATAATTGCAGCAGTTGCAAGGCAGAGAGAAGGGAAAAAAAACACCTTTAACATTTTGTAGGAATATTAGGCAGTGAGCTGAACTAAAAAAAAGGGAGCATTTGCTGATGAAACCCCTTGGCTGTGCCACTCAGGCCCCAGCTGGCACCCAGCCACCCCTGGCATTCCCGGGGAGCTGTCAGCCTCTTACCACGTAGTGCAGCAGCTGGGCAGCCGTGTCCGTGTACTCGGCCAGGGAGTGCTTGCACTGCAGGAGGGAGACACAGCGTCAGGGCCCAGCAGTGGACACCCCTCCCCGGGCAGGCATCTGGAAAAGATGCGCCCATCGAGGAGGAGAAGGGAGCCTGGAAGTGTCCTTTCCCTTCCAGCCCATCCCTGGAAGTGTCTGAGGCCAGGCTGGACAGGCCTGGGATCACTCTGGTCTGGTGGAAGGGGTCCCTGCCCATGGCAGGGGGTGGGTGGGATTGTCTTTATGGCCCCTCCCAGCCCTGCTGGCCCCCTCACCCGCTGTGCCAGGTGGGGTGTCAGGGTCTCGCACACCCGCTTGGCGTGGCCCACCAGCGCCCAGGTGAAGGCAGTGTTGGTCCCCAGCTCCTGCTGCACGGCCGTCACCAGCTGCAGGCAGTCCCCACACACCTCTTCCACCTCCTGCAGGATAACAAGGGCAGGGTCACATCGGTACCACACAAAAACAACAAATCACCCCCCGCCTCCGCCAACCTGCGTTTGCAGGGCTGGGATTTAAATAGTGCCTGCAATTTGGGGCAGCACTCCTGACTGGCATCTCTCTAGTTCCCTCCTGCATCCTGAAATATCTCCCCAAACTGGTGACACCGCCGGCCAGAAGTCATTTCAGCTCCGCAGGAATTTTAGGGGCTTTCTCTAATTGTTGTTAAGTAGGTGATGCTTTTCAGGGGATTCTCATCCCTGAGCAGCATTGGGATACTGGCACAGATTGCCCAGAGGAGCTGCAGCTGCACCATTCCTGGAAGTGTCCAAGGCCAGCTTGGATGGAGCTTGGAGCAACCTGGAGATGTTCCCTGTCCATGGCAGGGGTTTGGAACGAGGTGATCTGTAAGGTCCCTTCTGACCCAAACCGTTCCACGATCAGCACCACTCTCGCCTGTGCCACGGTACCTGGGCCTGGCCGTGAGGCAGATCCTGGGGGTGGAGCAGGAGGGGCACGTTGGCCATGAAGGGGGCGATGAGGTCAGCAAAGTCCTGCGTGGGGCCTGTGGCAGCTGGTGGCGGCTGCTGATACTTCAAGGTCCCCGTGGGTCTGTTCCGGGGCTGGCACAACTTGATGGTCCCACACACCACCTTGGGCTGCGACTGGGGGAGCAGAGGGGTGGGGTGGGGGCTGAGGCTGCATCTCCTCCATCACACCCACCCCGGGTGCGATGGATCCCTCTCCATCTTGTCCTTCAGATGGTTTGTCCCATGCTCCCTTGGAGCACCCTTTGCTCTGCAAGCCCCCAAGACATCCCACACTGTGGAAGAACCCAGACCCGGGGGCTTCCCCTGCGTTACCAGCACTTGCTTGCCCAGCTGGACAAGGATGAGGATGCCGGTGTCCACCATCCTCTTGCACTTGACAGACCAGTCCTGGAAGGGCAGGTACTGGCATCTCTTATCCAAGAAGAGCCTCAGCTTTTCCTGGGTGACAGAGAGAGTGTTCAGGGCCTCAGTGGTGTTGGCGGGGAGGAACACCAACCCCATGCCCCCTGCCCACTGGGACCCACCTCGGTGCGGTTGTCCTGCAGGATCTTGCCCACCACGGAGACTGCCACCTGGCACAGGTGACAGGGGATCCCCTTCTGCTGAGAGGGAAGGGAGACGTCAGGATGCTGTCACGGCACCCAGACCCTCCACTTGCTCCCCAGATCCCAACCCTCCAAAACACTCCAGACCCCAAAAACACTCCACATGAGCGTCCCGGGGCACTCCTTGGGTTTTGCCGTTTACTCTGCAGACACGCTGCTGCCGGATGCTGGGGTGGGCAGGCTGGCGTTCTCCCGCCACCTCCGTGCTCTGGGACACCGGATGGGCGCCTCTCCCGCAGCCCCCCCGCATTCCCTGCTCCCAGCACGGTTACCCCCAGCGCCCGGTCCCAGGCGGTGAGCCGGCAGAGCTCCAGTGCCCCGCACTTGGCCGCGGTCGCCACGTCGCGGCACCAGTCCTCCGGCCGCTCGCCACACTCGTGGAGGGGGCTGGCCCCGGCTGTGGGAGGGGAGAGGAGACTGTCAGCCCTCGAGGCACCACAAGACACCAAAGTGACCCTCCTGGCTGCCCCGCAGTGAGCTAGGAGTGATGCTCTGTGGGAAACGGATTTGTAGAGAATTCTCAAAGCCTGACAGAAGGCTCACATAGTTTGCATCTGTAAGCAAACTTTGAGATAAAAGAATGCTGACTTGGAAATGCCATGGAATAGGACAGATTGTTGAGAGACAAAAGGAACTGGAAACGAGTTTCAAATGATGGCCTTGCAAGTAAGACTAGATACTTTGGAGAAATAGAACTGTGAAAGGTGCATTGTAGTAGGACCCAGGAGCGGTAATTTTAGATGACTGGGTTTGAGGCATTAGCAGCATTGTGTGACAAAAGCTGACAGGCCAAGAAACGCTTATAAAGTATTGGAATCAGGAAATAGTTGGCTTCTGATTGTGATGGCGTGAATTGTAACATCTGTACTTTCTCACCCTTCACGTGAGACTAAAAATGAAATAAAAGTTTTTAAAACGCCTCTCAGTTGCCCCATCTCTGGGTCAGAAAAAGGTAAAATCCGAATATGCTCCTCATCCTCCTGTTGTGATTCCACCTCTAATCCTAAAGTCGTGGGGTGGGGGGTTGTGTTTCATTTAAAAATTTTTTTTTAAGGTCGGTTTTGCCAGGCTGCCAGCTTTTCCAGTGGGATGTCACAGGGTCAGAAGCAAAGGGAATTAGGGGCTCATCCTCAGCCTCTCAGCACTTCCTATCACGCTGCGGAGGCGGCTGCTTATAAAAGCAGCAATAAATCTTGCAAAACGGGCAAACCCGAGGCGCCGGCGCTCAGCTCCGCACGGCAGCCGGAGAGTCACGCCACGGCTCCCGGCAACGATTGAGCAACCCCACTTTTGGTGGGGTCCTTTTGGTTTTATTTCCTCCCCACGACAGCATTTTCTCCTGACTGTAACTCCTCGGCAGGGCAGCGGCGGCACGGCCCGGTGGCGCAAGAGCAGCGCTTTAATTGTCACCTTGGTGTGCCAGGGCTCATTTTGGACGGGGCGAGTGCTTGTTTCCACCGGGAACTGTGCCCACCCAGGATGCGGCCGGGGAGGAGGCGGCGAGAGGGCACAACCCAAGCCCTCCGCCGCCTTGCTTTGGCCGGGAGCCGCTCCGGGAATTTGGGGGCAAACGGAGAGCAGCGCCCGAGCAAAGGGACAGACGGACCCTGCCGCAGACCCCTTTGCAAGGGCGTTTCTAAGCAAAGCACAGCCCTCCCTGCCCCAAGCAATTGCATCCGGCTTTTATCCCCCAGCCCTGGCTATGGTTTTGCCGAGCAGGAATAAAGCCAAAGGCAGGAACTGCTCCTTCCACCCAACCCTGCCCTTACCAGGTTTCTCCCCAAAAGCTGCTTTCCCTGCGAGCTGGATTTTGGCAACGCCTCCAGCTCATCCATGAGACACCAGCGTGAGGTGCCCGGGGGGCAGTCCCCTGGGCTGGGGGCAGTCCCCGGGGCTGGGGGCTGTGGGGAGAGGGGTCCCAAGCCCCCCCACCACTCCCGCCTGTCCC
This sequence comes from Phylloscopus whistleri, assembly GCA_017589585.1. Classification (NCBI taxonomy): domain Eukaryota; kingdom Metazoa; phylum Chordata; class Aves; order Passeriformes; family Phylloscopidae; genus Phylloscopus; species Phylloscopus whistleri. The sequence goes on along the minus strand of JADMLD010001066.1, from coordinate 1,733,075 downwards.
CAGCAGCGCTGGCGCAGCTCGGCGGGTGCCGGGTGGTGTTTCCGCCCCGATTTCCCCATCGGGCTGACAGCAGCACTGGGGCAGGCGGGCCCCGGGGCAGGGCGAGTCCCCCCCGGTTTCCCAGGCTTCCCACACACCTTCCCAGCTGCGCGGTGCCGCGCTCGCCGCATCAGCTGAGAGGGATATATTTATGTTTTTCAACCCCGGCCCCAGCATCAGGGCAAACAGGAATGGCAAGTCAGCGGAGGCATTAAGGAGCAGCACCAAAACCAAGGAGACAACAACCCCGCAGCTTTTTTTCTGAGCTGGTCCCCCAGCATCTCTCACAGATTCGTGCTGGAGCCCGGACCCCACATGGCGGGGTGGGGAAGATCGCAAAGACAGGGTGGTTTTGTCCTGCACTTTCCGGGCTCGCAGAGATCCTCAGCTCAGCACTTACTCTCCACCCTGCTCAAGCTGAAAGTCAGGCAACAAGTGCTGGGCCAGAAAATAATTAGGACTAACCATAACACCCAACAGCTGAGAGCAGGGGGAGCTTCCCAAGGTGGAAACCACTGCCACGGGGCAAGCAAGTGGGACAACAGGTGTCCCGTGAGCTCTCCTCTCGTTTCAAAGCCGGTTTCAAAGCCGTGCTGGAGCCACCTCATGCTGCCAGGCAGACAGGCAGCAGGGTTATCAAATGATGCCATTTTTGGCAAAGGAGCAAGGCAGCGATGCTCCCGTGCCACTGCCCTATTCCTGTCTGCCAGGCCCGGGGGATGGGGTGGGCTTTGCTCGGCGGGGGGGTGTCCAGCAGCGAGCTCCGGCTCTGGCAGGGCTGTGCAGGCATTCCACGGAGCCCCGGAGCGCCCCGGCCGAGCCGGCAGAGCCTGGCGAGCCGGTTGTGACGTAAACCCCGGGGGTGGCAGCGTGGGCCCCCGCGCCCCAATTCCCGGCCCGGCGCACGCCCCTGTTACGGCACGAACCATAAATGCGCTCTTCCCAGCTCCCAAACGCTTCTCCGAGGCTCGCAGGCTCCCCGGCCCCGCAGCAGCCCCGAGCCGTGCGGCCAAGCCCCGGCGGCTCCCGGGGCAAGGTGTCAGAGCCGGGCGGGACGTGCCGAGCGCGGCTGAACTTTCCTGCTCTGCCTGTTGCTGGCTGGAGCACCCGGACACGTCCCCCTCACCCCGGGTCACGCCTGCACGCCCCACAAGTTCTCCGCCACAAAACCTCGCATCGGGGAGCCCGATGGGCCAGGCCTGGGGTAACCGGGGTGCAAGGGGGGCTCCTCGCTCTAAAACATGGGGGGGTTGCTTGCAACAGCAGGGCTCCACTTATTCCGCGGAAGATTTCCCCGGGAAGCAGCGATTTGCCCTCAAGCAAGGACCAGAGGTTAGAAACAGGCCTTTCCCAGCTCGTTTCCTGGGGATGGGCAGGGGATGACTAAGGGACGGCAGCAGAGGTTTGCCTGCAGGAGGATTCGCTTACAGATGCCCAAGTGGCGATGCTGAGAGGGCTCCTGAGGTGAGTGGAGCGCATCACCCTTCCCGGAGCTCAGCAAGCCCCAGCAGAGAGAACTTCCTGCCTCCTACATCTCCCGTGAGGACCCTCAGGAAAAGGGCAGCTTCAGGTGGCTGCACGGTCACTCTGTGGTGAAGCCACGTGGCTTCCCCCAGCTCACACTTCGGCAGCCAGGCCCCAATACCAGGGGCAGTAGGGAGAGCAGCCCCTCTCCCCCACGGCTGCAGAGACACTCTGTCACCCGCCTTCCCTCCTTCCCTGCCCCAGCACACCACCCGCTGTGCCCGAATCCCAGAGAAGGCAGGGAACAAACCCCTCTTGCCCTGAGATCACCTTTCAGGGCAGGAGTTCCAACTAGCACCTCCAGGTGGGTAACACAGACAGCGGTGCCACCATCCCCAGCTCTCCTCTGCCCAACTCCAGCACCAGAGGAAGCACATTACGGAGCTTAGACACCAAAGCTGGGAATAGCTCTGGGATTCAGCAGGGTTTTCTGGGCTCTCCACGTGCTACCTACCCCCAGGCCTGGCCTTACCTTGGTAGGAGCCCAGGCACAGAGAGATGATCAGCACCAAGCCACTCCATTTGTTCTCCATGCCGTTCCTAAGAGACCTCAGTGGCTGGTTCCTCTCCTGTGCTGCTCCCAGACTGAGGAATCTTGGATGGGCTGGGAGAAGCAGTGAGAATCCACACCTACGCAGGGCAATTACCACACCCCTCATTTTATGCCTTGATTATAAAATCATCACCAGGGAGGGAGGGACCAGAGCCAGGCAGGTACTCCCAGGAGGTCAGAAGCAGCCCAGAACCTGCTGCTCAACGCTGACCTGGCTGCAGAGGGTGGGCACTGGCAGGGAAAACTGTCCCAGAGCCATGTGACAGCACCACGTTCCCTGCCTTCAAGTGACATTTTTATATTTTATTTGCAATCAAGCACAGAGTGAGGACACAGGGGAAGCCACATTAACTGCAAGTCGGCAGGGAAGGCCGGTATCAAGGAGGCCCTCTGGCCTGCGCAAGGCAGCGATTGCAACACGGGGCTGTTGCCTCACAGCAGGCGTTGTGTTTGTCCAGGGAAGAGAGCAGCAACAATCCCAGGCAAGCCTCTTCCACCTGCAACCCTGCTCAGCAGAACAAAGGCTTGATGGGACATGCAGCGTCATGGGAAGCTGAAGCCATTCAGCCCCAGATTCCCAGTGACACCTTGGGATGTTGGCTTCTCCTGGCCCTCCAGCCAAGGGGAACTTCAACAAGAACCAATGAGAAAAATGAAACACATGAACTGATCGGTTTACAGAAGTTTTTATTGTTCATTAAGGAAGCTTTTGTGCAAAAAAAAAAAAAGAAAAAAAAAAGAAAAAAAATCAAGACAATGTTCTTTAGAAAGCAACTGCACAGTGTCCCCCCAGCATGATTCAAGCAGGTCAGGTGCCACAGTCCACAGGAAGGGAGAAAACTAAAGGGACTCCCAGCAGCAGCACAGGACCTCCCCTGGTTCACCTTGCCCAGCAGGTTGCCAGCATGAATCCTACTAAAATCCCAGGAGAATAAAACCTTCCCCCAAGCTGCCAAGGTGCCAATGCAGCCCCAGCTCCCCCCCAGAAAGATCCACAGCATCCAATTTAAAACACCAAATGTCACCCTCCGTGCTGTGGTGTAACACAACCTGTCCCTCCAGGGCAGCGATGCCGAAGGGACAGAGCCCATCTCCTATCTGCTCTATCTACCCCAGCTGGGATACACCACCAGAACCACTGCACAAGCCTGCCAGGATAGAAAGCTGCAGGTATTTTATGTCTTTAGGGGAAATTTTCCATTTTTATCCTCTTTTTTACAGCCATGAGTGCTTCAGCATTCAGGAAATGGGAGAGAACAACCTCTGTTGCCATCTGTCAGCACTGCCCAGGCTTTTAGTATGTACACAGATGAACTAGAAACCTGCAGTCCAGTGGTTTTCCAATGAAAAATACTCTACTTTGCTGCTACAGCATTGTTACTGGAGCTCCTGCACGCCCCACACACCACAGAAACAGTAGGAGTTACCAGCATCTTTCTGAACAGGACTGGAATTTTCAAAGCTCCACATCTGCCCAGCTGCTCCTTCCCAAAGGTCTCCTCAGAGCTACTTCAGTGCCTCTGCTTTGGGGATTAACTTGATCTGAGTGCACACCCAATGCAAGGTCCATCCCAAGCAATACAGGCAGGATTCTCACTCCCAAGGACCCTTCACATCAAGGGCCTGCCATGTTCCCAGGGTAGCAGCCTGCCTTGAAGGCTTTTTTCGGGGGGGAATTTCAGGCCATTTAAGTGGAATTTCAGAGAGGTGTGAAAGGCAGGCTGTCAAGTGTGCCAGCAGAGCTTTAAATACCTCCTCTAGTGCTCCTACCCCCTTGCCATCTCTGCTTGCTGCATTTCCCAAGAGAAATGGGAAGCCTGGGTAACAATTCATACCTCCAGTTACTCAGAAGGGCGTCAGTGAGAGTGGGTGAGCAGCAGTGGGAGGTGCCCCCAGGCCTCACTGCACCTCTCAGGTTTTAAACGACTGAGATACGCCGTGAGAGAAAAAACAGATCAAGGAACAAAGGGATTACAATAAAAACCATTTTCCACATATTCCACCCTCAGTGCTGAACTCCCTTTGACATATTCCCAGCTCCTGCTGACTTGATCCTCCTCCATCTTCCAGTGACAGCTCACGCTACCTCCTCAGCACCCAGCTGGCTGCTTGTGGGAAGCTGCAAGGCCAAGCAGAATTGAGCAACTCGGATAAGAAAAAAGGGAGTCATTCCTCCAGCATGCTTCAGGAAACTGACATCCCACTGGACTGGGCTTGGCAGTGCTGAGACCAAGCAGTCCAAGGAAATCAGAAGGTTGTGATCGAAGGCTGAGGGAAGTTTTCCTTAGCTACAACAACACCAGGAGCCACAAGCGTGCTCACTCAAATGCAAAAGGCTGATCACTCAAATGCATCTTGTTAAGTACCAGTGATTTTGAAAAGCTAGCTGGGCACACAAAGCCCCCTCCTCTGCATCTGTACAGCTTTGAAAATTCCAACCGAAAGGATTCCCAGATTCAGTGTTATCCCTTAGAGTTCCCATACACAAAAAATAAACATTCCAGCCAGATGTTAAAAATGCAAAGCATGTAAAATCTTCCCAATGCTGCCTACAGAAAGACATTTGAAAGTTTAGTTGCTATCTTGCTCTTTTTTTAAATTAAAAGAGCCTCATCTCATTTCACCATCTCTGTCATTATTCTTCCCAGCACACAAAAACCACTTCAGCCTACCAATTAAAAAAAATAAATCTACAACACACTAACTATTTTTAGGAGCATAATGGGTTAAACTGTACAATCAGAAATATCTTTGTTAAGTCAACAACAAAAATCTGATCCTTCAACAGCAGCACTGCTACAGAAGAGTTACAACAAAGGAACTTGAAGGTCAAATTGTTAATGAGGCAGAGAGGAGGGACAGGTGAGATACAGCTCTCCGCGAACCTCGGCCCACATTTCCTAAGAGCCATGGCAAACTTTCAGAACTGGAAATTCTTCTTCTAGTTCCACACATGACGTTTGCAGTGATCAACAGCCTAAAGGGGAAGAAATAGCTGATATTAGTGGAAAAAAGCCAGTTTGCAAACAAGCAGTTCAACACCTTATCCTGAGCCAAGATCTTGGAAGCAAATCTGTTTTTCTTAAAGTAAGTGATTTCAAAGAGGACTAGAATAAATAACATCCTGAGCCTCACCAGCCAGGAGCTTTAGGAAAGAAGGCTGATGACCCTTAGCCATTAGGGTCTGGCAGAAAAAGCCATACTGGAAGCCAATTTTTAGAGCCTGCTGAGAGATTGTGACATGGTCTGTTGGCTGCAAGAACACTGACTAAATATAAAGCTGACACTGTACCTTACTATAGATTCTGACATACTAGCAGACAGGTGTGGGACACAAAAAAGAGAGGAAAGTCAGCTTTGAGAAAGCTGAGAGCCATGAAATACCCTCTAATCAAACTAGGACCCTTTTGCTTTCTTTGAACTGGAATTCATCCACTTCCAAGTGCAGTAGAAGCCAAAAAGAGCTCAGAAGGAGCTGTCAAAGATCAGTAGAGAACTGGAGGCAGAATGCTGCCTTACGTACGTTGCACTGAGCAGCAGTGTCCATGTTCTTACACCAGTAGCCCGGACCCCAGACACAGGCATCATTCCCCAGGAGAGGCTCTTTAGCTGACTCACAGACTCCGAGTTTCTGGGAAAAGAGCAGCAGCAGCACAGTCAGCACCTTTCTAACAGCACCAAGATATCTCAAGTGTCTGAGCTTCCACCTGAGTGAGTGTGGAAGCCGCACTGAGGCAGCTGCAGGAGCTCTCACTGAGGTCACACCTGCAGCTGAAGCAGCAGCCATGTGACCTCAGCCATGGGAGAGTTAAGTTACTGGAACTCCTTCATATCAAGTTTTGAAAAACATATCATCTAGAGAGGGACCTTTCTCAAGAAATGTCACTTTACCTCCCACCACATTTAGGGCACATCCCCACCCTGTCACTGACCCTCAGCAGTGGATAACCACTGGCAGCTCTCTCCTTCTGCCCTTCCTTGTGCTGGTCTGGCAGTCAGACAGCTGTCCATTCAGGAGGCCCCAGGCCTTGCACAAGGGGCTTGCTCCAAGCATTCAGCGTGCTGATTTTGATTCCAGCAGAGTTTCTGCACGCTGGGCACTGAAAGGCACCCAGGACAGTAGGCAGGACTGTATCAGAGCCTGCACTCAAAAAAACCAAACGCAATACTCACAGTGCAAACAAAAGTGGGATCCATCACCTCTGCCAAGAGTTGCACAACCACGGGTTCGTACTGTTCCACAAACTGCACACACTGTAACAAAACACAGGGTGAGAGATTCTCCTGCTAGAGCCTCTGAAAGCAGAGGAATGGGTGGTCTGCAGCAGGCAGGCCTGCATGCTACCCCAAACACCCCAACAACACACTCCACAAGGATAAAGCAGAGCCTTGAGCTCTGCACATGGCAAAGGAGTCAGGCACTAATAACACAGCTACATCATTGTTTCTGCTAGCTCACACCTGCCTGCAGCTGTCTGTAGACACGCTATGAGGAGAGAAAGGGGTCACAAGGAAAAGTACCAAACAGGACAGGCTTTGGGAAAAGAGCAAAGCAGGAGAAGCTTTGACTGCAAAGCTTCATCTCTGATAGTGGAGATCACGCCTGTCTCAAGAGGAAAGCACACAGAACCAGCTGGAGACAAAACATCCTGAGCAGGACAGCAGCAAAGACTCCTAAGCACTTGTACTCAAGTTATTCCCTCAGACAAGGCAGCAGCAGGAGCACTTCCTGCCAGAACAGCCTCTCTCCCTCTAGTGGAGAGGCCAGCTCCAGAGCTGAGTAAGATGCTGCTGTTCTCAGCAGAGACAAACAGCACCAATTAATAAACCAAACACAGCTATTAAACAGCCCCACAGCAGGAAGAGCTGTTCCACAGCTGCTTTAAGCCTCTATATTCTACCCCCACCAAACTCACAAGCAGTTGCCACTTGCTGACACTCAGCAGCCACTTAATAAGATTTTCAGGTAAATCTTTATATCAGTGGTCTAACAGGTGTCCCACTGGAATTACACCAGCCTACTTCCAATTACTTCATTAATCCCCTGAACAGGATCAGTGTTGAGAAAAAAAAATAAAACCTTCAACAGTTCCCACCCACTGTTCTCTGAGGATTTCCAGGCAAACCTTTCCTGACTGCAAATTAGCACAACAATCCAGCCAGTCAATTCAGGCCCTTAAAAGCAGACATCTATTCAAGGGACTGCCAACTCCCAAGGATGGGAACTGAGCAAACCTCATCCCCCTGCACCCCAAACTCCTCCCAGCCTTTAGTGGAGAAGGCTGTTACAAAAAGCAACAAGAGAACCTGCTCTCTAGTTTTCCCAAATACTCTGCAAGATGTCCCTGCCTATGGCAGGGGGGTTGGAATTAGATAGTCTTTGAGGTTGCTTCCAACCCAAACCATTCCAGGATTCTGTGTTTCATCCTTCTGATCATCTCCATCTGCCTTACCCTGACTGGAAGGCAGGCTGCCACACAGCAATGTCTGCAAGGTCATTCAACTGCCTCAGATCAAGCCTCTTCCCTCCCTTCCTCCTTTTTTTTTTTTTTTTTTCCTCTCTACTGCACAGGAGAAGTTTCTACGCTTTGGTGCTAATTAATAAGGGGGAACACCTGTGAAAGATCAGGTTGCTGGACATGAGCCAGTCCCAGCTGCACCTGTGGACAGTTTGTCTCCAGCCAGAGACAAGGCATTTGGCCAAACACAGAGACCTCTGTTAGGAGTACCTGGACATTTATAGCAGAAGCAGAGACACTTGAGAGACGGACCTAAAATTAGCATACAGACAGAATATCAGATGAAACACTCAGAAAATGAGGTTAAGCATAACTGTCACTGTTAGGACCTATGTAAACCCAACAAATCAACAGGGGCAGTTCCCAACTAAGACCATGGCTTTTTAGTCTGCCTCCAGCCCAAACACCTCACCTGTTCACTGACAGACTCTGGCAGGAAGTGACAGACTTTTTCCAGTAAAGCTTCAATTTCTGCTGTTGTGGCATTCTTCTCCAGCTCTTTGTCGGCGTAAGCCACCACCATCTTGCAGATATCACAGAAGCCACCTGCAGGTTTCACTACAACTAAGAAAGAAAATAGAAAAAATACCAAACATCAGTGGTAGTTTCCCCCAAAGAGAAGAAAAGAGGCAGTATCAGCAGTGTCCTGAGAAGAGAGCTCATCACAGGTGAACCAGCTCCTTTTAAAAACCACAGACCCCTCACACCCACCTGGCTGCTGGGGAAGCTTGCTGGCTGCACAGCATTTCAGCATGGCACACACAGCTTCAGGATTTGTTGCCTCCAAGAGCATGTCAATGACAGCCTGGCCATAGACCTCGATGAAGTCCTTGCACTGGTCCTTGACGCTTCCCGGGAAGAGGCGGCAGACCACCTCCATCTCGTGCACAATCTCCTCCTGAAACACAGGGGAGGAGGAGTAAATGAAGCAGAGAAATTTGACTCTGTTCATAAGCACACCTTTTCTGTCCCACCCAGGACAGAAATTTTGCTGTTGTGAAGACAGGCAGCAAAATTGACGTTCCTTGCCCCTTCAGTGCAGCCCCATCTCAGCCAAAGCTCAGGAAGGGGAACACTGCCCACCACTCACACACCTCTGTCTTGTTGCTCTCCAAGAGGCCGGTCACTTCCTTCACCATGGTCTCACAGATCTCACACAAGGAAAAACTCTTCTCTTGAACTGTGGCTTTCTGAGTACACAGAAGAAATACATACCCAGTAAATCAGCACTGGACCACCTCTGACAGGGACAATTCCTAACAGCATTTACCTAAGCTGCTCGGTTTGGGCAGCATTCAGAAGGTCACACAGAAGCCAAAACCAGCCTCAAAGGTCTCACTAAAAAGCCTGTTTGAATGAAGAGGTATTTTGTATGACTCATTTTAAGACTACAACCCCCAGGCTGTACAAGGAGGTGAATTTAGTAGACACAAAAAAAAATAAGGAATCCCAGAGAGACAGAAGTCAAGGGACATACATAGTGGTTTTTAAAATACATTAATGGAGGGTAACACTTTCTAGAATTGAGAGCACACCCCTGTTTGCAAAAATAACCTTTGGAGAAGCCAAGGTGCTTCTTCAAACTCAGAGCTTCAGCATTCTGACTCTGATCCCTCATCTGCACATGCAGAGTGCTGCCCCATTTTTAAAAGGGATCAAAGTATTACTCCAAACAAAGAGCAAAACTCAAACTGAGAATTTACATTTAAGGCGTCATTCAGAACTGCTGGGACAAGAGTTCCCCTTTCAATCCTGAAGCATTGCCTTGGAAGCTCTGGTTCAGTGTAGGCTCTGCTGGTTCAAACAAATCAATCAGCTTTTCTACTTCACAAATCAGTATTAGAAACAAGAAAAGGCCAGGAATTTGTGTGCAGGGAGACTTGGATTATTCTGTGCATGAAAGCTCACCTTTTTTCACCTAGTTTGTTACACTAAAGCAAAAAGGAAAGCAAAGTACAAAAAGCCCATCTTACCTCCACAATTTCCATTTTCACCTCATGAACCACCTGAGCTGGCACCAGAGGCTGAAGGGGAACAGACTTCACAGAAGAACAGAACCCAACCATGGCACAAATGTCCTTTGGTTGCTGGAAAGAGATGTAAAAGCAATTTTTTAAAAGTCTAGAGGTCTCTGCCCTTTCTACAGAGCTGGTAAGCAGGCACAGAGAGCAAAATTCTAAAAGGCTCCAACACAACTTAAAGTTTTGTGACTACTTCTACTTCAAGTATTGCCAAAGCATTTGGTAAGGTTATAGGCAGGACAGCTACTGGATGGAATTTAGCAGTTCCTGTTAAAGAGGGAGAAATTTAAAAACCCCATTTAAAAAAACCATGTGCCATGAGCCACACTACTCAGGCCCTTCAAAAGGAATTAACTTAAGAGCTACCAACACCAAAACAAGCCACCAGCAGCATCACGTCAGAGCTGCATCCACAAAGCTGCTCCCCAGCTTTAAGGAATCACAGGAGAGGCCAATTATCCTGACTGCAGAGTTCACCCAAAAGCTGAGAGAAATGCCTAGAAGAAAGAACCTCTTTCCTCATCCACAAACTACCTTCTTTAAAGCTGCCAGAAACATCACATTCTGCAAACAGAAACAGTTTCTCACATTACTGAACACAGCCTACAAGAAACAAAAGTTGAGCTTGTTAAAACCCAAGCCTAACTACAACAACTGAACTTGCAGCACTCAAACAGTAAGAGAAAACAGCAAATAGAAACCAGCCTTTAAAAGGCTTTATTTCTCAAAGAAATACATTCTTTATGCATTTATTTTTTGAAACATACAGTACTAAATGCACAATGAAATGCCAGACACGAGGCAAACTGCTCTAAGGAGGATACCCAAAGTGAGAAAGGCTGTACAGAATGAGGCACAAAACTTGCATTTCCCCACCTAAAGTCTACTTAAGCTAGAAAAAGACACCCTTGGTCCTACAGGTAATTATAAGATCACTTCTCACCCTGTTACAAGCTTCCTACAGCAGAGGCTTATCCCAGAGTTAATATTAATACACCATGCTACAATCTCATGCACAAGCAAAAGCAGCACCTCAGAGACACTGTGCTGCTTCAGACTACTCCAGCACCTTCAAGTCAAGCCCTTTGGTTCATGCATTGTAAGAAGCAGTTCCAGGCATTAATGTTACAGCAACACCCACATACATACATATTCCCTCACAGAGAGATGACAGACACAAGGTCCCACAGGACAGGTTAAATTAAAAGCCCAAATTGCTCTAGGAAGCCTTCATCTTTTCAGTTCATATACTTCAAACATCTATACCATTGTCCTAGATTTAAAGGTTAACCAAGGAAAGACCTGGGGACAGCTTCACTCAAGCCCTTTTGAGCCCAGACTTTAAACCAGCAGCTGTCAGGAGCCACTGCCATGCTTTTTCCACATCTATCCTTCTTCTATAAGAGGGAGGATATTTTCTGCTCTACTGGCCAAAGCATAATCAGGTTGAAATCTTAATGGAACAAAATGGTATCTGGAGCTGGAAGTAGGACTGATGCACTGGAGGAAGCCTGTAGTCTTTCTCTGTTTTAATCACATAAATATCCCTTGTATCTGTCAGCACTGAGTACAATCACACCAAGTGTACAGCTAAGAGAGCAAGAAGTGAACTACAAGCCCTTTAAGAGCAAAGGGTGAACTACAAGCAGGCTATCACCACAGGCAAGTTGCTCACCTACCTGATCCTTCTGTTGACAGGGGAGATTGGAGACAGAGGAAGAAAGGAGAAATTGAAGATAACAGTTAAGAGAAAAAACACATCAAGCTCTTGGAACTGCATATATTCTTTCCACAAAGATAATGGAATACGATACAGTCCCCCCCCCACAGATCCTCAGCTACAGCAACTCACATTTAATTGCAGAGTGCTAACCAGCATTATTCACCTGCAGTTATTGAGGCATCCTGGGCAAGACTACCTCTAGAGAGTCTGGACAACACTCAGATGCACATAAGGTAGAGTCATATTCCAATGTCAGGTATTAACAACACACTGCACTGCAATGCTTAAAATGAGAAACTAAGTGCTGTTGGAACAAACACTGACTTCCCCTCCAAATGTTTAAGAAACAAGATGAACTTCTAAGTAGCCTTTAGCGACTGGAAACAAAAAAAAATACCACAATGTTGCCAAATTCAGGTTCAAGTCAGCCCCATACTCACTTGTAATTTGTTATGTCACCTGTGGCATCTACAGACTGCACTGTCTAAGAAAAGGCTTAGCCATTTTTTTTTAAAGTCCTCAGCTCTCTGGATAAAGAGGTGCTATGTTTGAGATAAATGTATGCTGCTGCAGAAGGTACCACTCGCTCTCCTGTCAAGCTCCTGTCAAGAGCCCAGAGAGCAGAACCTTGAGACAGCAATTCCTGAAGGATGTTTAGCCTTGCTTCCAGGAGACACCTTATCTCTCACACGTGAACTAATTTCGCAACACTGTGACAAAGCCAACTCTAATATCCTTAACACATTTTGAGGGAGGGGGGAAGTGGTGTAAGCACAGGACTGAGATAAAAGAATATAAAGGAACATGTGTAACGTGTCTTCCTATTTCAAAGGTTTAGAGTTCCTTTTGCACTGCAGAAGTGGTTATAAAATGGAAGGGAACGTGCTAAAGAAAGCATCCTGAAACTGAAATTACTATCCAAGTAAACAGCAAGTTCAAAGCATTTACACCAAGACTTAGAGAGCAAGGGCTCTCTGCAAAGTTTTACTGCAGTGCGTGTTTCCTGCTTCCAAAGAAGTTACCTACACAAGCCAGACAAATGAACTGAGAGCAAACACTACACTCTGCTGATCTTACCATGTGCATCATCATCTGGATGGCCAAGTCAGAATACTCAGAGATGTAGCTCTTGCACTGCAGAAAGTGGGAAAAGAAAGCCTTGTGACGATCAAACCACTCGCGCTGTAGAGTTCATCTAGAATTTTCTAATATATCTCAAGGTATTAATTTACCTGCTCTACTGCATAACAACAGGTCTTTCAGAGCTTGGCTCAAATACAAGATGGCATTTCAGGTTACAAAACTGCTGCACAGATAACTGCTTAACCTTTTCCCTTCCTCTCAGGGCAAAAAGCCCCCCACCCACCCATTGATACAACCACATGACCCACCCAGACCATTTCTGTGAAAAAGGCCTTTAAGGGCTAGAAGTAATCTGGAGTCTTTCTCCTCCTCCCCAGTCCCACACATCCCACCCAACTTTCCTGACCCTGAAGTTTACAATTTCAATGTTGTTACTGTTATGCTGTGTTAAAACATGCAACAGAGTCTCCTTTGTCATATTAAATAGAGAATATGATCAGGGGATTAAGGCACTGAGCAAACTCTTTTATGCTTGCTTACAGGAAGAGAATTTTTCAATAAAAAGGACAGTTTACCATATCGGACATCCCAGGCCCCAAACGGTCACACTCCTCTTTGGCATGAGCAACCAAAGACTTCACAAAAGAGGAGTTTGTCTTCACAGCTTCCTGAACATCAGTGACCAGCTGAATGCAATCTTGGCACACATCCCCACTCGCCTGGACAAAGAGTGAAAGGAAACTGAAGTTGACACAACTTCACATGACATGTTTCAGTAGCTCCTGTTACTACCAAGTTTTACAAGCTGTTCCGAGCTGTGTACAAACCTTAATAAATTCTCTGGAGAATACTTTGAAGCCTGGGCTAGTGTGGAGATGAGCTACTGCTGGTGTGTGCAGCAGCCACTAGGTGGAGATTAGGGACCTACTTGGCTCCAAAGCAGAGATAATAGTTAAGATACCCAATCTTCAAATCTCTTGGTTTTGTTACAGACCGCAGTGGGCAGCTTTCTAAATCTGGCATAGATCTTACCTGCTCCACCCACAGCAGCTTGTTCTCAACCTACTCACTGCTCAACTCCCACACCCCGGCCTGCTGTCAACACTCAACCTCTGCACCCAAGTTCATTGCCTCATCTATTCCCATTTGTCAACTATTTGCTCTTTTCCAATCCAGTCTGTCACCCCCACATTCAGAGACAAATGCATCCCCTGAGGGGCACAGCTAGTAGGTTGCTAAAAATATGGGCAGAGCTGTTCTTCCTTTGAATCCTGGTGCCAAACTTTATGTCAGAAGAAATTGTTTCCAGCAAGACCTGCTTGATTACCACAGTCCTGGATGCCAACAGCACAGCACAAGGCTTGTCTTTACAGACTGTAGAACTTAATCCAAGACTACACATATGGTCCACACTAGAACAGCCCTGGCACCCTTACCTTAGGCTTCTGCTTGGGCTTGTCCTGAGGGTAAAGGAGAAGAGGCACATTAGCCATGAACGGGGATGCCAATTCGGAGAAATCCAGCTCTGGGATCTTATTGGTCTGGAGCTGTTTCTGGAGCTTCATTGCTGCAAGGTGCTTCTGAAGGGACTGGCACAGAGCAAGGGCACTGCACACAACCTCAGGTTTATCCTGGGGGACACAAGATAACACACAAAAAGCTCCAAACCAATGTCACTTTTAAAGTTCAGAGTAGAGAGTCATTCACCTGAAACATGGTAGGACAGGGAAAATGTTTCATAGCAAGCAAGGAGTGTTAAAATAATAGTACCAGTGATCCACACAGGACTGATCTTAGCCAGAAGAGAAATTCGGGCATCAACAGGAGCACAACTTTTAATACCAGCAGCTGAAAGTCTTTATCTACTTACGAGCTCTTCCTTGATCATATCCATGATAACTGGTAGGTAGGAATCCACAATTTCTTTGCACTCAGAGACAAGGCCTGGGTCAGGAAGAAACTCGCAGGTCTTTTCCAAGTAAGAGCGGATCTCATCCTATGAAAGATGAGGTGAGCAGAGATACATTACATCTCTCTCTCAAATGCTCCTTCCTCTCCCAAAATGCACAATACAAAGCCTGAAACAAGCTCCTCAGACTCAGGTAGGTCCAGGCAGCAACAAGCAAACCTAGAATGAGGTTCTACACAATAGATACATTTCCCCCAGTTCTGGACCTTCGATGAGACCCTGCCCCAGCACAAACATGTCAAACACCTTGTGTGGCCTGCACAGTCCAGCATTACCAGAACAGAACACTGACAATTTAAGAAGAGAAAGTGAATTTCTGGGCTCATAGGACAGTGACTTGTTTAAACAAAGTACTCACAGGCTGACAAAAGAAAAAGGGAAGCAGTGCCCACAAACCAAAACAAAGGCCACTTGGTGTAACCACCCACTCCTGGAGACCACATTAATCCTGATGCCCCACTGGCACAAGAACAACTTTACTAAGCATCTGCAATCAATCAGGGATGTGTTAAGGCATGAGAGGCTCTAGAATTTGCTAATATCTAAACCAGCAGAGGCTGTTTAAAAGCCTTTTCCCATGCACTGCTGTCCCTTTCAACATCTGCTGCTTATATTAGGAAAACAACACAGATTACTCTTCCATCCTCTCACCACAAGATCTTGAAACCAAACAGTGTTCAGCAGTGAGGAGAAAAGGAGCTCTGCTTACCTCAGTGCCATTATCCTTTAAAACTTTGCCAGCAACCGTCACAAGCTCCTTACACAAGTCACAGGGAATACTGCTCTGGAGGGAGAAGCAGAGAGTTACATGGAGAAAGAATAAAGTGCCTGTAATAGCAGAGTGTGAACAATAACATAAAGAACAAACATTACATCTGGAATTAAGGAAGAAATACTGGCTGAGGCCAGGGTGGGAAGAGGTATTTTTAAACAGAGTGAGGCTATTTCAAGCATGTCCAGCTAGAGTTTTGTGGGTAAACCAATGCTGTATGAAGAAGCTGGCATGCTACCACTTGCTCATTTCAGCTCCTCCCAGTCCCTTGAAACAAAGCTGATGGCCCCAAGACACCTCCTCCTTTTATCTTTTCCTACATAGAGTTCACACTTGCTAGAGATCTTGGAACATTTCAGGCTGCTTCAACCATTGTAGTTGTGCTCTGACATTCCTCCCTTCCCCTACTTTTCCTTAAAATGAAGTATCTCTGCACAGACATAGCCAATGTGGACTGAATGCATCTGTAAATAAAACACCTTTTTCTCCCCTAGAAAATTGTGAAACAATACCCAAACTACAGCTACATCTAGTAAAGCAGCCCTCACTCAGTGCAAATGCAACGTGAAAAGCTGCAGTAAATGTAACATTTGTACTATTATTTACTGTCACGCCTTCCACAATTTAGCATATGCTGCATTTTTCTGGCAATTTTAACCTTTGAGAAAGACCTAAAGAAATACAGCTTTTTTGTAATAATTGCTCAAGTTCAGAAGACTCCTACGGATCAGGAATCAGTAACAATACAGAGGAACAAGTGAAATCCACTAGCTCCATTCCATACATTGCTGGGTGATTGTGCAACAGGTCACGGGAGAAGTCAGCAGACAAGTTGTGCAAGGCAGAGCAGTGAAAATCAACCTTCACCCAGCACCCAAATTAAGGCACGGCAACCTCAGCAGAGTCAGATGTAGCACTTAACTCCAATCAGAGATTTAAGAAATCTTCCTCAGCGTGTGGGAAGCAGCCACCTGAGCCCCAGGTGGGCCTGGGAGCTGAGGGAGGCTGGCACTTACCACGGCAGGCTTGTTCCAGACGTTCTGCTGGCAGTGTTTCAGCGCCCCGCACTGCGAGGCCGTGCGAATGCTCTGACACCACACCTCTGGCCCCTTCACACACTCCTTCTGCCACAGGACAGGGCTTGCCCCGGCTGCCAGAGAGAGCAAACACAGTCAGCCTTGCCAGCTGCAAACCCAGCAGGGTAACACCATACACCGCTTATTAATGTTTTTAAGCACATTTCAATCCAGAAACTTTTGACCTGTCCCAACAGGGACAGAGGTTACAGAATCAAAGAGAAAAAAAACTGGAAAACTGTACAGGTTGAACTTCCCGAGTCTCAGCACCTCAGTAGTCCATTCCCACTTTGTAAAATTTTTTGTAAAAAAAAATTAAAATCCCAAAATACAAAACCTCACTTTGCTTAGTACACAAGAACTACCAGATGACTTGAAAACTGCTCATTACAGAAATCTACCCTACAGACAGCTGATTCCCAAAGCTACAGCCTCCCTGTTCTCCTGCCCTACTGGCACTTCAGCTCTGAACCAGCTTGTAATTGTTGTCTGCATTCCTCCTCTCACATGAAACATCCTGTTCCCACACAGCAAGTGAGACAGTGAGGAAAGAAATTAGATTAGGAGCCACAAAAATGTACACATTGCATGGAAGAGTTAAGAGCAGGTACAGACCAAAACACTGACCATAATCAGAAAGCTTTAAGAATGTTCTTAAGCAATGTTTTATCATACTTTTTAAACCCACTAAATCTATTTGGATTTCCTTTTTTTCCTCTTGGTCAGGTCTTCAACTGTGTACAGAAAAATACATGGGGGTGAAAAAATGTACCAGTCCTTTTTCGGACATTACCTCCCACCCCACGTGGGACTGCCATGCAACCTACGAAGTTCTCAAGTAAGATACAGAATACCTTTTCTGGGCAGTCCTCGTACAGAAATGTAAAGTGTCTGCACCATGAGTAATCAGTAAGACAAGTGAATCAAATGCACATTTTCACTGACTTTCCAAGCTTCTTTTTCTTAAAATTGTGCTGTCTGGACCTGACGCCCAGCTTCTCTCAGTTCCTAAAACTGTCCTATCTGTCCGTAAGCTCTGTTTCTTCAGGAGACAATGCCCTACATTGCACTAACCAATCAAGACACAACTCCTAAAATCGACATCAGGCAGGCTCCAAAGAAATCCACGTTGGTCCAAGCCCACAAGGCACTGCTGCCAAAGTTTACAAAAATTAAACCCCCCCCCAAAAAAAAACCAAAAAAAAAACCCACAAAAAACCCAAACCAAACCAAACCAAAACCAAAACAAAACCAAAACAAAAACACAAAAAAAAAAAAAAAAAAAACCACCCGAAACCCCAAAAAAACTCAAAACCAAAAGCATAACATAAAGCCAATCTGTTCAAACTTATTAGCTGTACAGGTGTTCTCTTTACATCAATACTGTTTGCACATCACGAAACCCTGTAAAATTACACTGTCAACCATGAGGCAGGAGTTCAGCTGTTTCATTCCTATGAAGCTTCCAGTAAGGTTACAACAGATGAGCAATCACTTTCCCATTTCTCATGCCTTGTTCTAGACAATTAAAGGATCGATTTAAAGCTGAATTACCAGTGCATCTACAAGGTACACGGCCACCACTCATCGAACAGCCAGATAAACACTGCTTTATAGGTGGCATTCTGCAGCCTTCTCAGCTGTTGATTTATAAAGCCTGTTTGCACTGGATTTCAGAGGAATGACCCATTTATTTTAAGAAAAACGTGCTTTGCACGCCTGATTTTTTACACAAGAGCTTGAAGCTTGTCACCCTCTCTCCCAGTAAAAAGCCTTCATTACATATTACTCTTGAGCAGGACAGCACACTGGTACTGCCTGGGAGACTGCAGGAGTAAGACTGCAAAGCTTCTAATAATGTATGGTTAGCAAAATATTTACAGCCTACTCTAAACTGCAGCATTATTGATCTGGAAGCCCTAAGAATAGTTAATTTTCAAAGTCAGACTGGCCAGCCAAAGAGCTGCCAGCTCTGGCAGGGTGACAATAAACAAGAATACATTTGGTTGAGGGAAAGTTATTCTTCCCTTTCAGATACTCGCATTGAACAGCGGTAGGAAGGCTCTGGAAGGCAGAGTCAAGCTCTGAATGAAGTCAGTCAAGAACTGGATTTTAAACAGTGGAATGAAGGATTCCCAATTATTTACAAGCACAGCTTTTAACCTATGCCTTTATCAAAAGACAATTACTCCACCTGCACTGAAACATACTGCAAACTACAAAACTGAACTATACAACTCCAAGAATAGTTATTCCAAGCAGTCTCTCAAACTCTTGATTTAGGAGAGTGTTTTAAAGCCAAAGGGAGGCATTCACGCTGTAACTTGCATTGGTTTGATCAGGCTCTTAGCGAGCTTTCAGGTTTTGACTTTTTACTTTTAAGGTCCCATCACTGTATGACTTTTCAGATCTGTACCAGCTTCAGCACAATGTCTTGCTCCTTCTTCCCAACAGATCATTATTAAGTGTATGACAAAAATACAATGTTTTAGATTTATTTTTACTTATCAGCTCTGCTGGCTGTGTGTCAAGACAACTCTAAATTTTATGTTTTCAGTACAGACCTTTCCGGTCAGGCAGTGACTAAGCAAATTTGTTTGTTAGGGCCACACATGGCTGGCACATTTTTAGAGCAGCTACAGAACAAAGATAACACACACTAATCGTGGCTCCTTTTCTGACACCTTCCACAGTGACTTCAAACACAATTAAATTTTTATTAGTTTGTTCTGTATTATGGGGAAGTACTTTTGTTTGAAATATTACATCTGATATGAAAGGATGTGCCTTCATTGTAACAAATATCCATCCTCCCTTTCTGAACATCCTGGGAAAAACAGAAACAAAGCTAAAAAAACTCTGCATTAATCCAGATCCTGCAGATTTAGAAAAGAATAGCAGGAAACACCCTACTTTTACCACTTTTTCCCTTTTAGCTTGTTCTCCTATTTAACTGTGAAACAGAATTTTTCCCTCATATATTAACTTGTATTACAACAAAAGCAAACGTGCCAGTCAAGTGTGTTAAGACCTTGTAGTGTCTCAGAACAAATAGCTTTGAGTTTTAACTCTTCCCTCCAAATAGCCTTTGCCACAAAAGGAGCAACACCTTAACATCATATTTCACATCCCCAGCACAGCAGCAACGCAAGAGAAAGCACAGCACCACCAGTTACCTCACACAGCTCTTGATGGATAAACCCAAGGGAATGACTTTCTTTGTTATCTCTGCCACCTCTTTATTTTACATATTGCTCTTTACATAAGGTCATCTATTTCTAAATAGATTTCTCCTTTCTCTGTAGATCGGCTCTCAACAGTCACATGTCATGCCCACCAAAATCTGCCCCCCCATCTCCTGAAGTTCTTGCAAGCTACTATTTTTAGAGCATCAAACGAGTTTATCTGTGAAGGCCAAGGTGTTTCTTCACTCATCCCCTTCACTAGTTTCCCCCTACTCAAACCCCTTCAGAAGTGACTTTTTCAACTTAAGAAAAAACAGCCTTTGCTTTACCAAGTTTATCCTAACATACAGACACAAATTTGGTAAGTAGAGGTGACGGCCCCCTCAGAAAATACCACCTTTTCCACTTGACTTATAGAGCCATGCATGTGAAAGCACAGCTCAGTTCTTCACTCCTCTCCAGGAAACAGGAACCTAACAGGAAGGAAGCTTATATAATGTCTGGATTACCATTCTGCAAGGACAGCTACAGGAAAATTGCTAGGCAATTACCTTTCTTGGAAAACACCTTCCCTTCCCTCAAGCATTTGTCTCACTCTTCTTCCACGGAAAGCCACCGGATTTTTGCCCCTAGAACATCCTAAGAAATCCCCTCCAAAGCTGCACTGAAGCTACAAATGAGACTTTGAAGTTAACACCGTATGTAAGCCTCAAAGAACAGGGATTTTGAGTGGCCAGACCAGATTCCCTAAAGAGCCAGAGGATGAATCAGAAAAGTACCATCCGGAACACAAAGAAATTCAACCTGAAGACTCCAGCCTCCTCCAAAGCCAACTGCTAGAAAAACCCTTGCTTACAAATTAACCTGTAATTTGGGGAAAAAAGGTACACAGGAGGAAAGTGCTTAGCTGCTGTTCAACTCAATGAATTGAAGTAAAATGTGAAGATCATTTAGGGTGCTGTCAACCCTTACACTTTTGTGACAGTCCAGCCTGCCTAAGTGTATGAACCTATTCATCAGGAAGGATGTTATTCCCAGGCTGTCCTACTTGCAGTGTTAAAAAAAAAAAATCATTATCTCCCAGAGACACCACAGACCAAGTGAATGCATCAGCCTCTGCCGTCTGTGCTCTGTTAGTTACTGACTTTTCCCCACGTCCTTTGAGACTTCTAAAAGCAAAGCACGTTTAAGTTAAAGAAGTCAAGAGGGATCAACTTCTCTTCACCAAAGTTTACAAAATGTCAAGAAGTGAAGGAGTGATCCCAACCTGAAGTTATCTGAAGGGGTCAATACTCCACAGCCTCTCTGGTCAGTTAATGAGTAAAACTTCAAAGGTTGTAACCACATCACACACCAGTGACTCCTGCCAAAGGGCTCCTATGCCTCTGGATTAATGAGGCAGTAAAGTGACCGTAACATCTGAGGGATTACAGGCAATTTGAAGAAAAACTGGACGAAATGTGGCTAGCTGTTACCAGCACTGCAGCTAAATATGAGTCTTCCTGTCCAATATCTACCAATGAAAAACCAAGCCTGAAAGATTTCTAATTATCGTGATGGGCAAGAAATGACCTTGGAGTTAACACCACAACCAGGCTCTTCCTCAAAGCTGGGAACTCATTCTCATTTTGGCACACTGCCTCTGCCTCAGGTGCTCCCTTGCTTCCCTCACAGAACACAAGCACGGCAAGGGAAGCAGTTTGTGTAGGTACGAGCAATCACAACAAAGTTAAAGAGAGCAGAGAACTGGATGAGCTGGAATACTAAAAGCACCTCTGCTGTCCCAGTAAATTCTCCCAGGTAACTGCAAAGAGAGTTGCAAGAGAGTAATTTCCAAGTTGGCCAGATGCTGCCAAGCAAGGCCTGACTGCTGCCCAAGATTTCTCCATGGCAGAATCCAGAAGAGGTAAATGGATGTTCTAGGGCACCTGGGGAGCCATCAGGAGTGAGTGGTCCCATACAGTATGCTAAGACATTCCCAAAAGGTTATGAGCAGCATTCCTCCCTGCAGCAGATGCCTGTAGAACTACTCTAAAATGTTTGGGGCATACTTGTGGTCCACCTCCATTCTTTCTGCTTTTGTTCTGAGGGGTTTTTTTGAGGGGATGCAAGGGACAGATTTCACATGAGTCTCTGAAGAAGTCCTGTATTTAACATTCCTTTTCCCCCAGACAAATATATCCACAGCACAAAGACTGGGAAAATCTGCTATCAGGCATCTGAAACCAAACATTGTCCCATGACCAAATACAGAGAAGCACTGCCCTAAAATACATACACACACTTCAATGTAGCCTTTTTAATTGCAATACAAACTCTGATACTTTAGTAGCAGCAAATGAATTACGTTTTAAAGCTGCTCCATTACAAAAAAAAAAAAAACAAAAAAAGAGTAAATCATTTTAAGAAAAAAATAAACCCTCTTGTTATGTCATAGTGTTCTAAGGCGTTGCCCCAACCTGCTTTGAAGAATCAGATCTACATGAGATACTGAAACAAAAACCCATGGCAGGCAGCAGTAACTGGCCCTGCTTCCCCCACAGATACAAAATCAAGATGTCCCTGCATTTTATACCAGAAAAGCCTTCCCTGAAATAGCACAGTCCAACCTCCCGGGGAGCCTCAGCTGACATCAGGTGACACATCCAGTTTCGCTGACAAGCTCCCTCTCTCTTGCTCCACCCTCCCCATCACCTGGGTACGTGGGGGCTCCCTGAGCAGCTCCTTTGGGGTGCATGAACAGCACAGACGGGGGTGCACAAGGCCGCCCTGGGCTCGGGTAGCTCTGCGGCTCCGCTGGCGCATTCGGCCGGGCATGACCAGGCAGAAGGGCTGGCTCAGCTCCTCCAGACACAACCAACACCAACCCTTTCTATTTATACCTGCCCCGTAAACAAGGAGGGGATTGTGCAAGGGCAGGTTTACACAAGGCACATGACTGCTGTGCTATCAAAGCACCGGCCTGAGGGCTCCTCACAGCCAGTTACTCCTCCAAGAAAACACAAATTTTATTTCTATATAATCACAGCACCGTTCAGGTTGGAAAAGACCTCCAGGATCATCAAGTCCAATCTGTGACCAATCAGCACCTGGTCATCCAGACCAGAGCACTGAGTACCATGTCCAGACATTTCCTGAACGCCTCCAGGGATGGTGACTCCATCACCTCCCTGGGTAGCCCATTCCAGCACCTGACAACCCCTTCTGAGAAGGAATTTCTCCTGAATTCCAACCTGGACTTGCCCTCCAGACCCTTTCCCAGCTCTGTTCTCTTCTCTGGATACTGCTCTGCCCAGAGCTGCTCCAGCACCTCAGTGTCCTTCTTGTAGTGAAGACCCAGAACTGGACACAAGATTCAAGGTGTGGCCTCAGCAGTGCCCAGCACAGGGGGACAGTCACTGCCCTGGTCACACTGGCCACACCATTGCTGGCACAAGACACCTTCTACTCTTCTCCTAATTTAATCTGCAGCAGTGGACTGCACCAGCCTGGCTTTTTTTTTTTTTCGCCTTTTTTTTCTTTTTTTCTTTGTTAGAAACCACACTCATAGGAGAACAAGCCTGAAAACTACAGAACAGTCCAATTATCTGCTTTATCCATATCCTCAAGAAAATTCAAGCCCAGCTAACTATGAATTTCCTGTCCCCTGATGTTCTGACCAGTGTTTGCTAGAGCAATTACACAGTAACTTGAATCTTCCTTCCTTACAAGGTTTTAAGTCTACTATTTTAGAGGAGGGGAGATGTGAAAAAAATCATATCCTCAAAGTTTTTACTTTCCACTCCCAGCTTAACTTTTGATTTAGCAAAAGGGGGTGGAAATATTCACTTAAAGAGAAACTGAGCCCTCCTTCAACAGCACACCCAGCCTTCCTCCTCCCTGCCTGGCCTCAAAAACAAGGAATAATCAGAGTGCGCATCAGTAGTCCAGAGATGCCAGGACCTGTATACCCTGCTTTAATTCCTCCGTGTCTCCCTTAAAGGGAAGATGCACAGGAGCCCTGAAAGTAGGTCAACCAAAAACCCTCACGGCCTGTAAGGCAGCCAAGTGACTCCATTAGGATCTGACAAGGGTGGCTCAATTTTTGCACAGCTAATTAGCGAGCTCGGCAGACGAAAACGGTGTTTCGGGCTGGCACAGCAAAATCTTCAGGAAAATCTGCAAGGCAGGTGAGCATTCATAACAGACCCCTGGTGAAAAAAGACAGCTGTTTATTTGTGTTAAAAGAGTGCCTTCCTAAGGACAAACAGGCCTGACTAGTCTCCTGCTACCCTCAGCTGCATACCTTGCCTTTAACAGGTAGGCCAAGTGAACTCTCATTGCTGAACTGGTTTCTCATTACAATTTCCCTAAATACACTAATGGGAAAGCTGCTGGTTACCTCAAGGTGAAGCCTTTTCACTTTCAAAGCGCAAGAAACTGCAATGATTTCAGCGATTTGGAAACAGTCCCAGAAGGAGTGGTAACTGATGGCAGCTAATTCAGTGCAGAGCAGACTCAAAGGACACTATGAAAGCAGAGTGAAAGCTGATATTTGCTTTCTTGCTGAAAGCCTGAAAAGTCTGAGATAATCCATTAAACTGTCCACAGATCAGCATATTAAATATTATCAGTATATCTAGGGAAAGGTGTCTTTGTCCTCAGCAGAGGGTTGGAACTAGATGACCTTTAATGTCCCTTACAACCCAGGCCGTTCTATGATTTTATGACATAAAACTACAATAAAGTATAAGACTCACGTATAATCATGAAAAATTTCACAAGATTATTTACTGTACTATGCCAGCTGGTTACTCCTACAGCCTTTAAACAGCCAGTCGGGCTTTTTTTTTTTTTTCCACTGACTTTTGAAATGCTGCAGGTTGAACTTGTGAGCAGATAAGTCTTAATATTAAAATAGTCTGATTTAGAAGAAAATTCTCCAAGCAACTGTGCAAGTGCTCACATTTTGGGGTTCTCTAGCTATTTCATCCCACAGCCTAAAGGTGTATTACCACTCGTCAGACTACTAATCATTTCTGTACCTCTGTCAAGCTTCTGCAATGTACGAAACACAAGTATTGCACGTTCTAACCTCTAATCCTACAGCTAAAAGGAGACGATCATCCATTCCCCCCCTTTCACCTCAACAACAACAGGTAACCAGACAGCGAGCAGCCAAATCAGCGGAATTTTCCATATGGAGCGGGAGATCCTAACGCAAAAACACAACAGCAAAGACAACCTCCCGCCATCTGCAAGAGGATTAGCAGCCATCTATCCCTGAAGTGACGGAGATAAACAGCGCTGCCGGCAGGAAAAAACAGTCCCTCTCAAGCGTCCCCACCAACCCAGGGTCTGACTGCCCCATTCGTGTCGGACGTGGATGCCCATCGAGCACGGTTCCATCGGGAAGTCATTTCCCGACCAGCAGCGGGAACGGCCGCATCCTCACGGCGACTCCCCCCTTGTCCCTGCCTTTCCCCGGTGCTATTTTTGGGCGACTTTCCTCGCCGCAAACACAGCCTTTCCATCACAGCCACCCCGAAGGCGCCCTCGAAACCCCCAATCCCCCCATTCCCTCCCTCATCGCTGCTTCCTCTGTTTGGGATCTGGGAGCGGGTCCTGCTGGGGGAATACAAACAGCGCTCGGACCGGCCTTCGCCCCCTCCGCGCTGCCCTCATCCCGCGCACGCTGGGCGCTCAGAGAACCTCTCCCCGAGCATGCCGGGGCTAAGCTGGATGGAGAAGGGGCTCGGGAGGGCAGCGCTTACCGGCGGCCAGGAGCCCGAGGAGGCTGAGGAGCCCGAGGATGAGCGGCCGAGCCATGACGCCCCTTCCTGACCGTCTGCAATGCGGCGCCGCCCGCTCCCGCCCTTATATAGAGGCGGGAACGCGCACGCGCGCACATCGCCCCGCCCCCAGCGCGTGCGCAATGGCGGGACCTGGGGGTAGGGGCGTGAGGGGGCGTGGTGTCGTAAAATGGCGGCCGCGCTTTTGGGGGCCGGAGTTTGAAGTTTTGCTGCGGCTCTCTCGGCTGCCGGCGGCGTTGGTTGTGTGGCCGGGAAGAAAAAAAGCATTCAAGGCGATTTTCGCCTCCACGGGCGCTGTCCTGATGCACTGGGAGCCCCAAAGGCAGGAGTTCCCCCGACATAAACCAGCTAGGCTGGCAGCATCTGATTGAGGCACACGCCAACATGGAGACAATGCTAAGAGGTTGGAATGCACCTTTTCCAATCCGCTGCCGTGCGCTTCCCACCAGACCAGGTTGATCAAGGCTGTCTCCACCTGGCTTTGAACAGTTCTGGGGACGGTGCATCCACAAACCTGTGCAACCTGTGCCAGTGCCTCAACTCCCTCACAGCAGTCAAAGTTTCCTCCTAAAATCCAACCTAAACTGTCTCTCCATCAAGTTCCACCCATTGCCCCTTGTCCCATCACTGCACTTGCTGATGAAGAATCCCTCCCCAGCTTCCCTGTGCCTCCAGATAGTGGGTTGTGCTGTGAGGTCTCAGCAAACATCACGTCGGATGGTGCTTCCCACTCACAGGCTTCCCAGCTTGCGAGACAATGGGAATGCTGGTTTTTCCTTGCTTGTCACAGGGCAGCCAGGTATCCCTGTGGTCCAAATGGACAGCAATTAAAAGTGTAATGAAGAACAACAGCCTGAATTCACTTTCTTTCTCCCAGCCTCTTTACTTCTGCCTTGCCCCTTGCACTGATTCAGCTAACTAGAAAAACAAACTAACCCAGAGGGAAAAAAACAAAACAAACGAACAAACCCAATCAAAAAAGGCACCAACCAACCACAAACAAAAAACAAACAAACAAAAAAAACCAAACAAACCAAAAAAACCCTCAGTGTTTCCCTGACTGGATCAACAAACTGAACCAGCTCAGATGAGGGACAGAGCAGATCCCTTGTGGGCTCCCCAGGACTGGGCAGAGCAGCCAGACCAGCTCCCCTCTTCATCTAAACTCACATTCAAGCTGCAAGAAGGGCCCTTGATAATGCTTCCCACAGCCTGGGGAATTGGGCATTCCCTGTGCCTCAGCATAACACAAACTTATCCCATCTAAAGAGCTTGGCCTCTGCCAGGCTTATCCTGCCCAGTTCATGGAGACCTTCCAGGTTCTGCCCTTCATCTGAGAGCACACATGTTGTTACTTTGTTAAGCCCTTACCTACATGTTAATTTTTCAAGGACCAGACTTGTTGATAACATTCAAGGTTTACTTGCAGCATAAAGGTTGGGAGGAAGCCGATCTGTTCTCCTGCACTTTGCCAGGCTCTACTAAACAGCGTAACACACATTTCTCCTTTTCTTATAAGGACCTTTTAAAAGCCAAGCTACAGAGCCCCAATTGCTGTGATTTTCTTCACGGACCACACCAGGAGAACTTGATGCTTACAGAGGGCCTTTGCCCCTCCACAAGTGAGCACAGCTCCATTCGGAGCCTCCAGAGCCTCTGCTATCACCACCATCGGGAGCCAGGTTCTTAGGTAATTCCCAAACTGGAGCCAGGTCCACCCAGACTGAATCAACGAGGCAGAAAGCCACCCCCAATTTTGGCCAGACTAAACAAGCAACCTTTACTCTGGCTCTAAAGCCACCTTGCCTAGGCAGGGCTCAGTGCACTGCCCTTATCTCATGAGTGCACATAAAGTGTTGACGAGGCACCTCAACTTTCCAACCAGCAGCCAGCTACTAACCTAGGAAAACATACACCAAAAAAAATGAGCTTTGTGAAGAATATTTAAAAGGAGGTTAAGTAAGACTGTCTGGAACAGGAGAAATATTCCAGCAGGCAGGTTGTTTGTCTTCTGGGAGCTGAAGGACAGGGGGAAGGAAGGAGTAGCTTGGAGCTAGCAGGTTCTACCCCCAATCTGTTATCATTTCAGGCTAGCCCAGGGTTTCCTGGAGCTTTGCCAATTCCCATTGATTTGGGACCTTTTTTCCTCTCTCTCAAGCAGACAGCATATAATATTTGGCAATAACAAATTGTCTCCATGACTTAGCTCTCCTGGTCTAGCCATACTGTCTGCTAGTTTCTTCACTTAAAAACAGAATTAAAGTAAAGCGGCATCGAGAGTTCAGGCACCAGCTGTCTGCTCTGGATGTCTGGAAGAGTGGGAAACTCCAAAGGGTATCTCAGCCTGTTGGGGCCAGGCCCAGCTCACAGATGTGAGCTGAGACCTGGCACTGAGGGCGTGAGCTGCAGCCACCAGCCACTGTCTGCCTACCACCTTCTGCTTTTGCTGAGCTCCTGCTGAGATTTGGGGGTTTTCCTGCAGATAAACCTCCCAGATAAGGTTTCTCAGGAAGGATCATGGCTTGTGACATACAGCTGAGTGACTTGGCTGCGGCCAAGGGAGAAGGAGGCCTTCCCCAGCCCAAACTTGGTTTTTAGCCCCATTTTCTGGGCGGCATGTGCTCCGCGTGGAGAATTTGAGTAGGAAGAGCTCGGAAAGCTGCAGCCAAGTGAGGGACTTCCCTGCAGCTAAGCACATGACTCACTTTCCAGCTGCCTCCCCTACCAAGCAGTTGGGCTGGGCCAGCACTAGAGCCCAGCCGGTTTTGATGCTCAGTTGTGTCGTGCCTACAGCACACAAATTCCTTCCACGTCACCTCGCCCTTCTGGCGCCCAATTCTGCACTTTGCATAAGTGGGGCACGTGAGGAATCTCTGTTTGGCAATCCTGGGAGGGCAGCCAGAGGCCCCTGCAGGCTCTGGTTTTGCAGCCGCAGCCAGCTCCACACGAGAAGTGTTCTCTTTGCAAAAGGAAAAAACCAAAACAAGTGAAATAAATAAAGAGAGGCATTTTCTGCAGCAGCCTGGCTTTCAGAGTCTTTTGCATTTCCACTCAGACTGCAGCAGGAGGAGGAGAAGAAGCAAAGCCAGCCACAAATTACAGCCTGACAGCCTCGTGCAGAGCCTTGAACACGTTTGAAGTTCATTCCAACCCAAGAGCAGCCTCCCTGTGATTCACCAAATGGTTTGGCCTGCGGGTCCCGCTGGAACGCAGACAGACACCCACACACACCCACTCTTCCTCACCACTAACAGGCTGCAGAGAACTAGCTCCTGCTCTGACATTCTTCCCAGAGCAGAAAGCACCAGAGCATGTTCCAAATGGGACAGCAGTGCTGCAGGGACTGCATCTGCAGAGCTGCAGCTCGGCAACACCGGCAGCAGCCAGGGAAAGTGGGATCTGCCCCACTCCTCCTGGCACAGACACACAAAAAGAAACAACCAAAGAACACAACCCTGACCCACAGAAACAGATGGTTCTTGACTGGATCAGGGGCCTGAATCAGCCCAGGATGCAAAGAGCAGCACGTGATGAGCCAGCTGGGCTGTAAGAGCAAGACTACAGCAGCTTCAAACTGAAAGGGAGGAGGTTTAGATGAGATATGAGAAAGAAATTCTTTCCTGTGAGGGTGGGGAGGCCCTGGCACAGGTTGCCCAGAGAAGCTAGGGCTGCCCTATCCCTGTAAGTGTTCAAAGCCAGGTTGGACAGGGCTTGGGGCAACCCAGTCCAGTGGAAGGTGTCCCCACCCACGGCAGAGGTTTGGAACAAAACAGCCTTCAAGGTCCCTTCCAACCCAAACCGTGCTGTGATTCTATGACCCTACACACTTTCAGCCTCTCAGCCCCTGGCATCAGCACAAACAACCACACGCTGCCGAGCCCAGTGGCTGCCCTGGCTTCAGGAGTGATCCCTTCCTCTCCCCGGGCACTTTCTTGCCCGGATCAGGTTCGCTGCCTGAACACTTGTGGCACAGCACGGGGTGAAAGCCTCGAGGACCATCCCCCTTTGGCAGCCGTGCCACAGCTGAGCTCTCAATTACCACTGGCATGGTCACAGCCTGCATTCCTTCCCACGTTCAGCTCAGCCACAACTTAATTATCAAAAGGGGTCACATCAAGTACACTGGATTTTCCAAGCAAAGCATAAAACAAAACCTCAAATCACTGCAGCTAATTCTCATTTCAGTATTTCCTTGGTCAGCTGTCACAAGTTGTGCATTTTAGCTACAAGCTGTGTTTTGTTTCCTGGTTTCCTCAGCATTTTAGGTACTACTTACTGGGATTAAACTCCTGTTTCAAGGCAAACCATATCCCAAGGCATCTGATACTTCAAACCAAGTAGATCAACACAAAGAGCATCAGCAGCCATAAAAGCTTTGCCCTCGTGTACCAGGATTTCTGACCAGCTCTAGCAAGACCTGGAACAGCAACAGGGTTGACAGAAAAGCAGATGATTCCTCCTAAATACAAGGGAATCAACAGTGCAGCACCAGCTCATCAATGTTTTAAAGGATATGCACCAAGATGCAGAATTCTATTCCTGCTCCCATTGTGTCATCTTGTCAGGGTCATAAGCAGTAAGATTGCAGCCAGATAAATCTCTGCCACAACCTTTGAAGCAGGGTTTCTTTTTATAAATGTAAAGTAATATGTTCTTCTAAATCCTATTTAACCCAACCCCGCCAAAAATTTAGAATTTAGAACCTATACATCTAGGTTATCCAGGAAGAAAACAAACAAAAATGTATAACAGATTTTAAAATATATTTCAATACAAATATATAAATATACAAAATATACAAAATATGGAGCTGAAATCCTTTCCTTTGGTCTCTGCTTTGCAGGTTTTCAAGGATTACGATTAGAAGCTTTTCTTTGCACTTAGGGCTTTTTCAGCTGTGGAGGTTATTGCCATCCAGGAGGTTTTCCATCCACTGTGAGTCGCTTGGGCTCACACAGAAGTGATTAGATAATCATGGGACACCGGGAGCTACGGCTTTAAGGAAAAGCACAAAGAATTACAGCTTTTGCAGGAAAAATAAGAGTTGGCAGAGAACAGCTACAAAGGCTGCTGTAAGGAACCGGGCTGAGGAAACACACCCACCCCCCAACTTTCTTCACACAGTTTCCTTCTCTGTTGAAATACTTGCTTTCTCTTCCTCCATTACCCAAAGCAAAAAGAAAGGCAGAAAATAGGACTTATTATTTGGGGAAGAAGGTACAAAAGAGAAGAGTTTGGACCAGAAATAAAAGCCCAAGTAAGCTGTCCTCAAAACTTTGGAAGAGCTAAGAGCTGATGTGTAGGAAAGAGAGAAGGAATAGAAGAAAAAGATCATGTTGTTTAATATCTTAATAAATAGCCTAAGAAATCAGGCAGGGATCACTGCTCACTGGATCTGTGCTATTGCAAGGTCTACAGTTCTTTTTTAGGTCAGAAAAATCATCGGGCAGCACCTCCTCACGCGTGATCTCATCTCAGCTGCACGCTCATGGCCCAGGACTTTTAAGCCAGGCTGAGGATTTCACTGAAGTTTGCAGTAGCAGCCAATCACTGTGGCCAAAAGTGGCACGGGTTGGGATTAATCAAAGTCACAAGGCCACAGGGGGGAAGTGGAAAGTGCAGCTACTGTGGCTGCCACCACAAGGTCTTTCTTCACCATAGCAGTGGATACAACCCACGCCCAGAGTCACAGGCATCTGAATAGCTGCTCTCTGCCCTCTTCTACAAAAGGATAAAAAAACAGCCAGAGACTCAATCTCTTTCTTCCACTGCCCCAGCTGAGTCTGGGATTTTAACAGTTTGAAGCAAGTTGCCCAGGGTGGGGTTCATCCCTTTCTTGCTCCAAGTCTGACAGGCATCCCACAGCAAACTTCCAAAGCCTCTTCTAGGGTTTCTTCACCTTCCAATTTCATAAAGCAAAAACTTTTCACGCCAGGAAAAGTTTCACTTCAGGGAAAAAAACCCACCAGGACTGTGGCACAAGGAGTGCAAACAGCTACCGTTCAATACCTTTGGATTTCACAAGAGGATTCCTTGGAGCAAAACCTCCTTTCCTGTGTCCTTCCCACTGTTCACCCAACAGCAGCTGGGGAAACATTGGAGCATCGCCTCAAAACAGCAAACACAGGCAATAGAGACACTTTATGAATTCCATGGGCAGCGCTGACTAATGAAGTATTGGCAGCCTGGTTTTCCATGGCAGTCACAATTTCCATGATTATCACTTCATGTGTGTCTTTACACTTGCTCTTCACAGGGGAAAAAAAAATCAATAAAGGTTTATTTTCACCCTCAGTTTGTTAATCCTGGCCCTAAGAAAGTCAGCATCATGTGCCCACACAAGCTCAGCTACTGCCAGGAAATAGCTGGAGCAAAACTCACCATTCTGCTGAGCTTTGTTGGCCATGGTGAACATCAAACAAGAAACAAAACCCTTCTTATCCTTCCCCAGGGTAGGGCAGAGAGGCGTAGGAGTTAGCATTCAACCTTGGGCACTGCCACTCAGTCAGCAGCAGAACAAAAGCATGGCTGAGTCCATAGAAGAGAGAGGAGAAGAATAAGGCAAAAACCCACTCTGTGGAGGGCAGCAAATTAACACACTGGTTTAACACACTGGGTCACACCCAGCACTTGTGGAAGGAAAGGGAGAAAAACCAACCCAAGACACCCCAGGCATCTACTACAAACCTGCTGAAAAATAACCATCCCCATTTCCCTTCACTAGGCCACTGCAACTGCCTTTTGAAACTTATCCAACAGCTGCTTCCCCTCAGGTTGTAATTCTCATTCTCAGCTGCAGCTGGTGTCTCTCTGTGCTCCTTTAGTGGGACAAGGTTCAGAACCATGTTCTGTCCTTGCTAGCAGATCTGCAAATAAGATTTAATTAACCCCAAGAGATTTGGAGACTGTTTTTTCCATAAAAATGAGGATTATCAGGTTTGAGCTGCTCCTGTTTCACAGGGAAGCTTAGAACGCAAACAGGTTTTGCTCTTATTTGGTTTTCCTGTTGCTGCCTGGGGCGATCAGAAGATATGTGGAATTTGTAGTGATTTCTAGTAAAAGTGTTTGGGTTTCCCCAGCTTGCTCTGAACAGCTGTTCCAGTGACAGCCTCCCTGCTGGCAGCACTGGTTCCTGCTACAGGTGTCCTCACAAAGCAGGACCTCATCCTGCTCTCTCCCTGACACCCGTGGGTTCTGTAGCAGGAGGGTCCTGCCCTGTGTCATGCACCATCTCTCATTGCACAGCACACCTTTCAAATGAGACCCACCACAACTAGATGGAGAAGCAAGTTCCATCCTTCCAGGCTGCCAGGATGCAGCAGTGCCATTTCCTAGAGGTGGATCTGCCAGAGGTCCCAGCTGCAGGGCTTGGCTGACCCTATGGACGTCCCAGTGAACTCCCCAGATAGTTGTTCTCTGCCCTTTGTCTGTTAGGTGCTTTTGTTTCAGATTCTTTTTTGGAAAGACCCTTCTCTGTTATGAGCAAAGCTCCAAAGGTCCTGGTGTCCTCATTGTGTGTAAAGCAGTGAGGATTTGGTTATCACCAAGCCAGAAAGGTCTCCAGGCAGAGATGTTATCTTCCCTTTGTAAACAGACCCACAAGGCCACAGCATGACTTTAGGGGATTGTCAGAAGCCACCCAGGGCTGAGTGATGTTTGCAGTGGAACTGCTGCACTTCTGAGCTGGTGCTGGAAGGGGCTTCCCTGCTGCCCGTCACACCCTGGCCACGCGCTCCTGCTGCCTCCCTGCCCAGGGACAGGCTGAGCCTGAGTAGACCTGATCAGCTCCTGATCCAGCAAGATCAGGAGGATCAGGGGGATCCGACTCTAAGCTCCCCCTGCAAAGGAAAGGCAATAAAAAATAAGATTACATGCTCACTTTACTGCAGGTCTCAGAAAGGGAGGGAGAGGGAACATGTATTGGGGACAGAAAGAGCCCAGGATGGTCCTTCCCCTGCATTAGATGGATTTAAGCACCCCATGAAATGGCAGGACAACAAAAAGATGAGATACAAATAACACATTAGGGCAAGGAAATAAGCTGCACCAAAAAACCTCACTGATGAAAGTGTTCAGCATCAGGAATCTCTTCCAACCTAGGGCTTCTCAAAGATTTTGTCAACATTTTAGAACACCTTGATAAAACCACAGATGATTTCATAATCATCTGAACACCAAGGGTTTGGCTTAGATATTAATAAGTCCCTGGTGCCAGAATTTATTTCCATACTCTTAAGACTCGTGATGTTCTGGGTGAGGAGCAGAAGAAGACAGCCTGAAGCAGAGACCACACTTTGGTCTGTGCCTATGGCTCTGTGTGGCACTTCCCAAGTAAAACCCAGTGGGCACCCCAGCTGAATAGCTCAGCACCTGAGTCACTCCTCAGGTTTTCTGAGAACTTTCCACTACAAAGTGGTTCTCACTTCCTTCTACTTGGAGGTGAGAGAATGAGACAAGTCACAATTTTGCAGATATTTCCTCTCCCACTGAGGCCCAGGTGGGTAACTGCTGCCATTTAGCACAAGCAGCTCCTTTTTGCTGGGGTTTTCTCTTCACACACAGGCTGGTCAGAAAGAAAAGGAGCTATACTTAATGTTCACAGAATTCACAGAATCATTGGGTTGGAAGAGACCTTCAAGATCATCGAGTCCAACCCATGCCCTAACACCTCAACTAAACCATGGCACCGAGTGCCACATCCAGTCTTTCTTTAAACACATCCAGGGATCATGACTCCACCACATCCCCAGGCAGGCCTTGGTTTATCCTAAATAGAGTTCCCTTCCTTGAATAGGGTGTTGGGAAAGTGGGTTGGTCAGATGGGGAAGTTTTCATGTTTGTAGAGAGCAGGGAGACAGGGATTTTACCCAGCTGAGGATGCTGCTGACCTTACTGAGGTGCTGATAGACACATGATGGCATTTTCTTCACTGCAGGGCTGCTCCAGAGCCAATGACACTGGTACAAATGCACTTGCAGCCTGCATGTGATCCCCTCTCTCTTCTCACTTGCCTTTTTTCCTCTGTGGCAGAAGCTTCAAAAGCCGAACCAGAAAGCACAAGGCTTCCTGCTCACCTGGGAGAGCAGCAGACTGGCCTTGCTGGGATAGGGGACATCAGAGGCTTTTTCTACTGGTGTCACTACTTTAAGGCTTGCCAGCCTCTCTTCTCGACAGAAATCCCCCTGGCTCAGCTGCTCTCATCATATCAAAAGTGAATCTTTTGCGTTGCAGGTTTGGAAAGCGTTTGCGATGATTAAAAATAAGCCAACTTCTTTATTTCTCCCTCAGCACTTCTAGAGAAGAGGAATTGAAAAAGGAACAGAAAATGAGGTGCAGGGTCATTTGAAGATTCTGCAGATGTTTGTGGGGGGCTGAAGGAGGCAGTGAGGGAAGGGTGAGTGGAGCTCAGTCAAAAGCACATCAGCTGTCAGCACCTCCATTCCCACTGAGTTCCCATCCTCATTATGAAGGCATGTTTTAATTACACCTGCTGTGAAAGTGGGGGAAAGATCCACTGAAAGTCTCTCTGGAGAGCTCAGGTAATGGGATATGCTGGCGCTGCAAAAGCCAGACAGCTAGGAAAGCCAACGTGAGAAATCAGCCTTGTCCACAGGTACTGGATAAAAACTGGCCAAGTATCAGTTCTCCATGGAGAGCAGAACTCCTTCCTCCAGTGCTGAGCAGACAGTAAATCCTGCTGGCTTAGGGACAGTCCTTTCCATGCTGTTTGCTGGCTGTCATCTCCCCCAGCCCCTGGATCCTGTCACCAGGGCCACTGTTCGGGCTTGCTGCCCTCTTTGTGGGCAATTTGCAGCTGATGCACCAGGGCTGTGCATCGTGGCCTCGGCTCCTGGGGGAGCTCAGCAGAGTCGCTGAGACAGGAACAGGCACTACCGGGGGAGACAAGGGTTACGCAGGGAGCAGACAGGAGGTTTTTTTGGGTTCATCCGTAGAAGAGATGGGGAAAGAGGAACAGAAAAAAGCAGATGTGGGGTCTGGCAGCGCTTGCTTTCCCCCTCCAACCTGCAGGGCCAGGAAGCACGGGGGGAGCTCGGCTCCCTGGGAGAGGAACCCTCCCAAGGCAAGGCAGCAGCCGCAGCTGCGGAACCGGGACCAGTTCGCACAGAGGCGAGGGGGCGGCGGGCGGTCGGCAGGTGGCAGCAGGAGCGCGGTGAGAGCAACAGCTGCAACCCGGGGCTCTGGAAATGGGGTGAAAACACGGCCTTTCCAAGCTTGGCTCTTTTACAGCCTTCTTTGGCATCAGAGGCGGAGAGGGTGGAACACCGCGTTGATGGTTACAAGGAGAGCGGTTTCCGAGTAGGAGAGAATAGAAGTGTTTAATTATTCATACAAACATAAAAATGAAAACCAAAAACCCAAACAAACACAAAAACCCACAAAGCAAACAAGCAAAAACCCTAGAAAAGTTTCTGTTCTCAGTTCTGCATTCCACAGGAAAAACAGGGCAGCCTTGGCACAGAGGATCGAAATTCCCGTGTGAGGTTTATGTGGGAAGGTCCAAGGACAGGTGGATCAGCGATTAAAAATGGCATGCAGCCCTTGGAAGATAACGAGGATTTTCACACCATCATCTCCTGATACCAGCCCATAGCCAGGGAGTCTTTAGAGCTCTCATTAAAGCACTGAAAGTGCTTTCCTTGGGAAGGCCTGGAGCAGGCTATGGGAACCTGGAGCCCCTGGGACGGCTGTGCACACCCCCACACACACCTCGCTCCCAGCTCTGGGGTGATACACCCACACCCTGGCACTGAGATGAACCTGCTCCCTCTTCGGAGGGTGGGGGAAATTCTTAGTTATTGTTTATGATCCATGGGGAATTTCCTTTGGGAGAAGGAAAAGAGGAGGAATTGTAAAGTCTTCTGCCAATAAATTGTATCCTTTGGGGTTTTCTATTCTCACACTCACCATCCACATGAGGCATTTTGTTTCAAACAAGCTTTGGAGACTCAAAAAGGTGCAGAAATAGCAAGGCTTTATTATGCCAAAGGAAAGTGCAAGTTAGCCTGTTCCCTGAGGATCGGGAGATTTGCTTTTTACTCTTACCAGCTCAAAGGGCTTTAGATAATATAGCAGGAAAAATAGATTTCATGATTGGAGCTAGGTGAACTTTTAGGGTTTTTCCAACCCAAACAAGTCTGCAGCTCCCTGATATCTCCCTACATTTATTTTGCACCATTTCCTACTTTCTGCTCCCAGTAGATGAAGCCTCTGGTGTTTAAAAGGGGTAGAAGTGGTTTGGGACATGGATCAGTCCTGCTGCTCATTGAGTTAGATGTTTCTAAGACGGAAAAGATGATATTGTGCAATAATCTGTGATGAAGACTTAGTCCCCTAGAGATTGCCTCATGTTTAGCCCTCAAAAATTCATTTTATCCTCTACAGATTAGCACAGGTTTTACAATCAAAAGAACCCTCTAACTACCTCTATCTTATCCCCAAAATGTTCATTCTCTCACCAACAGATTGTCTGCATTTTACCACTAAAAAGACCCTGCTGATTACCTCTAGATTATTGCAAAAAATGTCTTTCTGTCCCCTACAGACCATCTCAGATTTTACCCCCAAAATATTCACTGTGCCTTACAGATCGCCTGAAGTTTTCTAGACAAATTTTTTCCTACCTGTTGATTGTCTCACTTTTAGGTGAATTCGAGGTTGATTACCTCATTTGAGATTGATTATCTCGAATCATTCTCTTCCCTACAGACTGACTCAAATTTCCACGCCCCTCTGCCCATTTTGTCTCCCACGGTTTAAGTATATTTTACCACCCAAAAACCCAACTGATTACCTCTATTTTATACCCAAAATGTTTCAGCAGATCCTGCGAGGTGGGGCAGTGCTTTTTATCATGCCAATGTCCCAGGCAGGTGCTGACGTGGTGCTAACAGAGGAAAGAGCAGCGGAAGCTTTTTTAAATTGAAGCCCGACCTGTCACTGCCACATCATCAACTTGAACCGAGGGCGTTAAACCAGCAGCAGATGCCTTTATTCCTCGAAAACCCAGAGCATCCTGGTTGCTATAGAGACACGTCGCCCTTCCCTTGCTCCCGATGTCGTTCTGGTACTGCTCCTTTGCCTCCTCCCGCACGCGTGTGCACGCCCATGTGCAACACGGGGAGCGAGGAGAAGCGTCTCTGTTATCCCTGGGGAAGAGGAATGGGCGACGAAGGGAATGTGATCCCGCAGGTAGTGAAGGGCGGAGGAAACACAACTCCCTGCCTCTCCCGCCGCCTCTCTCGGCAATGTGAGGGGTGGGGAAGACACTTTGTTCCTCTCCGTGCGAGCTTTATTATTGATGAAGCAGGAAGGTGATCTCCGTGCCGAGCCCCGGGTGTGCACGCAGAGCAGGCAGGGAGCACGGCCCGGGCTCAGAGGCGGGGGAAGGGCCCTCCTCTGCTCCTGCCACCCCCGGCACCGCCACAACAGCATCCTGCAAAGACACTGACACCCCACTAGTATGGGTGCTCAGCTGCCCACCAGCCCCTCTCTGCCCTCATCTCAAAATTATTTACAGATCAGGGCTGTGTTTTTACCAAGATCTTTGCCCACAAAATGGGAGGCAGAATGCCCTGTTCCAGTTGAAATAACAGGAGAGGAGCTTAAAAATGTTTCTCCATGTCTCAAAACCCCACAAAACTTCTGCGGTGTGTGGCCAGCCAGACTTATCTGCTCTTTCATGACATCATCAACCTGACAGCCTACACAGGCCTGATCCTGCCAGCCCTGGCCTTGCCTCGTTTAGGCAGAGCTCCCGAGACACTGCCCTTCACCCCAGCTCCATCAGCAACGCTGCAGAAGCCAAAGCCCTGGAGTTATCAGAGCTATCCTGCCTATCTGCAGCTGCATGGCAGAGCCACTGGCTGTGGGGGCCTGCTAAAACCGGGAAAAGAGGAGGGAGGGAGGGAGGGAGGGAGGGAGGGAAGGAAGGAAGGAAGGAAGGAAGGAAGGAAGGAAGGAAGGAAGGAAGGAAGGAAGGAAGGAAGGAAGGAAGGAAGGAAGGAAGGAAGGAAGGAAGGAAGGAAGGAAGGAAGGAAGGAAGGAAGGAAGGAAGGAAGGAAGGAAGGAAGGAAGGAAGGAAGGAAGGAAGCTACACCATGAACATCACACCCAGCCTTTCCTGCCTGGCTGTCTGTGTACCAGCTGTGCCACCAGCTGCTGGCACTCTCCATGCAAACCCATCCCCATCACCTTGGCTCACAGGAAGCCACTGAGGAGTGATGAACAATGTCAGTCATCACACTTAAATACCAAGAAAACTTGCATTTTGCTGTCTATGCCACATGCGTAGCAGAAGAACTATGCCAGGAATGTGAAAGAAGGCTGAAAGTTTTTATGGGGACTAGTTTTTTGGATCTCTCTCTGCTTGCAGAGCCAGATGTCTTTCAGCTCCTTGGTGTCTAACATTACAGAGCTCAGACAAAATGGTCATTTCTGTAGGATTTAATGCTCAGACCCTCAGGCTGCCCTGCAGGGACAGTGACAGCCAGTGTCCCCAGTGCTCCTGGGCTGCTCCCAGTAGGATGCTCTCACTCCCTGCCCTCTTGGAGCACAGAGATGTGACCTCACCAGGACAGCACAACACAGTGGGACCAACCCCCAGCTCCTGTATGGGGACAAAGTGGAGTTTGAGGAGAAAGGTGCAGACCTTGAAGCCAGGTTTAGCTGAGGATAACAAAGAGGAACCTTGCCATGAGGTGGTCACAGAGATGGAGCCAGGTTCCTCACACAATGGGATGGCGAGAGCCAGGGCGGGAGAGGTTTGGAGTGGATAGAAGAAGAAACAATTTCTCCAGTATGACCGTGAGCGAAGAGAGGTTGTACTAGTTCCATCCTTGGAGATTTGCAGGATAAAGCCCTGACCACCCCAGTATGACCCTGCTTTGGGCAGGAAGACTACAGCCCAAATCACCCCATGGTGCCCAGGAGGGGGCTCACCTTGGCCCGGATAGGACAATTTCGCGGGGTGCCTGTGGGCTCCCAGGACCCCACTTTCCCACTTTCCCCACCCCAGCGCCCAGGCGGCCGCTTCCAGCGATCCCGAGGCTGGGGCCGACAACTCCGGGTTTCCCGGTGTGGCGTGTCGGGGTGGGGGCAGCGGGGGGCTTGGCCCGGGGACCCTGCCCGGCCCCGCCCCGGGACCCGCGTCCGGGGGCCGGGACCGCTCCTCCCGCCGCTGCCCCGGGAGGGAGGAAGGAAGGAAGGAGGGAGGGAGGGAAGAGGGGAGGGAGGGAATCAGGGAGGGAGGGAGGGAGGGAAGGAGGGAGGGAGGATGACAGCACCGTGAAGAAAAGCAGGGGACCCGCTGCTCTCTCTCCTCCCGCACGCGAGCTCGCCCCACGGAGCGGCCGCCGCCGGGTAGGTGCCGCGGGGGTCGGGACCGACGGGGCCGGGGCCGGAGCGCAGCCGGGGGCCGGGACCGGCGCGATGAATAGCGGGAGCCCCGGGGCGGGGTGAGAGGATGGCGGCGGGGATCGGGTCTTTCCCT
Organism: Phylloscopus whistleri; assembly: GCA_017589585.1. Taxonomy (NCBI): domain Eukaryota; kingdom Metazoa; phylum Chordata; class Aves; order Passeriformes; family Phylloscopidae; genus Phylloscopus; species Phylloscopus whistleri. Next base: position 1,693,310 of record JADMLD010001066.1, on the reverse strand, counting down.
GCGCGGCGGGGAGTTGCGGGAAGTTGGGCGTGCGAGGAGGGGCCGCGGCCCCGAGCTTTCCCCCCACCCCGGGCAGGGGGAGCGGGGCCGGCGGGGAGCCCGACGCTCGGTGGCCGCATCCCCCCGCGGGGCGGCCCCGAGCTCCGCCGGCTCCTTTGTGCGCCCTCCGGCCTCGGCCGCTCCTTTGTCTCGGTGCGGGGCCCCCCGCCGCCCGCTCCCGCAGCGGGGCAGCGCCGGCGGTGCCTCCCCTCTTCCCCTGCCTCCCTCCCCTCGGCGGACAGCCGGATCCCAGCGCCCTGCCGCCGAAAGTCCTCCCAGCACATGACTGCTCAGCAGCTCTCCCCGTTCCTTTCTTTAAAGAAAAAGAAAGAAAAAAAAAAAATCAATGGAATGGGATCGAGCTCTGCGGCGGTAGCGCCGAGCCTCCATCCGGAGCGGAGCGCGGCTGGGGCGACAGAAGGAGACTTTGGAAAAGGAGAGTTTCTCACAACCATCCCGGAGTTGCATCATCCGTCCTGTCAGCCCCTACAAGGGAGCACTGGAAAGTTGTTCGCACCCTTTCCCCTCCTGTCCCGGGGCCAGCGGGGCACGCTGGCCCTCGGCCGGCTGCCGGCGCCCGGGAGCCAGCGACGTTTCTGCCGGAGCTGGGACTCTGACACCCTCATGGCCCCAGACGGGACCTGGATGGCATGGGGGTACCTTGGGGGGAAAGGCCATCCCAGCAGAGTCCCCCCTCGGTGCCTGCCGGGATTTCAGCAGCTGCTTCCCACCACATTGAGGAGAGCTGCCCACACCCTTTGCACCGTGGTGCCTGAAGGAAAGCATCTCCTTTTCCACACTCAACGGTTTACAACACCACACCAGGACAGGCATTTAACTCTGCAGTTTTCCCACATCTGCCACGTTCCATCAGCGTAGGGCCCGATTTCACAGCCCCAGTCCCCCTGTGCTGACTCGAGCACAGGTCACTGTCCCCACGGCCAACATCTCTTGCCACCAGTCCCTTCTGCATCCCTGGAGTGCTACAGACGCCTGTCTCAGGCTGAAAGGGGAGCAGCGGCGAGCACCGAGAGCGCCGTGTCCCTGCTTTGGGGTGGGCTTGGCGGAGCAGTGAGGGGAAGGAGCGTGGGGCGGTGGGAGGGCCCGTGGGCTCCGTGCCCCAAAGAAAGGGCTCATTGAAGCAGGGCCGGGCATTTGCGGTTCCCAGCGTGGCCGGGGTCTGCCGGCACGCACAGCAGCCAGCATTGTGCCACCGGCGCCGGGAGAACAGGTCCTTTCACCCCTCTTGGTGGTCTGCTCCCCAGCCCCCCTGGCTGCCCAGCAGTTCGGTGCTTACCTTTGCTGTACGTGGTGCTGCAAACCCCAGCCCAGCCCTACCTGTGGTTTGCAGCGGGTTGCTTTCAAGGTTGAAGGTGTTTTAGCCGGGTCCTGGTTCAGATCGAATTCCAGAGGCTGGTCCCTGCCTGGCAGATGCACATGTTTTACCCCCAGGCCCAGCACTGAGTCCCATCAGGTTCATCAGGAGCAGGAGCAGCAGCTCTCCTCTCTGCTGGGTCAGGAGAAAACACCTCTCTTTGGACACCACCAAGGTGAGGGAGAGAAAAGACTGGTCTGTCCTGGCCATGAAGCCTGTGCTGGTCCTGTCACCAACATTACAGTGCCCTCACCAGCCTCTACACCCCCTCTGCACAGTGGGTTTTGGGACACGAGGAGCAAGGACAGCTCATCTGGGTCCTCACAGAGAGCAGGTGGGACAGTGAAGGGTGGGCAGGAAACAACCTCATGCACCTGAAGCTTGAGAGCTCGTGCAATTGAAACAAAGTTGTTTCGGTGGTGCCTGTTTGTACCAACACCTGCTCCTGCTGCTGCTCCTGAGTGTAACCTCCGAGTCAGAAGGACTTTCCATTCCCAACTTTCTCCTCCAATGGGCAGTTCCCAGGCTTCAGTTTGATGAGGCTTGTGACTATTCTCGGCAACTTTATAAACATTGGAGGAGGTGACTTTTTTTCCCCTCTTTTTTTTAGCTGGACTAGACATGTTTTTAACCAAAAAATACCTGCCTGGACAGGCTCCTTGGCTGCGCCGCAGGGCAAAGCGAAGCAGTGCTGTGCTTGTGCCATGCCTTGGAGGAGAGCCAGGACCAGGATGAAAATTGCTGGGAGATGAAAGCAAAGTGGGAAGCTCTGGTGGCACGTTTCCCAAAGCCAGCCTCGGGAGGAAGTTGGGAGCGGAAATAGTTGAAAGAGTAAATACAGAGGGGTTTTTTTTTTCCCCAGGTTGCAGACAAAGAGCAGCACGGAGAGCAGATAAGCCCATGCTCTTTATCTCTTTGTTGTTCTGCCCCTGTGTTTTGCTGGTCCGAGTGTCTGCTGGAAGCCTGGTGAAGCTGGAGGGAATTACTCAGAGCAGCAGCAGCAGCGCCAGGGGCAGCAAGCTCAGCCACAGGTCACTGTGGGCTTCCATGGAGGGATGCATGGGAGTGGATGGGGGCTGGATGGACAAAAGGATCTCAGGCAGGGAGGGAACTCTTGCACTGGGTGCTTCATTGCTTTTCTGTGTCCAGAGCTCAGTTGTTGCCTGTTGAGTCACCAGAGGAAAATGTGACTTCATCCAGTCTCACCTCCAGCTGGCTGCCCCTGGCAGCCACAGGCATCTTTCTTTCCTGGATCTCACCTGGTGGGGGTTCAGGGCAGCCAGAGTTGGAGAATGAGAGCCCCAAGGCTTTGTGTAAGACCTTCCCTTTCCCAAAACCAAGCTGAAAAATACTGCTCTGCTCTTCCAGTCAGGCAGTCCTGTGGAATGCCCTGCAGAAGGGTGACAGGAGCATCCCTTCCCTCCTTCCTCTCACAGAGCCTCTGCTCTTCTCACCCCACCTGCACCATCAGTGGGAACATCCATCCCATGAATCAGCTTGCTCCAGCAGACTGGAGTGATTTGGTGTCTCCACTATTGTGCAAGTCCTTCCTTCGTACTGTGGCAAGGTTGACTTGCTGGTAGTGGCGGATCCCACCTGGGCAGATTTGCATGGGAACAAAATCCCCAACACCACCCAAAAAAGCTCCTTTTCTGGCTTTAACTCATCTGGGAAATCCATAAATCCTGTTATCATCTCCAATGGGAATTGCAGCCGTCCCTGCTGAATTGGAAAACACATCCAGCCTGAGGGATAGGAAAAGGCAGCGAGCAGCATCTGAGCTGTGGGTGCTGCCATCCAGGGCACCTCAGTTTAGCATTCCTGGAAATTATTCCACTTTGCTTTGGGACGTGGAGAGTACGAGGACGCTGCCTGCCGTCTCCAGGGATGATGTCCATCCATCTGTCTGCTCCACTTCCCCAGGAGCGGACGCTGGCAGGGCACCCTGGGGTGGCAGCAGCCTCCCGATCGTTCTCCTCATCCATCCCATCCCAGCAGAGCCCTGGAGGGGGACGTGCTGGGGACACAGAGCCCCTCTGTTCCCACTCACAAAGGGGCGCTTGTGGCTCGCGCAGTGCCCCGGCCGGGCCGCTCCTCAGGGGCCCCAGTGAGGAAGAGCTTTAGGATGCCAGGCAGCCCCAGGCAGCCCCAGCAGGTCGCCCGTGTGTCCCCAGCCCCACGGCTCAGCCCTGACGGGGCCCCCACGCCTGTCGCTGCCGCCCCGCGGGGCCTGGGCAGGACGTTTGCAGCCGGCTGTTTATTTAATGAATTATGTCTGCCCCGGGCCTGTGAATGAGGCTTTTGCCAGCGCTGCCGGACATGGTTCTCTGTGTCATCCCTGCGAGTAATCCCTGGTCTGTGGCTCATTTGTGGTCAGGCAGCTGGGGGCATGAAAGGGGGAAAACGCCGGGCTGGCTTTGCCCAGGGATTTGTCTGAGGAAGCGGTCAATGCCATCCCCTGTGCGTGCGTGCTGCGGGCATCAAGGGGACTGTCCCCAGCCCCAGGCGAGGGCAGAAATGCAGATCGCCGCCCCTTGGGATGCCGTGACTCCGCCAGGCACTGAGAGACGCAGCCGCGCACCGGGGACTTTGTGTATTTGATTTTTTTCTCTCTCTCGGTTGCTCAAATACTCCGACAAGTCCTGTCATCAAGGGGGCACGACCGAGGAGGGGGAATACAGGGGGTGGCTGGCGAAAGGCACCTGCTAGCCTGTCCCCGAGGAGCGGCGTGATGACAAACTAAACCAACAGGGCTGTTAAACATACACACACACACACAGACACACACACACACACACACACACACACACACGTGTGCCGGGGATCTCGGTGCCGCATGCTGAAAGGGGGGAGCTGGGGGACCACTGTGGGAGGGCTCTGGGGCTGCCAGGGCTCTCCAGAGTCCCTGCATCCCACTAAATCCTGAGTTTCCTGGGTGCGTGGGTGTGGATGTCTCTTTTTAGAAGGTTTTGCTGGAAAGGAGATGGCTGGAAGCCAAGCCTCGGGAGCTGAGTGGTTTGCTCAAGCTGGGAAATTCCTGGTCCTTACGAAGAGAGGACTGGGAACCTGACAGGTTGGGGCGCTGCCCTGGCCACGGGGCACATCCAGCCCCTCCTGCCCATGCCCCCCCCCTTCCCAGCCGGAGGGGCATTCAGCGAGCAACACTAAAAAATGCACATTTTGGCCGAGCACGACGCGGAAGAGGTTGGGACATGACGCAATGCCTGGCGGGGCTTCCCCACTCCGCCAGGGGCTGCAGATACCTAGGTTTGGCCAGGGCATCATCTCCCCTCCAGCAAACCCCGGGGTCCCCTAAGGATGGGGCTCTGCCTGGCTCCCTCCTTCAGCCCAGAAGGAGGGGTGGGACGGGCTGCCGGGATCGCGCTGGCGGAGCCAAGCCAAGGCTAAATAGACTTTCCCTGAGTCACTGAAAGTCTGGCCAAGAAAGCGGGCCGAGCGAACGGCGTCACCCACGCGGCCAGCCGGGCCGCTGGCAGGTGCCAGCAAGGTCTAGGGGTGTAAATCCGCACACGGGGACCTGCCCCGGAGCCCCAAACTGCAGCTGTGGCCCCCAAAATCTCCATCTGGGATGTGGGCTTGGTGCAGCTCAGAGCGCTTTCCAGCAACTCCCCGATTCGGGCGCTGAAGAAAAGACTGGGGGGCGGGTATTTTCTGCTGGGCGGGGATGCCAAGGCTCCTGCGTTTGCATCCCACACCAGGCAGCTGCATCATCATTTAGTTGTTGGTTGTTTTTTTTTCTTTTTTGGCAACTCCCCCACCCAGAGCATTCTACAGGGGGACTGGCAGCAGCAGTGTTTTCCGGCCTGCCGTCATTGCTGAAAACTCTCTGGGTTTCATTTTCGAGGCTCAGCAGCTGCTGCTGCCATGCTGGGGGAAGGCGGAAACTGCTCTGCCCCACACTGGGGCCCTACAGCGGAGCCTCCAACCCTCCCCTTTCCAGAGGTTGGGAGCCACAATGCGCCAAAGATCCGGATGATCCAGGGGCTCCTCTGCTGGCAGCAGCAGGAAGCAGGCAGCTGTCGGGTGGCAGGGGTTGGGTTTCAGGGTGGGCAGGGGCGGCTGGTGGAAGCGTGGGAAGGGGTCCTGTCAGGCAGATATACTTTGGGAAGGAGAAGGAGCAGCCAACAGGGCATTCAGGCAGCAGCTCCTTGGGGGGTGGGGTGGAGCAGTAGGGAGGAGCTCCCCCTTTTTTACTGCTCTTATCAAGCCTTTGTCAGCCTCTGACCCTGCCCGCAGGGAACCATCACCATGCTGAGCCTTCTTCTCCCCACAGGCAGGGCTGGCAAGGACCTTCCCGGCGTGCAGGAGGGACCTGTGTGTGCTCCCTATGGAGATCCGACGCATTTTACCCCAGGATATCCGGGAGCTACTGCACTGCTTGAAGATGAGGAGCAAGTACGCCATCGTGCTGGTCTTCGTCATCAGCCTCGTCATCATCGAGAAGGAGAACAACTTCATCTCCAGGTAGGCAGTGGGTAGCTGAGCCAGTCTGTGGTTTGCATGCAGCCCCTCTCCCCCGGTCCCGAGCTCCTATGTGGCAGGAACCCCCTAAGTCCCCTGCCGGGATGCAGGGTGGTCCCGCTGTCCTCCAGGCTGGGCTGGGTCTCCCCACAGGGTGTCGGACAAGCTGAAGCAGTCCCCGCAGGCACTGGCAGAGGCCAACAGCACGGAGGTCAGCCCAGCACCGGCCAAGAACGGCTCGCTGGCCTCGCTGCAGGAGCTGGACGCTGCCTTCTCCCAGCTGAGGTCCCAACTGTACAACATCACCCTGCAGCTGGCAGGTGGCGGGGACCCCAGGCCGCAGCGGCACGTGCTGCTGATGGCCACCACCCGCACTGGCTCCTCTTTTGTTGGGGAGTTCTTCAACCAGCAGGCCAACATCTTCTACCTCTATGAGCCCCTCTGGCACGTCGAGAAGACGGTGAACTTCCTGCCGGGGGGAGCCGGTCCGGTGGGCTTAGCCTTGGTTTACCGAGATGTCCTCAAGCAGCTCTTCTTCTGCGACCTCTACATCTTAGAGAACTTCATCTCACCACTGCCCGAGGGCCACCTGACGCCCTTCTTGTTTCGGCGGAGCTCCAGCCGCTCTCTGTGCGAGGAGCCCGTCTGCACGCCCAGCACCAAGAAGGTCTTTGAGAAGTACTACTGCAGGAACCGCCACTGCGGCCCCCTCAACATCTCGCTGGCGGCCGAGGCATGCCGGCGCAAGCAGCACGTGGCCCTGAAGACGGTGCGCCTGCGGCAGCTGGAGTTCCTGCAGCCGCTGGCGGAGGACCCTCGGCTGGACCTGCGCATCATCCAGCTGGTGCGGGACCCCCGCGCCGTCCTGGCCTCGCGCATGGTGGCCTTCTCCGGCAGGTACGAGAACCTGAAGAAGTGGCTGTCCGAAGGGGAGGCTCCCGTGCGCGAGGAGGAGGTGCAGCGGCTGCGGACCAATTGCGAGAGCATCCGCGTGGCGGCGGAGCTGGGGCTGCGGCGGCCGGGCTGGCTGCGGGGCCGCTACATGCTGGTGCGCTACGAGGACGTGGCGCGGGCGCCGCTGCAGAAGGCGCGGGAGATGTTCCGCTTCGCCGGGCTGCCCCTCACCCCAGAGGTGGAGGAGTGGATCGGCAAAAACACACAGGCTCCCCAAGACGGCAACGGCATCTACTCCACCTGCAAGAACTCCTCAGAGCAGTCCGACAAGTGGCGGTTCAGCATGCCCTTCAAGCTGGCGCAGGTGGTGCAGGACGCCTGCGCCCCAACCATGCAGCTCTTCGGCTACAAGCTGGCCAGCAGCCCCGCGGCGCTGGCCAACCGCTCCTTCAGTCTGCTGGAGGAGGCACAGCCCGCCTGGATCACGTAGCGGCGCGGGGCGACGGCGGCGGGGCAGAACGAGGGGCTGCAGCCGTGCTCCCGGCCGGTCCGGAGACGACCTGGGGGTCCCTGCTCCCAAAAATGCTCCTCGCTGCTGCCAGACGGCAGTCCCAGGAGTCGGAGCGTGCTGGCAGAGCTGGCCCCAGGGTCCCGCAGAGCCTGAATGACACAATTTCTCCAGGAATGGGGAAATGGTAAGGGTGAGAGACGGTGGGGTAGGAAACAGGGCCACCTCCCCAGCTCGAGAGCTGCACTGAGGAAGAGGAGGGTGACGGTAAGCAGAGGGGGACAGGACCAAGCACCTCTGCCTTGCCATGCCCCATGCCAGCTGGGATGGGGCAAGGACAAAATCCCTGTGGTGCCAGAAAGCACCCAGACCTCAGAGACTTTCTTGGTTTAGTGCCTTCATACACCAGCACAGACTGGAAACTGCCCACAGAGCCCTGGCCAGCACTTGGGCTACAACAACATGAGGTGACTATGGTTTGGTGCTCTTCAAACTTGGTTTTGGAGGTTTGGGTTTATTTCCTTTTTTTTTTTCCCGTGTATTTGCATACGAGGCGAATTTATTTATTTACTATGTGAAAAGGAGGGGGAGGCTGGTCAAGGAGCTAAGCCCAGGAATCAGAGCGGCACAACATACCACAAAGGGAGACACCCGGAACAGAGGTCACGTTTTAGCTGGAGACCACCACATGTCCTTCTGTATGATCTTGGGAGAACCCCCAGGGACTGACGGGCTGTAACCCTCCCCCAAGCCCCGTGACTGCAAACTTCGGTGGTGCTGAAAGATGGTCAGACTCATTTGATTAAAAACAAAACCACCAGCACAGAGTCCAAAGCATCTCCTGTCTCCTTAGTGTATCGGTGGGTGTGCCCTGCCTGGGGGGAGACTCAGGAATACGTGCTAACAGCACTGGTGGGTGGCCAAACCTGGAAGAGGCCTGGGGAGCTTCAGAGTGTTTGCCATGTGTAGATGGTGGCCCAGTGGCAAGCTGCCCACTCCAATTCACGTTTCATTAATTAAAATGCCTATTTTTAGCCCGCTTTATAGCTCATTCTTTTTCTCTCCCAGGTATTTGGGGTTATGGCAGCCACCTGAGGGAGAAGTCAAACATTTTGGTGGAGAGTGGTTGTCTCCACCTCAGGCTTGCCGAGGAGCCCAGAGGGGTCCCCGCAGCCGCATGTCCCCTTCTCCCCAACTCGAGCTGTTGGCCAAAGGCAAGGATAAATAAATGAAACGAGGCACAGCTGGCCACAGCTGGGCTGCGCTTTGCCGGCCGGGAGGAACGCGCTGGGGCTCCGGCGAAGGGCTGCGGCTGGGCTGAGCTCACAAAAGCTGCGTTTTTGACCCAAGAGGGAGAACAGAGGCGGCATTGAGGAGCGCGGGGCCGGCCGGCGGGGAGCAGCCACACCGGAGCCCCGGGCAGCCATCCGCCCGCCCGCCACGGCTGCGGAGGTTTTCCGAGCAGGGCCGGGCGGCATCTGGCTTCAAGGTGTGATTTCAGGGTGCTCGGTGCCAGCTGGATGGGGAAAGGACACAAAAGTGGGGATTTTTTTGGCATACCCTCATCGCTCACAGGCGACGGAGAGCGTCAGCCTCCTCCACGCCTCACACGCAGCTCTCGGCATCACAAGCAGCCCTGGGGCTGCTGAGTGAATCGGGTTTTGTTTGGAGGCTTCCTGCTGGGAAAGCGGCAGGGTCACTGAGGTCAGATGGATATTCCGCAGCTGCGCGCTGGGAAAAGCCCGCAGAGCTCAGCCAGCATGAGGGGCAACACAGTCGGACGCAGGCTCTTGGTAAATGCCTCTGGAAAAGCACCATTATGTTGGCTTTTTGCAGAGAAAATAATGTTAGGGTAATTGTGAAGCAGCTCGAGGGGTGAGTAGCTATTGAGCTGCCACAGCCGAAGAGGGGACCTTGGAGAGTGCCCAGTATCCCCCTCCCGTCCCAGCGGCGGTGGAGGAGCTTCGGGGCTTGGGAAGCCGGGTTCAGGGGGCAAGGACAGGCAAATCCAGGAGCACGGAAAACAAGTGGCGAGGGGAGAGGGAGCTGGGCTGAGCCGAGGCCAGCGGGGACGGCGACGGCCGCCCGTTCTCACCTGCGCTGCCTCCGCCCCGGCTGGCTCCAGCCCGGCACTGCTAACCAAGCATAAGCATTGTTCCTGGACACCCTCCAGCTTCCCGTCAAAAACGTCACAGGACAGAGAGAAAACATGCCCCCGACCCGTGCGTGTTTCCGCGGGGCTAATTGCTCCCATTAAACCCACGGATTCCCGCGGGTGCCCGGGGCATGGGGAAGCCGCAGGGGACACGGCTCCTTTCGAGGCTGGAGCAGCTGAATTCCCCCTCAGCTGGCTGCGGGGAGGTTTGTCCCCCCACAAGAGGGGCCTCCTGCTCACCCTGCTCTGGCAGCTGCCTGGCCTTGCCCGGCTCTTTCCGTGGAGGACAAAAGGTGCGGATTTGGGAGGAAAAGCACGGATTGGGAAAGTCATAGCAAGACAGTGCCTTAGAGCAAGGACATACCTGCATCCAGATGGACCACGCAGGAAGCCCACAACAGGAGCTGCAATGGATGCAGCCTCACCCTTTCTCATAGACGCCAATAAAAAATAAAATAAAATAAAATAAAATAAAATAAAATAAAATAAAATAAAATAAAAATCAGTCTTCTTTTATAAATATCTAAGCTTTCCTAAATAAAGCAGTACTAAAGCTTGGTTTAAAATAAGGAAATAAAAGAAGCCCAACCTGCAGCTGTACTGCCTCCAGGCTGACCTCCCAGACTGCTGAAGCTATGCTTTGAGGGGAATTCAGGAACAATGTGGTGAAGCTAATTGTCACTAGAGAGACCTTTTCCACAAGCAGCCCAGAGCAGTGAGGGGACATGTGTCCTGTGGGACAGGGCCACCAGCCAAAACTGCTTCTCCTTGGGGTCATTGCAGGTGACACAAGATGATGTAGCACAAGATTAAAACAATGAGAGCTTTAACAAATGACGGATGTGTTGTTCCCCTCTAAATGGCATCTTCCTGGGAAATGATTCCCTCCCACCAGTCTAATCCAGAGTTGACTTTGGACAGCAGGTACATCCTGCTGTTTCTCTGCCTCCCTCTCGGAGCACCCAGGGCTGCCTGGGGCCGTGCTGCCATGGCTGGGCTTGCTGTGCAGAGGCAGTTCTTGCTTGAGGCAGAAGCTGCTGGTGCCAAGTAAGAGAGCGGTCAAGGCGGGCAAGTCTCTGAAATGCCACCTTAGATGCCCTGCAGTTTAACACCCAGGTAGCCCTGCTGGGCCATGAAGCCAAGCTGCCAGGTTGGCCCACAGAAATCCATAAAAAGGCCTTTTTCCAGCCTGGCATGAGTTTTCTCCCAAACAGCAGAAGTGGTGGCTGCTCTGCTGGCTGTCCTGACCCCCCATACCCTTCTCCTCATTTGTTCCAGCTCCATTTAATGGGATCGGATGAGCTAATCCCCCATGTCTCCTCGTAGCCCTGTCAGAGGGGATTTCTGCACAGGGGCTGGAGGGAAGGAAATCCATCACGCCAGCAATTGCCTGCCCTCACCCAGCCCCACTGGCTTCTGCTGGAGGCTGGTTCAACCCTTTCCTTCTCTCCATCGTGGGGCTTGGTGTGGTTCTTGCAGGGAGCTGGTCCATGGCTACAGCGGCACCATCCAAACACTGGGTTAGTGGGGAGACCCATGGGCTAGCGAGGGACCCACGAGGGCTACAGCACACGTGGACATTACAGCATTAAATGACAACCTTGTTTTCTGTTGTGTTTTTCTAAGAGACTGCATGCCTGACCGGACTGCATTTCTTGGTCTGCATCCCATATTTATCCTGTAATTACACCTTTGGACAAAGGCTGCTTGTCTGTGAGGCCCATTTTTTTCAGGGGACAGTTTTATTCTATGCTCTGCTTTCACTGTAATGAAATCTGGGGGGCAAGGAGAAGAAAACTCCCCACATTAGGAGTGAAAGCTGTTCTTTCTCAAAAGCTGCCCCAAGAGCAAAGGAGCTTGCTCAAGCCCTCTCCCGTTTCCCAAAGAAACCCCAGCCACTGACATCCTTTATGCTTCTCTACCACCCCACAAGGATTAATGCCACAAACCATGTTAACCCATAAAAGAAACTTGCCACTACACTGTCAGTCTCTGGGCTCTGCTGCTGCGGGAGCCAGAGAATTTCCAAAGAGATCCCTGCAATCCTTAGAGCCAGGCAGCTGGCATGAATAAAGCTGATAAAGCTGCACATTGGCACCTGCCTGGATCACAGCACAATAAGGGATGAATTCCCACAGAATGGCCTTCCTGTAAAATTCCCAGTGTCTGCTATGTGCTTGGCTCTGGAGGGGTAGGAAAGACCTGCATGGCACAAAACCCAAAGGCAGTTGCAGGAGCTGTCTGAGCTGGGGTTTCTTCCAAGGGGAAGGACAGCCCTGCTCGGTTCCTGCTCACCCCATGCCAGGAGCTGACATGAGCCTGGCCACCCCCATTTGCCCAAAACCTACCTTGGGATGAGCTCCAATTTGGTGGTGATGGCAGATGAGGTGAAGCCTGTCACCATGGCACGCTGAGCCTGGCAAACTCATCCTGCTGTATTGTGCAGGAAAAGAGGAGCTGGGGAGCACCTTGGCACAGAGCATGCTGTGATCCCAGGAAAAAGAACAACAGCACTGTGGCACAGCCCTGGGCTGGAGTGGAGGGAGATCCCAGCTCTGCATCACTCTTCTCATGGATACAAAGATCACTTTAATTGCAGAGACCATTGCAATTCACCCTTGGGGTTTTCCCATCCTTTTCTGGCTGGGATCTGTGACCAATTTATGGGCTGGCATGTACCGAGACGCTGCCTAAAAATAAATGTGACTGGTCCAGCCTGACCAAAATAGGATGATTTTGGTGCTGTCATCCATGGGAAGCAGCTTGTCTCCTCAAGCTACTGAAAAACTGGAATTGAAAAAAAGAGGTTTGTCAGGGAGAGAATAAAAATAAGTGTGACCTTGTTGATTTCTGCTAGAAGATTTTTATGTATAAGGTATAAAATAGCCAGTGTTGATGTTTAAAAGCAGCCAGGAACTGTCTGAGTTGTTTTTTCCAGGTGACTCTTTGCCCTGAACTGACATGATTCCACACTTGCTGAAGCAGAGCTCCTTGAGGCATGTGGGGACAACCAGGTCACCCAGGCAAAATGGGGAGCTGTGGGGCAAGAATGGGCCAGGAAGTTTGTCTAGAGCAATCCCTTGTCCCTGGGAGACTCAAAACCCTCCTTTCCCTGAAGCAAAACCTCCAGGGGCAGAGCCAGAGAGCTGCAGCCACGCTGGTGCCACTTGGGCTGTCACAGGACGATGTGCAGGACATGTCTGTGGGCAGAGGGAATGTGGTGTGTGAGGCTGCTGATACAGGAGAGGATTTGGGGTTTTGCAGAGATGGCTGTGAGCCAGAAACAGAGTCTCCAGCAGCTCAGTCTTGGCAGGGAAGGATGGAGCCTTCAGCCTGGCCCAGGTGGGAGAACTGCTCTCTAGAGGAGCACGAAGGGAGGAATGTTAACCCTTTTCCAGCCTGTCTGGGCTATTGCAAAGTTAGGGAGGCCAAACTGCCCTGATGATCAAGGAGGGCAGGACAAAGATGCAGAGGCTTATGGGGATTTGGACCAGTGCAGAGCAGGAGCACTTGTGGCATTCTAAAGTCTCCCCACACAGCACTGTTGTACCCTTCTGTGGATTAATCATCCTCACAGGGGTGTCTCTTAGCTCTGGATGATGTTGGATTACACCTGAGGAGGAGAGGACTCACAGACAGGTACATAAACTCATGTTGCCTGTCTCAGAGTGGCAAACCGGGGCAAGACCATCTCACAGAGTCCCTTCCCTACACCTCTTCCATCCCACTGGACCCCTTCCCACTGGACCCCAGAGAGCATTTGGTCCATGGGGCAGCTGTGAGGAAAAGTCCAGGGAGCCTGGAACAGGGCAGGGCAGGCCAATCACTGCCCTGGGCCTGCCCACCTGCCTCTGCCCCACCGACCACCAGCAGGAGGCAAACCCCTCTTAGAGGCTGATGAACATTCACCACCTGCCTTCAGCCAGCTGGAGAAATATCACCCAGACTGCCAAACCAGAGCCCTGACCTGCACAAGGAAACACCCTCTGGCCACAGCTTTGGGCATTCCAAATTTCTTCCTGTTTGCCTGGAGTTGGATGTGAGGCTTTCACAAAGGCTTCTTTTACCCTCTCTGTTTGCTCTGGGCACTCTTTTTGCCAGTGACCTTTTCTTGCTTGTTGGTGAATCTCCAACTCACTGGCCCAGAAGATTTTTTCCCCCTTTTTTGAAAAGTTGCCCTGACCTTCTGTTGTCCAACTGGATTTACCTGAAGGTAGCCCTCATGTATATCTGGAGGGGGAAAACATCAGGTGACAGGGGAAAATAACACAGTACTCCTGCAGTAATGGATTGCTCCCAGCAGTGGCTGTGTGCTGCCAAATACAGGAAAATGCCTGGCATGAAAAGCCCAAAACTGCCTCTGGAAAAGACAGGGCTGGGCACAAAGGTGCAGAGGAAGGGGGACAGGGAAGCAGCATTTGGGAAGCATCCTCATCTTCATCTGCTAGGAATGGGCCTTTGATCCATCTTTGCTCCAGCAAGATGAAACACCAAGGAAGTTACACAGGTAAAGACAACCCTGCCCCGGCTGGGATGGCTTCACACACAAGCAAGCCTGTCCATGTAATTTGAGGGGAGAGCTTAAACCAGATTTAAATTGCAGAGTTCATCCCTTTAGAAATGGAGGCGGGTTTGGTTTTTTACAATTTTTGCACTGAATTGTGCTTTCCCAAAGCCAGCCATTGCCAGCCTCCTCACACAGGTACCATGCCAGTACCAGAAGAAAAGACAGGGAGCAGACCTGGAGCATTGTTACCCTGGGGACATTTTCCAGCCTCTAGATAGACATTCATAGCTCCTGGATCTCCTGGCCAGGACAGGTGCCTCTGTTTAGCAGCTCTGAAGGTTTATATTGCACAGTTTAATCAAATGTTTCTCCTGTTGAAAACTTTAGCATTTCCAGCAGAGTCCTGTGTAACAAACAGCACCAACCTGCCCTGGGTGTATTTCAGTGGAGCCATGGCCTTTCCCATTCATCAAAGGCCTTCTCTATTCCAGCTCGATTGTTGGCTGTTCCACCTCTCCTCTCCCAGCTCTCTTCCCGGCTGAAGAGCGTGCGGTGCAGGAACATCCCCCACTCCTTTCGACCCCCTTTGCCACCCTCCTTCCCCAGCTCCGAGCCCCTCCTGTGGCCGAGGCAAGGATGCGCTGGACTCGGTCACCGTGTCCCGCGTCCCCACGGCCGAGCTGGCTGCACCCTCTGGCGGCAGCCCTGAGTCCAAGCCCTGCTCTTCCAGGAAAATCGCTTCCTCGTCTCCCGCCCACAAGGCTGGAGGGTGTTTTTGCTGGGAGGGTGTTTTGGCACCGGGCTGTGTTTCGCTGAGGGAGGGCTGAGGAGCAGGGGGTGGGGAGCAGCGGAGTGTGGGGGCAGCTCTGCCAGCTCACAGCACCGCAGTGTGTGCAGCAGCTATTTTTATCCACGGGGCCAGCAGCTATATTTATCCAGAATGCCACAGGAGCCAAAAGTCTTCGGGGCAACTTCCGTGCTGCGGAAGAACACGATCTGGATGTCCTTTATACTGTCAACCTTCTCCACCCCCTACTCCCCTTCCCCAGGGCCCTTTGCTACCTCCTCAGCCCTCTTTATGTCCCACTATCTCCACCGTGGTGATGCTGAGCTCTTGTCCCTGCCCATGGTGGGGAGTTTGGAACCAGATGGTCTCGAAGGTCCCATCATACCCAAACCATTCTGAGATTTTGTGATCTTCCCTCTTGCACAGCCATCTCTGGGCTCCCTTTCCTGCTCCACCCAGAGCAAATACAGCTTTTCTGTGTTTAAGTTGAACATCAGGAAGAATTTCCTTACAGAAAAGGTGATTAGACTTTAGAATGGACACAGAGAGGTGGTGGAGTCACCGTTCCTGGAGGTATTTAAGGAAAGACTGAGTGCCACGGTCTGGTTGACGTGGTGCTGGTTTGGCCATACGTTAGATTTGATGATCTGAGAGGTCTTTTCCTAACTGATTCTGTAATTCTGTAATCTAATTTCCCTCTCCAAGGGGTTGTGTCTTCAGGTGGAGCGGGCCATCCTCCGTGCTACATTGTTCACCCAGCCTGCCGCCTTGCGAAGAGCAGAGCCCTCAGTCTGTAAACCCCTCTGTCCCCTTCTCGCGGGGGGGCTTAGGGCAGGTGAAGTGCTCTGCGCTCGGGACACGGTGCTCGTCTGGCAGGAGCCGCTCCCTGTCCGCGGCTCTCCTGCCCGGCAGCGCCGGGCTCTGCCAGCTCCGGGCTCTGCCAGCTCCGGGCGCCGGGCCGAGCGCCGAGGAGCCCGGCTCCGCCCGCAGCTCCGCCCGGGAGGGCCGTGCGCGCCCCGGGCCGGCCCCGCGCCGCGCCCCGCGGGAGCCCGCAGCGGCCCCGCTCGCCATGGGCTCCCGCCTGTCCCTGGACGACTCCGTGAGGGTCGTGGTGGTCGGGGGCGGCTTCGGAGGGACGGCGGCCGCCGGCCTGCTCAAGTCCTGGGCCGTGCCCTTTGTGCTGGTGGACGTGAGAGATGCTTTCCATCACAACGTGGCCGCCCTCCGGGCCGCCGTGGAGAGCGGTAAGGGCTGAGGCAGCTCCCCCGTCCCACCGGGGCCTGCGGAGGGACGCGGGGAGCGGTAGGGAACGGGGTGCTCGCACTGCCTCCTCCGCCCTGCGATGGTGAAAGACTTGATGTTTTCCATCTGCAAAACAAATACTTGGCACCGGGAGGACCCACAGCCCGTCTGTGGTTAAGCTAATTGCACATCCGCTGGGAAAACTGAGCAAAAACTGCTCAGGCCATCCTTCCTTCCTACGCGCTCCCTCCACTCCTTTTTTTTTTTATTTTTTATTTCAAGAGTTTAGAAGGTGACTAAGCTAAAAGCAACAGCAGCTGGAAGGGGTGAGTCAATCACTTTCTGTACCTGGCCCTTGAAATGTGGAGCAGCTGAGCATTGAGGCCTTGGATGATAAAACCCTGTCAGAGAGCTGCTCAGGCCTGGCTGAGCCCTCAGCTGGAGGCTGGGCCAACCCCATTAGTCCAGTCACTGGGGGGTTTAGGGGTAAAATATCACGTTCGAGGCTGGGAATAAGCATCAAAAGGATAGCAAAAGTTTGGTCTGGGAGGCAGATTACATGAAAAAACATCCAGCCTTGAAATTGCCAGGACCACAGAAACAGTTACTGGTAAACCAGTACAGGAGATATGAGGAACAGAGATAAAGCAATCTAGCCAAGCATGTCATCTGATCTGAGGCAAAGAAGCTCTTTGGAAGCTCCTTGCTGGGCCGAGATAACAAAAGCAAAAGCCCAGCCCATAATCCCACGTGCATACCATGCTTTTGTCTGAGTAAGAGAAGAGATTGTTAGCCTCCAGAGAAGGAGAGCTCTCCCTTTGTCTCCTCTTCCCACAGGATTTGCCAAGAAGACTTTCATCTCCTACTCAGTCACCTTTGGGGACAGTTTCCGACAAGGCAAGGTCGTGGGCATAGACCCTGGGAGGCAACAAGTGGTGCTCAGTGATGGTGAGGTGAGTGTTGCCTGATGGGATCACCTGCTAGTGCAGGGAGCCAGCCTTCAGCAGGGTGTGTTCCATCCTCCTGAAGGACTTGGCATCTTTCCCTGCACTTCTCCATCCCTTCCAGCCGAGCTCAGTGGCCTCGTACTGTGCTGGGATGTGGGTGTGCAGTAAATACCCAACCTCGTCTCCTACTCAGCTCAGCTTTTATTCTTAGAGCTGGATTTAGAGCTCAACAATTAAACCTGGGGCTCAGAGCCTTATTTAACTGCAGGAAGAGCCAAGAGCAGCAGCATCAATCACTCTTTTCAGCCAGAGGATCTCACCTCTGTTTAGGAGAGAGTGAAGGAGAGAAGTTAGTCTCTGGAACCAGCTGTGAATGTCCAGCATAAACATCAAGTTAATTCCCTGTAAATTTAGGGTAATTTCTTTAAAGCTCTCAACTTACCTGAATGGTGCTTAGCTCAGACCTTGAGGAACAGTTACGTGGTGTGACCTGGACTGGGTCTCTTCCTAAAGTCACTTCCTGACAATGACAAGTACTTTCCTGGTTATGAGCAAAGGATGGAGATGAGGGAATGAGTGACCAATACCCAGGAGGCAACCACTGTGTTCTAGGCTCTGTTTTTAAGAGGTCTAATATCCCATTCTACCTTCTGCCCTCCCAGGAGCTTCACTACTCCCATCTCATTCTTGCAACAGGCAGTGATGGGCCATTCCCTGGGAAGTTCAACCAAGTCATTGACATGGAAAGTGCCATCCAGGCCTATGAAGGCCTGGTTAAAGAGGTAAGGAATCAATTCTTAGGAAGTGCTGCCCACCTTTGTTCAGCCTCCCTGTTCCAGATACCACTGGGAATATCTGGAGCCAGCTGTGTCTAAGAGAAAGGCACACAGGAAGCAGCCAGGACAAGGAGCTCATAATGGCTTCTCTAGCATAAGGGGAAACCTGAAATGCTCGTGTTACAGGGTAGTCAGGAAGAGGGCACAGGACACTCCTTTCTTGCTGCCTCTTAATGAGCTAATAGGTTTATTGCTGTTGGGCCTGTGCTGTGTCCCAGGATGTCCATGAAGTGACTGAAGGTATCTGGCTTCCTGCCTCTTGCAGTTCTCTTGTAACACAGATTTTCTCTTGAAGATTGAGAAATCTCAGCGCATCCTGGTAGTGGGAGGTGGTGCTGCTGGAGTGGAGATGGCTGCCGAGATCAAAACTGAGTACCCAGACAAAGAGGTAGGAGCATCTTCATCACAATTAACCTCATCCTGGTTTCCAAGACTGTTCTGTGATGGTGCTGCTGGAGGTACCTGAGATGACTGCACATCTGCTTGCTGATGTTGTAGCCAGCCACCAGCAAGGACTGTGGCACTCGGTGCCTCTTCCTGGCTTGTTCTTGCAGGCATCAGTCAGGGTGGAGGGAGGCCAGCTATAGCTGCTCCCACCTTGCACAGAGTCCTGCTCTGTTCCTGTGTCACCATTTGCTGTTTTGTCCCCAACAGGTCATCCTCATTCACTCAAAAACTGCCCTGGCTGACGTGGAACTGCTAGCCAGTGTCCGTCAGGAGGTGAAAGAGATTCTCCTCAGGAAAGGAGTCCGGATTCTGTTAAGTATGTCCTTAACAATGCCTCTGAACACCTACAAGCTGCTCTTCCTTTAGCCAAAGCATCTCTTGATGTCCTCTTTTTGACTTTTTTGGTTACACTTGGCTTCCTTGAATTCCTCTTTCTCTGGGTTAGCTGGAAACCACAGCCTAGCAAAGGTTAGTGACCCAGGGCTCTCTGTTGCAACAGGTGAAAAGGTCAGTGACGTGGAAAACCTCAGGCCAAACCAGTTCCAGAAAGACATGGTAGTAAGGACAGAGAAGGGCACCGAGGTGGTTGTTGACATGGTGGTGCTGTGCACGGGGATAAAGATTAACTCTTCTGCATATGCTGCTGCATTTGGTAAGTGAAAAACCCAGGCTTCGGGGTGGGGAGAAGCAACGCAGTTCTTCAGTGTCTGGTGCCTGAGGGGTGTGAGGTGGGGAATGGGCTGTGTTCAACCTGTGGGGGTGATTCTACCAAAATATCAAAGGATGATGCATTGCACAAGACTGCAGTGATTAACTACAGCAAGGCAAAAAAAGCATCTCTTCCCTGACATAGAAAAGAGGGTGAAAAACAACCCCTCACTTTTAGTCAATTACATCAGCAGCACTCTGGGGTCTCAGGCCACAAGAAGCAACACAAAGCTGCTTCTGAAAACCTGCTGTTTGGCAAAACAGGTGACAAAATGGCAAGTAATGGTGCTTTGAAAGTCAACGAGCACCTCCAGCTGGAAGGCTACGAGAACATCTATGCCATTGGGGACTGTGCAGATCTCAGAGAGCCCAAGATGGCCTACCATGCTGGGCTCCATGCCAACATCGCCGTGACAAACATCATCAACAGCTTGACACAGAAGCCTCTCAAAACCTACAAGCCAGGTAAGGCCAGCTCCTAGCACCTGGCCTTAGGTGTTGGGCTGCTTTCCTGCAAGGAACAGCTGTCTAACTCTCATGGGACTCTGAACTCACTGAATTCACGGTGAAGGAATTCACAGTTGGGATTATACTCAGGCTGTAGCTCAGGCTTTGTACTAGTACTTGCCAAAGACACAGTGTAGATATTAATTACCTATGTCAGTCTACCACACGTGTCCTTTCCTCACTAATGTCTTGATAAATCTACTGGTGGGAGTCTGCTATTCATCAAACTTATTTTCTTTTCTTAAAACTGCTCACTGTCCAATGAAACCTCGGGAGTAAAATGACTTCTCTTCCTTCTTTCTCCCCTTAAACTACAACAAACACAAACTGAACAACCTGGTCTCAAAAATCTAGCTGGGTAATGGGTCTTCTTCATGAGCACTGATATAAACACCAGAACTATGCTGAAAGCTGCTCCACATGGATGCAGGGGAGCTGGACAACAGTTGCTTCACTTACCCCTCTACTTCTTTGCAGGGTCACTAACATTCCTGCTTTCCATGGGCAGGAATGATGGTGTAGGCCAGGTGAATGGTTACTACGTGGGACGTCTCCTGGTGACCATTGCCAAGAGCCGGGATCTGTTTGTCTCCAAGAGCTGGAGGACGATGGGACAGACAATGCCCTCCTAAGAGGGCACCAGTAACAACCCAGCAAGGAGTACAGCAACTACAAGAGGGTGCACTCCTATTGCTTGGACTGACTGATATTGTCCTCTGCAGCACCTCCTCAAGCCACCTGTCACTGTGACACAGAAATGAGGTGCCTGCCTTGCTGTGAAGGGGAAGGAGGCACTTCTCAAATGAACTGCACAGAAGTTCCCATGATAAAAAACAGAGAAGAAATGTTTCTTTACTCCCCCTGCTCTGAGCTCTGAGCAACAAGCTTGGCTTACCTTGATCTGTAACAATAAACACGGTGGTTTTCAGAATCTCTGTGGTGTGTTTGTTATGTGTTGGGTTTTTGGGTTTTTTTTCCCCCCCTGGCTTTCTCCTATTCTTGCTCTTCTAAGAAGGACCTGCTTCTTACAGATGTGGCATCTGCTCTGCAGCTTGCAGGGAGAATGGCTCGCAGTGCTGCCAGGGTAATGCCTGTCTAAAACCTGGAAGAGGATATGGTAACCCTGGAGTTCAACAGAATATAATGCAGCTTTGTGTCAAAATCTCTCAGCAGCTTTAATTACGTCAATTAGAGCATCAAACTTCAGCCAGAAAAGCTGCTGGTTGTGATACAGCACGCACTTAATTACAGATGCTGCTACTATTTCTTTTCCTTTTTTTCCCTTTTAGGGTGAGAAATCCCCAGAGCAAAATTAGGGTTTATAATAATAACCACACTTGACACATCTTTTTCTTTTTTTCTTATAAAACAAACAAAATCACCATGAAATATTCTCAGTAATTACAGAGGTTATTGTGAGTTAAAAGCAAAACAGAAGCTCCTCATGCATCACTTGTAAAACCCTTTTCACCTCTCTGTGGGCTGAAGGCAGAAGTTTACCATTTACCCTCAAGGTAGGGGAAAAAGGAGCAGAATATTTTTAAGAGCTTTCTTGAAAGTGGGGTGTGTGTGTGAGAAGAAATCATCACTACAAATCTAGAATGAGGTTACTCTTTAAAAACTTCTAAACTAAAGTAACAAAGGACACTAAACTCCTGAAGCCAGATGGTAACTCAATTGCTTAAGGTGATAAAAATGGCATGAAGAAATCGGACTAAACCCCTCTCATCTCTAATCACAGCTCTCCATCAAGTCACAACACATCACACTACTACCACTCCCCCTCATCGTCACATTGAAAAAATAAAACCCACCTCTAATGCTTTTAATGCTACTCAAGTTTGTTGAAAAATAAAGTTTCATTTGGCTGCCATTGCTACTTAGTGTCTAGCTTGGCCATTTCTTGCACGTAGATGCCAATGCTTTCACTGTCGAAGAGCAGAAAGTAAATGTTCTTCAGGGAGGAAGAGCTGGTGCCGTCAAAATGGGTGGAAATAGCTCTGAGGGTCACCTGGGCTGCCGTCTGTTTTGGGAAGCAGTTTCTGTGTGGTCAGGGAAGAAAAGAGAGCAGGTGAGCGTTGGGCAGTGATGCTGAGGGAAGCCAGCCACAGGCTGCTCAGGTAGTGCCAGCTGCACTTTGGCAAACCCCAAGGTTTTGATAGCAATATTCACCTGCTGCTGAATTAAGTTTCCTTGCTGGCATAGCTGCTGTTTTCATCTACTTCTTATGACCACACAAATTTTTTTAATGCTTGCCCTTGGCATTAAATTTTTCCATGCCGTGTTGGGCAGGCTAAAAATTTCAAAGGATAATATTTTTTTTTAGCTGAAAACTGAAAAAAACCCAAACCCAAAACATCACCTACTTAGCTGACTTCCTCACTCTGTCATTAAAATACTTTGCTTGGGATTCCTGTGAAAATAATTGAAATTACAACTCCAAGCCAAATTAAGGTCAAGATGCATTCATTCACTCCTCTTGATGGTAATATTCCCTAACCTACAATCATATTTGTATTTAAAACCATCAAAAAGATCTGGCACAACTGAAATATTCCATCTATTGTAATGCTACATCAGGTACTGTAAACAGTCCCTAAGATGGGATGGAGGAAAATGAAAATTCACAGAACTGATACAGTATAATTCTTTATCTACCAAAAAAACCCAGCATTTCACAGGCAGACATGTAGGTAGAGTAAAATGACAGCAAAACCAGGAAGTCCTATTTGAAAAACTGCCTTTTTCTAGGAAATTTTGAGGTCCTTTGATAAATGAAGTGTAAACCAGCAGCACTTGTCAAGACTGTTCCTGTTAGGAGGACTAATTGTAAGAGCAACAGAGTGAAATGGAACAAGGCAGCAGAAGGATCTGCACTAAGACTAATGGTCCAAGAATGGATTTTTCCAATTCTATGCTCTTAAAAGACACAAAGTCTAGAAACTATTTCTATTTGCATTAAAAGCTATAGTTAATTTTTATATTAAAGACTGTTAAAACAATGTATCACATTTTGCTTTGACTGGCAACCATAAACAAACAGATCTGTATATTAAAAAAATGACTAAAAATTGCTCTGCTCCTCTATTTATTCTTTTGTCCTGATCCATAAAAAATATTGCTTTGAAGAGTACCTGTGTAAAAATGGCATTTTCACCTCCTGTGTATTCAGTGATGTGTGGTGATTTCACTGATCAAATGCAGTTTTACTTTCATTTTACTCACTGTCAGGCCAACACAACAGCACTGTACTACGTACTCTACTCTTTGGGCACTACTACCAAAATCAGTAGATATACTTCAAAATAAATATAAGCACGTGAACCCTAACACAAAATAACTACTGCAGTTAGCAGGGCTTGTGTAAGGTTTCTTGTCATCAGAAACCAACAAACTGTTGATTTTAAAAGAAATGTGAAAGAAAAAATAAAGAAAAATACTTCAGATTTCTTAGTCAAGCACATTCTGCTTGCTAGTTACTGAGAAAGAAATGTGTGGCTTCGCATTTTGTTTAATAATTCTCCATTCGTAAAGCAGAGCTACACTTGAGAAACAGATTTTCTTCTAAAAGAAAAGTTTTGTGTGACAAGTCTTTTAAATATCTCTTCTCAGGAGGGCTTTAAGTGAACACCCCACATCCACGTAGCTCAGGTGGCATCACTGTTGCCTGCCTTCAGTATTATGCTGGTATAATCTTATTAGTACAAATGCAGGTTTAATAGGACTCCCCACAGCAAAATGAAGGGAAACAAAACCCGAGGTGGTGCAGAGGAATGAAAACGACTGCCTAGCAATAGAAAACACAGCAAGCCCACTCAGCTCTCCTGGGGGTTGGCTAATTTCTCTTTACAAAGGCTCTCTGGCAGTTTCATGCCAACACTGCACTTCAGGCTGGATTCCTCTGGAGCAGCTCTGTGTCAGATGGCAGCAGCAGAGGCAGGGTCACAGAGCAGAGGGCACCCCTCTGTCACAGCAGCAGCTCTGACAGCCAATTCCACCTCTGCTACCTGACACAGGGAGTCCTACCTGCCGCTGGGAAACGGGGGGAAAGCCACAGACTTCAACTTCTTGTCTTCTGCAGCTGTTAAGCAGTTCTTGACAGTTTCCTCAAGCTGCTCTTCACACTTGTCCGAGCCCCACTGTGGGATGTGACAGTGGATGACAAACTTTGCTGCTAGGCCGCTAGACTGAGTGAGTGCAGCTAACACAAATGAGAATATAACATTTAGTTTGGAACAGAAACCGCCCTGCAATGACCTCTCAACCCAACGTACCTTCTAATTACATCCCCTCTCCAAAGAAATACATTTGGGATTAAAATACACAACGCCTCACTTGCAATCATAACCTGTCTCATCATCCTTTTGTGATCAATTGTTATTTCTTTGGAGACCAAAGAACCCAGGGCTCATTTGGTTAGCACGCAGCTCCTCAATAATGCTTTACAGCTCTCTCATTCGGCCTTTGGGGTTTTTTTATGCAAAGTATAAAAATCTCACCCTAAACACAGCATCAGTAATCCCCACAGATATTTCTGTGCTTTGCACAAATATCCTGCATCATCATCATCATCATCTTTACAACTCCAGAGTGCTGGGGAGTAATATTTACACCCACTTCATAGCTGGGTAATTTCAGACAAGGACATGAAAATCGAAGTTGTTTGTTGAAAGTCCCCACCAGTTATGTCCAATTACGAGTCTCAGTTTAATTTTTCAGAAAGTGTAATATTTCTCCAGGACCTGCAGAGCTTACAGCATGGCATCAGTTTGCTTTTGTTGAAATTGTCACCATCAGCACTACTGAAAGTCTGGGTGTCTTGGTAATCTCAGGTTAAACACTCTGAAATTAGCTGTGCAGAACGGAATTAGACAAAGGATGAAAATCCTGGATGTATTCACTTGTTCCCATCACAGAGGAATTCTGTTGCAGGCACAAAGGAATTCTGTGCTACTTAAATTTTAACCAGCTGTCTTAATAATATAAAACGAGTCTATCTTCTAGTTAGGTAGAGATGTTGACAGAGAAAAGTAGTTTACTTTGATTTTACAGCATATAAATTTGATTTGATATGAAAATGAAGCAAATTATCTTGTATAAAAATTTCTCCATCATTTCAGATTATAAAACTAGGCTACTCAATTAGGAATTTTCCAAAACTAGACTGTTTGAAGCATTTCTTTTTTTGGGTATAGAGATACTAAGCCGAATAAGGCATATTGTAACTTTTCTCCATCTGTCTTCCAGGCACCTTCAATTGGTTGAATCTGTCCACAAAGAAAGCACAATCTCAGGTCCCAAACTATTCCCTGCTACAGATGTGTTAACCCTTGAAGGGAGCTCCTCTAATAAAGCAGCTGCAATGCCTGAGCAATTGCTCTTCCAAAAAGCGTGCCAGTGCTGCAGCTTGCATCACATCTTCATTTGTGCTGAGAGTAAGGTAATTATTTGGGTTATACACATTCGTCAAATATGCATAAAGGAGAATAATTTATGAAGTATCACTAATTTTTCCTATGCCTTATGTGTTAGGCTGAGAGCTGTTTCTGATTCTCACTAAGGCTGCAGTACAAACAGGGCAGGAAAATGGCACAAGGTTTCCTTCATTTTTGGACTCCCACGGACAGAAATTGCCCAAAACAAATCAATCAGTCTAAAGACAGAATGTGCACAGCACACAGGTATCCTATTCTTCATTTTTTTCCTTCTCAGCAGGCTGCCCATATCAGCAACAGCTTGGAGGAAACATTTACATCCCATAAGCAAAGCCCCATAACAACAGGAACAAATTAGCATGTCCAGAGAAAAGAACATATAAAATGAGCAGTGCCCAAAAGAGAGCAGTGCATCCTTTTTACCTTCAGCAACTTCCAAAGGTCCTTGAGATTTGCGAAGCTCTTTCACTGTTTCCAGGAACTCTTTGCCCCCAGCCTTTTCCAGTGCCTTGCCTGCAAGGACACAGAGCAAAAGGCCTTGGCTTCAGAGTATCAGTGTAAAAAAACAAATCTACATTATTTAAAAGAACACTGTACACACTCTATCCTATCAGCAGCAGCTGATTTTTATGTTTACCACTCTGCCTAGACACAGATAAAGTTTACTTTGCATGGTTTTGAAAAGCCCTGTATGCTGTTACTGGAAATTACTTTCATATAAATATCTGTAAGAATGCTATTTACTCTGACTCATGGATAAAACAGAGTGGAGTGGGATTTTCAGGACTCAGGCTTTCAGCCTCCAAAATGAACCCAACATACAAACCCCACTACTTACTGAGACAAATACAGCTGGGATGCCAGTGAAGGTCTTGACTAAAAAACAATGATCCAAAAGCCTGCTACCAGATTCTGTGCCCTCTGTGTGACTGGCTGAATAGCTTTCTACATCCCTCCTGCTTAAATTTCCATATTTGTAATAACAGTATTTCTTTATTTCATGTGAGCAGTATAAGGCTTTGCACATGAGTATTTCTGAACTATGTAACATCCTACAATGAAAGTCATAGAAGTGTTATTAATATATAATTTTGCAATGCAATTTTCAGATGCAAATGTAAAAATAAGCCAATAAACACCTCAATAACGATTATTTACACTTTTGCTGGTCATGTGCTTCAACAAATTATCTGTGTTTTGCTTGTCATTAAAAGCAAACAAATTAAGTGATTAGCCTGTTATACCTAGCCAGATCCAGCCTGATTTTCAGAAGCTGTAAGTGACATTTTATGGCCTGGGGTAGATTCAGATGAAACAGGATGGGATCTCAGCAGGCAGCCAGCAGACCAGCTACTGTTCCAGCTCTAGATGTGGGTTTTTTCTGCATTTTACAGAGCCTCACCTATTTCCTCCTTGAGGTCTATTTCAGCAGTTGTAGGGTGAACAATGCCTTCTACTTTCATGGAGCCAATATGGCTGATGTCACTCTGTGTCAGAGAAAGCTGAAAAATAATAATGAGAGGAGAGGAAAAAATGAAAAGTAATCCGAGTGCAAAATCGTTTTCATACCAAAAAACTGAAGTGAAAGAAGGCTGGACTCAGTCTGTTACAGACCAGTTATTTTATTCTGTTCAGTATGTGTGATTCTGACTTTTAGCTTTTAGTTATTTAATTTGCACACCACTCAAATTATTTGGTGATATGCCCGCAACTTGGGAGCTTGCTCCAGAGGACATTACTGCTAGAAAACTAATGTTTTAACATCATAATTTGAAGAAAAAAAGGCTGATTTTGGAAATGTTTTGGTTTAAGAGAAAAGCACCCTTTCTTTCATGCTAATCTGTAATTGCTCTTTATTACCTTTTGTCCTGGCACAAGGCTCTTGGAGGACAAGATAGTGAAGCCATCCCCAGGTCCATCTTCAGTTGTTGAATTTGAAGCTCCTTCTTTTTCATTGTCCTTTTGTTTGTTCTATTTGATGGGAGAAAAAAAAAACCAAAAAAACCCCAAGACTTCTCAAAGGAAACAAAATAATCAACATCTAGCATTATTCAGTAAAGGAGAGATTTAATAATTTATTACAAATCTTATCGTCTCAGATCAATACATTACTCAAAGCCTTGTAATCCCCTAAGATTGTGTAACAACAGAGGTCTGCACTGTTTATATAATGCTAAATCAGTGGTTCATGTGAGGCATTACATACTTTTGTAGTCACATTCAGAGGCAGGGCACCCACACCCATCTGTAGATTTACTGACAATTGAGGTTGTATTTATATGGGTGGGCATGTGTGAGTTTATTTTCGTTGCTAACAGAGCAGAACCTCATATTAAATCAAACTTAATCACTTAGTAACCCAGTCAAATGCTCCAATTTGAAGAAAAAACAACTGTGATCTGAAAAACAAATGTTTAAGTCTCAGTTATTAAATGATAAAACCTTCTTACAGCTTACCTCCAGGAGCAGCAAACCTATCAGTCCTAGAGGGCTGAAGGAGCATCTTCTCACATCTCTCAATATTTGCTTTAAGGTATGTCAAGAAGCTACCACCTCCTACCAAACTCTGCATGTGCACAATGTGCAACACTTACAATCCAAGGTAAGGTGGTAGCTGGTATCAATACACAGAGGCATCCAATTAAACGTCCCATTAAGCAACTCTGTTTTCTTTTTAAAGGCTGTTTCTGCATATTATCAGCTATGGAACTGTATTAAAACTTTGAGGACACCAGAAAAATGTGCTTTATCCAAGTTTTAAAAGTCTAAGTCAATTGATATAATTTAACCCCACCCAATGAAAAACTCAGCAGTGTTTCAAGGTGCATGCTCTGGAATGACAAACCAAGAGCACTGATCTGAGTTACTGCTTTACCAAATTAATTCATTTTGAACAGTGATAGAGGATGGGCAACCCTAAGGGAAAGTGCAGTGGTCAAGTTCTGATTGATTTATTCTTCCTTTAAAAATCACTAACAACAGCACAGCTAAGAACACATGGAACAAAGAGCTTGTCACAATGACACTGATGTTCCATGTCAGGACAAGTTCTCCAGACAGTGAAAAATCTTTAACAGCAACCCAGTAACTGTACAAGGCTGAAGGCATGACATCTCTCTGGCAGAAAATCACACAGCTTCCTTTATTTTAAAAGGGTTCACTCTCACAGAGTTAGTGTGCAGGCAAGAGATTCTACACAATTATCAAGCAAATATTGCAGAGGGTGCCATGGAATCTGTACCTGTCCCGTGCTCACCTTTTTGGACGTCCGGGCCTTGGTAGACTTTGCCTTCTTCCCACTCTTTTTGTTCACAATGGATTTCCTCCCCTTCTTCTCAGGAGCAGGGGAAAGGATGGTCTCAGATTTGCCTTTGGCACCCCGTTTCTTGGCCAGAAGCTCAGGCTGAATTCTGGGAAGGACACCTCCACTTGCAATAGTCACACCTTTGAGCAACTGCAAGGAGAAGCAGTGTATGGAAGCATATTACAGATCTTCTTAGTCTGCACCACCAAAAAAACAACTGGGGAGAAAATTCACAATAACAAGGAACTTGGCAGGTGACAGCAAAGTCAGCCAGCACATCCTGGACAATTCTGTTGCTGTACAATCATTCCTCCCCCTTCCAGTGCTGGTCTTAGTGCAAACCTGTCCTTGGTGACTCACAAACAGTGAATAAGGGTAAAAGAGGAAGAGTGTCTGTGGGCTACTTAAAAAAAGGACTGCACCAAAGCCCTGCTCAGGGGAGGACTGGATGCAGACCTCTTTGGCAGGGAAACAGACACAGTGAAAGCAAGGAAAAGCTCCAAGGATCTGCTTTGCAGAGGCAAACAACAGGAATGGGCTGTGATACCATGTAGAGGATAAAGTCTGGCTAATTACTAAGAGACAACACTGGATCTAGATCCCAGTTCACAGGTCACTGACCAGAAGCACAGAGCTGGGAAAGGGCTGGTAGTGTTAGCATACTTCCTCTTCTGGCCTGTGTTGAATTTTTACTCCACTTGACTGGAAACAGAGCCACATGACTTCATGGGCACCACATTTTCATTATTTAAAGCAGTCATAGTAAGTGCAGGAGTATTCAAAGTGTGAATGACATCATCCATCTTCATACAGAGGAGATACTCTGATGCTGACTGAACCTTTTCAGCAGCCCTGAATAGGACAATCTGCAGCCCATGCTGTGATCTCTGTCCTCACTCAACAAGTTTAGCAGAAGTGATCCCACAAGTGATCCCGGGAGTCAGAATGCTGAAAACCACAGTTTGGGCAAACAGACAGGGAGGCAGCAATAGCAGAGAGTCAGCCAGAATCCTACCCAACATGGGCCTCACAGCCAGTATAATAGGAAACACACATTTCTACAGCTTTTGGGAAAAGGTCTTGTACATTTTCTTTAAGTAGTGAATGTCCCCAAGGAAAAAGTGAAGCATCAAGACCACTTGTTTCAACAGGACTCATAGGCTAAGAAGAACCAAAGTTTCTGTCCATAAGATTTAAGATGAGGTATCTCAGAATCTTTGCCTTTGTTTGTTTTCATTTAAGAGGGCACAATCTTCTGCTCTAATAACTGCGATCTCATTTACGTCTCAGACCAAGCTGTTTCTAACCTTCCCTGGTAGCAGTTTCACTCAAGCCACAGCACACAACTCCTGCACCAAAACGTAAACAGGCACCTGGTTCAGTTCCTCATCATTTGCAACTGCCAGGAGGATGTGTCTGGGGGCAATCCTTCCTTTCTTGTTGTCCCGTGCCGCGTTTCCTGCCAGCTCCAGGATTTCAGCTGTAACACATCAAGATCAAAAACAGTAACAAAAATGTAGCTTAGGAACATGCATCACTTTGTAATATCCATTTACCTTTTCAGGGATGTTTCCAGGTTTAAAGGGTTCTTGCTACAGAAAGGCAGAAACCAAACCCCACTCAATATATCTGTAAATTTAGGTAAATTCATTTGTCCTTCCTAATTCCTTAAAGGAGAAAATACGCTAAGCTTGGTTCACATAATTCCTTTTAAGAGTCAGAACTCCCTTTCAAAAAGGCAAAAAAAACCCTAAAAATGTACATCAGCAGTCCAAAATTTATCAGCAGTCCTGTGACAACAGAACAGTCAAGCATGCAGTGAAACCCCCAACCTGGAACAGACAGCTCTGACAAACAGCAAGGATTCTCAGGACCAGGGAAGATGAAGACTGAGGTGCATTTGAAGAAATACTTGGAAAGCCAACACACTAGCCAGGCACTGCTGGAATTCTGCATTAAAGGGCACTGAAAATCTGTGAGAAGATTCATTTCAGAACAAGATATGAAAGGTTTCACTCAGATGCAAGCAGAGACAACGTGAGAGCTTCAATGCATGAAATATTGATAGAAGGGTCCTTCTACATCTCTGGGAACAGGAGGTCACTTCAAAGGTAGTTTCTCTAAATTAGCAGTAACATTTATACTGTAATCAAAGTCACAGAGCTCTTCCTAGTTATTACAGAAATACAGACATTCTTCCTAAGTTTATTTGGACTGTAGCAATCAGTATAATTCATTAGCTTACATAGTTTGGCCTCTACTCAGAAGTTTTTTCTCATATAAAACCCCTACTGAAACACTGAGAAGGAAGAAGAAAGGAATTTTTTTTCCTCCAATTATTCTTAAAAATCAGATTCACACTTTGTTTCATTTTAAAATATACAGGGTCCCTGTTGTCTGGGTTTGGGGTTTGTGTTTGCATTTGTCAGTAACAGGAATATGAAAACTACAGCCAATCAGTATCCTGTTAACTTACTGATGTCTTAATGACATCCTATTCCTTTTTACAAACTACATAAAGAACTATAACTATTATAAAAAGAAGGACTTTCATGAAAAATCTAGTGGAAACGTACATAATGTTTGGCTAAAATCCAAATGATTTCAACATGAGGTTTAGCTCTGGCTCATGGGAAAAATACAAGCTTTCAATTCCACTCTGTTAGAATAATAAAAGTACAAACTTGTCTTCCAGTTTTCACTACTACGCAGCATACATATTTCACTGAATGCTGGAAATGTAAAAGCCTTTTTTAAAAATGTATGTGCATATTCACTGTGAATTGCAAAAGTTAGAGCAGGAACCTCTCAGCCCTAGTATTTCCTAGTCTGTCCTGGATTTTAAAGGAGGAAACTGAAAAGAGATCCCACATAATCCAGCTATATTCAGCCCCTGGGGCTGGAAATGTCAGACCCTCTCCCAGTCCTCTGCCAGCAGAGCTAAGGCAGCAGCAGACAGCAGGAACAGATTCCATCCATTGTGCAGACCAGCGGAGAGCAAGAAAAGAGACCCAGGCGCCTCCAGTGGGTTTTGCAGATGTGTGCTGACAGCAGAGGAAAATTGCATCAGGGAAAAAAAAAATCCAAAAACCAACACATACTTACCTGTGTGGGAACCGAAGTTCTTTCAGGTGTGCCAACAACAGGCACATCCTGCTACCTGTGTGCTCACCCCACTGCCCCAGGTTTGGGTCCTTTGGCCAGCAGCATCCTGATGGTGCACTCTTAGTCCTCTGCCTAATGTTAAGAGCAAAAAAGGCAGAACACTCAAATGCCAGCCATCCATCACAGGACACCGGGAAGAAGGGAATCCGAGGCAGAGGTGATGTATGGCAGACTGTGGAATAGGTACATGACTTACCAAAGGATGCCAAACATTTGCATAGGTAAATGATTGCCTTACCTCCTTCTAATGAAGGTTTCTATGCATATTTTTTTCTAATGGTGAAGGCAGGGACTCATAATCTTAAGAATATAAAATGGCATTTACAAAATGCAATATTAAAACTGGAGGCTTCAGTTATCATATGCTCTGCTGACAATAACAGATCCCTAAAGAAACTTTACATTTCAAGTAGAAACATCTTAACAGCTGAGGTTTCCTAAATTCTAAAAAGACTGGTCTGAGAATATAGGTCCTGTAATAAAGTCCTATACCATAACAAGCTCTCTTGGAACTGGGCATCTTGATATTCTCAGCCACAAGCTGGTTTTACTTTCTGTGCTCTAAGCAGAGGCATTAAGAATTACATTGATATCTCAAATAACATTGCCTCCTGCAAGAGTCAAAATCCACAAAGATGCCTCCACATCAGAAGTTTAACTTCAAATCCAGACATCTTCAGAAGAACATAACTCTTCCAGCAGAGCCAAGCTGCATCCAAGCTACGACCTGAATGGGATTACATCTTGTCATCCTGTGACATACAGGGAAAAAGGGGTTTCCTTAGCTGATGGATCAGCAGATTTGAAATGTCTGGGAACTAAAGCATGCTAGCCAGGCCAAAGGTTTTTGTTCAGCTGAGCTTGTGGAAAGGTGGACTGCTGAGAAAGGCCTATGAGAATTACTGATAGCAAATTGGAAAGATTTCATATAGGTCATCTTGTTTTCCACCTCCCTTTCAGGAGTAATTGTGTCAGTTCCTGTTACACTACCACATAAAAATCAACCAGTAATACCTTTACTCTGCAAAAATCTATTGATGATGGAGTCCTTGGTCCTCCATTTGCAGGTGGAAAACTATCTGCTGGATTTGTCTCTGCATGGCAGATGAGCACAGAAGATGAGGCAGAAGAGCATTTCAGGTGATTCCTGTGAAGGAGGAAGCCTTTGCTGGTGTTGTGTTCTGCCCTAATTTAGACAGGATGGCTTTCCATTGAGATCTTCCATAAGTTCCTCTGACCAGCACACCCTGACATGACTTGTGCTTCCTCATCAAGGGGCTTCTGTATTCTCTGCCTGCTTTTTGGGAAGATGGCCTGTGGGACATAAGCAGTTGATGTTTGATTTAGGTGGTTGTGCCTACAGTCAGCTCTGTGCACACTCAGAGCATGAGTCTGTTGCAAAATCCATCAATCAGATGGGACTCAGGCCATTTTTTCACAGAATTTTAACTCTGAAGCCAGTGGAACTCAACCTTGTTTCAGCAAACACAACCTTCTGGATAGGAATTAAGCTGCAGTTTTACAATATGATTTTCAAGCCTAAAATATAAAACAGCATAAAGAGATTTAAAAGAAAGGTTTAGAACAGTGAGGAGATCTTCACATTATCTGATCAGTTGAGGTAAAAGTACCTCTTGCTGAGATTCCACCACTTCTGCACTGTGGTGATTGTTGGCATTTTAATGATGGGGTTGATAAGGTAAAATGCAGATTTGGGGGTGATAATGGCTGTGAAGTGCTGCCATGATCAATCTTGCTTACAACAGAAAAAAACAGGGGTCTAGTATCTCATGACACAGAACACATACCAAAGCCAAACACCAGTGCCAACCTCATGAACTGGGAGTAAGGATGCTCCAGATGTACATGCACCCTCTGGATGATGCCTGCCACAAGGCTCAGGGCTCTGGGGCAACACAAATCCAGGCCAACAACAGACCAGGCAGGACTGGTCACCCCCAGAGATCTGCTGGTCCATGCCAGGCCCTGGAGGAATGCAGGCACTCAGCTGGTTCTGGTCCTGCTTGACCCTTCCAGCCTCATTCACCTTGCCCCTATCCCAGCCATGACTTCCTTCCCCACAGCTCCACAGCCCAATCTCCTCTCCCTGGCAATCCGCACCAAGACTTCTACCTCGGTGGCCTTTCCTGGACAGTCACCATTTCTCCTGTCTACTCAGCCTCAATATTCCTGCCCAGGTTCTTCACTACCAGCACTCCCTCCATCCAATTCTTGGCCTATTTCCTATTTTTCTCAACTTGCTCTCCAGCTTCCTGGCAGGATATTTGGACACTCCTCACCATTTATTTGCCTACTACCTATTTGCCTACAGTCCAGCTCTCCCCACTAGCCAGACCTATCCCTGCCCCTGTCTCTAACATCAATATTCTTCTTCCATAACCACTGCCTCCCCAAAATGTTATGATCCAGGAGCTGAGAGAGGCTGGAACGTGTTCAGTGAGGACCAAGTCTTCAGAGATTTTAGCTCTTAGTTAAAGCCAAAGAAGTCTCCACTGAGCATGACCAACCTGTGTTTTATCAAAGTTGGAGCCTGGCCAAAGAGAGCAGGTTTCTCTGAGGAGGCCAAGACCACCCTTCCCCTTTTGTAAAGCATCAAATCTCTGTACAAACACAGAGAAGCACTCAAGAGTTTAGAGGAGAAGTTTTCATGAACGTTTTAACAAAAAAATATATGTTCAACCTGCTTCTGTGAAACAGCTAAAAAGTGACAGTCCCTTACTGCCACCCTCCCAGATTTAGCCTGAAGCAGTTCTCCTGCATGCAGCCTTTCATCCTGAGGAACCACCACTTCATAGCTGCAAATCCAGGAGAAAAGAATGGTATTTATAACAGAAAGATCAGATAATGTTAAGAAAACTTAGCAGTTTGACATATAATAACCCCTTCAACAACATCCTTGGAAATGTTTCTGCATTTCTACAGGCTTCCCAAAACCAAAGACTTTATTCATCCACAATATTAGGAATACTTAGGTCAGCAGGGTTAGATGCTGCAACACTGTATTTTTAAACTTTCCACCTTTCTAATCTTTCCAAACAAAACTCTGGACAGAGCACAGGAACTTTGGTTTGGAAAGAACACAATCCACCAGCAATAGATGTTTGCTCAGAAACATCACTCTATCACAATATACACAGGAGTTCTCTGCTGAACCCAGCAGCTGAAAATAGCATTCCCTTACAATTTATGTGGGCTCCCAGCCTACACCTCTAGCAATCTTCTTGCCTGGTTGACTACACATTCTTCTTTTTCTAAAGCAAAGTGTAGGCACACACATAATCTGCTCATATCAGATTAATGATTTAAATTAAACTGCACTTACTATCCAGGAGCAGAGCCAAGATATACATTGTTCTAGTTCAGGTAATAGGCAAACAGTGCTGACCACAAGTCAGTCTGCACCACTGAAATGTTGCACATACCAGATGTGCTGCTGACAATTTATTACTGCACCTTGTAAAAAACTGCCACAGCTCAGAACAAGCATCTCCAAATGTTTATCCTAGAAATATCTCCCTGTGGAGTAGGAGAAGAAAAAAAGTATTTCTCTCCAGACAGAAGGTCAGCAGAGTCACAATGCATCATATTATGTTATAAAAGTTACTGTGATTTCTTCAACACAACCATACTTTGTCACTCCAGCTCCAGAAGTAGCCTCAGGGAAAAAAATAATTAAACTTGATTCTCATCCTGGAATGTACTGCCACAAACATGGAAATTTTTGCAATGTACTATTAGGCTTCACAATAAACTTAATTTTGATAGTGAAATTGTAACATTTGTGAAATTTATTTGTGAGATCTCAGATTTTCTCCACACCTTTGAAAATAAAATAATGCTTTTATTGTCTGGTAGTGAGAATAAGCTTCATGCGTAAAAAAGACAGCGGTGTTTACATAAAACCTGTTGCATGGACAACCAGGCTCCATGCAAGCCTCTTCATGCCACCTTGGCAATGAACTACACTCCTGAAACACAACTCACTCAGCTAATTCCATCCAGGCTGTGACTCCTCACAGATTCTCTAATGCACCTCAGTCTTGATCTGTAACCCCCAAGTAACCTGAACCAGAATCCTCTCTGCACTGAGACTTCTAACAATCTGCTGAAGTGCTATTTTCCATAATTAAGCAAGAAACTCAGCAGATATGATCACAGGACACTCTGAAATATTTCTGTACAGAATCACAGTATATTCTATCACCATGGGACACCTTCCCCTTCCTCAATTTTAGAAAGACAGGAAAAAGAAAACTCAGGGCATGTAGGAAGATTTAAACCCTGGAACACTTTCTTTATACACTTAGGCAAAGTAAAAGGGTTTTTAAAATTAAAAATAAAAATAAAATAAAATAAAAAAACAAACAAACAAACAAAAAAAAAAACAAAACAAAACAAAACAAAACAAAAAAAAAAAAAAAAAAAAAAAAACAAAAAAAAAACAAAAACAAACACCTTTATATTTCATAACATTTTGACACTGTCCTGCAAGGAGAAATGCAGCCAGCAAAACATTTTAAAAGCACAAAAGCAATACTGGGTGGGTTTGGTTTTTTTCCTCCTATTATTCACATTTAGGTGTATCAAAAAGCCTAATTAATACCAATTTTCTCTGGGACAGAAACTACACAGATGTGAGTCCTCGCTCTGCAAAGCAATAAAAAATAACACTCCCAGCTAGTGACCAAGCATGGTGCCTCTAAAGGAGAGAATTTCCACCCTCAGACTCTCCAGGAGACAAATTCCCCTCCTTAGCGTTTTCAGCAGATTTCAACAAATCCTGCGCTTGCAGAGCCTGATTTCCAGGAGTGCTCCCCATGCTCGTATCCCATCCTGTGGCTAGCCCTGGCTTCTGTGTGCGAGGAGCACTCCCAGGAGCAGGTTCTGGGTTTACCTGCGAGGTACTCGATGACAGCTGCCATGTACACGGGCGCCCCGACCCCGATGCGGTACTTGTAGGTGCCTTTCTTCAGGTAGCGCATCATCCTCCCCACAGGGAAAATCACCCCGGCCCTGCTCGAGCGGGACAGCTTGGACATTTTCTTCTTCCCGCTCCGCCCCGACATCTTGCGGCCTTGTGCTTCTCAATGCCTTGCTCCAAATCCTAGAGCTGCAAGGGAAAACCAACAGGATGGATGAGAAACATCTTCAAGCACTGCTGCTGCTCCAGAAGCAAAAATCCAAACCGGCCCTCAACGGCCCTTAAAGTGCAGGCATGATTGATTAAAAGGGGGATAATTGGAATACTTGCTATAACTTTGCTTTTGAACCCTACTGTCAGTGTTGCAATATCAGGAAAACAAACCTTGTCTTCTCCTTACTTTTCTGGCCACCACAAGGTTACAGATAAACAGACGACAAACCCTGGAATCTGCCACTCCGCTCCAAAGCTTGCACGTGGTCACAGTTCTCACTCTCAGTCAAATAATGTTTGGGAAAGTTTTAACTCTATTTACATAATTGGTTTTAACTCCATTTTGATAGCTGCCCTGGAGGCCTGATTATGAGCCTGGTTACTCCTCAGAAGCAAACAAAGACCACGTCTGCCACAGGTGGTATTTCTGTCAAGGCAGGCACAGTTACCTCACTCCCAGGATTCATTCACCTCAGTGAAACAAGGAAACACAACAAGGGAGACACTTTGAAAAGCATTAAAATAAATCTAGGTGATACTGCTAAGTTTTATCATAATCTTTTCATTTATGACATCAAGGACATAAAATCAGCAAGGACTTGTAAAGCCTTGGCGTGTCCTTTTTTTTTTCTTTTCTTTTTTTTCTTTCTGTGTGCAATGTATTATGTGGGCATGATAAGAAAAATTGGGCAAGATTAAACCAGTAAACCTATCAGACACAGGCACATCAAAATTGGCGTTGCTCATCATCCCACCCTGAATTCCGTGCCAACTGCCAGCCTGGAATCACGAGTGGTGGTAACAGAGCTCAAAGGGAAGGTGAAAAGAAGTGGGGAGGCATGATACTGGTTTTTAGAGGTGCAAGAGGATGCTGTGAAGGTGGAGAGAGCAAGTGTTCCCTACAGCAGTGACTGTTACAGAAGCTGTATAGCAGAGGAGAGAGAGGAGAACCGAACTGGGTCGGACAGGGAGGCAGCAGAATCTTCCCATCAGGACAACTTCAGAACAATTTGAGAATGTATGTCAGAAATCACTCGAGCAGCACTGGATCTGCCTTGGGACTGGAGGCTGGACAAGGTGATCTTCCAAGGTCCCTTCCTCAATGAAACTTGCAATTTGTGACAAACCCTTTATAAACTTTCAATTTTGTAATAACAACAACCCTTAAAATGTGTCCTTTTCAGTTTGTGACAGCTGACATCCAAATGATAAACCTAGGCTAGGAATTAGGCTTCTAGCCCTCAGAGGAGCCCATTTGTGGAACAGCTGTCTCTTTAGAGCAACAATAACTCATTTTAAAGTGGAACTTAATAAATGTATGCAGCAGGGTACAAGCAGGTTCCTGCAATGCTGGCAGGACAGTTCGAGTTCAGTCCAGCACTAAACCCCTACACAGAGCCATGCTGAAAGAGTACACTACCTGTACCAAAACTATATCAAGCTAACCTCTCACATATTTGTTCCTATAGCATCAAATCCCAGTTGAGTGAAAATCAATGGAAAAAGGAAAATGTCAAGGGATTAGATGCACAGAAAATACCATTGCACTTGATCTCCATGATAGAAAATCAAAACATATTTGTATACAACTAGCCACACTGCTCTGGGCCGTGCTGCTGCTGCATTAGATAAATTTATGTTTAATTACTCACTTTTGCCTCATCCTTCTGTTGCATCACTGAACTTTCCAACCCTGCCTATTCCTTTCTCTTCCCCTTCTCTCTCACAGGAAGCCTCTGCCATTATTTACTCCCCTGCTGCCAAGCCAACTTTTGGAATCCCAAAATATTTTCCAAATGCACTGCAGGTTATGTTTGCAGAATTTTGTGAGAGCCTAAATACAAGATGTTTCAAAACTCTGCTAACACTATCTGCTTTGCAACTTACATGGGCCAGGGTGCACTGAGGACCAGTGCAAACATAACAGTTTGTGCTCTTGTCTTGTTTTGACTCCTACAGGAGGCAATTTTTGGTAGAAAGCCAAGGTCTGGCATAGTCACATCAGGACCTGGACAAAGAAGCATGCTGAGAAAACTCTTGTGGACCTGGACAAAGAAATCCCACAGACAGGGATCTGGTTTCCTTGCAGGAAGAGGCACATGAGCTCAGCCCTGCCACACTCACCTGAACTGCAACCAACAGGTAAAAGAGCTACAAGCTGAGCACTGCTGTCCTAATTGCTGTCTTCTGATGACACAGCCAAACCTCAAGGGCTTATCAGTTGAAAAGTCTACCCACATTCATTCCCTCCCTGCCAGCTGATTCATCATCTCTACATCATTTCTCCTCATGAAGTGCAGCCTCCATTTAAAAATAAACCTGTGCCACTCATGCTAAGTCCATCCTCACTGAGCTACAAGGGTGTGTCTATATCTGGCTGCCATGACATCAGGCTTGGGCAATTTGAAGCAATTGTTTTCCCTATCCCTTAATTCGTCACAGCACACTCCCACTCTGCCATGACTCCAACATCCCTGTGTTGCTATGGGGGATTGAGTAGCTACCACATCTCACAGAGCTCTCTACAACATGACTGTGAGCAGGGCTCTCCTCTGTTGAGTTCTGCCTTCTTCAGAGCCCGGGGCAACCAGTGACATTTTCCTTCTGCCTCCTGGAAGAATACCTAGGAGTCCACCTTCCACTGGACCAGGTTGCTCCAAGCCCTGCCCAGCCTGGACTGGGACACTTCCAGGGATGGGGCAGCCACAGCTTCTCTGGGCACTCTGTGCCAGGACCCCACCAGCTTCACAAGGAAGAACTGAGGGAAGAGTTCCTTCATAACATCTGATACAAATCTCTCCTTTTTTAGATTTAAACCATTCCCCCTTGTCATGTCACTATCTGCCCATGTAAAAAGTCCCTCTCCCTCTTTCTCACACTCCCCATTGAAGGGCTGCAGTAAGGTCTCCCCAGAGCCTTTTCATGGCCAGGCTGAACATCCCCAGCTCTCCCAGCCTGCCTCCTGAGCAGGGAGGCTCCAGCCCTGGGAGCACCTTGACTTCCAAATACTGAGAGAACTCGAACTCAGCAGTCAAAGACTGAAATAAAGGACGTGCAGTTCTATCCACATACCTCCACTTCCCTCATCTCCAGCTGAAGATCTGTTAGAACAGATACGAGTTAACGAGCATCCCACAGACATACCTTGGTTCCAGCTTAGGCTGCACATTCATTTACAAACGAAATATTTGTGAAAAATAGCGTGGAAGACATGAAGCAGGGGCTCGTTACCTGACCGAATTGCTAAAGCACCAAAGCACAAACATAGTGCTTTTCAGGGGGCAGGTGGGGTGTCTCCCGGCCTCCACAACCACATACACAGAGAGCCTTCCCAGTGAAAGAAGCTTCCAGGGCACCTCAAACCCCGGGGATCCCTGGAGAGGCAGCTCCCACTCTCAAACAACACCGGGCGACCCCCGCGGCGCCACGCGGCTGAGACGACAGGCCTCGGTACGGACCCACACCGAGCCTTCGGACCCCGCTGAGGGCGGCCGAGCTCGGGGAGACCCCGCGGTCAGCCCCGGAGCCGCCCCGCGCCCCCTCAGGGCCCGCCCGCTGAGCGCCATCGCCCCGCCCCGCGCACGCCTCGCCGTTGCCCGGACACCGCCGCCCCGCCCACTCCCCCGCTGATTGGTCGCTGCGGTAGCCCGTGCTGGGGAGCGAGCGCGGTGATTGGCTGCGACCCGCTTGATCGACAGGAGAGGGGCGGGAGCAGCAGCTAGGCCGCGCAGGCGCGCCGAGGCGCAGTGGAGTGTGTGTGTGGGGGGGTGTGGCCGCCGGCTTTCCCGCGCAAACGCTCCCCCCTCACACCCCCCCCGCCCCCCGCCCTCAGCGAGCGCCGCCGCCGCGGAGGCTTCGCCCGCTGCCCGCCGAGGGGCGGCTGTGGCGGCGGCTCCACGGCCCCGGAACGGGAAGCGTTGCGGGGACCGAGCGGAGGCAGCGAGCGAGGAAGAACCGCCCCCCCCCCCCCTCCCCTCACCCGGGGTCGGCCCCGCGCGCGCCGCCGCTACCGCCTCGCGCCCCCCCTCCCTCCATGGCCGCCCCTCACCCGCCCCCCTCACGCCCTTTCCCCTCACGGCCTCGGCCATGGCCGGGCCCTCCCGGAGAACGGCAGCGGCGCCGGGAAGAGGAGGAGGAAGAGGAGGAGGAGGAGGTGGGTCGTGCGGCCGGGGAGAGAGGGAAGGAGAGGAGCAGGGCCTCGCCGCGGCCCCGGAGTCCCCGCGCCGCCGCTCCCCTCACCTGCCGGCGCCCGCCGCTTCCTCCTTCTTGTCTTCCCTTCCTCTTTTTCCTCCCCCTCTTTTCCTGCTCTCCTTAACCCCCCCTCCCCTTTCCTCCCCACTTTCCCTTTTCGGCTCCCCCCGCCCTCGCTCCGCCTCAGCCGCTCTCCCCGTATTGTATGTTTCGATGGTGATGGCGGCTGCTGGTGAGGGGGGCGGCAGGGGTTTCCTCCCGCTCCGCACATACCGCCTCTAGGAGGAGTCACTGCAGCCCGAGCCCGCTACAACCCCCCTCTCTTGACTGCCGCCCTCCTCGCCCGGGCCCCAGGGCCCTGCAGTGGGGGCAGGACCCCCCTCCCCGCCCAGCAGAGAAAGGGCCCCCCTGACCCTAGTCCCAGTGGGCTTGTGGTAGCCGGGAGCATAAAGGCAGAAAGCCTTCCCAACCTTTCCCAGGGTGGAGGAGTTCAGAGATGGAGAGGTTTCAAGGCAATCCCAGATTGGGCTAAAGCTCAAGGAGCGCCTGTTTTTTGTTAGAGGGAGCCACCCATCCCTCTATCCCTTTGGCAGGGTGGCCTGTGTGCCTTGCTGTGGTGCCTCTAACCCAGATATTCCAGCATCTCAAATCGGCTTGGAACGGCCGTAACAAAGAGTGCCGGCAGCTCTTTGTGTTGTCTTGCGTTGGAGCGCTCTGGGTGCTCGCAGGCTTTCCGGCTGGTCCATGAGGGCTGCAAACTTCCTTTCCGAATGGAAGCTGAGGATTTTTCTTTTCTTCCCTGCAGTTGCATGGGTTCAAGAGCTCGAGCTCCAAGAGACGCAATAAGCGGTTGTGTTATGAGTCTTGGCAGCGCCAAATCCGTGAGCAGAGGCTGGTGCAAACAGGAGAGTGCAGGGCTACACCTCTTTAACTCATCTCAGGTACATTTTTACATCAAACTCGGTTTATGGCATCATTCCTATACAAATACTTTGCATTGTTGCACTGATTTCGCTATAAAGACATTTGGGTGCTACTGTAATGCAGTAGGAGATACATTATTAACACAGACCACTCCTGCTTGCTTGCAGCGTTACTTTAGGAGGGTGTCTGGGAACAACAGAGAGAAAGAGCCATTCATGCATTCAGCATTCCCCTTGCCACTGTAAAAAATCATAAAAGGTCACTTGATTTTCGTCTTTGGCTCTGCCAAAGCAACCAATTTTGTGTCTGCATAGAATTGAATTTGGTGGCTAAAAAAGCAATGGAATATTTCCCCAGGTTATGTTAATTGTGGATCGCACCATCTCATGAAGAAAGAGGGCATGAGTTCAGGACCTGCGTTTTCCTGGGCTGCTGTGTGACCTTGGGTAAAGCAGTTCACTTTACACAGCTGTATTTTGACTGTTAAAATGGAAATAAAGATACCTTTTCTCTTTTCAGGCATTGAATAAGAGCCTCAAAGCATTGCTGTGGATTAATTATTTGGAGTCTGTTCTCTTTCCCACTTCTTTCTGAAAACAAGGTCAAGGTGCTTTGAGACCATAGGAGAAAAAAACTCATGTTTGACTTATTTTACATGTAAGAGGAAGCCTTACCTAGATCTTGCCCTCTGAGAGTTGGAATTTATCAAAGGAAGAAGATATCTGTAGGCTTGTCAGTGTATTGAACCATATTGGGAGGGTTGGAAGAAGCTCAAGAAGATTTTCAAGCAGTAAGCATAAAAAATTATGGTAATATAAAACCCATGTGAAAAGGAAGAAAAGCATTTACATTTTTCTATTTACAGATACAAATAACTGCATCCAATAATCCTTACAATAATGCATGCAGTCCATGGCTTTGTAATTAAAAATAATTTGAGATGAGGCAGAATAAGCATCCCCAGTTTTTGAAAGTGTTCCCAGTTTGTTAGAGTTTAGCATCAAATAGTTGCTGTGTGATAAGAACAGGAGTATGTGGGAGGTCTTTCAAGGAAAAAAAAAAAGCCTTTGTGTGAGGCAAACTTTCAACATTAGGAGAACTCACTCTGCTTATAACAATTCTTTTCTGTTTATAAACAACATTCCCCTGAAGGAAACAGGAGTGCAAGAGAGGACACTGAAGATTTTCACGGTGTAACACTTTTTAAGTCAGTCATAGATGTCTGAATTTTAATACCAGTTTTCCTGCTGTTATGTTTTTTAATAGTCTCACTATAAACTCATATTCCACTCTTTATTTCTCCAGTGGATACAGCCTATCCTTAACCTAAATATTAACAGCATTACATGGATGTTTTCTGTTGTTTCAAATATTTCTGGAAGATTGGGAGTCACTTTGTGACACAAAGAATTTTTGAGTAGAGCAGGTCAGAGCAAGGCAACACCGGAGCAGTTACCAGGTGTGACTTGTTCTGCAGTAATGGTGCCCTTGGAACCAGCTGCTTTTTAGAGCAGGTAAGAGACTTCTGGTCACAGTGCCTGTATGTTCCGGCCATTTAGATGGAGCTGTCAAGGAAGAACTGTTACTGACTACAAT
Source organism: Phylloscopus whistleri (assembly GCA_017589585.1). Classification (NCBI taxonomy): domain Eukaryota; kingdom Metazoa; phylum Chordata; class Aves; order Passeriformes; family Phylloscopidae; genus Phylloscopus; species Phylloscopus whistleri. The sequence continues at coordinate 1,650,106 of JADMLD010001066.1, read as the reverse complement.
ATGTGCCATGCTGGAGTCAAGCAGAGCTTTCCCCACTCAGCAGGAGCAGGGCCTGCCCTCTCTAGGTTGTGCAAAGACCATCTGCCTGTTGCCTTCCCAGCGCAAATACAATCTGTTACTTTGTCAAAATAAACAACACATCTATCTGATCACTTCTAGCCTGCTGCCTGCCTGACTCCCAGCTATGGGGGAAACAGCCTTTTTATGGCACTTTCATTTTGGGCCAGGAGCTGTTACATCTCAAACACTGCAATGAATATTTCATAGCTCCAGAACCCAGGGGTAGGGCTTGGCTCTCACTCGGGCTGGCAGGCATTCAGGGCCATCCTGGCAGGACAGGAATGCCAAGTACTCCAAAAGCTCTATCTTATGTGTGCATATAATCCAGGGAACTTGATCAAATCAGTGTAAGCATTGCCCTGACATTAGGATAACCAAACACAATCAAAGTTGATGTGTGTCTATACTATGGTCATAGAGAACTATTGTAACAACTGAGTTCTGCAACTAATCTATATTTCTGTAATGAATGATTTTCCCCACTTTTTAGCCTTTTAAAACCCTTCCTCCATCTTTCATATTGCTTATGTACTTGTTATACCAGTCGAATTGGTACAATGGGCTAAAGAAGCCAGAAAAGCTACATCCTAACTTTCTGGAGAACTCTCTTTTAATAGTACTTTCTTAAATTAGACCATCCCAAGTACTTCAGAATTTAAAGACTGTGTGTGTCAGATTCTGACATGCTGTTTTACGTAGGCTGATTACCTGCAGTCACAGGTTAGTTGTAGTGTGTAAGCAAGGGGAAAGGTCTTTCCTTCCCAAACACCAACTAATTCTGAAAGTTAAATGTAGCTTAATAGCTTAACAAAATATCAGAGGTGTCTTTTCATACTTTAAAAGGAGGTTTTAATCCTTGTTACTTATCCTTAAATGCAGTTATGTTGACTGTAGAGATCATAGTCTTAATTATTCCTTAGTCATATAAGTAAAAAAATTGAATGCTTAATCACAATCAACATGACTTTTTTATTTTTTCTGATGGAGATTTACAAATATATCTTAGCATGAAGAAAAAAAGAATAAGGTAACAAACCCAGAAAATAACATTATTTTCAGCTGAGGACTACATTGTAGGATCCCTCAGAAAGAGTAGCCAGAAAGGGATAGGGAAAACAGTGGGAATCATAAGTATAGAATGGCTTCTCCAAAGAATTAGAACAAGTCAGGACTCCTAGCTAAGGAAACTGAGTGGTAACTTGAGAAAGGACTTAGGCTCTTGGCTTGGTGCTCTGTGCCTTTGACTGCAATTTTTACATTAGCTACTAAAATACCTGTTTCAGTTTCTGAGTTTGAGGAAAGCTGGATAGATAAAATGACAAATTTGTGAGTAGTGCTTTTGGCCACAGACCAACGTGATAACCAGGCACTGCCAAGCTAAGAGGCAGAACAACCTCTATCCCTGTGAATTTCTTACAGAAAGCTCCTTGCAGCAATGTTTGTGCATTTACTATAGCACAGCTTTTTGGTGCAGAAAGTGACACATTCTTTGTCAGGGGACTCCTGATGTGATGATCTGGGTTTGGCATTTGCAGAACTGTATTTGTCAGAGAATCAAAGACGTAGCAATGTGTCATTGGGCTGTTTCATCACCGAGTTACTCAACTCCAGATCCCTCCAGATCTGTACTGAACAGATCACACTTCCCACTTCTCACCGTGTTGCAAAGGGATCTTAGGTCTGATTGATTATTCCTGTGCTAATAAGGATGTCTGTCCCTTTGCTGCTACACCCTCTGGTGTGGTTTGGAGCAGTGACACAGACAAGCACATTGTCTCCCTGGCTGGGACCATTAAGCTCCAAGTTCTTTTCAGAGCAGCTTCACAGGTGAGGACAGCACACTTGCTTGTCTGCTTTCATAATTGTTCCTGAGTTTGATTTCAAACAAGACAATTTATCTCATTACCTGTTTTTTTCCTGCTAACTGCAGAGCCCTAAAAGAAAAAAAAAATATTTATTGCACAAGTGCAAGATTTTGCTACTCTCACAGGGTAGAGCAGTACATATGACTTTATAAAGCCATGACTCTATAAAGCAAGAGTGACCTTGAAGCCTTAAGGAACGATAAAAGCCAAAGTTTCAAACACATACTCCATTCCAAGTTGGATCATGAAAACACGTTTGTTTTCCTATATAACTTTATACATCAGTCACTGTTAAACATGCAGATCCTTGAGGATTTTGCCTCACACTCCAAGCTCCCTGTCTATACCCAGAGGAAGTCAGGAGTGAAGTACACTTTTGCTGTCTGGCCACTCAGAGCTAATGGTTTTTCATCACATCCCTTTCATTCCAAGGAACCTCTACTGCACTGGTGATTGTGCTCACACAAAACACACCCAGGCACACAGGAGAGGGGAGGGGAGGGAAAGGACTGTACCCCTAAGCTGAGGGAAGGGAGAGAGGGATGGGCACCTTCCCATTGCTTCTGCCAGTTTCAAGGAAAGACAACACACAAAGCTGATAATTACTATAATTTTAGCATGGGCATAACTAGAGAGAGTCTCTCTCTCCTCTTTGCCCTTGTTCTCTCAGTTCCACAATTAGTGTGTGTTTGTGACTTATGGTTGATTGATTCCTGTTGTAAGAGCAAGCTGCTGTTCATGTCATGGGAGGCTTCAGGCTCTTTTCCCATGCAGTGTCCAGTGCTAGGGCTCAGCGGGTGTTGCTGCCTTTCCCTTAACACAGGCACTAGGTAGGACTCTAACCTCTCTCCAGCCATCTAATGTTTTAGTGATAACAGTCTTTTTGAAGTCTCTGTCCTTCTAAATCCATTGTGGTTTCTCTCCCTTTAAATCCGTTGACGTTTCCCAGCAGTCCCACAGTTGCCGGGCCTGACTGGCAAACAGCAGATGGCGTGGTTACCTCAGCATGGGAGCCTAAAACCCACCCCCCAAAGGGGAACTGAATTCACCTGTAAGTGAATTTATGGGCTATGATTTGCATGTGGTGTCATTTACAAAAGACACAAACTATGTGTAGGTAAACAGGCGTTTTTATAAAAGGAGAAGAAAGTATGTACATCAGAGGGAACAAATGCAGACTGTACTGGAATAGGTATCATTGTATGTATTTAATTTATAAATTAAAATAGAAACCTCACTAAAACATTGACACAAAGGAGTAAAGCTTCAACACAAGGTACAGGAAATTCATCAGACTCCTCTTGGGAAACAATGGGATGACACTAAGTATGATGTCATGTTTACCATTACAACCACCCACCAGCCAGAGATATTTTTCATAACCTCCTGCCTGTTTTTTTAGCCCACTTTCAGTTATCCAAAAACCCATTCCCCATACAAACTTCCTCCTAAAATCTCACATATTTGTTTTCCCAATGGAGATAATTAATGTCAATTCCTTACTAAGGTAAGGTATTTAAAATAGTAATACACAGCTCTGCATAGCACTCTTTATCACAATATAAACCTCTGGTACCTCTGATAGTATCAGCATTGGCTTCTTTATCTGATAAATGGGTACTTGGTGATTAAACACAGAATTCCCATCTTTTAGAAGAAGACAGAAATGCTTTGAAGCTGCTATATTTAAGCAACACTTTGCTTTGACAAAACTCAGCTTTATTTACTACGGAGGAGTGGATTGAGGGGGTTTGTTAAGTGTATCTCTGGTTTCCAGGACAGGGATGGTTTCATGGAAATCACTGGATTAATTAATGGACTCAGGAAATGTGTAACTGAAACTTAGCTGTTGTTCTGACATAAAAATTCCTAAGCTATTTTTCACTTACACAGATGGAAATCATTTACCTGAATCCCCTTCCATGTACATGTTGAGTGTCTAGTCCTTTAGTGTCTTTTTAATCTTATATCACACTAAGAAAAAGTTTGCCTAAAAACTTAATAGTGGAAAAATATTTATAAAGAAACACCAAATAATTACAATATTTCAATTCTGTTATGATCAGTGTAACTCCTTATGGCACAGCTGTCTCTGCTTTTGTAAAATATTGCTAGGAATGGTCAACATGGAATTCAGAATTCCCAGGATTAAAAACCAAACAAATCAGCACTATCATATTAACAAGAAAAAAGTGAAAAACAGAACTCAAATGCTCATTTTGGCTGAAGAAGCTCCTACTGAGGTTGAAAAGCTTGTGGGAAAGAACAGCCCTTTGTTCTCTTCATTCTAGCAATTATTTTGTATGGAATTTTGTGGACAGTCCAAAAAATTCCAAGTACCTAAACTATGTCAAAAGGAGTTGAAATAATGTCTTAGAAACAGCACAATGACAGTAAAAATTACTGGTTACACAAAAATATACACAGCATATACATGAATCAATGCCAAATAACCATAATAAATAATAATATTGGCTATTCAATATACAGGCTGAAAAGCTCAATGTGAAAAAAGTGTACAAAATGTATTCAGATTTAAACATCTCAATCAATCAGTGTCTGGAAGAGAAACAGAAAAAATGCCCTGTCAAGGTCTACTTGTAATTCATCACTTTACTACAGCTACAATAAATATTCTACATCCTATGCCATCGAAGGGGAAAAATCTCTCTTGTAAAATACAAGGAAACCAGATATGTAAGGATGCAGAGCTGCTTCAGAAATCATTCTCCTGCAGGTCATTACTGTTTGTCTGGTGTTGGCTGATGAGCAGATCTTGGACAGAAAGTGTCCCAGTATCAAAGACTTTGGTGTCCAAGTGACAGAAATATGATAAACAGGAGCAGTGCCAATGACACAAGCATTCCAGGTGTGGCAAAGGCCGTCAGGACGTGTTTCCTGTTGCTGAGGACTCTGAACGCCAAGGGGGGATCAGTGACTTCTTGGAGGAGCTAAGCCACCTGAATGGGGGATGGCCCACCCACCCCCAAGCCAGAGCATGGAGAGAAACCCCTTCCCACAGCCACTCACTGCGTCCACTGGCGATGGAAGTGTGGAGAGCCTGTGACATCCGCAGGCTGTCCCCATAAATCACAAACTCCCTCCCATTGCTGCCCTGCTCAACATCTACAGCTCATTCTGTATCACCAAAGCCATGAGAGTGGTGTGGGGCCAGGCCGTTCCTCCCTGCATCGGGGGGATAATCTCAGCCCTTTTGGGGTGGGGGTGAACACAACAACAAAAGTTTGTCTATCTTTAAATGCAATGGTGAGTGAGAACAAGAAATAGCAGAGCCAAGGAAGTGGGAATGGGACAGGTCATGAATGAATGTTGAAGGACCAGGCTTGGAGAAGGAATCTGCTTATGGTGGCCTGCACAGCCTTGCTGCCAAGTGTCTCCTTCTCCTTTTCACTGACATCATCCAGAAAAGGCTGTGGAATTGAAGGAGCTCACATTCTTCCTTTGGAAGGCTCAAAAAAAGGGTGAAACTGCTCGGTCTGTGGCACTGCTCGTAGGGTGCAACATCAGGGTAAAAGCAAATCTTTGCAGGAGAGCAAAAGGGACGATTTACTGAAGCAACATTTTGAAACATGACTGTGAAAAAACAATGGAATTATCACAAAATGGAATTTCACACTCCCAGCAACCCCCCCACCAGAGACAAGAGACTGACAAACAGCATACCATGGAAAGCAATAGTGTAAGTTGCGCTCCACAAGCAGCCCTCTTGTACCTGCCATTAGGATCTAACTTACTAAGCTTTGAAACAGCAGTTCAACAAATTCATGTTTTGCAAGAAAAACAAAAGTTCAGCAGGTTTTTCTTGGAAAAAAATCAGCAATATTCTAACTCAGTTTAAAAAAGAACGAACAAAATCAAGAAAGCTACAAAACTATGCTGCCCTTGCTGCCTTTCAAACAGTAAAAGCTTTACAGTCAACTCTAAAATAAATCACAAACATCTACAATCTTAACTCATGTTTTGTCACAATGTTCTCCTCAGACCAAAATGTTTACCAAAGCAGGCCTACAAGGAGGGAGAAAGGCTAGCAGGAAGGGTGGATAATAACAGTGAGTGGAAAATGATCATAATGTGACCAACAGAAATTTTCTGAAAATGCAGAAAAGAAAGCAGTTTTTTTGTCTTGATCAATGACATCTGGAAAATATAGGGACAAAAAGAGGGGAAGGGAAGAAAAAACCCCAAGTGTCAAAGAAGGGGACACCTTCATCCAGCAAAGCATTTGCACATAGGCTCAGACTGAAGCACAGCCTAAAGCTAAGCCTGAACCTGAGTGTGCTGCTGGATTCAGAGGAGGGAAAACAATAGCAATAGACAATAATACTTGAGCAGGTACCCTCCCAGAACTTGCCATCTTCAAATAAACGTCTTTCTAATTTAATTTTCAGCTCTTTCTAGCCAAGCCTGTGATTTCAGGCTGTAGAACTTTGCTGAAGAGAACACAGCGGCTCTTGCCAGACTTCACTGCTTTCAGACAGACCACCTAAGTGGGAAGAGACCATTTCCAATCGGCTGGTCCCTAACATAGCCCTTTTGATCTTTGTAAATGTAAATGAAGAGTTGTGGAGGGTCTTGTCTGGGAGAGGTCACTGGCACCTGGTCCCTAGGTGTGGCTTTGGGGATATCTTTATCCCCATTAAAAACGGGTTTGCTGATAGAAAGCACCTTTTCACTACGGAACTTGGGGAGAAAAAGCACAACAGGAATGTCCTTAGGACATTTTGGGTGAGGAACTTTTATGCACTTATTCCAAAAGCCCATCAAAAATATACCTAAAAGAAAACACAAGAAAACAAAATAGAGCAAACAAATTGCCCCCAAAAATCATTAACAAAAACTGAAAGTAACATTATCAAACTATATATATAATGGTTTGCATTTAAAAAGAAGGAAAAATGCACACCTACCGCCTGCAGTTCTGGTCAGGTTCTCCCTCTGCCCACCCCAAAAAGTAAAAATTAAAAAAAAAATACAAATAAAATAAATTAATCTTTCCACCAGCCTGGTTCCCAACTGAAACAATTTCTTCCCCCACTACTCTATTTCCTGAACACATCTGTTAGAAACCTTAAGAAAAAAAAATCTGCAATTCTTCAGATGAACCTGAAAGTAGGACTTTTCCCCCAATCTTTGCAAACCTGGACTTATGTTAACAGTAGATATTCTGTGCGTTGGAGAGAGGAGATGGGTGTCAGGTACAGGTGTCCTTATCAGAAGATCAGAATGATTGCACCTCTGCTGACAAAGAGTGAATCTGGGATTGCTCTGGGTTACTGGCATCCCTTTGAGCTTGAAATCATCACTTTCTCCCCAATTGTAATGTGAATTGCTTAGCACTTGGATCTGTCTAATGATTGAGATAATATCATTCATTAGCTCTAATAACAATGGCCCTGGCTCACCGAAGTACTTCAATACGCAAATGACATCATTTAGGCCAGCGGGAATCACTCCCTCAAAGTAAATGTGTGGTTTAGTACTTAGGCAAACGGGATTCCCAATGCACTCAGGAAAGTAGAGATGTTTTGTCATGTTCAAAGATAGGTACTTATTTTAAATTTGGGGGGGGGGGGGGGGGGCGGGGCACGGGGAGGGGGTTTAATAAATTGCAAGAGCTGTGGTGGAAAGACACTTGAGCTTACATGCTAACCTTCAGCAATGGGAGCTGAGTAAAGGATGCCAGGTTTGCATGGCAGCTGGTAGGAAATATCCAGGCTTGTATATTCTGCCCTTCAGGCAGCTGGGAAACGTCCTCTGAACCCCTCACCACTTTGCCAAATCTTTATTTCCCTTTGGTGAACATATTAAAACATAACCGTGGAATTGAACCTTTGTGATCCTTCTTTTCCATCTGGATTTACATCTGTAGAGATGTACCCACAGAAGGGCCTTAATGGGCCAGCAGAAAACATTTCTGGAGGGCTCCAGACAAAGTACATCCAGAGGGTGCAGTGGAGACCAAAGCACAAGTACAGGAAGCAAAGGAATTCGTCAGTGAAACCAGACTTTTCCCACATTTTCCTCTTCTGACAACATATTTCATGCCTTCAGAATCCAGTATGTTTTTAAAAAGCCCAAACAAACCAATGCCATTTCCTTATAATTAAACGGGAGAAGAAAGTTTGTGATGAAAAAGTTAAAGATGGAATCCTCAATGATACCGGTGGAAGTTTGTCACCTGGTAACCAGCAATGGTTGCAAAAAGTCCTTATCACATCCTCTCTGAGCAGCACTCTGAACTGAACACGGGGGTTGCTCTGCTTTTCTGAAGAGAATTGTTCAAGAAGGGTTTCTTTCTTGGATCAAAGGATCCCCTCCCAGAAATATTGTCTATGTCTTGCACTCATTTTTGTAGCTGCTGCTGGAAAATGAGCCTAATTCTTCATCTGAAGAGTCTGACCACAATAGTAGAATGAAGTGAAAATGACTAAAGAAAAAGAATATAAATGGTGCCATTCTCAACCCCTGCCATTGGCCTCTGGGAGAAAACAGAAAGCAAAGCAGAAAGCGCTGGCACGCTGAGCACTCACAGCCCCAGCATCTGGGCACACATTCCTGGTGCACTGCTGAGGAACTCTTCCCAAGCTCCAGGGCGGGAACTTGCAAAACATCTCCAGCAAATCTTCAGGAAGGTCTTCTCCTTTCACTCTGCTGCCATTTCCCAAGCTTCTCCACCCTCAGACTCACTTTCTGGCTATCAGCCAAGGAGTTTGACCCTTGAAGTGGCAGACAAAAGGTTTCACGTGAAAACAGACAGGCAGAATTGACAGGAATCCACAGCAACAGCAGCCTGGTTGCAGGTTTTAGTAGGGACAGAGCCTGAAACTAAATTGCCAGACTTGGGGTGGTACAAACCCAGCTGCCCTGCTTGGGTTTCTGTTGACATGCAAGGAGCTTAAGTTTGGGAACAGCAGCAGGTCAGCGTGGTATCAGTTATTTAAGCCCTCTTGTCTACCCCCAGCCGCTGATGAGATTGTATAAGTATTGGGGTGATAGAATGGCAATCCAAAGTGATTATCTGGTACTTCAATTAAAATCCCAGGCTATAATCTGCCACAGGGAGCATTTGTCATCATTTTTCCAACCTTTAAATGAGTGGGTATCCTACACATTTTCCCACTAGTAGGTAAGTCTTTGCTGACCCAAGTCAAGTATTTTCAAGAGTTCTGGCAATTTCACTTCAAGGTCCCTTACACATCAGGCAAGAGCTTTCTCACAAATACAGCAGTCAAAAAACAGCCCAAGAAATAAAACAGGTACAACATCACCTTGAGAGTCCTCAACCTTTCAGGAGCTGTGTCAGGACAAGGTAACAGATGTGCACTTGCTTTGCTCTTGGATCAGATAAAAACAACCAACAACAATCCCACGCAGTGCAATCAGAAAAACCAGCTACACAAAAATCATGCTACACGGACCAAAGGGAACAGGAAGCATTGGCAGGTTCTCTTAGGGATCTCTATGTTTTAGAGGATTAAGAATAGCCAGGATTTTTAGAAGGGACTGAAGCATTCACACATCCTATCTTGCAGCTGAATGCTTCAAGATCAGAGCAGGAATCCATTGCTGCTACTACCAACTTCCAAACCCAACCCACGAGGAGTACACCTGGCTGGGTCTTTAGCAACTGTTTTAACAGGTGTGCAATTAAAACACAATTGGAACATTAGCTGTTCCAATTAGCTCAGCTTCACAGCTGCAAAGCCTTTTAATGGGAGCTGGGGTTTATATTAACGACATCCATTACTGAGGGAACCAGGGAGAATCCCTCAGTGTTCTGTGGTTCATTTTCTTTGTGTGCCGTTTCAGCTCCAGTACACCAAGCATCTCATGAAAACATCAAGCATGGAAATGTTTCATCCCAAGGACAATGTTGGCATGAGAACAAATGGTTGTAAATACTATGAATTAGTTTAGGTTGAAAGTTGCAAGAAGTTTCCTAACTGCGAGAGCACTGGAGTCAGAACAGCCTGCAGGGTGGGGAGGGAAAGGACACAGGACAGTGGAAACCTCACTGGTTTTTAGATGAAATTCAATAAGTTTCTTAAAGGGCGAGGTGACAGATGGATTGCAGCAGTCAGAGGCTGTGCTGGGTTCCTTGAGCAGTCCCATCAGCAGGCCTTTCCCTGTGTACAAGGGAACTACGTCCCTTACTCTGTCACTTTGTTATGATGGTGCTAAAAGGCTGCATGGAATCCTCTGGAAAAATAACTGATTAATAGTTTGTGAACAGGTGAGTAGTTGAGTATAGGGAGGATCATGGTGGGGACCCCTTCCACTGGCACAGCTGTAGCCAGGAGGAGCTGAAATACTGTTGTAGTGGCAGCATCATGCAAAGAGCAGGACTGTGGTGAGTCAGTCTCAGTAATAACCACCACTCGTGTTTCATCTTTGTGATCAGTAAATACTGGTAGCTTCCCCCTGAGACTCCTGCACTGCCCACTGCCTTTGCCCCCTGTGTGAAGGGCCAAGGCAAGTGGGCATGTTTTAGGAAATAGATTTAGGCTTCCACTTTTCCCTTCATTTTCTAAGGAAAGCACATTGTTATGTTCACTTTAGCCTGGTAGTGTTTTCCTCTCTGAGTAGTTTAGACTTGAGACATCAACAAAGGTAGGTCAAGAAGGTTAATTAAGATGCACATATGCAAATGATAATTACACACTGCAAATTTGCATGCGACCTTTGGTAAACTTTTTAAAAAGCCACGTGGATTGATTTCACAAACACACATTTGTGTAGGATATCAAGGTATGCCACGTTATGCTTAATTTCAAATAAGGCTTTAATTAAGCTGATTGAAGGCCTACAATTTAGAAGATTAGAATTTCTTGCCAACCAGGACTCGTTTTCACAAGGGTTATTCCAGCTCATGGGAGGATAATTATAAATCATGGTGTCTCTACATTCCCAGTGCACAAGGACTACTATGGGGTTTTTCAGCAACACTTTAATTCATCACAACAGAATATCACTTTAATACAAAATACATAATATTTTGAAATATTCTTGAATGAAAAATGAAAATGACCTTTAAATCTATACAGGGCAGTTCCTTTGGGCACTTTTAATGCAATAATTTATTAAGTTCCTATATTCATCATGTGTACACAAATACCATGTAAATATTACAGCTGTACTCCATGACAAAATGAGCGTAATGCAGACATAGAACCATACAGAGAACTGGCAAACGGGAACAAAGGGAGATTTAGTATTTTCTGTACAAAAAAATATGCCACTTTTTGATAATTTGTAAAAATGCATAACTTTTGGCATTTCAGAGAAGAACACCATATAAAAATAAATATTCTATGTACAGTAACACACACAGGTCAGTCCAGGGTTAGAGTCATCACTGCAAAAGAAAACATAAACAGGTGTTAGTGACAGCTCACAGGGGGAAGGACCACGCCTCAGGGGAAGGGCACTGTTAGGGAAGCTGTTAGGGAACCCACTGGCTCAGGGTTCTCCAGGAGGAAAAGCAACAGTGATGGATCTCAGCAGGGACCCTTTCCACCTCTCCAGGTGGCAAAGTGAGGGTGGGATATTCACCCCAGGCTGACTCTGCCTCCACCCTCCTCCTCCCGCTGTGGCTTGAGCACTTGGCTTTAACACCCACAGCAGGCACTGAAGGAGGGCCAGACCCCAGGGAGTGCAGGGGGCTGTCTTAGGGAATCCAGGTGGAAATCTCATCTTTGGGCAAGGATTAGACTGTTTTGGGGCCAGGCAGCTCAAAGGCCACAGATACAGTTCTTTCCTTTGTAGCCCATAGAGCTGAACTGTGATATACAAATTAGGAGGAGTTTTGGTTGCCACTTCTCTGGGATACAGTCCTGGAAATCCCATCCATGTATCCACACCTCTTCTGCCCTTAGCCAGATTCATGGAAAAACATCAGCAGGACCTGTGGCACTGCCAGCTCAGCACAGCAACATTTCCAAGATTACTTTACCTTATTCCAGCAGCCTTGAACTGGAAGGCCATCTTCCCCCTGTGAAAAAGATGGATGAAATAGCAGTTTAGGACACAGAAAGTAGTAGAGAGATGGAGAAAGGAAGGCATGGGTTAACTGTTACTGCAACAAACAGTTTGAACCAGGGCTGGAGGAATAGTCTGAGAGATATTCCTCATCCTTTGGACGACCCAGACTTCTGGCTGGCAGATCCAGTGCAGCCTGAAGCAGGGGCTGGGGTGAAGAGGGGAAATGCTTGCAGGCTGTGCAAGGGACTTATGTACCCGAGAACCACTCTCCCCTAAGAAAGGAGTCTATCCAGGCTTCCTTGAAGGAAGAAGAGAAGGAACACAGGAGGTCCAACTCAGCCAGATAAACACTGCCACGGGCTGGCAGTGGAAAGTGAGAGGTGGCTGCTCTCAGGCTTGGTGTCCTCAGGCTTGGCTCTGTAACACTGAGCTTAAAAGCCAATCCCAGAGTCAGCACTAACCTCAGACCCTGAGGAGGGTCTGGAAAAAATCTCCATTTTCTTTCTGCCCTGTCTGTTAAAGGGTTTGCTTTGTCATGTGAGACACTGTCCAGTTATCCCCTCTTGCCTCGGGGGAGATCCTGCTCCAGGGAAATTAGTAAGGCAAGCAGCTGAGCAGCTCCTCTGCTGCTTCAGGATATCTCAGCTGACTCCCTGAAAAGGGACTTTGGCTTCAATAACATTAGTGGCACTTCTGTAAAAATCCCCTGGCACTTCTGCAACCGGGATGTCTTGGGGACCATGGAAAATTTTGTAAATGACTGCTATTCATTTCAATGCAGCCCTCTTTGATGGGCTTGATATGCAGGTGCTCTGGAGCAGCAGATAAAGTCAGGTGTAAGGAAATACATCTCTGACACAAGAAGTCAAATTCTTGTGCTGTGTGCACATGGCAGATTCATGGTCTATCACTATTCCCCAGGAAACCCCAAAAAAATACAAACAGAAAAGCAAATGCACAGTAATATATTGAGAAATGAACTATTTACTGGAGATGCACTTCCAGGGGGCTGATGAACTGAACTTTGCTGTGATGTTATAACAATATTGCTTTTCAAATGCATTTTTTGGACTTTGGTCTCCTTGTGCTGTTTCCTCCCCTTCCCCCAAGTATGTGGAAATACGGAATTACAAGTGATTTACTGAGTAAATTGTGGTATTCCCATTGGTACACTGGTGGAGATAGGAATGACTGGAATAGTGCATGGCAGGAGGAGGTGGGAAGTTAGGTGTATGAAGGAATGGGAGGCCAGGGAATCACAGCTTAGGGATCAAAGGAAGACCAGGGTCACAAGGAAGTGTTTGTTGTGGGCCAATGTGCCGAGAACGGAAACATGACATGCTTATTAGTGCCAAGGATCTCCTTCCACATATTTCAGATGTGCAAAGAGTTAGTTCACAGCCTCCATAAGCTACACACATGGATGTGTCAGCTGGATGCTAAGCTTTTAACCTAGTTGGATCAAAAAACATGCTTATTCACGTTCCCAAGCTAGCTTGCATGCCAGAACACCATGTATAAAAAATAACAGCATCCATATTTCATCAGATTTTCTAGCAAGTTTCCCTTAAAGAAAATAGATTTGAAAAGAAGTGTGAGTTCTAATATGGCCACGTGGGGTGAATCCTCACTGGGAGCAGTGACAAAACCAGAAAAGTCTGCCAGGGCACTGGTGGAACCTTTGCACCTGTGAAATTAGGTGCCTTACTCAGCCAGAAGTTACTCCATAGAAACCTGGCTATGATCATTGGGAGAAAAAAACACATGGCTCTGTGGTCTTCCTCCTTTGGGCACTGTTCTAAACCAGCTGTTATAAACCAGCTCTGGGACTGAGAGAAGTTCCTACTACTCAGAATTTACAGAGCAGCAACTGAGACTTTACCAGTGGTCACTGCCCCAAAGAGGCAGCACCCAAAGGAGAGAACACTGGAATGGAAATTCTCTTAGCTCTTCACAAAGCTCAAATAACAAAGACTTTTAATGGCAACTTCATGGCGTTTTTTTTTTTTTTTCCCCTCAAGAAATTAGGAAAACCTTTCAAACTAAATGTGGCTTTTTGCTTTGGGATGCATTTTCCCAGCTAGTTGAACCAACAATATCCCATCCCTTGTAGATGGCATCAAACATCCTTAAGAGAGGGTAAAGCTTGGAAGGACCATCCTCAAGGTGTGTCCTCATGTTTGTCATGCCAAACAAGGCTGGATGGGCAGGGGAGTATGAGTTTCTTTGTATTATGGAGATGTTGAGATTGTCCCAGGGAGCAAAAACGTCACCTGAATGCTGCATCTCCAGAAAACTCAGAGAAAATTAATAAATTGGGAGCCTTCACTGGGAAACTAAGAAATCAACTGGGGTTAAGCATTTCTGAATACTTTTGTCCTACAACAGTTGGGCTAGATCAGACACTAATACAATATCTTATCACTTGAATCAGATGGATATTGGGTAACAGGCAATTCTAAATTCAAGTTTTTTGGATGCTATATGGGTACAATTTGGACTTTTGGGGAGAGTCATAAATAGAAATTATTTGGCAGGGAGGTTAAATGTCTCCATTAATATGTTTCACTTGGACTTACTAATAGGATTACTATTATTTTCAGTTATCTTCACGTATGGGGTGACTGAGGTCACGTGGAACCATATCAGACTGTGCTCAACACACACAAGCACTTAAAAATAGAGTTAATGAAGGACACAAGCACTGCAGCTCCTTGTGAGGAAGCCAAGCCAGTGCAGAGCTGGGTCTGCATACTTTGGTTTACTGCAAATTGTCAAAGTGAAGGCAAAGGAAGAAGTGAAGCAGTTGTAAATAAAACCACATTCCAACTCTATTTTTTCTCATGCCACAAAGTACTGCTGACAGCAGCCGGGAATCAGAATGAAGGGAAGGGCCTGGGTCTGGCAGCAGCAATGAGAGGAAGGGAGAATGGAGAGAGGTAAGGAAGGAGCTGCCGGGTGTTTCTAGGGCGTGCAGCTATTTGGGGGCATCAGAAAATGGCACCAAGAGCCAAAAAGCAAACGAGCATGCAGGAAAGGGAAGGTACACCATACCAATGGGCATGGGGCATCCAGGCCGTCCAGCCCAGGTAACCCCGGCTCACCCTTCTCGCCTTTAAAACCTCGGAGACCCTGTTCATGAAATCAACCACTATCGTTATTTCAGTCAGCGCCAGCCAGCTCCATGGCCCAGGAGGAGAGGCCATGGCCCCGCCAGGACTGGCACAGGGCACTCAGCTGCACTCCCAGCACAGAGCCCTGGGTGCACAGCCAGCTGTGTCTGCAGCAGCAGCAGTTTCCTTGCTGGTTTTCTGTCATCTGCGAGCCAGGAGATGCTTCTCTGAGTTGAAGCTGAGAGGATGGGAATGGCGTTTCCTCCATTCCAAAATCACCCATTCCTCCAATCCTCACTAAGAAACCCAGCAGCTGGATTTCTAAAAGCATGATCTCCAAGTACTCCTGGAATTTGTGGCACTGCTAGCAGATTTTTGGCAGCATTGGCTGCAGCAGATGAATTTAGATAAAAATGTACACATATTTCTGTACTTATTCATTTGCCTAGACTTATAGCCAATCTGTTTTGACAGAAACACATCCCATTTAGGATAACTGAGACTTGTTCTCCCTCTGGGTAGTGCAGCTCAAGTGCCCTGTGCGTTCTCAGGCCGTCACACCAGCTGGCTGTTATTCCAAGGTAAGGAAACCAGCATTCCGGTTTTGCTGTCACATAGATTTGATCCCATGGAGCATCTCCAGAGAATAACCAGCAGCAAAGGAGACGGGCTCTATCCACAGTGGAGAAAGCCCTGAGCTCCCAGCACATGGGACAACCCATGTACCCAAACTCTGTGAGGTCTGGAAGAGGAAGGAACATAACCATGGTCACTCAGCAGCCTCATCTCTCAGAGGATCAGCTGGTCCCACAGCTTTGCCACAGGCTGTGGTGGGAACCCAGCTGGGCCTTATCCAAATGTTGTACTTTTGTAAGACCATGATTTATGTTATGATTTCCTTCTGTCTTCCCCATCAACACATCTTAAAACAATACATTTGATGAAACAGGACATACCAACGGACAGGGTGCATCTAATCCAGGTGCTCCTTGGTCTCCCTTATCCCCTTTAGACCCTCTAGAGCCTTTCTTGCCCCTCTCCCCCTGTAAATAATAGTTTAGTCCAAGAAAAAAAGAATACACAAAAGCTTTAGGATCATCCATTTCAAACAAATGTCAGCGATAGTTTAAAAAAGGATAAACATTTAGGAAACATTTTAAAATAAACCTCCCTCTGAGATGTTAAGTGAAGATCAACGTATGGAGCTGCTGAGCTGTAACTGAGCTGCATGAACACTGTGGCTGTAGGCCCACACTGACAGACTGCGAGGGCTTGGCATCAAAGGGATCATCACACCACTTCTCAGGGCTTCCCATACATCAGAGAGGGGCACCTTGGAGAACTGGCTGACCCCAGACACACAAGATGGGAAACCACCCCTCTGGCCACCTTATCTCAATCTCCAGCTGGCTGGGAAGGTCCCTCTGCTGCTGGAGCTCTGGGATAGCACTGAGATGCCTTTTTTACCCCTCTGAATTCCCATTCTTGAAGAAAGTCTCACTCAGGGAACTGAGTCAGCCAGGGAGTTCTGAGTCTGCACAGTCTGGGAATGCTGTTCTTTGGGATGCTCTGAGTAATGCTCTCCCAAAAAACCTGTTAGACCAGAGAGCAATCCTAGGCAGCACAGCCACAGGGCAGCAACTGCTCCCTGATCCTTAACTGGCAGCACAAGGCAGGGCATAGTGTGGTATTTGCCAGTTACATCCACACCAAACCCTCTTGTGTAACAGGAAATTCTCAAAGCTGCTGAGCATGAAACAGGGGGAAGGGGTTGCTGCACAGGGAACTGAACTTAGGGTCCTCGTGGGGAGTGTTAAAGGAATTAAGGGATAAAATCAGACAGCACAGGCTGCTGCTTCCTCTTAAAAAAAAAAAAAAAAAAAGTTAAACCCAAAGCTGCCAAGAGAAATGGATGGGAAAGGAGAGGCAATGAGGAAAAGTCACCCAGAACCAAGCACTGGAATGGAGAGGATAATCCAGGAAAAATGCAGCATAGATTGCTCTGGAGGAAGGAACCAGGAAGAAAGGTGGAAGAAGAGGAAGGGATAAAGGGGACAAAGGTGGACCTGTAGGAGCGAGGAAGATGCACAAACACACACAGCCCACCCCCCCAGCATTAAAATAACATCAGGACAAGTTCAGGGTTCACTTTTTCAGCTGGATTACACAAAATGCTGCTTGTTCCCACTGCCACTAGTGCCACAACCCCAGGCACAGCTATGCTGATCTCCTGCTCCAAGCAGGAGCATTTCTGGGATTTAAAAAGCATAGAGGAAAAGAGAGGATTTTGGAAAACTGAGACTTCAGAGTAAGGGGAAATCCCTGTACAAAGGCTCAGTGGCAAAAGGGGTATTTTCTAGGGTCCCCTAAGATATTGCACTTGCCCATTTACACTCCTGAGTTTCTCACAATTTTTCATTGCAAATCACAGGCTGCAGTGAAGCAGAGTGCACCCACACTTCAAGGGGCCAGCAAAACTTCCCACTCGTGCTTTCCAGCTCATCCTCTACAAGGAGTTGCAATTTCTCCCAGTTTTCACTTGCTTTTATCCCAGAGCTCAGAAAAATCCCATCTAATGAAAGATAATGAAAGATCCTTTTTTGAACTAAGTTCAAAAACCAGCTGAAAAAGTCCAGGAATTAAAAATGACATTTTTTTAGAAGCCACACAAGCAAAACAAAAGTGAAGAGAAAGTTAAGAAGCAAAGCCAGAAATGCAATGATTAAAAAAGGGGAGAACTTTGGTGCTTCCATGAAATTTGAACCTTTCTCCCCTAGTTTAAGATGCCAGTTGGCTAGTGCTGTCCAAAACTGCCCCTTCTGTGCAGAGTAAGGTCAGAAATCCATTGCAGATAGAGGACAGAGAACACTCACTATACATCAAAAGCAAATCCATATAATGAAATCATCACATGGGCACATGCACTATAGAAAAATTACACCTCCAGATAAATTTAGGTGATGCCAGAGTCTTATGAATAAAAGGTATGACTATATAAACTTGTACTGTATTGAACTGCTTGACATTTATACAATTGTAAAATTACAGACTCAAATCCAAAAGTAACTTACATTTCTAAATATAAATTATATCCAACTATAGCTTCTGAATGTTTTTGTCAAAAAGATTCAGGGCAAGAAAACCTGATGAAAAAGAAGGAGTTTCTCAACATGCACTTCTCAGCAATGTTTATCTTCTAATAACACAGGTGGTACAATGGGAAAGCTGCCATTCCTGTTATTGGGTTTGACTCAGCTCTTCACCATCACATCCATTCAGGACAATGCCTGAGGAGACTTCAGGCCAGATTCTTCAAGATAGGCAAATTTAAATTTTCTTTTCAAAATTTCCATCTTTCAAATTCTCTGCAGGATTATTTGCTAGCAGACAACCTTCTTTTTCATGCTTCAGGGACAATTTAGAAGTACTGAAATAAGATTTGCTGGCTGCACCTCAGCTAATCCTCCCAGGAATTCCTACACACATCAGTAACTAGATAAGCAGGATTTCCTAAAGCACATCATGTTGGCCTAACTCAAGTCCTGTGTTTCAGTTAGAACAGAGGTGTGATCACAATGAGCACATCAGAAAATCCCTCCACAGCCTTCAGAGAGATGTAGCACAATGTTCCAGGTGATGGAATGAGCTACAGGTATCACCTTCTAAAACACAGGTGTGTAAAGTTACTTGGAGGAAGGTCTGGCACACAAACACATGCTGGCTGCTCAGGAGTTTACTGGGCTGTCACTGTGTACAGGTGTTAGCAATTAAACACAAGGAGTTTTTCTGCTAACTTACCCGGACTCCCTTGTCACCAGGTAGACCTTGTAAACCCTGAAATGCAGCAACACAGAATGAATATTTGAAAACAAGCAGATTTCACCATATTCCCACTAAAAAGAGGAATGTGTGCTCAGGATTTGGGGTTTGGTTTTTTTCCATTTGTACCAATGGCTACGTCAAAAATAAAACTTTTCCAACAGGCAATCTCCTCTTCACCTCCATCAGACCATGCAGGCAGTAACACCACTACTACCTACCCTAAGGACTCTTCAGACAAGAAACAAATCAGTTATGACAATGCAAACTTTCTTTTTCGTGGTAAACAACAAAGCCACTCCGTGACTGCATTAGACCACAGCACCAACACTGGCCCCATTTTGCAAAAAGCAATCCCAAACAGGGGAATTAACCTCACTGACGGCAGATTTCATCCCTGCAATGACAAGACAGGGCTCTCTCAGACAGGCAGGAGGCAGGCACCCAGGCTGTGAAAGGTAAAGGGAGCTCAAAAGCTGCTCAAAAAGCAGCATTTTGGAGTAAGAAACACACCCTGGGAGTCCCACACAGCTTCTTTGGGTAGTTCAAGGACCAAGGCGAATTAACAGTTTCCTTTCAGCCTCCTCCATATCACTCTGAGGCTGCTCTGAAGCTACTCAGCTTTTTCTGTCACTCCCATAGTGAACAAAATCTTGTAACCTGAGTTATGCCTAACCCAGCTGTGACTGCAAACACTGTATTACAGCAGCATCTTCAGCTGTCAAGCACAGCAAGGAAACAGGCTCTGGAGATAAATCCCTAGGATTCCCATACTTACAGGAAGTCCTGCTGGCCCCATTGGTCCTGCAACTCCAGGATCTCCTTTACTGCCCTGAAGTGGATACAAAAGAGTAGAAACTGTTCACATTCCTATTCAGTACAAACAGAGCAGAGCAGCAGAGCACCATAGAAGAAAAAGAAAATAATGAATTTCAAAGCACCTGAAAACCCCCAAGGATGAGATACTCAAGCACCAAAGAGGCCCAGCTGGGGGTGTTGTATGCACAAGGAGAGGGCAATTCCAGCTCTGGAAAAGCCTAGAGCTCCTCCATCCCTCAGAGCCGGTGTACCTTCAGAGAAGTTACAGAGCATCCATCAGTTCTGAAGCAAACTCACCCTTTCTCCTTTTGGTCCTGCTGGTCCCGAAACCCCAATTGGTCCTGGAATACCCTGCAGTTGTAGGAAGGAAAACACATCAGGACACTTTTCTTCCAGGGCCTCCTTAAAGCCAGGAGACACTGCTGCTCCCTTAGGAAAAGCCCAGCTTAGAAGGACAGGCTGGTGGTGGAAGGCACCTAGCACCACTACAGCTTTCAGTCTTGGTGGAGATGGATTTGAAGTAGTTGGCAAGGCAATTTGAAGAACATGGGAGCTGCTTCGTTAGATCACACTAGCCCACTGCACAGTCTCATTTTTAATTCTGAAGCTCTCTCTTGACAATTATTTCAGCAGGCATTTCTACCAGCTCCACAAACAGGAATTCTTTCTCGCTAGTTTATACCAGACGAGGCTGAAAGCTGTAGCAGAATAAAGGCCATTTACACACATGATAAGCAATTTGCTTTTCTTTTTCTTATTTCCTTATTTTCTTTACCCCCTCCCAGGGTCACCGTAGTTGAGAGAGATGGGAAGCGCTGGGTCAGTGGTTCATGCAAGCTGACAGACCCCAAGCTGCAGCACTGAATGCAGGTGTGTGCAGGCACAGGTGTGAGCTAGGAGGGGTATCCTCCAGTCCCTCTGCTCCCTCTCTGCCATTCCTGTCATGCCACCAGGCTCCCAGTCATGCTGACAGGAAAAACCAGTGTTTTTCTCCCACCAGCACACCAAACTTCCTTGCTGGTGCTCCCAAGACTCGCCTGGCCTCTGGGAAATTAATCAAAGTGATCTTTAATGTTGGCAACATGGTGGTTCAGTTATAGTCCCTCTAAGAACAGGATTCCAGCACCTCCAACTCAGACTCCTTGAACCACACAGGTATGGGTCTACAGCTCCCTCATGGAGCCTCGATAAAGGGATACTTTTGAGGCACATTCCTTGACTCCTAGGAAGAACCCAGGAGCAAGCTTCCCAAATGGGAAAGCCTTTCTCTAAGAGCCTTAAGGTAAAGGGTCTTGCACTTTTTAATGTCAGTCTGCAATCCTTAGTCACTAAAGTAACCCTCTCTGATGCAAGCAGGACGGCTCATGCGGATCAGAAGAGCTTTTCAGAGAAGTCAAGATCTGCAGAATACAAGTGGAGCACACAACTTGAGCATGGCAAAGGAACAGAGAAAAATCAGGCTCTCCTTAGATCCGTGCAGCTGTGGAAATCTCAATTGCCTTCACTTATGCATCATGGAATACACTGAAATCTCCCCTGCAAAACTGTCCCTACAGTCTCCCCAAGCACGTGAATGCATAAGTTGCCACTCAGATTCTCTTCAGAAGTCAGAGCAGCTGAAATTATTCTCAGCTACACTGAGAAGGAGAAATTGCTTTTTGTTTTTAAATAGCCAAATGGATTGTACATGGGTGATCTGTGATTTCCCAAGAGCGATTAAAAATATTTGGCTGTTATTTAACAGCTGCTGTCTGAGAATAGCAGAGTGGTTTGCAGAACCAGGTTGGCATTACTTAGAATCACAGAATGGTTTGGGGTCAGCAGGGCCCTTAAAGATCACCTCGTTCCAACCCCCTGCAATGGGCAGGGAGACCTTCCATTATCCCAGCTTGCTCCAAGCCTTGTCCAGCCTGGCCTTGAACACTGACAGGGGAGGGGCAGCCACAGCTTCTCTGGGCACCCTGTGCCAGAGCCTCACAGTAAATCACTTTTTCCTAATAACATATCTAAAACTACTCAATCTTTCACTTTGAAGCCATTCTCCCTTGTCCTGTGACTACAAGTTCCTGATGATGAGCCCCTCTCCCGTCTCATGGAGAACAACAGGTTGGAGACTCCCCAGGATAGGGAAGACAGGAGAACAGAGCATCATGGAACCATGCAGAGGTTTCATTCCTCTTGTTACTGAGACAGAGTGGAACAAGTAGGCTGTGATCCCAGGATCCAGACTTGTAGCACCAAAGAAGACAAGTGTGTGACATCACTCCTCATTTTAAGTTTAACCCCCTCCCAAGCCTGCTTTGGTAAAAATAAGACTATTGGTATAAACAAGACTCGTGTGGAAGACACAAAATGAATCACAATACTGGGGAGGACGAACGTGGGTAACAGAGAAATGGAACTCACCGGTGGTCCAGGCCTGCCGTCTAAACCTGAAGCACCCTGAACAGGTGGGGAGGGTTCACAAAAACAAGGCAGAGGAGAGGGGAGGAGGGTGAGGGGAAAGGAGGGGAGGGGAGAGGTGAGTAAAGCAATGACTTGACACAAACATATGCTTGCAATTTACAAAAATTAAGATCTCAAGGACAGGTGATGGCACTTAGGAGCAAACCAACAAAAACATAGAAACATTGAATACATATAATGTTGACCTGCAACTTTCAGATCCTCTTAAGAGTGCAAATTTCCCTCTCTCAATGCCACCAGGAAAACTCCTGAGGAAGCAGCTGTTCTGTGACAGGTGGTGAAAAGGACAATGTGACAGTGGAGCTGGAATCTGCACTGCCTTTGTGGTGGGCTGGGCAACACAGGTGAGACATAAGGCTCAGAGACCACTGGTCACCAAGGCATTTACAGGCAGTGCACAACCATCAGCTGTTCAAGATGCTATCAAGAAACTCAGGGCTTGTGGTGCCCACTAGGTCAGCTGCAGGCTTGCTCCACTCCACATGCAGTTGTTTGGGGGCTTATGAAACAGGTGGCTCATCTCCCTGTGTCACCAGTGCAGATTTACACCAGACTGAGATCAAGTGGCACTTTGCTGTCTCCTCAGCTCTTGCCCTGAATTTCCTCATTCATGAGACCTAACAGTGGTTCTGCACAAGGCCCATCAAGCCCAGTGGCTTATCAAAGAGACAATGGTTGGGAGGGAAAGCTGTGGTAGGATTTAAGTACCAAATAGTGACTTTTCCTCCACTTGAGCATTACAAACTCCTCACCCTGTCAGCCATGGAGAAGCCCAAGGCTACTGTGGACAATCAAGACTGGAATTCCAGCATGATGTCAAGCCCCAAATCAGAGAAAAAGGCAGCAGATCCAGCTGCAGGATTTCATAGTCTGAAATATTTCAGAACCTGCTTGGCACTGCATTTAGTTTGACAGGCTGAAGATTCACTGGATCAGGCATGGAAAAGCTTATGAAGAGAGTCCAGTGGCTCTGAAGAAGGATACAAGTCCCACAGAATCTGATCTTACAAGCTGTGGCCTGGTTGGCCAGCCAGTATTGCTGATCCAAACAAAACATTCCTAAGAGGACCCTTCTGAGCCAGACTTCCCACCTCCACAGCTCAGGAAGAGTGATGGGAAAAGCCAAGGGACCTTTGAACCCATGGGGCTCACAGCTGTAGGAGAAGCAGCCAGCACATTCCCTGCCACAAAGATGAGTTGTTGGGATAATTGCTAAGGCATCTTCTGCTTGGACTGTCAAAAGGACCTCCTTCCCCTGTCTGGATACCCCACAGGCTTGAGGGAATAACCATTTGCACAGAAAACTTCCATTTGCACTTCTCAGGGGACTGGGTTCTGACTTCCCACTGCTTCACTGAGGCACAATCCCTTGCCTCTGAGCCTTCCAAAAGCAACCCTTTCTCCCCACTGGCTCTGCCTGGAGCCCCAGGGAATGCACTCATGCTGGGCTCATCTGAGCACCTGGAGTTAGAGGGGATTCATTCAAGCTCTAGAAAGGAACTACTGTTCAGCACAACTAAAGGAGGAAAACATTTTACAAACAGAGACACGCACATTTCAGCCAAAGTCAGGGACAAGGGATCTGGGTGGTCGAACACAGGACAACAAAGCCACACAGTACATGAGAAGTGCTCTGCAGTGTTTGTTCCAGCAGAACATTTGGGGAATGGGGAAGGTCTACTGTGCCACCAGTGCTTTTTATGATGAGAGAACTTGGGGGCTGGTGGAGCAACTGGGTGGGACTAAATTACCACCAACTCATCATCAGCTTTGTATCTAAAGCTCCTGCAACGTCTCTGTAATACATTGTGGCCCAATTCCTCTTGCTGAGCCAAGCAGTGCCCTAACACCGGCCTAATGGGACCGAGTTCACACACAGCAGGGGCAGGGGCAGCACTGATTCTGTGGCAGAAGGGACAGGAATGTTTCAGCTATCAAAGAAGCTGGTTGCATTAAGAACCACCATGCTTGGTACAGAGCTTAGCCCAGGAGACAAATGGCTCGGAAGGTGTTTCCCTTTCCACATCTCTGACTTATGTTTCTAGTTTTGCCCTGACGTGCAGAGAACCCCCAGGAAAGCTACTGCTTGTTTTTCCCAGACCTGCCAGAAGCAGGAGGAAATAAAGTGATCACCAATCTATTCAGCAGATCTAGAAGTTGAAGGCTCAGTACAGAAACTGAGGCTTTGGGTTTAAAAAGCAAAGGCATCGTTATTTATAGACCATCTCTTTCTCTGATTTTACACCCCGAATCCCCACGTGCATCTCCTATTGAGGGATCTTTTTACAGCTGATATTAAGTTTGGCTTGCAAAGTGCTGCTTGCTTCCTGGATACTTACGGGTAATCCCAGTGGCCCTCTGTCTCCTTTTTCACCCTGAGCACCCTTCTCTCCTTTCACTCCATCAATCCCTGCTTCCCCCTAAAGGAAGGATGGAGCAGAAAATAAACCCACCGTAACAGCACTTATATAACAAACATTCCTGCCTTCAGAAAGCGCCGGATAGCAGTGGGAATACAGGAGGCAGCAGAGTAATGCTTTAGCCCAATTCTCAGCCTAATTTGAAGAAAACCACTGTCATTCAAATTACCTCTGTGTGAGCACCTGTTTTAACTCAGTGGCAATAAGTGGAGACTCAGGCCCTGTGGGTAAAAATGTTCAGAGGAGAACTGAGCTTACTCTAGTGCTGCTCTCCCTGTTGCTGTTGCTGTATATATATTTATACATAAATATAAATAACCAGAAGTTATCTGATATGGTGGGTTTACATTTTAAGATGTGGATCCACTGGAAGTGAATGACAGGTGTCTACAAGCCTTGAAGAAAAAAATCATACAGAAATTATGTTTGGAAAGACTTTTATAAATGCTCAGGCATCAGTTTCAACATTTCAGAAAAAAAAATAAAATTCAGCATTCTTTGCCCAGCTGAATTCTTTGCCCATTCTTTGCTTTTTAAAATTCTGTATTATAAACTATGAAGCAATATAAACAAAATATTCCTTTTTCTTAAATTCAAAATGTAACCCAAGACTTTTTTCCTCCTTATTCATAAAGCTTTTTAAAACACAGCCATCCCTTTTAATGTCCAAACAATGCTGGTGGCCAAATACAAAGGATAATCAGAAGAATGAAGACACTTTGCACATTTTTCAATCTTTGCCCAGAAAGATGCAGCTCTCTTTGAACATTTCCACTCCACTATTTTTCATGTACGAGCTGCTTTACAGCGGGCAAGCCAATGGTGCAGGCTGAGGATTTAGATGGAGATTAGAAAGATTCTCCCTACTGAGGACGGTGAAGTTCTTGGGAGCTTTACAGCAGAATGTACAGGGTAATTTTAAGATTAATTTTTAGCTAGAGCTCAGTTCCTTAGGACTGTGTGGCAGACTATTCATCCCACTGTACAGAACTCCACCCTCCAGACAAAGATTTCAGCTGTGTTCTCATGGGCAGAATTCCACGGACCAGTGAATTCCCACTTTCCCAGGGTGAAAACTGGAGGGAATGACTATTTTTCTGGGTCCTAAAATGAGAGCTGCTGATCAATTTCCTTCAAGAAGATATCCAGAAGGATTTATCCTCTTACCAAGATGGAAGTAAAGTACCACCTGAACATTAGGAAATTGTTACTAAAGGGAATTCTAGCACCTGGGCAACTTTTCTTACATTTCAGTATGTAACATTTTGTACTCTTACCTTGGGTCCGGGAACGCCCTGAAGACCCTGTATTTGGGGTGAGAGACAAGATATAAGTAAAGTTTCAGGATGGGCTTTAAACTCCAGGTATCCCAGTGAAGTGCAAGGTTTCACTTTCTGGGGCACAAACCCTCAGCCCAAAGGGCTCTTTATTTGTGTAATGGGCACTTCATGTACTGTTCTCATCTCTAACAAGGAGCCTTTTGCCAAGCACGCCCTGGCAGGGGGCCAGGTGTGC
Organism: Phylloscopus whistleri; assembly: GCA_017589585.1. NCBI lineage: Eukaryota > Metazoa > Chordata > Aves > Passeriformes > Phylloscopidae > Phylloscopus > Phylloscopus whistleri. Next base: position 1,624,027 of record JADMLD010001066.1, on the reverse strand, counting down.
TATTAAGACAATTTCTGCAGTTGATCCCTTTAATCCCATCCATCCCATCTCACTACTGTCTTCCCTTTCATCTCAGACTAACATAACCTTCTTTCTTTGCCCTCCCAGCCCACTGTAGCTCTGATCTACCCTGGGGGTGGGTTTGGAAGTGATACTAAGCATGTTTCCATTTCAACACTGCAGTGGTTCTGGCTGTCTTCTCCACACAGAATCCTCCCCAGCCACTGCCTGCTCTAATCCCATTCCAGTGCCTCGCTCCTCAGGTGAATCACTCAAACTTACTGGGGGTCCTGGAGGGCCTTGGGGTCCAGGGGGCCCAGATATCTGGAAAGCAATGCAAGAGAAGTCACCATCAATGTGCTGCCCTCAGGGGCAAAGTGGAGCTGCTCAGAGGGGACCCAAGACACGGGGTGCAGCAGAGCTCCTCTGCCAGGCTGGGAAACCCGGGCTCCCGCTAAGGACTGCGTTAGGAAGCAGCAGCAACCCGGGACTGAGTGGCTGGGAAGCAGCAGCAGCAGGGCTCAGGGGAGGGTTATGCAAAAGTTGCCAATATTTAAGAGGAGGGAAAGAAAGCAGTGAGGATTTTTCCAAAGAAAGGTCCACTTCCACTACTCTACCACCGTTCCTACAAGGAAGCATAGGGTCAGAGAGCAAAAGACAGGAAAGGTGGTGTCTGGCTCCACACGTGTCAATAGCCTGTGGCACTCTGCTGCAGGGCACTCCGAAGCTAGGGGTGAGCTTTGAGGGGAGAACGGGCAAATTCATGAACACCAAAATCTTCTGGGGAAAACAAAACAAAAAATAGAAGAAAATACATGTGTATTTATACACATATATATTATGCCAGGAAATCCATTTACTGCAAATGCTGAGGAAAGTATTTGTTAAGCTCTCCAAGATCTGTTCTTCCCAAGGCACTCCTTATTGGTTGGTGGTTGTGAGATAAGATTGCTTTGTGCCAGGGAAAGGAGGGCATCGGGAGCCAGAGGTGGCTGTCGATCCAGCCCCACAGCAGGAGGCTTGCTGTCCTCAGCGAAGGGGTGTCACCAGAGGGGGCTGTGCCGGTTTCCAGCAGCACTGCTGCCACATCACCCCTCCCCTACTGCCGAGATCATGAAGGAACACGGGAACAGCAACCTACCGATCCTCCTGGACTTCCTTTGTCGCCAGGCTCCCCGGGCTCACCCTTCTCTCCCTGCACACAACAGCAGAGCCCGTCAGTCTCCCTCCATCGAGGCTGCCTGTGAACCACCCATGTGCTGGCAAGCAGCAGCTCCCCAGGAGAAGTGGGAGCAGACCATGTGTTTCACATTCCCTGCCTGCTGCTGGAGGCCTGACGGATATTCTGTGACACCTAACAAAGGGCTAGGGCTCTGAGGCTCGCAGGACAGTCAGCACTTTGGGAAATGAGCCCTCGTGTGCTGCTCTATGCTATTTTCTCTTTACCAAGCAGGAAAGAGCAGCCTTTTCTTTTCCATTCTTACTGTCAATCCTGGAAGTCCAATGGGCCCTGGCAATCCTGATGGTCCTGGTATCCCTTGGTCACCTCGTTCGCCTTTCTCTCCAGTGGGGCCATCTAGACCCTATATAGATCAAGAAAGATTTGTGGAGTTTTGCACAACTAAGTCAGGCAAACACGTAAGATATCAGTGCAAGAGCCAAGACTGGCTCTGGTCATCCCAAGAGTACTCTGAAAACCCTGGACATCCACCAGGTATCCAGGAAAATGCAGGGCTTCACTAGTATTGGAAGTGGAGGGGCAAATGGCTGAACATCCTTCACTTGGAGGACCAAGTGGATGACCAGTTCCCAGAGTAGGGATGGCGTACTGCTTTCCTGCTTCCAGGTTCTGCTCAGGGTTATGCAGTTAGCTGGAGTCCATTCTCACCACAGCCAGCTGTTGAGACAGCAGGAGTTTCATCCTGGTAATCCCACAGAGAGGCAGGAAGTCATTGCATAACCACCCTGAGCAGTGCTGGGGACACAGAAGCTGTGACAGACTGAAGCTGGGAGGCTGGGCACTCTGCCCCAGTTAGTGGCTGGGTTGTGAGGGGTTGCTCCATGCAGCTGCCCTCCCAGGAGGGGGTGTGCTGGTGCCTCAGCCCCCTGGCTCACAGCAGACCTGCCCGCTCGCAGCAGCATTTCCGTGCCAGCAGGACACCAGGCAGCAAGCTGAGGCAGGGACACGGTGCCCAGAGAGCAGGGCAGGCACCCGGGGACAGCCACTCCAGCAAGAGGACAGCACACGTGCCAGGAAGCCAGGGTCTCCCGTACTGTGACACTTCAGGCAACAGCGCCCGCTTTGCAGGGGCTCTGAGGCTCCAAGGCTTTGATTTACTCACCGGTGAGCCCGCTTGTCCCGGCTCTCCCTTGTCGCCCTTTTCTCCTCTGACCCCGGCATGGCCTGGCTCTCCCTTTATTCCAGGAGGTCCATCCTTTCCTGGCAGTCCGTGAGGGCCAGGGGGACCCATTTCTCCAGGCTTGCCACGCGGCCCCTAAATGAAATCCGCAGGACACAAAGTGAAACATTTACAGAGTCAGGCTACCCCTGGCTGGCCCGGAGCCTCTTGCACTGCTCATCCCTTCCCCCACGGCTATGCCCTTTGGAGACAGGACAAAGCAGCACTGCCATGACAAATGTTAGGACATTGACAAGCCGTTAATGCTCCTTTTAGTGAAGCAAAATACTTTTTTCCCTCATGGGAAAAGCAACTGTGTGATGTCAGTGGATGACTCCAGGTAAGACCTCTGAAGGGAAGTGCATCATGCCTTACCTTTTCTCCGTCATGACCTGGAGGACCCGGCAAGCCAATTTCACCCTGAAACACAGAATTGTTACTCTGGCAGTTTGAAAGCAGCTATTCTGACTCCTTCTGTGGGGCACTGGACGAAAAAGGGCAGGCATTGCAGAAATACCTGCACGGACTACTCACAGGGGGAAAAAAAAAAAGGCACAAAAAAATCCAGGTTTTTCCTGTAATCACAAAAAAAAAAAAAAACAAAAAACATGGAAACCCCTGGGTGTTTCTGCAGTCATAAAATTAAAAAATAAAAAAAGGAAACCTCTGTTGAAACATTACATTATGCGACTGCCTGAGAATTTTCCCAATCTCGTTGATCCTGCCAGCCCCAGTGCAGTCATGTAGTCCCCAACCAACACAATCCCACAGTTTGGTTCCCACAAGCTGCTTCCTGAAGCGGAGGACAAGTATAAAGGACCCTTCATCTTTCAGATTAGGCATTATCATTGTTGGAAAAGAGATTTTCAGGATATTGTGTGTGAGGAGGAGTGGCAGAGGACAGCAGGACAGTCTGATAGTACAGGACAGGAAATATAGGAGCACTGGGAAGAGTTGTGGGTGGGAATTCTGCCTGGGGCACGCCTGTGTTTCCCTGAGGTCTGCAAGTGCTGAACTGAGACCATACCTTCTGTCCTGGTGGCCCTGGAGGTCCAGCCACACCTGGACGTCCTGGGGGGCCCTAGATAAAGAAAAAAAAATATTTTGTATTATCAACAGGGTTTGTATTTTCGTGTTTTGAAGCCAAATACCTCTCCTAAGTTTAAGGGGAAATCACAGAGACATATTCCAAGGGATTCCTAAAATCATATTTTGTTGGGAAGATGAGCAATGGAGAGCCCTGAGAGTTGCTCTTCCCTGTTCCTTCTGAGCACTCCCTGTTCTGAGCAGCATGTATGACCTCTTAAAGCAGAGAGATGAAAGTCCTGATTAGAATTCAAGTGCCAAGATCAGAAGGCAAGATGAACACCTCCTGTCAGCTGCCCCAGCTTTCGCTCCCAGTGGCAAAGGCCAAGTGTTTTAGCTGCACCTAAATTGTCAGGCCATTTGCTTAGGATGGGCATATGGCTACTTGTGTAAAACCCCAAAGCATGGACAGGAACTCACCATCAAGGCCAAAGTTCGTATTTCCTAGGAAAAAAAAAAGAAAAAAAAATTAAAATTAGAAAAGAAAACAGCCACTGGAAAACTAAGCTTTTTCCTGGAGTCTGCTTGTTCTCCACTAATGTAACGCTGGCCCAAATCAGCAAGGAGCTTACAAAATTAATAAGAGGAAAAAAAACCAAAACAAAACCTCCAAACTAAAAACTTGCTCCAAGTCCACAGAGCTGTTATTCTACAATTTCTCCATTTTCCCAGTGGAACCCAGACCAGCCCAGAGCTAGGCACAGCCCCTTGCCCACTGCACTTCATCTGCACACGCTTGGGAGGAAGCTTTGGTGACTTCATTCACCACCCACCCCACGTTGTGGGCCCCTCCCAAGGGCATTCATGTGACCTCTGTGTCCAGTGGTGTCAACAGCCCAGCCCAGGCAGGTGCACAGGTATTTACCAAAACACTGCACTCAGTGAGCTGTGGGATGAAGGGGACTATGGCACAACCAAGTGCTGCCCTTTGCTGCTGCTGCTGAGAAAGCAGGTCTACACTGTTCCCTGTCTATATCCCTTGGGAAATAGTAAAACACCCAACAGTCATCTCACAGGACAGGAGGGCAGCTGCTCACCTGGAGAGCTTCACTGATGTTCCCATCATAGTCCACTATTTCATCCTTCCCAGGCTCTCCTTTGGGACCCTGCAAAATAAATACCAAGTCTTCAGCCAGGGGCTGGGATTGCCCTTCCCTCAGGGTGTTCAGAGCTGTGGTTCACTCTAAAAAAGGGGGCTCAGAGGGGCCCATTTCACAAGTGTCCAGTTTTTCATTTATTAAAGGAAGCCTCTGCAGTGCAGGAGATTCTACAGAATTGTAGCCAGCCCAGCTCAGATGACCATGTCATGACCATCAAAGCTGGCAGTCTGGGAAGAGGTGAAGTTGAGGCCAGAATCCAGGAACTGGATTGTTTGACCAGTTGTTATATATGGGCATCCATCCACCCTCTTGTTACCCTTTCCTGGTAGGTCAAGGGCCTGAGTCCACACTGGGACATCCAAACCCACCTCCTCCTGTGAATGACCCACCCTGAGATGGCCTGGGAGAATCTTTTCCTCTAATGAAGGGGTGTGGAGTGGAGTGGAGAACCAGCCCATCTCAACTTAGCCACTGCCCATCTATGAGTACTTTTAGTGACAGCAAGACCCAATCTGGACTTGTCAGTGTGGTGCCACTATCCTTAGACTCCTCTGGAGGGCCAAAACTCTTTGTTAGTGAAGAACACGTACCCTTGGGCCCATGGGTCCCTGGTCTCCTGGTGAACCACGTTCCCCCTGAAACAGGAAGGCCACAGTTTTAGCAAAGCCTGTCCCTTCACTTTCTTGAACTCCAGGGATCATGCTCTGCTGGTTCTCTGGAACAGTCTGGGCTAGACAGCTTGATTTAAAATCCTTCTTTTCAGTTAAGTTTTGTACACATAGGAACAAATCTGCAGCTACTGAACCTCAGAAGCCAGAGCTGGGTTGTGCAAAAGCACTCCGTACCTTTTCTCCCTGTGATCCTGCAGCACCAGGCTGACCAATGTCACCAGCTTCTCCCTGACAGGCAGAGAAAGGGAAAGGGATGGGTTTGTATTGTGTTGAGAGGGTGCAACTTCACTGCTGGCCTCACATTTCCAGGAGGAAGAACTGCAGAACTGCACCAGCCAAGCACCCCTCCTATGCTCCCTTCTCCTCAGGTAGCCCAAATCTCTTGCCACAACTGCCCACCAGGCACCCTTCTGTTCCACCCAGTGCAGAGGGAGTGTTCAGACTGGTGTCTCACAGAGCCTAGAGGGGAGTTATTTGAGCACAAGGAGGGTATTTTCCTTCCAAATACACAGACTCTCTCACCTTCAGAATACAGAACAACAGTACTAAAACACTCTGTAGAACCTGACATCCCTCCAGCAGGTGATCAGAGGCGGGCACAGATGAATACCACCTTTGCTCCTTCCTACAGACCTTGTGCTGGGCACAGTCCCTCACAACACACAACTCCATGAAGGAAAAAATCACTCACCTTTGGTCCAGGGGGTCCAGGCAGACCTGGAGGGCCAGGTTCTCCTTTAGCTCCCACCAAGGCATTCTCAGCAGTTCCTTTCTCTCCCTGTTTGCAAAGAAGAGCAAGCCATGTGTCTCAGTTCAGACTCTGTACTTCTGTAATTTCCCTTACCAATACACTGGCTTAGAGAGACATGGCCAAGACAAGGTCCATCACCTGGACTCTGGATAGCCCAGAGAGGCACTGCTCCAGAGGCAGCAGCTGGCCAGGAGCCAGGACAGCACGGTCTTGCCTGAGGGTCCCTGTGGAGCCCGGCCAGCAGACACAGCCACCCTCATCCCTTGGGCTGCACATGGCAACACAAGGCTGCCTGTGGACAGGCCCCATCCCCCAGCCTCCCTCTGAACACTGTGTTCTTCTGTTGTTGAAACTGAGCTGATGAAACCACCTGACGATGGCTTCTTTTGGAATGTGTCCCTCTGGAGCTGTAGTCACCAACCACTCAGCCCTGTCCTCTGCACAGGGCAGATAATAAGGCAGCAACAGGAAAGCTCTGCCATTACACCCTCATCCCTTCCTGAGATGGCCACTGGGATTCACTGCACTGTCCCCTTTCCCAAAGAAAAAGCACCCTGTGCAAGTCTGATTTTAAAGGTGCTTTTTTCTGTCTGAAAATCTCAGAGCACAGGGGAAAAGCCAGTTTCAGGGCTTAGCTTTATCTGACCTGCCCTGGGTCTCTCTGAGCACAAAGCTACTCCTCCAACTCAGAGCACAGCAGTGCAGCCCCCCAAAAGCCCATCTCCTTATCAACCATGGATCTTGGATCAGGAGGGAGGCTGAAATGCCATGTTACATCTGAGGTCATGCTGTTAAAGGGGAACTACTGGAACACGACTCCATGGTCCTGCTCCCAGGACCACAACCTCCCCCTCACTGCATGAGGGCATGCAATTCCTACAAAAGGGCATCTTTTGTGTGCCTCCCTCACAGCCCTGTCTGAAGATGACATTCAGCTGAGCAGTGCAGAACACGCTGCCACAGTCAGCTAAGAATGTGTGAGCTGTGCACAGGAGGGAGGGAGGAAAAGGGTGAGAATGGCCCCACAAAAAAAAAAAAAAAAAAAAAAAAAAAAAAAAAAAAAAAAAGGGGGAAAAAAAAGAAATTCAGGAAAGAGACAAACCTTTGGGCCAGGGAGTCCAGGAAGCCCAGGGTCACCAGCTCGTCCCTTCTCACCCTGTTGGCAAAGCAGACATGGTCAAGGCTGACTCTGCAGGCTCTCCATCCTGGAGGAGCAGCCAAAGAATAAGCTGCTCCTGGTTTCACACCCTCTTTCCCTTCCCTAGGGATTTTATTTTGGGCACAGACAAGGCATCCTCCTTGAGCAGTACCAACTCAAGACATTACATGTTTTGCCCATCCTTTTGACTATCTCATTGCCATTTCTCCCCAGAGGAATGTGAGTGGGAAAGGGATCCAGGGTCCCCCTGTGTATCCTCCTTATTCCTCTGGTCTGTTAAACACTTTTCCCTGTCACTTCTTTTGCACAGGCTTTCCCTGATCCATATGCCCACAGAAGTTGTTGCCCAGGGTGAATTTTAGTTAGAGTGCAGGACTTTATCCATGCCCTGCTCCTCTTCCCTAGCTCCAAATCCCAGATTCATCATGCTCTCAAAAAAACAACCAAGCAGTGCAGCATCTCAGCTGGCAGCCAAGCCCTGGGACACACACTGGTCATGTAAGCAGTGAAGACACGAGTGGCAAAAATGGCCAAGACAGCAGCTGATGGTGTAAGATGATGCCTAGAGAGCTGCAGGCTGAGCTGTGCGAGGCACCATGGAGCATGGAGGATGCCACAGGCAGTGAGCAATGGAGAGCATCCAGCATTCCCTTGGTGAAGTGGCTTTGCTCAGTTCTCCATGACACCTGGGCCATATTTTGAATATTGGAGCTCAAATACTGGTCTTTATGTCGAAGTTAAGTTCTCTTCAGACCATTCCATCCAGCTCCTAAGCCATGGTTTCCAGTGTCCTGTTTGGGAGTCTGCATTTTGCCAGGACAGAGGGAGATACTGGAGGTTTCTGTTACCCTGAAGGAATGTTTCAAATGCATCACCAGGGAAAGGTGTGTTCTTAGATGCCATCCCCACAGCTCCAAGACTCAGCAACTTGTACAGATTGTACAGAACAATTCAAACCCTCTTTGCCCCCACAGGTGCCCAGCTCTCTCCTGGAGCCATGCTGCTGGCCTGCAGAGGCTGGTGCTGCTCATCAGAGCTCAAGGGCACGCATCTGACATGCAGAGGACTTGCATCAGTGCTCCAGGAACAGACATGCACTGGTGGCTCCCTGGAAAATAATCTACTAGTAGCAATCTTTCTGGCAGGCAATTCTAGAGTGCAGTCACCCCTTTCTCCAAGGTAATTTGGCTTCCAGCCACCTGTAACCCCCCGCTCCCCCCCAGCTTTCTTTTCCTGCCAGAGCATGCACATTGCTAAATTAATGCTTCTCTCCCTGGAAAGAGGGAAAACATTTTCAGGACCTCATACCCAAGGGAAAAGGTTTGGCATTGGAGGTTTTTGTAAAAATATAATTCCTAATCTTGTCCCAGGGCACTGTGAATCCCTGATTCTGCCTTGGTATCCCACTTTCCATTCAAGGGCTGGTTTGAATACACGTGTCCATAAGGACTACTGAAAACATCCTGTGCTGCCAGAACTAGGGTGCAAAGCAGTGGATTTCTTGAGGAAGGAGGTCAGGTTACTGAATCCCTGTTTAGGGTGTTATTTCTGGAGTCAAGAGATGCAGCACTGTCCTTAATCGTTCCCGGGACAAGACTACATCCCAGGCATCTCATGCTGCCCTGCCAGCCCCCACCTCCTGCAAGGGGGAGCACGCAAACACACTTCACCAAGGGGGCAAGAGGCAGCACAGGACACATAATCCCCCGCAAGCACGGTAAGGCAGCGCACGGCAGGCTCCCGCAGCTCCCGCTCGCAGAGCACAGCGCAGCGCTGCCAGCACACCCAGCCCAAACACGCAATGTCCTACCCGCTGCCCCCTCTTCCCTGGCAAACCTGGGGGGCCCATCCTCCCTGGAACTCCAGAATCTCCCTTGGTGGGGAAGAAAGGAGACAGAGAACGTGTGTGTTACACGGCTGTCACATGCTGTAACATAACCCAGCCAGCACCCAACAACAGGAGCCAGCTGCTCCAAAACCAAGCCGGCTGCTGCGGGATGGAGAGGATGGGGCGCTAGTGCACCGCGCCTGCCTCGGGACTCACACCAGTCACACTGCCCTGAGATGGAGACGGCCCTCTGCAGGGGCATGGGGAGACTTTTGGGGGCACAGTACTGGGAGGCAGAAGCGGGACAAGGGAAGGAAGGGGCAGAGGGAACCTATTCCTAAGCAAAGTGTGCCCTGTGTCTCTTGTGGGATAGGGAGGAAAGGAGGAAGGCAGCTGGAAGGTATTCCCACTGACACAGACATGAGCAGGAGGATGGAAATATTTGCAGTATGGTCCCTCTCTCACTTGGTATCACTGTATCCTACTACCATTTTGCTTAGGGTGGCAGGTGCCATTAGGGCCTGGATTTGGGCAATGGGAAGTACACAGACATTCCTCAGCTCCCTCAGCTGCTCAGGGAAGGGCAAAATACACAAACCAACCAGAAGTGCAGGCTCAGAGCAAAACCTTCTGACGTTACCTTTTCTCCTGGAGTCCCAGGCTCGCCCTGGTGAGAAAGAGACAGGAAAATTGAGTGACAAACCAGGAGAAGAGAGTACAAATCCTCCTAGAGCTTTCAGAGTGGGGAAAAGAACATTCATCTACGGGGGCCTTGAGCTGGTAAGTAAGGGCACAAGAGTGCTTCAGGTGCATATTTTCGTGCCTGGAACTCCTTTTATCTTCATTAGCCAGCTCCCAGGCTGCCGTAAGAAACCATCAACCCTCGGACTCGTGGCTTCCATAGAATGGAGTAACCACCTTGCAGTTCTTGCAGATGTCTAGCAGATACAGAAGAGCAGAGCAAGACAAGACTCATGCGCTGGCACAAAGGAATTTGCCGCTCCTTGCTCTGTTTTCACAGGAGAAGAGCAAGGCTGCGCGTGTAGCTGGGGGAGGCTGTGCTGTGCAGACTCGCTGCCGGGTAGCAGGGTGAGGCCGGAGACAGGTCTGGTACCTCTGCCAAAGGCACGGCAGTTCTGACATTCCCCATCAGTGGGAGCTGTCCGACCATTTTCTAGCGCCCTGCGCTCTCCCAGCTCCAGCCCGTGCCCAACTCAAGGCATTGCAGTGCAAAACTGACCTTCATCCCTGCGGCGGCCATCCCGGGAGCGCCCTGGCAGAGAGAGGAAAGACACCAACACCTTGTTTGAAATGAACCGGACAGACAGTTTTTAAATGAAACAGTATCAGTCAGGTGAAACTACAAATGCAAAAATCCACATCTTTTCCTTTCCACAACTCAGAAGTAGTGCTGGAACAGCACATAGCACACGTCCTCATTCCCTGAGCAGCTGTTCACCTATGGCAGTGGCTCTGGGTTCCAGAAAGCTCATCCAAAGGCAGGCATCATGAGCACAACCCAACCAAGACAAATGGATTTCCACCCCCTCGCCCCCTGGTTTTAGTCCTGCAAGTGAAGCAAAGGCCAACAAGCAGAAGTGTCAAATAACTGAGGAATGCAGAGACAGACCAAGGACCAAACCCCCACTTCAAGGCTTGAGCCCAGACACCTCAGCTCAAGCACCCTGAGAAAGGCCAGCTCACACCCCAGAGCCTTGGCCTTGCTATTCCCCCACAGTCTGTTTCTATCACAGAAGACGAACCCCGCAGTAAAATGTTTCCCAGGAGAGCTCTGAAGCCAGACACCTTAGGGGAAAAACCAGACTTCCAAGCACTGCAATTCAGGTTTCATTGTGCAGTGCAGGGCAAGCCATCACCACAGGACCGTGCAGTGCAGGCTGCCCTGCCATCCGAGGCAGGTGCCTCAGGAGACAGCTGCTCCCACAGGGACTGCCACATTTGCCTCCACACGCTGATGCAAAAAGCAGGTTGTCTCTGTCAACCATCCACTCTGAAATCTCTGTATCCCCTGTGTTAGCATTAGTTAGGTCCTGGTTAGAAAAAGTCCAGTTAAAAGAGCAAATAACTAGGGAGAGGGAAGGGAGTGAAGTGGTGTTAGAAGTTGGGAAATATGAGGGGTTGGGATGTAGCACATGAGGCAGTGAGGAGGACTGGGAGTCAAGTTCAAAGTGAAAAAACCTTGGAAAAGTTCAAACAAGGAAGAATGGGGAGCCAGAGAGCAGCAGGATCATACCTCTCAGCTTTCTGAAACAGAAATCGGGGACAAAAGCTAAAAAACACAAGGACAGAAGATGGAGATCAGGGATTCTATGCAATAAATGGGGAAAAAAGCATTCCAGATTGTCTCGGGGTCAGTAGGTTTTAGCAAATACAGGCTAGAGTCATGAAAGGGATAACATGCAGTAAGTGGCTTTGGTTAGGCCTTCGCAGAGCCTTGGGATGCCTGTTCCTCATTTTTCAGCCTTCGAACAGCAGTGAACACAGATCAGGTTATTTTCTAGTATTTACCCTTAAACTGCAATCCACAGACATGCAGGGCTGCTCACACACTGACCCTGATTCGTTGCTGCTTTAGTCCAGGTTCCCACTTGGGCAGCCCTGCTTACCCCAGCCGGGCTGACACACATGTGCAGAGGTCACCTGGGAACCCGATTTACAAAATGCCAATTCCCTACAAACATCAGCAACTGGCTGCTCCCAAAGCATTCAGATACTGATGTTGCAAGTCAGCATCAGACTGGGCATGCCATTTGCTCTGTAAAACGCTTCTTCCCCCACCACTGCCTTCATAAATTGGGCCCTGTATTTTGCAATTTAGAAGCATAAATAATTCAGCTGAGGACAGTCACTGACTCACAGACACACACACACAAATGCCTGTGCATCAGGGGCAGTCAAGTGCTACGGGTGAGATCAGGCAGACAAGCGTCACTCCTGTGGTTACAAGGTACCTTGGAGCCATGTCTTCCTGGCAGCCCTGGCATGCCTCTCTCCCCCTGGAAGCAGAGCAAGACATACAGAGAAAGACAGCAAGAGACAGGAGATGAGTGCTCCCAGGGCTCCATGAGGAGAGTCCAGTGCACAGGTGATGAGAAACCCTCCTGAGCGAGGTGAGGCAGCGTTTTCCCTACCCCCCTGTCACCGAGCTGACTGCCTTAGCTGGGGCCATTCCCCATCAGTGGCACCTCTCAGGCCTGACAGCAGGATTGTGGCACTGGAGTGCCACAGCCTCTGTACCCTGCTCCCACATCCCACGTCACAGCATGCTGTAGGGCACAGGGAGGCACTCAGCCTGCAGTAACTCTGGGATGAACAAACCTATTTGGAGAGACAGAGAATCCAAGGATTGCCTTGTGCTGTTAGCCTGAACACTGTCTGCCGGTAACTGGAAAATAAAACATCTTCAGGCAGTCTGCATACTGCTGCTGTCATTTTGTTCTGGGTGTTTAGTCCTTGCTTAGAAGGGCTACTTAGCAGGGGTATATGTATGTGCCTTTTTTAAAAAAAAAAAAAAAAAAAAAAAAAAAACCAAAACAAAACAAACATTTTGTAATTACAGCATCCTGTGAACTGTATTTTGTAAAACACCTCCTAACATGATAATATACATGACCTAGTGTGGGTACCCCCTCCCCAACACAGCCTACTTAACCACCCTATTTTCAGCAGTAAGAAAAGTAAAGCAATAATTAGGAGTACTTTGTACTGGAGAACATGGATCGACCTCTCTATGTTCCCCGTCTTTTTCAAGTGAGACCCAGCAGGGAAGACCGATGCTTTCTGCCGGGAGACACCCACCCTGCTTGCAGAGACCATCCCCATAGGGCAGCCCAGCCTGTGACAGCAATTCCCCTTCCCAGAGACTTTCCTGGAAGAACTGCCCGCCTGAAGAGCGGTTTAATTATTTCGCCCTGCAAGAGCAAAGCCCCCTCGGTGAGCGGGAGCACGACAACCCCCACGGGGGCGACTCAGACGCTGTGTTTGCAGCTGACGCTGGCACAGCCCCCGGCACCGGCGGGATCACACGCGCACTAGGGCTAATTAGAGGGGGCAGCAACAAACGGGACTCTGCGCCACTGGAGAAGAGAAAGAAAGCCGGTGGCGGAGAAAAGCAGGAAAAACAACTCTCCGGAACATCTTTAAACCCTTAAGTGTTTGAAAGCCATTGTAGCACAGCGAGTACCCGCCGGGCTGCTCCCTTGGCGATCCCCCGGCACCCTCGGAGCTGCACACGCTGCCGCAGCCGGGCGGCACAGCCGCCCACCAAAAGCAGCGCTGGAACGGCGCAGCAAGTCAGGAGCTGGGTACAAAAGGCAAAAACCATCTAGCACAGCACCCCAGGGGGCTTCAGGAAGGCAAGCAGTATCATCTCCCAGTTCTCCTGAGCTTCACGCTGATTTAGGAAGCATCTCCCTCGTATCTCTGGAAGAGCTAGGCTACACCTCTCCCCTTCACGCAGAAACCTCACACTCCCCTCTCCCTGGTGTGAGCAGCTTTATCTCCACTGGGTGCCAATGATGCCTCACGCTGATCAGCTCATCAGCTGCCAATTAAAGCAGACACCCTTTCTTTTTGCTCTTTGTTGTGAGAGGCAAATTGTCAGGGGGTTATTGAGAAAGGCTGTGGGCACTTTATGGCTCCTTCCTCAGAGCATGAGAAAAAGCCTTAGTCTATGGATCTTTCAGGAAAAAATAGTAAGAAAACATCAGTGAAGCTGAATGTGACAGGCTAGGGGCACTGAGTCAAATGCTCATTCAAGTGGCCCAGGTGATCACACTCACTGCCTAATGACCTTCATGAGACACAGATTTAGGTCCTTCCATGATCAAAGTACAAATGGTGGCCACAGAAAAAAACCAGCTGAGAGACAATCTAGGTGCTGCAACTACTAGTGGGTGGGGAGAGGTGGTTAAATAAACAAGGGGTCTGTGTGATACTAGGAAACCTCTTTAGGCTAGAGATAGTCTTTACTGCCAGCCAAAGCAGTGATATTCCATGCAAAACTGGGCACTACAGCTAACCTATGAATCATAGTCTTTGTTCAGGGCTCCTCAAGGCAAAGAGAAGGTAAAATCTAGTCTAGGTAATTGGATCCAAAGCTGGAAGATTTGAAAGGCTTCCAGAATCCCAATCAATCATCCTAGGTGGGAGGATAACAGAAAGAAGCAATTTCCAAAGACAACAAATGCACGTGCTGTTGGATGCTCAGGAGCTGCTACTGGGTGAGGTCTGGCTGCTGATTTAAGAATGTGTCTGCACTTCCCTTTTAACTCCTCTGAGCAAAAAGAAAGGAAGTCAAGAGAAAAGTGACCTTGACAATAACAAATGATAGTCTGTGTGTGAAAGAAACTGCTGCTTTGGAGCTGCAGAGGTGCCTCTTTGGGGCTGCAATTTAGTATCACAAAAAGTGTGGTGGATTTCATCTCTGCTCTTCCTGAAGTGGAGTGAATAAGGGATAAATGAAGGGCCAAGTAGCAAGACCCATGTCTCCAGGGTAGCCCCAAGTCAGGGAAGGCTCTCACCCTCTGGATGACCCTGAGACTTGACTGCAATACCTGGAGACTTCCCCTTTGCCAGAACTCACATGAAGAGCTGGCTTGTCCTTGCACATGGGCGTGAGCAAAGCAGGTGTTCCAATGCTAGCAGTGAAACATGGGAGTTTAAGCAAGGGCAAAACACAGCTTCTCCTTTCAGCCTTTTCTCCCTCCCAGCCCACACTGCCTTCAGTCCTTCAGTTCAGCTTAATGGGAGACCTGTTGTCAAGAGAGCAGCAAACTCCAAGCCCTCAAAACACATCAGTTCTGGGTGCAATTCCACCCTCATTCACACTGGCACAAACAGGAGCAGTACGTTTGTGCTTGATAGAATTACACCGGTGTGGAGATGGACAAAGGGAACCTTTGGACTCTACATGCACTGTAGTATTTCTGAGGAGGTAATGTTTTCTCGTAGGAAGACAATCACTGCTGCTCTATTCAGCTATGAACCCAGAGCCCACATTCCCAAAGAACATTTCTTTAAACTCCAAGTAACACATCCTTGGTAAGCTCTGAAGGGGCCTTTTCTCTCTTCAAACAGTAATCCACCCAGATGGAAAAGATATAGAAAGTGTATGTGCTGCATGAGAAATGAGCTGCATGCCACACACTAAATACTTGAAATGTACGTGTCACAGTTAATGCCTTTCCAAATATTACAGGACCAGTCTTTCCTCACGATGTCTAAGATGTATGGCATGACACAGTGTGCTCTGACTGCCATGAACACTTGCCAAACTTGTAATGTTTTAAGCACGGTCTGCATTGAGTAATATACTTTAAATATATGGGTACAGTAAATTTCAGTCAAATAGATAACATCTGGGCAGAGACCATATGAGCCTGTAAAAAGTGTCCAGAAACAGACAGAAAAGCTGGTGCCAAACCTCAGCCTGAGTCGAGGAGTTTGAGTGGATTTGATGCGTCAGCTAACCAGATTTTATGAGGAAACCCCAACCTAGCCCATCAAACAGGGAGATGTAACAAATCACCAGCAAGCTTCATAGTCCGAGAAACGTCTTTGGTAAGAATCGAATTCCACTGAACGGATAGAGGCTGCATTTACTGCCTGAGGTCGGAGTGCCTGTCTGTGGTTAATCAGAGCACAGATGTGTACTCCATCAAATACCCCACAGAGCTGCCTTGGACCCAACTTCCCCTTACAATCCGTCAGCCCAAGGAGCAGTGTCTCCCAGGTGATCTACTGTGCATTAGAAAAACATACTTGTCATGCCTACCTTTATGCCAGCATCCCCTTTTTCACCCTGCCCAGCAAAGGAGAGAGAAAGGGGGCAAACAGAGAGGGACAGTGAACATAAAGCGAAACCAAGCAAGCAGTTCAATTGTAACAGCAAGAGACAAAGAGAAAGTAGCCAAAAGAGGGGTGTGATAAATGCAGCCCTAGCCCTCTAGTCCTCCTCACAGCAACATGGTACCAGTCAAGCACTGGCTGCAAAGGCAGTTTAGGTCCTTGGAGTGGATGCTGGAGGTTGTCCATACTAACACTTTTCTACATGGTAAGGGTGTAGAAACCATTAAAACATTTCATGGTCCGGAGCACCCTCATTTTCACAGCCCTGGTGCAAAAGCCTCTAAAGGCTGGGTCATTTTTATTCTTTAAAGGGGGATTGTGTAGTTCCTGGTTCAGGACAGCATGGAATCACCTTGGCTGACAATTGCCCAGATTCTTCACACAGGAGCAAGTGTCCCTGGCTACGTGGTTCATTCCAGGCTCTAGGGAACTGTCTCCAGCCCCTGGCCTTTGATATCATTTAGGACAGGCTTGTGCCACTTATCTGTCCCTGAGAGGTGCCCCCACTGATTCAAGGTTAAGGGTTACCTTGGGGCCAGAGGCTCCAGGGAGGCCATGGGCACCGGGCAGGCCTGACTCGCCCACCTCGCCCTGAGGAAGAGAAGAAAGAAAACAGCGGAAGAAGCAAACAGACCAGCAAGAAAAGGAGCTGTGGGTTGCCAGAAAGGTCAGCAGAGGTGTGAGAGGGATGTCCTACACTGAGGTGTCCCACACACACCAACCTACCCTTGGGTCTCTGGGAGAGGAGCACCACTCTGCATCAAGAAAGATAGTCAGTGTATGAAATGTATGGAGTGCAGGGAGCGGCCCCATGTCCTACATCATATCTGAGTTAACAACTTCCCTCAACATTTAGCCTTTTCCCGTTAGGATTTGGTCCCCTACGTTCATTCATTCATCCATTCCTTCCAGCTTTCCCAGAGAAAGGTCACAGCCTTGGGCTCATCCTTCCAAGATAGGTGCGAGCTCTTTGCTCGGAAGTGAATCAGCCAGACAAGTTGTTTCATGTAAGGGCAGCTGGTAGCAGAGGCCCTCACTGTGAGGTCGCTGCCGAGAGCCGCCCGCCCTGCGCGCGCAGAGCAGGATGGGCTCCTAATGGAAAATCCGACGGTTCACTGGGAGAGGGGGCAATAAATTGTGTCTGTCTGCAGGAGGGGGCTGTGGTCTGCAGGGGCTATAATTTCCACTTCCTGACATAACAAAAACGTCTCAGTTTATACAGAGCTAATTAAAAAGCTCTCAGGTCTCGCCATTTTGCTTGCAGAGCACCCATTAAAAAACGTGGAGATAACAGGGGACATAGGATTCCTTCCTGCTGGGAACATTCACCTTCCCCTTCTCCAGCTGACATGTCTTTAGCAGTATCTCTTCATTCCGTCTCTCCCGTTTGATCTTCCTTTGTGTCCTTCCCCCATCTCTCCTTCTGTCTCTTTATTACACCCTCTGGGCTTGACAATCTTGCTGTTAATCAGCTGCTGCTGAAGGCATTTGGGCATTGCCAGTTTCTGCCTTTTAACCCAGAGCAGGACTGACTCTTTCCTGTATCCCAGGGAGCAATAGCCCTTTCCAGCCTCCCATATGGGTCTGGATGCACAAGAAAGGCATTTCAGCCTGGAAGCGGGTATAGAGAGGCACACACATGCAGGGAGATACTTGTTCCATAGCTGCTGGAGAGTTAAAGATAACTCTGGGCCCAGGCTCTCTTTACACAGGTGACAGCAGGGAATCTGTGGGCCTGTTGCAAACCCAGCAGGAGCAGAGCTCCACAGGAGGCTCCAGCATAGTCCACAGATTTTCAGCCACGATTCCACAAAGCATCAGTGCACTTAATTCATTTAACAACATTGGAGCTTCCCTCCTTACCTTTCTGCCAGGGTATCCTTGAATCCCAGCATCTCCCTGCAAAAGGCAAAAAGACAAAAGTGAGGCTTGGCCTGAGAGGGACAAATCTCTGCCCTGTTTCCTGGGGTATTGCTGGAATGGGAGAGCATTCCATGGGGAAAATTCGCCTTTTGCTCAGAGTGATTCCATTCCTGTCCCTTCAGACCCACAGGTCAGCGTTATCCGCACTGGGCTGAGCCCTGGCAGACAGGTAATGGGTGTCAGCTCTGTGCCTCAACTCCATGGTTTCTATCTCCTCACCCTGGCTGCATATCTCAGATAAAAACAAATTAGGTTGGGTGACTGCAGCTGAAAAACAACAACCACCCCCTCCCTCGCACTTTGGCAAGTGAATAAATGGGAAACGTGGCAGAGTTAACAATAGCATTGCAAAATCCGTTCCTGAAGCACTGGGAAATGCTTTGAGAATGGAAGAAGCCAATAAAGCTGTGTGTGGCAAACAATTTTGCAAGATGGGCTGATGAGGCGTGCCTGGCTCAGTCGAGATGCAACTCAGACGTGTCGCCTGGATGAAACCCATGAGTCAGCACACGGGCTGGGCCCTAGAGGCAATGCTGAGCTGGGTTAGAAATCTCTCTCAGCTATTTGATGTAACCTCTTTACGCCTCCTCCATCCACCAAAATGTACACATCTGTCCTCGTCAGGAGAGTCCATCTCTGTTCATCATCTTTCTACACCTCTAAGTGAGGTGAGATGTCTCACCTTTGGTCCAGGAGGCCCAGGTAAGCCCTGTGGATAAAATCAAAACAGACACTGGGGTTGGAAAGTGCAGACGTTACATGGACAGCAGGGTGATGGGGGGATGCTGGCTGGTTTGATTTGAAACACCCCTTAGAGATTCACACTAGTGAGCTCAAACACCCTCAATCTATTCTTCACATAGTCCATACACCCGAATAAATTCATGCCCATAGTGCTCCACCCCCCCAGGTTTGTTCTTGCTGAATTTGAAGACTAAAAAGCTGCTTTGCCTTATGTAATACGCTCCAGAATCTTTTCTGTTTCTCTGGCTTGCTTGGGGAACTTGTTCCCAGCCCACTGCAGCTCTGCAGTAAATCAGGCCTTTGCAGCTTCCTCTGGCAAACTAAGCAGAGAGAATATATTAACAAACAAACCACTTGTGTCTTTAAATGAGAAATAACCAAACAATTTACCTGATATGAACCATGAAGCATACCAGACATACGTGTGTGTAAATATAAATAAACAAAATATCTATGCAGGAGCTGCCTGTGAGCAGGCAGGAAAGGAAAACTACTCTAGATAAGCTCTGATGCCTGTACCACCCTTGATGTTGCCTGCTTTGGCAATTCAGGTGTTTAGCCATCCTGTCCTTGGCTCCTCAGAGGGCAATGAGGATGCTTACAGGAACCCTGACCCCTGTATTGTGTGTGGAAAGGTGCATTTGCCTCCAGGGATGAGACTTGCTTGTCCTGCTAGCAGGCCTTGAAATCTTTTTGAGATGGAAGCTGCTTTCATTCTCAGTGGCTACAGAGCCAGCATGCCACGTTTGCCCCTGGTACAGAGCTGGTTTCTGGTACCCACCTTTCCATCTCTGCCAGGCTTTCCAGGTTCTCCCACTCTGCCCTGTTACAAGAGAGAGGTACATCAGCAGCATTCTCTGTCCTCTGCCCTGCCATTCAGCAATGGTATTATTTTATAATGGTGCTTCTGTTCCCACCCTCCTTGGCTGCTCGCTAGGACAGGGACAGGACTTCAAAGGGGTGGCAGGGAGCATGACAATTACACCCCACGTGTTACTTCCTCACCAGGGCCATCTGCAGGGGCTGAGGAGGAGGAAATGAGCCTGGCGTCACCCACTGTGTGTCCAGATAGCAGCAGTGCCCAGTTTACATCTCTGCCTTCCCTCTCACTCCCCTCCATCCCTGGAACTTCTTCCTCTCCACACACACACATCCTCTGCAAGCCTCCTGTCCGTGGCTATCTCAGCTTCACTAGAAGCAACAGAGGCCAGAGGAAACAGCCTGTGCCCTAGGGAATGGGGAAGCAGAAGCATTTGGGTTTTGGTAAGGACTTACAGGGGGTCCAATTGGCCCAGGACGTCCTGGGATTCCTTCGGGTCCAGCTGGTCCAGCGGGCCCTGGTGGACCAGGGGGTCCTGGGGGACCTTGGATCCCCGCTTGTCCTTGTTCACCCTGCAGTTTGTAAAACAAGAATTATCAGCAGCCACAGCAAACTCTTCACACCACCACCCTATGGGCCCAAGGTAGGCCAACCTGACTGAAGGAGAGGAGATAGAAGCAAGTCCCAGGTTACTGCCAAGAGAAGTTTCCAAGAGTGATGGAGAGCCCTGCCGAGGACAGCTGGGCTGCCTTGGAAGCAGGAACCAGCACCCAATGTTTTGCAGACATCTGAGGTCACCTGGTCAGAGCTCCCTTCTAAAGGATCTAGTGATGACAGAGCAGTCCAAAGAGACCTTTTTTTTCATTGAGCCAGTCAAGTAAAATTTATGTGTCAAAGACCAACATCTCTTGAGTCTCTGAGGAGGCTTTCCAAAGCACTTGACAGTCACATGTGAAGCAAAGCCTCCTGTGACAACACTGGCACTTCCAGGCAGAGCCACAGTGTCTTACCTCAGCCTGTTTTCCCCCCATACTATATTTGTTGGACAACACTCCCTCTGTTTTGCCAAGGACCAAAAGTAGAAATGCCGCAAACCCAAAAGAAAATAACACGATCATCATGGCATTCCTGGAGCCCACCCAAGGCAGGCCCATGAACACCAGGCAGAGCCTGTTTTTCTAAGATTTAACAAGGCAGTGCATGCTGAGCCACCTGCCATTTTCAGCTCTCTGAAATGGAGCTGTTTGAGCTGGTTCCTCCCCAGGCCCCTCAGTAGCCATTTGGTGGCTGTGGCTCATGCCTCAGCAATGTCATCTGGCCCAAAGGACCTGGATGTGGCATCAAGCAGCTCTGAGGAGACAGCGGGTTGGAAGCACCATGTTTGAATACCAGACTGCTGATCTATAATTGATGAATCCAGCGAGCTCCTAGGGCACTGTAGCACCCATGCTAAGCTGTTCACTTATTAGGCTCACCTCCCTAGATAAACTACCACGAGAGCCTACTGCTAGTGATCCAATTTAAATCTGAAAAACTTTCCTTGGTGGATCCATGGGAAGCTAGAAACCAAACATGGCTGTTTCTAAATTAAAAGTCAATGAGTGTGCAGTTGGGTCTCCCCTGCATTTATCCTCTCTACAGCCTTATACACTGGAGGAAAATGCATGAAATCTGTCCCCTGTGTTCCTACCAAGTGCACTGTTTATCCTGGCTGCCTTTAATAAAACATGCAGATACAGGGATGTTTGCTTTATTTAGAATGATAAATGAAAGTAATAAGCTGCAAATTTCATCCTTACTGCCATAAGCTCTATTTAAAAGAAAATTTCCAACATGTGGGCCAGGCTCACGAGAAGCTCAGTCATGTGTGGAGCAACAGCCCTTTTGCTGTGCCTCACTGCCCAACCCGCAGCCCACACTGGGAACCCTGCTGGGCCAGGCAGGAGGGGGACCCTTGCTTCTCCCCATTTCTAAAGTTGATCTTCATTCATCCTGTGACCCTTGCAAGGGAATGCAGGTTCTTTTCTAAGCTTCCTTATCCTCCATACTCAGTGCTATTCAACTGTCTGGTAAATGGTCTCAGAGCTTGTAAATATGGAAGGTAATTTGGGTCTAATGAAGATGTTGGAAGGACACTGGAATATACTTCTGGATTTCCCCTTGCCTTGACCTCTCCTTCCAGCTTCAATCCCACTGCATCTTACAACACCCCCGGCATGGGTGCATCACGAGAAAGCAAAGGGGACTTTGCCCCTTCACTTTGGCTCTCCCTCCTCTATTCCCACCTCAGATGCTCTCTGCCAGCCCAGTCCATTCTCCAAATTTAGGTCACTAAAGTGCAGCATGGTGCTGGAATGGGGTGCTGGTAGGGGACAGGGAGCTGGGCAGAGCAGGAGCCCTGCCCCAGCACAGGGAGTGGCTGGAAGGAGCTCACCCAAAGTCCCGTTTGCATCACCCTCACTTCGCTGTCTTGGGCACAGCAGGCTTTGTCTAGGCCAGTACCCATCCTTGCAGATCCCTAAACACACAAAGTGTTATTACCACATCATTATAGTCTCATTAATGTGTTCAGCACAAAAGGACCCCCACAGAGCTAAATGGACAGTAAGTCGATACAGTAAGTAGACACAGTAAGTGGGAGATCAGGTGTCATTTTACTCAGTTGTCATTCTATATTTTTAGCTGTCGACTGGAACTATTTTTCAGTTCTTTTAAACACCAGCCAGCCACCCTGACTATGCCCCAGCAATGTAATGCTTGCTAAGCCTCCCCATGGAGGACCCCACTCAGCCCATGCCTCAGCTAAGCCCCAGTCCTTGGGCAAAGCACTCCTGCTGATGTGCTCAGAGTTAGCAGCAGGATTTTCCTCTCTTCCAGGCACTGGTGCTAACATCCATTTTGCAGCCTCACTTTTTTTCTTACTGTTCATACACTGGGCTCCTGGAATTGCCTGGTGCTGGCAGATCTGTAGAAGCAGATCACACCCTTCTGCCTTTAGAGAATGAATATAGCAAAGGCAAAACGGATCATGGCAACACTCTCCGGTGAAGCTTTCCTCTGCGGACAGAGGGAATTTGCAGCCCTGGCTGACGACAGGATGTAGGGCAGCTATTCAAGTTTCCCACTTCATCCTGGAGAGGAACTTCAGCTTTCAAAGCCTTCCCAAGAGGTCAGTCCTTGGCCTGGCTCTCCAGACTGTCACTTTGAAGGGCAAACAGCACAATCCATGGGGCTCTGTGTGGTGCAAATGCTGAATCGATAGAAACCGAACTGAAACCATGGGCTCAAGTGGAAGGGTCAGGATTTGTCCAGTGCTGGGCAAGGACCAGGCACCTCACAGTAAAGGTCTCTTGCATCCTGCAATTCCCTGCTAGCATCCCACTGTCAAGACAGGCAGCAGGGTGACCAAACCCAGCCACTTAATAGAGAGTGCCCAGCACACTTCAGCAGGGTAATTGCAGCAGTTTGTCCACACAGGAAAGCTAATCCCAGTTGATGGAATGAGGGAGTATAAAGTGGGCTCATCAAAAGCCACATGAACTCTGACTATGGACACTCTTATTCACTATTCATATGTCCGTAATTTACTTTATGAATTCATTCCCAAAATAAACTAAGCATGAATTATGGCCCTGGAAACCAAAATAAATGTGTTTACACAAAGATTTAATGCAATTTAATGAAACCATTCTAAGAGCTTATTTAAACACATTTCCCCAAGTGCCTCAGACTAGACTAGCCCTTAAAAGAAGCGTTTGCCTATTCATTCATCTCAGTTAAATTTCACAGACATTAGATGTATTTCAGCAAGAGGCTTCCAACCTCTTCTGGAGATTGAATATGCAGGAACTGACTCCTTAAGGGAGGAGGCTGCTTGTCGACAGCCCCAAGAACAGCTTCATGGCCCATTTCTTTTAGTTCCAAAAACTGGCTTCACTGCATTTCTTTTTAGCAACATTATCACATCAAAGATTTCCTCCGCTTTAAAGAGAGTCCCTCAGCTCTGCCTGAAACTCTTGGAAAGCCCTCTGTAGGAGAAGAAAGACAGGTAGCAAGCTGATTAACTGCAAGCATTGGGATAAGCTCAGAAACAGGCAACAAGGAGGAGAAGTCTACCTGGAAAGTGCGTCTCTTTATGACCGGAGGTGGAGCCAGCCGCACTGAATTGAGGAGAGGCAACAGCTGAAGAAGATCAAACCAGAAGGTCGCGGGGCAAAGGAGGCCATTAGGGCACCGAGAGTCAGAGAGCAGCCAGGGGAGAGAACAGAGAAGAAGGGAACAGAGAGGTTGCCATGAAAATAAAGCCCGGCTCGAGAGCGGCGCAAGGCGGGCGCAGCACAGGTACCTGCGGCAGACCTCTGAGCTCCTCCGTGCTGCTCACAGGGGCACCCACCAGGTGCCAGCCTGGCAGGTGTGGGGGGCCCACTCGCAATCCCAGTGCTCCCACCGCACAGAGCTTTCACTGCTTCCTCTGTTCAGAAACAGAACTTACCCACGGCATTTTTGACTCAGCTCTGCTGATCTCCTTAGGACGTGCTCACTGCAAGACATCCCCTCACTGCCTCTGCCAGGGTGTCCAGTGATGGGAATGTTTCTCTTAACTTCTCAACATCACCAGATTTGGGGCAACTATCAGAATTACAATTTCCTCCAAGTTTTCCAAGTGCAGTTTTCTAGTTCTCTTACAAGAAACCCAGTGTACCTCCAGGTCTCACCCATCCTCCAGGTATGGAAGGGAGTGGAGAAAGGCTAGCTGGGGTCAGCACAGAGGTCCTGGACTGATTCACTTAACTTGGCAGACACAACCACCATGGCCAAGGGAGAAGAGCAGGCCTTGGAGCTGGACGCCTAAGCAGGACATTGCCTTGGCAGCCTGCACTTTGTTTTCCCTTGCTCAACAGTATCATCACCTTCTGACTGCTTATAGCCAGGAATGCTGCCTTAGGGCACAAAGCTGACCCGGACACACAGAAATCAAATGCACTAAAGCTCAGGAGCATTTGTTCATCCTTTTGCTGTATCCAGTTTCCACTTGCATGCACGCTGCTGTCACCCTGGCACCCACCATGCCGGCTCCAGGCCCAGGAATGCTGCTCTGGCCTGATCCACTTTCCTGTTCCTATCAGTTTTCCATTGAAGCTGCTCTTGATTTACACAGGGAGAAGTGAGAGAGCCTTTCTGTGCCTGGGCACAAAAACGTGCCCATGTATGACATTTCCCCACGTGAGCAGTGCACTCAGATACCAGAGGTGTGCCCACAGGTGTCCCACCACAGAAACCATACACTTCCAAGCAGCACATTTTATTCCCTCCAAACATTGTATTTCATGTGTGCAGTGAAAGCAAGGATTCAGTCCTGTTGCAAAGAGAAGTGGTAATCCAATTTTGCAACATCATGATCAGGTGGTTGTGTTCAAATGCACTGATCCAGACAGCCACAAGCTATCACTGCAAAAGCAGTGCTGCTGGAAATTCAGCTTGGCTGATTTTATCCGAAGGCAAACCTCCCCTTTCTAAAAGACAGTGCAGGAGGCCTCTTAGCTCAGGAAAGCCAGCTAAGCTGGCTTTGCCTGGCTGCTGAAGGGTATATGAAATATTACACAGCTTACAGGGAAGCTGAGGGAGGATGCTGGAAAGGATAAGAAGGAAAATGGAGAGAACCAGTCCTGAAAACAGCCAAGGCAAGACCCTGCAATGGATTCAGGTGCAAGTGGGAGAGTTTAGAGAAGAAATCTGAAGGCACATCCACCCAGCTCCTGCTCTGCTTCCCCTGTGTTCCAATGGGAAGTTTTTTTTCAGAAGGCAGTGTGCAATATTGGATCTGCACCCTCGAGCCTTTGCATCAGGACTGGCTCCCTTCAGACTGCTACCCACAAACCTTCAGCGTAAGGATCTGGTTAGAGCGCAGGGCTGCAAGTGTGGTACTTAGGTACTCCTGGGGAACAGTGAACACACACGAGACAAACGGGGTCAGTTAGACAAACAGCATTTCTGAGAGCACGGCTGCTCCCCCCATTTCCCTGAGTGGCACTTTGCAGCAGCTTGAGTGGCCCTCTCACCCTGAATGGACAGCCCCAGTGCATGGGGTCATCCCTCACAGCAGCGCAGGCCACACAGACTCATACAGACAAAAAAATAGGAAACTACAACAAGAGCCAAGGCACATATCCTAACCTTCTACTTCCTTCCTAAGAAAACAAATATGAAACAAAACTGAAACAACATCCCCGGCTTGTCAGGATGCTGGTTTTCATTTCCTCACCCAGAACATCTGACAAAGAACCTTATCAAACAGAAAAGCAAGAATAAATTGCAATTTGGTGAGCAGTGTCGCATTTTTGCAACAAGGCCCATCCTAAATTTCATGCAGGGAGGAAGAAAGAGAACTGCATCTCTGCTGGCTGGTCAGTGCCTCTTGACTCCCTGAACTTGCAGCTCAGGACAGCCTGTCCTTGAGTTGATCTGAGGACAGCCACCCTTCCCGTGAGTATGTCTCAGCCTTAAACAGCTCATGGGCTTTTTATAATGTTGAGCTTGGTGCCTCATGAGACCTAAAGGATCTCCGTGAGAGGCAAGGAAACACTGCCAGGATGTGAGGCTTTGTACCCACCCTTCTCCCGCTGTCACAGCCCTGCAGCTCGTCAGTCACTCCACAACCCTGACCCACCAAACCAGTGTGCCTCTGCCCCCAGGCCTGAGCCCAGGCTATTTCCAGGGATGCACCAGCTCCCTTCCCAGTGTTGCTTTGGGTCCTGCCACTGCTTTTCACCTTGAGCACTGGGGGCAGTCAGAGCCAAGGGCTGTAACAGGAACTCAGGACACTGCTCGGGTGACCAGTGTTGTTGGCTTCTTTTTAACATAACAATCTAGTGAGCCGGCCCACTAAATAAACACAGCTGACCGGCTGTTATTGCTGTGGCACTGGCACTTACCCACGGCCCCCTTCTCCCTTGCTGCCAGCCCAGCTCTCTCTCCAGTGCCTCTGCTGCTCCAACCCTGCTCCCTCCGGGCCAGGGACCAGAGCCCAGCTAATTATCCAGAGGCCCATCAAAAATAAACAGAAAGCTCTTAAGCTTGTCTCCCTGTACACCCAGATTACAAGTTCCAGCCACTTCATATGATGTCGTTCCAATGCATTTCCAGTGGATTTTCAGCACTCTGGTTGTTTTTAGAACTGGTTAAATCCCCTCAAACCCCATGATGTTCTCTCTCCACTCTTGGCTGCAGCACATGCTGGCCAGGCCAAGATGAAGGGGCAGGTGGGGCAACATCCTGGCTTTCATTAAACAGTTGCTGGCATCAACCCTCCCACTTAGCCTCTTCCTTGTGGGCAGAAAGTCCATCAGGCTTGGGGACCAGCATGGGGACCATCTTGCTGGGGACCTGACAGACCACCATGGCCAGGAGATGCAGGGTTACCCTCAGGCAGGGAGCACAACCCTTCCCCTTGTCTCTATGCAGGGATGACACCAGCATGAGGGAGAAGAAAAAGGGAGGAGTGATGATAGAGTTTTCCCCAGGTCTTCAAACCCCACACTGCTCCTGGCCACACAATCAGAGCAGAGGCTGTGGAAGCAGCATGAAGCCAGTGCAGCAGCTCAAGGCGTGAGCGGGTGACCTCTACTCCTCCAGAACCCCCAGGTTTCACTGGGGTTTGGGGTGAGGACGTAGACCTTCCCCTCTCACAAAGCACAGGAGGATCTCCGGGAAGCAAAACTGACAGCGGCTATCTAGGGGTCAGCTCTGTTGGGCAGGAACATCCCTCCTGGAAAACCGTATCTGCTGCTTTTCTGCGAAACACATCCATCAGCCAAGCACTGCCCTGGGGGCCCGGATGACGCGTCTTGTTAATGAAACCATCTCTACTTCCAACAAAAAGCCATTCAAAGGAAGGAGGATTAACATGCAGGAAGGCACGGGACAGAGGATAATAACGCTAATGACTTACCCTGTGCGGGTACTCTGCACACTGACCCTGGGAACGAAGGGGATTAAAAAGGAAAGAGTTTAAACCACAAACAGAGACGACCAAAATAACCACGCAGGGTCAGATCCAGAAGGTGTAAATCATTGCGACTGCATCAAACTCAATGCAGTTATGCCAATTTGCACCCAATAAGCACCCTGCCTCCTGTCTCCCATCCCCTGAGCCCTCTGCTCTTAGTACTCCTCACTCACAGTCAGATCAAGGAGCCCCAAGTCCACCAAGTTCCTTCCTCTCTTTTAATTTTTAACAAGGCCTCACTGAAATTACCTTCTCTCCTTTTTGTCCTGGGAGTCCCTATAAAAGAAAAGTGATCAAAAAAGGCCTCAGTAAATGCAGGAGTTCAGTGAATGCAAGGGGAAAGGGATTAGGGGGAGAGATGGGATAGGGATGAGATACTTACGGGTTCTCCCCTGGGACCTGCAGCACCCTTTAAAGAAACACAGAATTTAACATGGGATGCTTTTCCATTTACAGTGACAAAAAAGACCAGCGTATGGCGTAGGTGAAAAACTGAGCTCTTAAAAACAATTGTGAAGAAAATTCCCAAGAGAGATCCGGGTTCCCTTTGTTACTCTGGAGGAGTGAAAATGCACACATGCTCTGGCTGCACCACAGGGGGGAAATATTAAAAGGAGAGGGGGAAAATCATTGGGAAAACACACCCTTATTGTTCCCAGGACCTCAGCTGACAGCGCGTCTCCTCTGCTACAGCGCACTGGGATGGAACCAGAAGCAGCCAGGACTGAAGCCTGAGCTGGGATTGCACAACAGGGGAGTGGGGAAGGGGGATCTTCAACATGTGCTTGCCAGAGGGCTATACTGACACTCAGGCTCAAAAGACAGAATTACAGAATTAGCAGAAGAAAACATTCAACACTTTAGTGAGCGAAGGTGACTACAGAGCCTCTCTCGTCATACTCATATTTGGGATTTCATCATCAGAGATGTCAAGAGGAACAAGACAGCATTTGGGCTTCCATAAAGTGCAGTCTAAGTTTATCATTTTCAACCAAAAGCATTTTAGTATTGCTTTAGATGCACATATGAGACAGAGCTTCAAGGGGGCAGGGGAGGAACCACATTTAATACAAAAAATATGCTTTTTTTGGTTGTTGTTAGATAAGCTGAAAGCTGCCAGACTGGTTTTCAGAAATCTTTCCATCAACTTTTACTTGTCCTATGAGGCCAGCCACAAAAAATGTCAGCTCCCAGAATATATTTAAAGAACATAATTGCTAACTGCAAGGAAAACACATCCCATGCGTAACTAGAGAGTTGCTGTTGTGACATGATGAATGTGATAGCCATAATGCAAAAATTACAGACATGCATCCCAGCACTGCTATTATGAAGTTACAGAATTAGGGATGCAGCTAGTGATCAGCTGAAAGTAAGATTGCTACCCAGCCCATGAGCTTGTTTCCAGCTGAGGCACATCATTTCAAACCAACCCACCACCCGCAGACAAACATATGTAATTTTACCATCTCTCCCTTCTGTCCAGGATGGCCCTGCCAAAGAAAAGAAACACATATCAGCTTTGGCCACTGCAGAATCTAGATGATGTTGATTTAACAGCTTCTGCTGAGTGAAGTGTGTGCCCCCAGAGCAGTACAAGAAAGGTGCTGCTGCATCTCTCTTGGTGGTGACATTCCTCATGGCAAAAACAGGATCCTGCTGCAGGAAATTAGAAGCCAGGGGTGTGTGCTACCAGCTCCTTCTACATAACAGCACTGGAGGAGTGTAGTGGGGAGCCTGGCTACATGGCTGCTACAGGGAGCTATGGGTTTCATGTCCACTGGGTTCATGGGGAAGTAGCTCATTTGTACCCAGCTCTCTGAAGGATGGGAAGAACTTGGGTTTCTACTGCAAATCTCTAAGAATAGTATGGAGATCTCACACAGAGGTCTATAGGATCCTTCCCTCCTCTACTGCAGCTCTTTTCGGCCCTGCAGCAGAGAAGGAAGCTGTTGGCTAAGGCAGAGGGCTGATACCTCGGGGATCTGCTCTGCCTGTCTGATTCTGGGTGGGAATGCCTGCTAAGGCTTTCCCTGCAGCAGCCAGGCTGCACTTGTGAACTGCTATTTTATAAATTTACCTAGAAAGGAATAGGCCAAGCTCTGCCTCCCTTAATCTCCTGACTCCTGCATCTCCCCCAAGGCATCTGTGGCATCCTCCTGCCTGCCAACCTCCTAATTTTCTTTTAATCCATGCATGTGCATGGCATTGCAAAACAATCCCCTTAAAACATACGGTGTAAGACAGGCTGGCAGCACAGTGGGACCCAGCAGGAGGCAGGGCAGGATCCTGCAGAGTTCTTTGCTTACCGGTTTGCCGTCCAAGCCAATAGGGCCCTGAAATAAAAGATGAAAAATGATGAGAAATGCTTTCCCCAGGGTGTCTGTCCATCTGCCCCAGGAAGCACTATGTGCCACGAGACTGCATGGGCTGGGGTGACGTGAGGTGACTCCCTGCCCTCCTGTTGAGTCCTGGCAGGTCCCTGGCCCACTGAGTATCAGCCCAGATTTCAAACTGCTTCAGCAGGGACCTGCTCACTGTCAGCACGTTTCAGCAGCAATGCTGGACACAGGACTAGAAGCAAGGAGGGATTCATAGCCAATTTGCAAAAAAAAAACCATCTCAGAATTTAATATTTTACAGTGTTTGGTAAACTAGTTGAATATCAGCAGTTTTCTCCAGACTTTGATTTACAAGGGCACCCACCTTTGGGGGAAGAGGAATTTTTTGCAAATGACAGAATAATAAAAGTGTCCCAGGGAAGAGGTGACATAGAGCTCAGCACATGCTGAAGGTACTGTTTGATGAGAAACAGACTCTGCAGAGCTGTCCCACCCAGCACTTTCTCATGAGCTGGGCCCATTTGTTTTCTGCTCCTCCAAAAGCCAAAGACCACAAGGGCCTGGAGAGATTTGCTTCTCCTCAGCCCAGGGGCAGCTCACAGCCCCCCTTTTCACAACGGGCAGAGCTGTGGAGCCCAGTCAAAGGCTGCCAATTCCTCCCATTTTCCAGGCTGAGAGTCTCCCCCGCAGCCCTGCTCTGGCACATCCAGTGTCCTGGAGCAGCAGCTGAGCTGCCTGGTGGGAGCAGGGATGTGGGGGGTGTTTGTGTTTGCCTCAGGCTTCCTAGTTGTCCAGGGTAAATGCATATGAATAAATAGCAACTGTTTGAGTTCTTCAGCAGCCTCAGTGCTTCAGAGAGTGCTGCCAGCAACTGTAGGATTGAAATGAAATATGCTTTGTCCTCTCCTGGGCATTATCTCTGTTCCCTTGCAACTGTGCTGGAGAAGAATTCCCCCTCACGTCTTATGTCCTTTCCCTTTGGCATGACCAGGGTGTTCAGCCTAGCTGAACAGTTCCTAGCTGACCCTCAACAGGCAGGGCCCTTTTTGGATCCCAGGCATTTACTGGTATTGGAGTATCACCTAAAAACTCAATTAAAGTTGGAATGTCCCCTACCTAGGGGTTGTTTCTTTGTTTGGGATAGGGGTATTTCTTATGTTGGTTTTCTTTTACTGAACAGATCTGGCTTTATCTATGTTATTTTAACACTTGGGTTTTTTTGGTTTTTTGGTTTTTTTTTAAATTAATTTCCTTCCAGGGCTGTGTGGTTTGGTTTGTTGGTTTGCTTTTGTTTTCTTTTTTTTCCTCCCCAAGTATCGTTTAAATAAAAAAAAAAAAAAAAAAAAAAAAAAAAAAAAAAAAAAAAAAAAAGAAGCAGAAAAACAAATGAAGAAAAAATTGCTTTTTCCAGTGATATCAGATCAGGTAATTGGTTTCAGGAAGAAATGATGAGATACAGCAAGCACTTATGAGGCTTCCTAGTAATATCACACATCCGTACCTCATAAATTAAGAGTTACACTTACCGGGAATCCAGGAAAACCTCTTGTTCCAGGCTGTCCCTGGGAAGGATGAAACAGAGACAGCAGTTTGGAGGAACTGAAATGAATTTTGATGGATCCTAAGTTCTCTCTACAGAGCCTTTCCTCCTGCCTCTGACCAATTATCCTACAGCTCTCTGAAGAGATACCCAATTCCCCTCCAAGGGGAAAGTGTCTTGGGAAGGAGGGGAAATCTCTCCTCCCCACTCCAATTTGCACAGGGCCAAGAAAATGCTGGAGCAGCTCCAGTTTGGATTGCAAGCAGTTTCCTTGAAGTTTCTACATTAATTAAATGGGTGTCCCTAGCCCATATGTTAAGCTTTTGGAGTATATTCCAGAGGCTGAGCTCATTTTATGGCAATTCTTGCTGCCATAAACCTGAGATGTTTAATGCAGGGTGCTGTTCTGTGCTAGACAAGTCTTGCAGGTCACTGATGTCTAAATACAACCATCCCTCTCCTCCTCCTCCTCCCCTCATCTTATGTTCCAGCTCATTCATTTTCCTCACAAATAATTCTGGAGATGATTTTTTTTTCTCTTCTGGTTTTTATTTTTTGTGGGGTTTTTTGTTTTGTTTTGGGTTGGGGTTTTTTGGTGGGTTTTGTTCTGTTGTTTTGGTTTGGTTTTTTATCCTCTGAGAGCTAAGACAAAAAGGAGAGTTAGGCTGTGTGATGAGAGGAACATGAGCACCAAGACTTTTCCCCCCACTCCTTCCTGGCTAGCTAGCTATGGCTACCAGTTTGGGATCAGGTACAGCAAACACCGGCCTGGGATGTTTTTGGCAGCTTCTTCATCCCCTACTTAAGAACACCAAAAAAAGAGATGTCCTGGCTGTTAATTTTTCATAGTTCTTTGATTTTGGGGGCCTGTGACATCCCAGGTCACAGTTACAGTAGCTTTGTTGGTACCCAGGAAAGATAGCACTTCACTTAAGGATTTTGCAGTCTGTTTCCCAAAAAAAGTATGAGCCAGGTCAGGAAGCACATGGTCCATTTGGCCCAGACTTCAGCAGATCTTGAAGCACACTCATGTAGATAGAAACAGCCAGATGAGGTAAATCCTGTGCCACGCTCGTCAAGCAACCACTATGGTATATTTTGCCTACTCTGAAAGCCGTGCTATGATGCCAAAATGCCCAGCTTCCTTATGTGTTCTCTCATTTGGGGGAAAAAATGCTTTCTTCAGCAATGTGAGCTACCATGACTGGACTGCTGGAGTCCCACAGGGTTTTCCTAGGAAAGAGCTGGGCATAAACAGGGTGCATCTCTACCTTAAGTAGAGTGATCCCATGTGGTGCTGAGGGAAGGGAAAGAGAAGGAGGGGATGGGTCTCCTGGGCTATAAGGCTGAGGTTCGCCACCGTGAAGCAACAACAATCCTTTGAGAGACCTCAGTGCTACACTGATAGGGAAAACCTTCACCTTCATGTAACATCACCAGCCACCCTTTGTCTGCAGAGAGACTCAGTGAAGGCTTACCCCTGCAGAGGATGGGCCCAAACAGCCTCTTGGCAGGGTTTGAGGGATGCCCCCACCACAAAATCCCTCACGGTCACACTGAAGAGTTCTGGTTTTGTACGCATTGCTAGCAGGACCTAATCACATTCACACTGTTTCTGTAGTTCTGCAAAGTTGAACTTGGTCAGCTTTGCTTTGCAAGATACACACAAAACCACCTGGCCCTGTTGGCCTGTGACCAGAAGGGAAGATAGGCTATAAATTAAAGGATCTGTCCACCGCTGGCTTCTGAAAAGGCAAGAAGCAAGAAGAGCCTAGCCAGAATTCATTAATTTTGGTTCCCTGTTGGACACCTCCCTGACAAAAAGTGCTAAAAAAAGAATTAGGGAGAAAAACCTGGAAATGGTGCAATTTGGCTTCCTCTGTAGACTGCAGACTGTTGCCTCTTTCTCCTTGGAGGACAACAGAATGATTTGCACTGTATCACGCCAAGACAACAGTTCAGCAGCGAGCGAGTCCAAGAGACTGTTTTTGTTGGGTGGCTGGTTTTCCTTGTCTCCTTTTTAAAATGTTGATTGTATGAAGTATGTAATCCCCAGAGCTGCCAAATCATGGAGGCCGTCTGTTTCTGCCACTATCTGCTCACTGTCCCTCTCTGGCCAGGAGTTAAGCAGCTCTGAGCTCAAGCAAAAACTTTAACCTCCAAACAAAAATCTGGAAACTATTTGTCATCCCACATCTTTCCGAGTGGCCCCTTGGCCAGGGTTTCCGTGTTTGTCTTCAGTGCTCAGCCATCCTTTTGACCTATCACCAGCTCCCCAGGAAACTGGATCATCTTCACAGTAGGCTTTGCAGGGGGAAAGTGTGGAATTAGGCCAGTCCTGGCACCCCAGGCCTTTGATTGGTGTAGGCAAAACCCCGTTTTAGATACCATTTGCCATCTAATCTTTCTGCTGCTTTAAAGATGCAACATGTTCTGCACTCTTCCAAACAGCAGCAAAGGCAGCAGCACCAAAGCAGACAAAATTGTCCTGCAGCCCAGGCACGTGTCCTTCAAGAAAACTGTCTCCTTTGCAGGACCTACATGGACAGGAACTAATGGCTTTTCTCTCTGATTACTATAATTACACTGTTCAGAAGGCTGAGAGCCAGAGCTTGTGAGAAACAGCAAAAGCAACGGGGCGCTTACCCTCCAAAATCTGCTGTTTGTGGAGCAGGGTGGTCTAGCTCAGGCCCTGGCTTGAGAGACTTGCCAGCCCTTCTTCCTTGCCTGGACACGTGGCCAGGGACCATCTGCTAGGCATAAAACACTTGGGGAGACCATTTGGGTCCTGGGCTTTGGTTCTGTCGCTTCTCAAACTCCAGCATCCCCGGCAGGTGGGCCTGGGGACCGGCAAAGCTGTTTTTTATTAGAAACACTTGTCATGGGGCTTTTGGGAAGTTAATTGGAAAGCCAGATGTAGCCAAGTGTTTGCACTGCCTAGGTCTCTCTCACTTGACCTCCACTGTGAAACAAAGGTTGCCAGCAGCCCATCCTCTCTGCAGGTCAAGGACGGTGCTCTTCACAGGTTAATCAAAATCGGAAGTGCTCACTGGGAGGGAGAGAATTGAATCTCCAGGTGTTTTTTCATGGAAATCTCTGGTGGAGGCTGTGCAGGGATGAAGTGGAGAGGTCTGGCTGCACCAGCACAAAAGCAGAGGCTTGATGGCTGAACCACAGTGCGAGAAGCATCCAGCATTTAGGGCACGTAAACACTCCCACCCTTCATCTTGGTCTTTTTTTATGACCCTGTCCTTGCAAAAAAGTTTTGTCTGTCTGACTTGTTGCACCTTGTAGAGACTTTTACTGGAAGAGGGTGCAAATTCCTGTCTTTTCTCAGCCAGATAAGCAGTAACCATGCTGACAAAGAGCTTCCAAGATTTTGGGTACATGACAAAGACCTCTGCACTACCCTCTGTCTTTATGAGCTCCCCGGTCACTGGCTTAGCTCTGATCCTGCTCTTCAGTAAAATCGGGGGCTTGTTCCCTGCTGATTAAGCCAAAGGCTGAAGTCAGCCAGGCAAAGGGCAAATTTTCTCCAAAAGTGATAGTGGCCCTGTTGCAAAAAGGAAATGCAATCTTCCTTTTCAATGTGGGAATTTGGTTTCCTTGCCAAGGGAAGGCTTCCTCATTTGTTCTACAATATGAACTATAATTTCATTATATATAGTATATAATAGCAGTATGAAACCAAGGCTGGCTCAAGATGGGAACCACATTATACAGGGGTTTTTGCTCTTTCCAGCTGATTCTGAGTCTTAATGCCCCTCCTAAGTCTTTCCCAGTAACCTGCCCACATCCTGCATCAGACAAAAATAGAGAGAAAAGCCACTTACGGGTGGACCGCGGGGCCCGATGATCGACATGCCGGCTTCTCCTGGAGCACCCTGCAGAGAGACAAAGAGGAAAAGGGGTGAGAATAGGAGAGGAAAGCACAAAGACAACTATATTCCTGTCAAGACTGGGGTTAAATGAGGGTGCCTTAGGTGTGAGATCTTCAGGGCTTACGGGGCAGCTGCTGTTCTGGCCTCCCCCAGCTCCTGCCTGACACTTTGGGAGAAAAGATGTCCTTGATTGCTGCTCAGATGTGCCAGAAAGTGGAAGCTGCACAGCAAGGAGAAGTATAAACACATAAAACACTTTCTGGCAAAACAGAGGTTCTGCCCCATTGCAAGTGTGAAAGATGGCCTGAAACTCTTTCTATTTCCTTCCTGCGAGTTCCAGGAGGATTGTGTCCTGCAGAAGAAAGGAAAAGAGGGATGTGCTGGGCTCCAGGAAAATGGGAGCTGTGGGCAGCTTATTTGGTTGCCTGCAGAAATGCCTCGCTTGAGTACTTCTCAAACTCAGTTGAGATGTGGATGAAAACAAAGCAAAGTGCTTGCTGGAAAAAGAAAAAAGCTGCCCCTCCAACTCCTAGCCACCCACAGCGTGTGATGGGCAGGACATGTCACTCTCTTTTGGAAACATGGTGTATTCCTGAGAGGCAGCTCCAGAAGTGCCCAGGGCTGAGGAGCTTTGGGATAGAGCATCCCATAAGCCAAGCAGCCTGCAAAGAAAGCAAAGCACTCTGCAAAACAAAGCTATGGACTGCTGAAGACTTAGGGATCTCATGGAGGGCTTTGGGGAAGCAGGGGCAATTAGGAGTGAGTTCTTTCCATTGTTTGTTTGTCTCTATCTGCTGTCCCTTCACGAAAACTTTGGCCAGAAACAAATGCAAGGATATGCAGAGAAAAAAGCAGAATGGCTTCGGGTGGGAAATTCTGGTCTGTTGGATAATGTTGGTTGGCTCCAATGAGCAAACAGTGAACACAAGGATGAAGAAGCTCTATCCTACTTTACCCTTCCTTGTTGTGTTTTTCTCTTTATCTATTATGAAGAGGAGCAAAAGGGTCTGGTATGGTACTGCATAGATGACCCTCCTTGTCAGGTACATATCCATCCCTTTCTAAATTTCTACATATTGTTATTCAGTTATTCACGAATCCCAAACACCTCCATATCCCTGCTCTCACAGGTGGGAGGTACTCACAGCTCTGGGGAAAACATACCAGCACTGAAATGCCAAACACTTCAAGATGGGGGCCAGCAGTAGGATTGCTTTGTAAACCAGCACTTCTTTTTGGGTAAATTGCAACTCACTGCATGGCAGTCTGTGAGATGGTGTCCCACAGACTTAAACTACACCATCAGCTTTCCCCAGGAGGAAGAGGTCCCACTGTGTCAGAAACAGGAGTGTGCTGTGCCACTTGTATTCCTTGCTCCCACCTGCACTGGGGATCAGGCTGACCTGGGAGGTAGAGGGGAGCTGCAGGTTTGTTGGGGCAAGCAAAGCTGCCAGAGGGCAGACAGTCAATGGTTAAAATCCAGGAAGCCTTGAGGGAAGCCCTGCATGTGCCCACTGGCTCTTATGCTGTTAGTAAATTGTCATAAACAAGAAACACAGCATCTTTGGAGGCTGACTGGCCTGGAAGGAATTTGGGAAATATACTTGCACTGACACGGAAGATGGGGCAGCCCAGGGGTGTGGAAGCCCAAAGCTGGCTGCAGTGGCCATGACTGTGACAGGGGAGCTTGAGCTGGCCCTAGAAGAGGACAGTTTGGGGGTGCTAGAGGCTGCAAGGAGCTGACTCACCTTCTCTCCAGATTGCCCTTTTAGTCCCTGGGTCAGTGGCAGCCGTCACAGCCACATGCAAGTGGGTGCAGGGAAGAGAGAGAGAAAGGGAGAGAGAGAGACAAACAGGCATCAGCGGCAAAGGCACGCTCTCCTGCCCCACAACCCTGGCTATGGGGCTGGGATGAGCAGGGTGGCCTCAGCTCCTGCCCCAGTCCTCTTCCCCGTCCTCACCATGGGATGCCCGAGCAAGGAGCAGCTCCAAAATACAGCAAAACACAGGCAGGGGATGTCCCCCTTTGCTCAGGGCAGAGTTATTTGGAAGGGGCAGCTGCCAGTGGCAAGCAGGGGTGCGTGTTAGGAAACCCAGGGTTAGCAAGCCCAGCTGGCGCACAAGGTGGCAGCGGGAGACACCCAAACGGGGGGGATGCTGAACCAGAGGAGGGCCTGGATAGTACAGCAGGTGAAATGGAAACACTTCCCCAACATGTATGTGGCTTGCAGGGCTGGTCACCCTGCTGAGACCAGGGGAACCCCTCAGGTGTGGGGCTGAGGGAGAGCAGTTTTGCCCGAACTGACGTGGGATTGTCGTGAAAGACACCTTCCCCCACCCCCAAATCCTGGGGACTGGAGGAGAATGGGAAAGATAAAGCACACAAAAGAGGGTTTGACTTACCGGCCGCCCAGGGATTCCCATCGCACCTTTGTCTCCCTGGCAATTAAGGCAAAAATCAGAGGGAATTGGTAACTAGCCAAAAGCAAGGTTATAAAACAGCACAACTAAACTAAGCCACAGCAGTAGCTTCACACTGTGGTGAAAGGGTGCAGGGATTTTGAGAGGGAGAGAGAGAAAGTTAAAGAGTAAAGTGTGCTTGCGTGTGCCCAAACCTGTCTTTAGGACGTGTGAGCCACCAGTTCATTTCCACATATGACAAACCCACACATCTCACAACAGAAATTACATACAGCAATTTAGGCAGCAAAAGGAGGACAGGAAAAAAAAGTCTCCAGTCAAAAAAAGTACAATCCCTATTTCCAACACTTCATAAAATCCAGGTCTGGGAACTGGCTTCCTGCAGTGGCCAACTGTCATGTTTTTCTCTTTCTTGACCAAAGTCATCTGGGTGTTAGCTATTTATTTATAGAATTATCACTTTAAAACACAATTCTCTTAGATTTGAAAGTAGTGTCCTGTCCAGAAGCAAGAGAAAAATGTGAGAACACAAGCTGACACAGGAAAAAGCACGTCTGGAAGAAGACATATGAGCAGCTGTTTTCAGTGTCCTCTACCCCTTTGAGATACTTCCCAGTGCATTGTCAGCATGTGAGTGATCCTAATAGTGGTTTTGGGAATGACTTTGGGTCAGGTGACACTGGACAGAGCCTCGTAAACACATGAACATAAGACCAGTGACAATTTTCTTCACTCACTTACCTATAAGGCAGTCGGCTGCCTCTTACAGCTAAATTATACTATGCAATTAAAAAAAAAAAAATTACCCCCTCTGCATTCACCAAAACTGAAGGCTGTGCAGATCTGGAAGATAGCAGCTCATTGCTAAAGGATCTTGATGATTATGGCTTCAGCAGTCATGTAGCTTTTGCTCTATATTTTGCAAAAATGACGTGATAATAATCCCTCAGTTCTGTTTCCAGCAATGTTTGGGGTTTCCTTATGTAAAACAGAATGCTTCTGCCCCTGGCTGACTGTGTCTGTAGACATAAACCTGGTTTTCTGGTTTCTGCAGCTGGAGACACCAGCCCCACTGGTGCCATCTCTCCATGCCTCCCCACGCGTTCAGTCCCAGCGCGTGTGAACACAACCTGGAATCTCTGGAAGGGGAAGGCACTTAGCTCTGTTTGTTCTTCTGGGTGTACACAAAGGCTGTGTATCCCAAACTCAAACATTATTGCTTGGGATCAAACCATTCCCTGGTGGAAGTTTAGCTACTTCCCTCTGCAGAGCTGGGGAGCTGTTCGGTATGGGGGGGAATTCCTTTCCATGCAGCATATGTTGTGGTAAACTGAAAAGCCATATACACTTTGCAAAAGCACCCCTTTCAGATGGATGAAACCCTGGAGAGCTGCTTGATTTTAAGTTTTTTTGAGGATATATTATGGGAAACTGCCGCCTTCTAGGGTTTTAGGTGGGTTCTCAGTCCTGCTAATATTTGCCTATCTCTGTGTGCCAGCAGTGAGCGGAGCTCCTGGTGTCAGCATCTGGCCCTGGGATTACTTTGTGGCTGCTGGAAAACATAATGCTGAGCTTTCCTCTGCTTTTAGTCCCTTAAATGCTGCTTTCCTCCAGAGCTGAGCCCAGGCTGATTTCCCTGGCAGTTTTTGAGGTAAAAACTGAATTTGCTTCTTCTATCTCTGCTGTGGCTGGTGCCCAAGCAGGAAGGGCCCAAGGTCAGGGCTGAGCTGTGTCAGGTCTCCTGTGAGTACCTGGAGTGGTACATACATGTCTGGTATGTGACTGTGCAGAATTACAGCCCTCCAAGCAATAGCAGCAAAGGGGGAGCTCCCAGTGGGACAGCAAATAAATGCCAGATGTTTACAAGGAAAGGTTGTCTGTGACAGGGAGCCAGGAAAGAGCACTCGTGGGTGGATGATACCGTGTAGGTTGGTTACAAAGTCATGAAAAGCTGCCTGAAGCTCCCACATCAGAGTTAAAAGAGCATGAAAGGCAACCAGCAGCCTCTGTCCTGAGTCAGGAGAGAGCCAGCAGCACAGTTTACATTTCCTTCACTGGGAAACTGCCTGTTACGGCTCGTGCAGTCTCCAGGTGAGCCGCAGCCTGGGGAGCAGGGAACCATCACCAGGAAATCACGCTGCTGTAATTCCAAAACTCACGCTCCTTCCTCAGTCATGACTAACTCAGATGCAGATACTGTTATTATGGATTTTTGCATTTGTCCCAAGGTGACTTAGGCCTTCTAAATCCTGCTGCAACTAGCAAATCCCATCAGTGAGAACACTGCACACTTTGCCTCTTCAACCAGACCCTCAAAGACATCTTCAAAAGTAGCATTTCCCACACACAGGAGGGCCCATGAGGATTATGCTACCCTTTAAGTTTGGACCTAAAAAGCTCCTGTGGTCCCTACTCTGTATGGGCCATGTCCTGTTTCTATTCCATGTAATATTTTTTATGCAAGTCTGCTTTCTACCACCTTAGGAATGCTGGGGGCCTCCTGATCAAAGTACTGCCAGACAGAAAGAATGAGGGGATGAAACAGAAACAATGAAGTATTTACCAGAAGCTGTGGCCTCTCTGTGGGGCCCTGGAGCAAAATACACTGGAACAGCAAAATCTAGCCTCAAACTCTGAAGGGAGGGCTTGATAAAGACATGGAATCACATGGAAGGGTTTAGGAAACAGAATGGTTAAAAAAACTCTCCACAGCTCCTTGACCATCAGCTCTGATTGCTTTGGTTTCCTAATCTCCCGCTTGTGAAGTTTTCTCTCCTTTTGGCATGACTCCACCCACAGCTCTCCACACGAGCTCTGAAGGTATCTGCAAGTCCATGGAGAACAAGCTAATTACAAAGCTTTGACTTTCTTCCTTAGTTTCCATCTGCTAAATATTATTTTTTCATGTATGGAATTGCTGCAGTTGCCACAGAAATGTTGCATGATCAGAAATGGGAGAGAAATGTCCGTGAGAGGATCATTTGCTTCGGATGTGGTCCAGACAGCAAAAGGACTATTGCACGATTTCATCACTTCCTTCCTTCCTTCGCCCCTTTTAGTCCCAATCTCATCAAATATCTTACATGACTGCGGGTTGCCCCTGCCTTCACCAAAGCCTTGACTGACTTCAGGAATAAGGGTGGAAGTGTTGGCTGGGCAAGAGAAGAACATGCAGCTCCTTTTGCTGCTGTGGTGTTGCGCATCCATTTCCCTGGCTTCTGTCCTTGTTGTCCTAGACTGCAAGCAGGGCTCAGTGCATTTCTAATGAGCATTTCTGCCCATCTCCACACTCGAGCCAACACCAGCACTGGGAGCTAAGCCCTGTCACACAGCGT
Organism: Phylloscopus whistleri; assembly: GCA_017589585.1. Taxonomy (NCBI): domain Eukaryota; kingdom Metazoa; phylum Chordata; class Aves; order Passeriformes; family Phylloscopidae; genus Phylloscopus; species Phylloscopus whistleri. Next base: position 1,583,152 of record JADMLD010001066.1, on the reverse strand, counting down.
ATTGTCTTTTGCAGGACGGGAAACGAAAATGGGAGAGAGATGTGGGGTGGTCATTGCTTTGGGGTCACTATCCAGAGCAATGTGTATGACAATCAGCCAGGCAGGAGCCCAGGTTGTTGCTCATAAACCCATTTCAGTCACAAGAAATACGGAGGGGTGGGGGAATATTGCCTATGGTGGCATGTAGGGCTCACTCAGCTCTTCAGAGGTGAACTTTTGCTCACAGTGACTGAGCCGATCTCGCTCGCCAGCTGATCAGAAACCCAAGAGATCCTGAATGAGATGAGGGTCCTACTAGTCCAAGACAAATTCCACTTTGGCTAAGAACACACAGTCTGCCCAACTTCCTCTTGTTATTTCCATCGGCTGTAGCATTCCTCACAGCCTGTCCTAGAAGGCTGCTTGCAGAGACAGGTTTGGGGGTCACAAAAAGCCTGGATACGGTAGCATATAATGTCAGCACTTCTCTGGTGGTCCCATGTGCTTCTGCCAGGCTTCAATCTCTCATTACAATATTAGGTTTCTAACCCTTATTGCTGCAGAGGAAGCCTGGAGCATGCATCTTCCTCACCCCACAAAGGCACTGACTGCTCTCTAGAAGACGCCTGTGTTGATCTAGTGATTTCTCTCCAATTTCTCACAACAACAATAGAAATGCCAACGCCTCTAACAATTTTGTGCCCACCTCATCCCCTCAGTGCCGACATAAGGGCTGCCCGGTCTGAAGTGGCAGGGACAGCCATGGAGGGACTCTGGTTGCAGCTGCCTGCAGAGACGTGCTCTCCTCCCAAAAAGCCACAGCTAATGCTGAAATGCATCCACTTCCAGCGGCCAGTCCTGAAAGCCCCTGGGATAAGCTATCGCTGAAGTTTTGTGTGGATCAGGGCTTCCAGCTGTGAAATGCTTTCAGACCTTTTGGCCTAGAAGGTGCAACTTTTTGGAAGATTGCTGTCATTAAATAGGTCTGTGCTCGTATATCTGTGGGAGTTCAGTCTATAGCATTTCAGCCTGATGAAAGGGGAAAGAAAATAGGTTGTGCAGCAACTACTACTCAGAACGTCATCTGCAAACTGTTTAAGACATTTTTGCGTGAACAGACAAAAGATGACTACCGTATGTTTAACTTCTCATGTTCCTTCACAGAAACCCTGAATAGTCTCTCTATTGTACACGAATATAAACCATTTCCTCTGGCAGGACCATGCTAGAGACAATGCAGCGTTTCTCTATAATGCTGGGAGCTATCGATACATGCTTCAGTCCTTGCATTGCTGCTTCTGGTTCACTGTGGCTCTCATAATAGCTGCGAGAAAATTTCTGCAATAACCTAGCTATTTTCCTGAAGCCTAAATTGTCTGCGCTGAGGTTTTACATTAGCTAACATTTGAAAAGGAAGCTGTCAACACAATTTTTCCTCTGAAATTGATAGTTGCGCAGCTATACTTGAAGGCCCAGCAGTTCAGCCAGCCCGGGTGAGTAGCAAGGAACAAATCCCTCCAGCTCAGCTCCTGCCATGTGTTTGTGATCTATCTTTCCCTTTTCTGCAAAGACATCTCATTCAGCACGTGGCATCCCATGAATGTGAAGCGCATACAGGCAGTTCCCCCAGAGGCTGCGGGGCCAACTGGTAACACACAGATCTCTGCACCACGTGAATCTGCCATGTCCCCATCCCTGCGCTCCCTCCAGCTCCCCCTCGGGGGCTGAGCTGCAGCCAAGAGCCATCCCACCCCAACCCAGCCCTGAGTGAGCTCCCGCAGTACTTGCTGTCAGGGATAGGCTGCCAGGACTGCAAAGGTGGCTACCACACCAACACCACAGACAGGAGGCTGTGAGTTCATGCCCCACAGACTCCATACCAACAGCTTCTAAAACTGTAGAGGTTTGGTACTTACAGGCGGACCTGAAAGAGAAGAAAAATAAACAATAATTAATTTTAAATGCAGTAAATCCTAACAAGAAGAGCTAGAAAAAAACATTGCACCATCATTTGGGCTCAATCCTCAGGCTGCTCCCATTTGCTGATGCACTTTCACCAGCTCCCTGCTTGTTAATTAAGATATCCCCACAATTAGCACCTGCTAATAACCACCGTGGGTGCAGGGCAGCCTCTGACAGGTCTGTTAGAGCCCTGTGTTCAGAAGGCCATGTAGGTGAGGCTCTTGACATTGTCAAACTCAGTTTTGGTCCTCTGGCACACATGAGAGTGGGGAATGTGTTATTTATGTCACTGCTCCTCACATCCTGCTCACCCCTGGGGGCTGAGAAAGTCGAATTTGAGGAGACAAGAGCCCCTCAGCTGCTAAAATTCCTACTTATTTCTCACCAGCATCGCTAATCTTGTGAAGGTGTGAAACGGTTAACGAGGAAACTAGAGCTATTAAAGACATCAGTTATCTTTTCTCTTTAATACAAAGAAATTTTTCCCCTTTTCTTCTGCCTTTGATCCCATAGAAGCCAATCTGCCCTCTTGAAAGAATTCCTTCAAATCCTTTGGGTTTCTCTTATTTTGGAAATCTTTTTTGGAACCTGCCAGTGTGGAGCACTGCATCTCCCTCATACAGAATGGTTGTACAATATATATCAGGGCTTAAACAGCACATTTCTTTCATCAGTTCCCAGAAAATTCCTCAAAATCCTGACAGATATTGTGTGTGTGGAAAGAAACCCCTGGACTCACTATTTTGTGGTTTCCTCTCTGTGGGAGAAGCAAGACACACCATACAACTGTCAGGGGTTTCTACATTTTCCATACTTTATAGACATTCTGTTTTCTTTTTTTTTTTTTTTTTTTCCTTCACACAGAGTGCCAAGAAGCAAGGCTAAGCAGTAAAACAGGCGAGCTGACAGATAACAGGCAGCAACCTCCTCTTTGCATGGGAGGCGGATGTCACGGTGAGCACCTGCGGAATACGTCGTCATCCTCAAAATGCCCGTGGCTGAAAGTCCACAAAAGAAACTGGAGACTTTGGATGAACAAATGTTTTCCACATTGGAAACCTCTCACTTAGCATGACTATCTCATACCAGGTTTAGTGACCTGAAACTGCCCTGTCAAATGCCACTGTTAGACACAGCTTTCATTGTGGCTGATCAGAGGAGGTTATCTCTAGAAAGTAACTTTTGGTTAAAATACAAAAAGTAATAACCACCTTCATGATGGTTGACAGAGCTAAAGTCAACACTCGTAGCTGGAAAGCTCAACAACTCAAAACAACTCCAATCAAATTTAGAACAGGAGCTCAGGGGCAACCCAGATTTGGCTGGCCTGGCAATCTGGGTGTCGATGCTGAGGTTACTGTCCTACTTGGTAGACCAGATCTAAGCAACAAAAGGGCTTCTGATCAGACAGCTCACTTAGGAAGGCAAGGTCAGACTGATGCCGGAATCCTAATTTATGCCAGACTGGGAGAAAAGAAAGAAAAAACTAAAAGAGAGTTTTCTGAGTCTGGCTTGGATGACAATAAAGTTCTGTGAGAGAACAGTTTTGGAGAGATTTTGTTTCAGACTGAGTGCCCTGTCACAAGGTCAACGCTTACAGCTTGCCAATACACGGACTTTATTTCCATTAGCAACACTACAGACCCTTAATAACCCACCTACTTGTCTGTGTGGACTTGGGGCACTGAACTGTGGAGCTAGTATTAAAAGAAAATCTTAAGGACATGCAAACCCTAGGCCGTCCCTGCCCTTCCAGCCCAAACACAACCAGCCAGCAGCACAGCCTGTAATGGTATTGCCATACCACTGAGAGCAAATATAAGCTCTTGTTTGCTCCAGAAGCTCCATCCACAGAGCGGAGTAAATCAGCAATGCTGGCAGCTCTGGGCCACACACCCCACACAGATCAAAGGCAGCAGGAACAGTCGAGGCCCATCTCTGTTATGTGCCCCCTATAAAATTAATGGTTATGTGAAGGGGACTGCAGAGTCTTGTGTAAACACTCATCAGAGAGCTGCAGGGACACAGTCTTGGCTGTAATAAGTCAATCGGGAGAGACCATCCAGGGACTGGGCTTCAAATGCCAGGATCATCCGTGTGACCCAGGAGAAAGCAAAGCCCCCAGTCAGAGTCATTTCCAAAAGCAACATCATCTTGCATGGGCTGGAGGAGGAGAAGGAGGAGGAGGAAAGATGTCCTAAAGACAGCAGGAAGGAAGGAGGTGCTGCTGGATAAGCTGTTGCAAAGCATAGGGGATTTTACGAAGCAAAATAAAGCTTCAGCAAAATGCTTTGGTCATATTCTGTCACAGCGATAAATGGCAAGGTGGAGCAGAGGTCCTAAAGTGGCTTGGTCCTTAATACAAGTAGTAAATTAATGCACATTAGAGGAAAGAGTAGGTAAAGGAGGACGGAGATTCTCGAGCTTCTACTCTCAACAGCTCCAGCCATCGTCAGTGCAGTGAGCTCAGCCCTGGCCAAAGCTCTGGCAGAGCTGCTCTGGCCCAGACAGGGATGCTGACAACCCTGCAAGCCAAGGGAACAAACCCACAAGTTGGCCAGTCTGCATGGGATCCTTTACAAAAGCCACCTGGACTGCAACAGAGTCACCGCACCACCACTGCATGTAGTCCCCATGTCACATGTCCCTTGCAGGCCCAGCCAGTTTAGGGCAACCACGTGGAAACAGGCCCCCATGTGGGCCAGGTCTTGGTGGTGAACTCCAAAGAGCTCCACAAACAACCAGAAGCCAACAATCTTGACAGACACAAGGACAAATCGCACCTATTGGGGGCTCCTCCTCTCCTTAGAGCAGGCTCTTTTGGGGTGAGACAGAGGTGGTGCTGCATAGGATATGAGCTAGATCCCCTTTCCATATAAACAGTCAACAGAGAAAGAATGAGTCAACAGAGAAGCGATAAAAGCTACTGTGAACGTTTCCAAGCCCATTCCACAGCAAAGCCTGGCCAGCAGACAGACCCAGAGCTTCCAGATCACCAAATTCCTCAGCCTTGCACAGACAGAGAACCCACACTTGTAATTAGCAACTCCAGACCCTGTGTGTTTTGAACCTGATCTTGCTGGGACCAGAGCGATGCCGGTGCTGGCATGCAGGCTGCAGCACGGCTGTCCGCCCACGATGGGCTGCTCAGGAAGCATCTCTCCGTGCCGGCGCCTCGCTGGAAGGCACTGGAGGGCTGTAAGTGACTGCAAGCGCTGTTTATCCAGCTGTGAGGCTTGTGGAGCAGCAGGGGATGGAGGAGGGGACGGACAAAACGTGTCAGGAGTGGACGAGTGGGAGGAAGCAGTGGTCTCCTGCAAAGAGGAGACCTCCAGAGTACCTTTGAAACTGAACATTGAGAAAACAAAGAATTCTTGTCGGGGTACCCAAGGTCCCTCCAAACATATGGCCTCTGGAAATTAGCACCATCTGCATTGTCCCTTCTCAGCTGCTCTGGTGTTTACGCAGACAGAAAACTTCCTTAAAGAAGCTCTGCCTTTCTGTAGCCCAAGTGACCAAATGAGCAGCCACCTAAGGGTAGGTCCACCTTATTGCTCATGCAGAAAGACCACACCTGTGGTGAAAGCAAGGCCATGCCACAGAGCCCTCTGCTCACTTGATTTTCCTCATGGCCCGTTCAACCAGCGACTGACCCCAACAGAACTGCAATGATTCCTTTTCTCTCACCCACTAAGAGAGATAAAATGCCACCCTCCACGCTGCAGCCCCTCTGGCCTCAGAAAAGGGGAGGCTTAGTTTTGCAAGTGGGTCAAATTTATCCTAATCTGAAAAGTCTCATGTTCCAGACTATCAGGTGTTAAAAGCCGGACATAGAGGAGCAGGTTTGGGGAGAGGCCTTCTGCTGATGACAGAGATATTCTCCACCTTGAGACAGCAGTGCTCTCTGGACAGAGAGGATCATTGAAATGATCCCATCCACTTATGGGCATTTCCTGAAGTCTGGAAAAGTGTCCATTCTCAAAAAGTTCCCAAATGCCATTGCTAATTTTTTTTTCCCTCTAATTTCTTGGATTCAGGCAGTACAGTGTCTGCAATGTGCAGATCTTCCAGCCTGCTCCAAGAGCTTACATACAAGGGGTTTTTTCCCTCTTGTGTAGCATACATAAGACAAGGAGGAGAGAGAGGGAACAGACGTTACTGTTGCTTACTTGGGTCATCCTCACTACACACTCTGGCAGCAGGGAAGATGTAAACATGTAATCCATCCCTGTGAGGAAATCCAGCCATTTCACAGACCCAGAAGCCAGCCTTAGGGAGTTAGAGAGATACAGTTACTTCCTGACATTCAGGGCTATGTTAATTGATAACAAGATAGCTGTGGCCAGGCAATTAGTTATGAAATGCTGATTAAAATGTCAGTGGCCTGAGCATGACCTTACCCAGAGTGGCATGGAACCCCTAATTCATGGTTCCATGGGCATTCAGCGCAGACTGACCCCATTTCGAAGCAGGCATACCTCAGCTGGGTGCATGGAGCACAAACAATGGGTTTGGCCTATTTTAAATACTGGCCATGCTGCAGTTTTCACACAACAGAACCACAGTACTCATATTCTTCTAGAGCCAACTTCCTTACCTCCATCAGGGGACAAATGATACACGGGGAGGGGGAGGGAACATTAACTCAGAGAACATCAAATGAAAAGGCAAAAATGCCATGTGTCTTGCCATAATTCATTATTACTAGCTGTTGGTGGAATTAAAGACAAAAAAAAATCTTGAAAATAATAAGAAAAATTTTTAGCACTGACTACCCAAAGCACAACCTCCAGTAATTTTGCTTCCGGTTTTGTCAGCAGTGGCAGACAATCTGTGTGGCTAACTCACTCCAGAGAGCAGAAGGCCCTTGCAAAAGGCCAGGCTCCTCCATCTCTAAAACATTCCCTTCTCAGCTACACCCTTGCAGAGTGGCAAGAGGTTCTTCAAAGGATTGCAGAAATGTTGGACAGTGAAATGACCATCAGGATTTCAGTGCCAAAAAATCTGACCAACGCTAAGCTGAGGCACCAGGTTATGCCAGTCATTCAAGCTCGCCCCCAAAATCAAACCCATGACATCAACGAGACTCGGCAGTTAATATCAGCAGCTGTTGAGGATAAAAGTCACTGCTCAGGCACTCTGAGTATCCCAGTGCACCACCACCACCAGCCCAAACCAAGCAGAAGGCCACAAGCACAGCACCAAAAAAAGTCCAAAGGATGCTATGATCAAAGCCAACACCAAGGTGAAGCCTCACAGAAAAATTAACACGATTAAGCATTAGTCTCAAAAATAAAAGAGGGGGTCTGATAGTGAAGTTTAATCAGTGATTCCAAGCGCTTCTCCAAATATCTCTGCTTGTTTCAAAACAAGGACAACAGGAGCCAGTTAGCCTCCAGAGCCAGAAGAATCTGATAAGGGTAGGTGGGGCCTTTGGCATAACCACAGCCAGCCCGTCAGGCAAAATGAAGTGCTCAACAGTAGACAAGAAGAAATGACAAACATTTGGGAGAGCGCCTTGCAAAAACAAAAGGCAGGAAAGGGTCAAGAGCAGATGGCCCACGGTGCTGGCTGCACCCAGGACAAACAGAGCACCTCTGGCACTGCCAGGGGAGAGATGGTGGGACGGCCAACGCAGGGCAGCACAATGCTCATTTTGGGCAGGCATCTATGGGTCAGCAAGCTCTTCCCAAGCAGCAAACAATCACATTTGTCCCTGTCATGCTGAAGCACTTAGCACCACAGAAAGCAGAGAAATCCGGGCTGGGAAGGACTCCCAGGGTCAGCTCACCCAGTGGCTTTTCATGCTTGAAGGCCCCCCCAAGGTTTTCCAGTAGTGGTGTGGACCCCTGGATGGTAAATGGAAACCTTATGGTGGCAGGCTCATTCCACTCCACCACCTTCTGCCAAAGAGGCAGCGTGCCCCCAGGCTCCAGCAAACCACCAGCCCCAAACCGCTGTTCCTGACTATCCCCCTTTCTCTTCCCCTTCTGCCTCCCCTGAGCAAACCAAACAGAGATTAAAGGATTCCTGTGAAATGAGAGTGACACGAAACTGAGGAGGGAACATCTTCAAAGCAACCAAAGGAATAAAAAGTCTGTACCTAGCCCATTTGGGCAAATATTTCTCTAACCTGTTGCTGTCCTCTGGGGATAGCAACACCACATGCTTCCCTAGTGATCCAGTCCAGGCAATACCCAAGCCCTGATTCATATTTATTATCTTTCTTAGAGACTACCCAAAAATTTCCAGTGTTGTTGTTTAAGTCAGTCAATGACCTCTGATGCACAGCAAATTCAAAGAAGAGATTTTTTTTTATTTCTCTCCTTTTTGCGGTTACCTCATGTATTTGATGTCTGCTGTCCTGTTCCTCAGTCTTCTCTTGTCTTTAGACTAAACAAAATCTAATTCTTCCAGTCTCTCTGCAGAGGCCATGTTTTCTGGACCTCTGGTTGTTCTCACTGCTCCCCCTCAGTGGCTTTTTTGCCTCTTGAAATGCAATTCTCAAACAGCAACCGCCTCCCCAGCTCACTGTATGAGTCAATGGCCGACAGCTTGGTGAAGGCAGAAGATATGGTGTCTATTTACCTTATCCACAGGGTCTTACTCACAGAGGGAAAACAAGTTCCTCCCTGTCACCACCTCTGCCTTGCCCTTATGTTCTGACATGTCACTTGCTCTCCATGAGCCCTCAAAGGCTCTTTAAGAAGCTCATGTCCTCGCTGTCAGGTGTGACTGGCATTCATGTTCCAGTGAGGAGAAAGGTCTCCTCCTCGCCCACGAGGAACAACTTCAGCCTTTTCTTGGTGTCCTTGAGAGTCCCACTTCACCCTAGGCTCTCAGATTTTCATCTTGCTTACCCATTCATTGTAAATCCTTCCAGATTTACTTTCCTCCTGCCTTGAATTTCACCGTGCTGAGGACTTTGTGATTTTCTTTAGCTGACCTCTTTCTGTAGCTCCTTTGAACTGGGACAACTTCAACTCGTGCCTTCAACAGTTTCTCTGTCAGGCTGCTGAGTTTTCTCAACTTCTTCCCCAGTTCCTGCTCTCCAGAGGCACTACCCCATCAATTCCCAGCTCCTTCTGTGTTTTTGAAATCCACCTAAAACACCTGAGCACCAGAAGCACCTCACAACTCTTAGTCTGAAGACGCACATGCCAATTCAATAAGGTACAACTCCAACAAACCCCACCCTTTGGCAGATGTTTGATAATCTCTCTGGAACACCCACCCTACATCCCCTAACACATCCTCTTCCATGCCAGGAATAAGAAGGTGGAATTTGGAAGCTCTGGAGAGATCCAAACCAGTTTGAAAATTGCAGCTGGTTGTTCAAGAGGAGTCTCTCATTTCTGCACAGAGGAGCTGGCCGCTTCTTCAGCACTCGGCCAAGCCCTGCTCAAGCCCTATTCCTCAGAGAGCTGCAGAATTAGGAAGGAACCACAAGGAAAAAATGGGCACAGTAAATCATGGCTGTGTAAAGCAAAAACCAAAATCCATGGCATTCTTACTTCCTGTTGAAAATTACAATCTCTCTCATAATGTGGTTGCCTGGGAAAAGTAGAAAGTTGGACCTCGCTATAACTAATAATCATTTGAAAAAATTCTCTGCTCATGCACTTCAAATGCAAACAGCACACTTTATTCACTTGGCAAATTGCATAATTCATTTTAATCCTATATAATTTTTGCTATTCTAGCAAAAATTATAAAAGCAGCTGATTTTAATAACTAGTGCACTGTTACTTTTTTCTCCCCCCTAATTTTTGTTATTCTTCTCTCTTTTCCATCTGCTAACTCTTTTCTTCTTCCTTCCTCCTTCCAAAATACTTTGCAACTTTTATAACAGCAAATTCTGTCACCTACCCAGGGACGAACAAAAGACCATTGTGTTCAATTTATCTTTTAATAGACTCCTTCCTCAAATACCTCACGGACTGCCAGTACTGTCTTCCAGACCCTGTCTCACACCCTTTTGAGTTATGAAAATGTTTGGGAGGGTCTTTCCTTTAGCCCAGACATTTTTCCACCCCAGATGATTGATAGCTCCCAGTTACCACTAATTACCCTATCAGCAGTTGGACATGAGCCTAGCCACAGTGCTCTTCCTCCAGAGGCCAGCAATGCATCCCTGTCGCTCGTTATCCACTCCTTCAAGGATGGAACAAACTGACTAATTAGAGACACCATAAATTCTTCCTTCAGGCTCTTCCTGATGTGTCGCCTTGTTCCTAAACAGAGCATGTGGAGGAGAGTGGGGCTGATGCTAGTCCTTTCAAAAGGAAAAATGCGATGGGGTTTATGAGCCTAAGTGGGTTTGCTCGGCGTGTTTTATGGAGCAGAAGAGCAGAGTGTTCATTCAGCCAACTCTAGCTGATGCTTTTTAGCACATCTCAAGCTGGAGATGTTGGCTTGGCTTGGCTACCCCATGCCCAGTGGGAGCCAGGCTGGGGGCAGCACGCACATATGGAGACAACCTGCGTTGGCTTACAGGGATAAAGGACTCACGGCTTCCCTTACCTAGAATGAACTGAGCATGCAGATCCCTTCCCTGCTGCCTCCAGTGCCAACACCAGATGCACAGCACACACTATGGGGAGAGCCATCCAAGTGGAAAGGGAAAGAAGCAACAACCCCAACCAACTGCTGCCTCTCGCTGAGCCTGGTCTGGAAGGCACCTGGATTCTCTCATCTTCCCAACATGGTAAATTTCACCCAGTAAGTTTGCTAAATTCTGTCAGGACCTCCATCTTGTTTGAGAGGGCAAGATTTTTTTTCTTATTTAGGCATACAGGTGGTTATTTTTTAAGGTAGTGAGAGATCCCATTATAATCTCAAAAAGAAAAGAGAACATAATGAAAATGGACAAGAAATACTTTCCCTTCTCCCCAGAGCAGAGAAAAAATAACTTGGAGGAAAACCAAGCAAGTTTAGACATCAGTTACTCTGAAGCTTTTCCTCCCAGACAAAAGGAAAGGCCCTGAGGGCACGAGGGGAAAAGGGCATTATATTTAGAGAGAAGTTTCTCCAAAGTACATGGGCCGTGTGGTACACCTGGTAAAAAAAGGCTGAGGCTCCTGAGCCACTGCTAAAGAGGCAAATTCTATCAAAACAGGAAACCCTCACTGTTCTAGAAAAGAAGAGAGCAGAGGAGGAATGAGAACCATGGTCTGCAACAGTTTGCTGCATGGGAAAGGCATGTAGAAAAACCCATGTGGAGGAGGGGGGAATGGCTGAATGCATGCCAAACCATGTGGGGCTGGGAATAGCACATGCCCCACACCAACCCTTGAGCCAAGAGTCACATGTTTGTAGCTTCCCTTCCTAAAGGGCCTGAGAGCCACTTCCCATCACCGTCCCAAGAAACTCCTGGACTCTGCCTATTAAGATACAGTTTAGTGCAGTAGCAGAGCATGGGGATCTATCCAGGATGGCTTTGGAATTCAGAGACAGAAATATTCACAGCCACACCTGATAAGCCCCATCTCCACCTGCTTCCCCAGAAAATAAGCATTTTCTATAAGCACTCAGGTCATCTCTAAGCAAGAGATCACCACACACATGAATTGGGAGTAAACTAAAAAACATAAGGCTACACCTCTCAGAAAAAACCCCACTTTTCTTGCTCCCTCTCCTCTCCTTCTGTTTTTAAGCCCACGTGAAATCACATTGCACAGGGTACGGCAAAAAGCCTCACAACACCCAGCTTCTCCCTGGGTTTCAGAGAGGTCAGAGCCAGGTACACTGCTCCCTGTTGAGGAGAGAGCTGACACATGGCTTCCTCGCTGTGGCCAAGGCAGTGCCACAGACTTGTAAGCTCTGTGGGTGCTTTTGGGGTTTCGACCCCTCCTTCATGTGTGTGGCACTTGTATATAGTAGGGTCTAAGGAGAAGTTAATCTACAGGCAAGGACTGCCATTTTGGGAGACATAACTACTCCCCCTTTGCTACCAAAATCATTCTAATAAGGAGCTAATATTTAAAAACTAAACAAAAAAAGGATTAAAAAATCCCTAGCCCATTGTGTTCTTCAGCTCCGTTAGGGACGAAGCCAACACACAACTCCCAGCAGCTGCTGTTGCCTCCAGCAACATCTCCTCCCTTGGACAGCAGCAGCAGATGACAGAGGAGAAGGACAAGAAAAGAGCAGCCACCAGGATCTGGCTGCATCCACCCAGTGCCACATTCCAGTACCAGGTTCAGCCTCTGGAAGAGCCCTCCCAAAAGGTCCTGTACCTGCTGGTGGCTGAGCCGCCCAGCAAGGGTAGCCTGGTGCAGATGGGACAGCTGGGTGGTCCCCAGCGAGGCGGACACACTGCCCGGAGCAACACCAAATCATAATAAACAAGTCCCTCACACAAAGCTCTGTCAGTTCAGATTCCAGTTCAGCTGATATAATCTTCATTTTCTCTTTGAAAGAAAGGAAAAAAAGAAAAGCAATAAGAAAAAAACCAGACATCCTAAGGGAGAGGAGTGAGGCAAGCGATGGATTGATATTGCCCGTGTGTGCCTCAGCTCCCCATGTGCTGTTAATCAGCTGCCCCCGCCCCGGGGAATACGCTGATTTAATTACCGCCTGCTTGCACAGCCCGGCTGAGATGCTGCTCGCCCAAGACATTGCATGAGGAAGAAACAGACACTGAGTCTCAGCAGCCAGGCTAGAACAGGATGGGCAAGCAGAACAGGAATCATCCCAGCCCAGGTTTGGGAAGGGAGGGGTTGAACTGGTCCAGGGAGCACATGCAACCGGGCTGCCACCCAATCCCTTATGTGCAGGAGGTAGGTGACATCAAAGGGCACATCACCAGAGCCTTGGGCACTGCAGAGGGGATGGATGCATCAGGGTGTCACCTTTCTTCTATCTGAAACACAACCTTATTTTGAGGGGAAAACCAAAGACACTCAGTGGGCAACAAGGGGGTTTCCAGATTGGAACGGGGAGAAATAGCCAGATGCAATAAAGGGCAGGTGCCCAGTTACCAGGCATCTTGTCACAGCCCACTCCTATCACCAGGTGCATGACATAGACCCCACACGTGAGCACATCCAACCCCACTGACTATCATGCTGCTGGCATTCTGCAGTGTTAATCTGGGATGTCTGAGCATCGCTCTAATGCAAACAAATATTTTCCAGGGCTTCTGCTTCACAATGCATTCATAACGTCAAAGAGGCCATGCACAGAGGGACACAGACCTGGTATAGCTCCTGGAAGAGGAGAGCTGCACCAAGTACATCAACTCTCAAAGTGACTCATTGGACAATCACTTGGAAGGGGCTTCAGCACAAGATGTGGGTTGCTGCTCTCCCACCTGGGGGACAGCCGGGAGGTTTAATAATTAATGGCCGTACGCTCGCCTGCGAAGGCTGGTGCAAAAAGCGTCGCTGCGTCTTTAACAGCTGCCAGTGATGGGAAACTCATTGGAGTGTGTGTTCGGAGGGGAAGAAGGTTAAGATGATTAACTGGTGCTAACAAGTTTAGGATGTGGAAGAAGTATTTTCTTGGATGTCCATCAAAGAGAGGATTGAATGTTCCCCGGCGGAGGGGGGGGCGGTATATGTTTAACAGATGAGGTTTCTGCCTCCCGAGGCCCGCCCAGCCCCACATGATGCACCCTCTCCCTTTTAAAGGCTGACTCTGCCCCTGTACCATCAGCGTACCTTCGGCCCCAGCCTGGCACAAGGGCTGAAAGGCGATCCAGGGGAAGGAAAGCCGCCCCTCCCCTCTTCCTGTTGATCTGAGTCCTGGAACACCCTCGGGCACCGGTGGATCAGCCTGGTCCTTGGTCCCCACAGGGCAAAGGTGTAGGCAGATGCCCGGAAAAGCCAACAGGGAATCAGGTATCACCACACCGAAAGCAGAAACCTTGGAGAGGACGGCTCCTCGCAGGCCTCTGCATCCCACCGTAAAACCCCTCTCTGCCCCACCACAGGGACACCAAACAGAGCCACTGGCCAGGCCACCAACCCACTTTTTACCTCCCTGTCACCCTCAGGCTCACGGCAGCATCTAACACGGGCACCGATGCAAAGTCCCCTGGCAAACAGCTCCGGAGCGAGCCGCTTGGCGCCTGCAGCCTCTCCTTTGGCCCATGGCGGGTATTTCCAGCGCTCCTTGGCGGCTGGCGGGCGCCCACGCTTTGCGCAAAGGGCTGGGCTGCCACCGGGCGCCGTGCCCGGCCGTGGGGCCTGGCGGCCAGCAGGGCTCACCCTCATTCCTCCGGCCGCCGCCGAGCTGCCAGCATGGGCAGCACACGCGAGACCCGCGTCGCGGGCCCGGACGTGCGTCAGCGGCTGACGCAAACCAGCCCGGCCATGTGCACACAGCCCAGGCCTGGGAAAAATCCTCCACCCCGGTAGCACGCTCGTGCTGAATCAAAGCCGTTGCCATACAGTAGCAGTGCAATGTGCTCTTCGGGTTTCCTCAGCCAGCTGGGATGTTTTTGCCTTGCTTTGTCAAGGCACTGATTTATGCCCATATGTACCATATACATTGTAAGCGCAGGCACGCAATGGTGTAAACACTTCTACCAAACATCTGTACACAAACCCGTCAAACATGCAGAAGCTCCCTGCTGCAGCCCTCAACATGCGCCCCGGTGCCCCACAGGCAACCTGTCGGGCCCCAGTCTGCATGTGGGGTGCCATGTGCCGCTGGATTGTTACTGGGACACAGACAGTAAAGGTCACATCGGGACCATTGCCTGATAAAAATCAGCACAGCCACAATGCTTTTCTCCCGCCTCAGTCTGTGCTTTGGCCAGAGCACTTCACGGCGGGTATCTGCTCCAAAATCTCTTTCCCATGCATTTAATCCTCAATATCTTTCTCTGCATCATACCTTTGTCTGAAGAATAGGTTAGTTTATCCCTGGTTTTGCATGGGGAACGGCTGTATCAAACCAAGGTTTATCCAGGGCTTGGGGTATAACATTTGGGCCATACTATACAATCACCATTAAAGTTAACACTTGTGCCACCAGGACTCGTGCACACCTGAATAGAAACGTTCACCTGTTTGCACCTTTGGACAGAGCTCACCCTCCAGAGAACAATTTCATGTCTTTAGAGGAAATTCTTCCCACCTTCTGGCCAGTTTAAAATAAAAAAATAAAAAAAAAAAGCCAAAAATAAAAATTTTAAATTAGAAGGCATATAAAAGACAGGAGGGGAGCCTTGGGGTGTATAGAAGGCAGGCCTGAACATGGCAAGGGGGAATTATCTGAACAATTAGATGGGTGTAAATAAACAGGTCACCCTCTTTCAGAGCACCACCGTTCCAGGTCACCTTCCCTTTTTGATGCTTTGGCTGTTTCTAAGCATATTTTGGATAAAGAGGGAAAGGCTGAGGTGTTTGCCATCCTAACTCTATTGGATGGTAGCACCACAGGGATGCTTTGAGCCCTCCAACCATTTTGCAGCACAGGTCATGCTCACAAGTGTATTAATGGCTTATGCAAGCCCTCCTGTCTGCACTGAGGCAACAACAGCAGGTTCATTAAAATCACTTAAATACTGCTTAATAAAGCTGGTTTAAATCCCAAAAGCAGACTAAGCTGGATCAGTTAATGCTTAGAGGTTTAAGGAACATCCTTTCTCCCTCTTCCTGTCCCTCAGCCATGGATGTGGCAACATACAGGTGACAAAAGCCAAGGCTGGGGTGACTCCTCAAGCCGCTCCAGTTACGAGCACAGCAGCCTACATGTTCAGAGAAAGAGAGTTAAGTGACCAAACAAACTATTTGTTTGGTTTTTTCCTGAATTGTTCATCCCCATCAATTCATAACTGCTCACAGAATCCATGGAATTCATTGTGTGGTTTGCATCTTCAAAACAAATGAAACAACAGTATGTCTAAACCAAACAAACCCCAACCCAAAATAAGGCCAGCAGCCCAGGGCGCATGAGCAACTTCAGCCCAGGCTGAAGTGTGTATATACTCTGGAGGGCCCAAAAATGTAGATGGGGGAATATATTTAAATTTCAGGGAATAATAGAATTCCCAGGAAGATATCTTAAAAAGAAAGGGAAAAAAGGAGGGTAGCATTAAGCAATGATTATGCTGCAATTTTTCTTCCAGATGTGCTGTGGGGGTGGTGTGCCAGAGAATCCCGTTTTCTGACATGGCAATGCGCTGCTGTGGCTGCAGCGGTGCTGGATGCCCACTGCAGCAGCCCAGGCACTGCTCCCTCCAGATCCTGGCTCTCTGGTCAGCCCTGCCACGAGGGCTTAGTCCTTCCAAGGGAAAACACATTTCAGAGAGCCCAAAGCTTCTGGCAGCTGCTTGAGACTGAAGTCCTCTTTTCCAACTTTTTTGTTAGTGCTTGTCAAAAAGCTGCGTTGAGCCACTTTCAAAGCAGAAAACACCTTTTGCACAGTCAGCATAGAAAGCCACACTGACTTACTGTCCTCAAAAGGGGTGAAATACAAAACCAGAGCATTTCAACCCGTTCAATGCACCTCCTGACAGTAGGGCCACAGGGCCAAGGGTGTTCCATTGCACCCTCCCACCTCATCCTCCTCATGGCTCTGAGCCAGGGCCTCTGACATGGCTTGTGGCTGCTGGTGTTTAAATAGCTGGAGCTGACCTTTCCACACCCTCACCCCACACCAGGGATCCCAAACACTACTTCACCTCTTGGGGCTCACCAGTATGTTCATGTTTTTAATCTCATGGGAGCCCTTGGGCAGCATGAAGACACTGACACAGGTTGCCCAGAGAAGCTGGGGCTGCCCTGTCCCTGGAAGCGTTCAAGGTCAGGTTGGATAGGGCTTGGAGCAACCTGGCCTAACAGAAGGTGTCCCTGTGGCAGAGGGGTGGAACTAGGTAATTTTTTAAGGTCCCTTCCAACCCAAACCAATCTATGACTCTATGATCTGTCCAAGCAGCTCCAGCAAGCTGAAAAAGGATCACGTTAAACATGACAGTGAGAAAATATAAAAGCCATGAAAACAACCTGGCAAGAGATGGAGCACCCCAGTTGGGATGTGGGGAGAAGGCAGGACTTGGGCACTGCCCTTCTTTTCGGCTCATCTTCACAGAGATGCTTGGGGAGAAGATACAAATCCCAAGTTAGAAACGGATGCATCCACTTGGATACAACATCCTGCCTGTCTGCTGCAGGGCCAAGGCTCAGCCCACACTGCCCAGGAGTGTCCCCTTACTCCAGCCATCCCCACCAACCCCTCATCTGCTGCCTTTGCCAGCATTTTTTCCTTCCTCTGCACCTGTCTGTGGGGACAGGCACAGGCTGGGATGTGGGAAATCCACTTCCCATCAGCTGACCCTGGTGGCTGTGGATGTCACATCGTGGGTGGAAGGCAACACCCCACTGCAGCCCTACACTGCTTCTTGCTGGCCTCGTCCAGCAGCTGCCAGTGTGCCAAGGGGTCTGGACAGCACAGGATGGGTGTAGCCAGGAAGGAAGCAGAATGCCTGGACTGAGTGTGTGCACCATGTGGCACACGGCCCCTGGGTGCAGCTGGGGCCACCGCTGCATCTTGGCTCCTGCAAGCTTTCCTGCAAGAAGGGGGACAGCAGCAACAATTTTGAGTTGCAGTATCTCCTGCTGGTATTT
This sequence comes from Phylloscopus whistleri, assembly GCA_017589585.1. NCBI lineage: Eukaryota > Metazoa > Chordata > Aves > Passeriformes > Phylloscopidae > Phylloscopus > Phylloscopus whistleri. The sequence continues at coordinate 1,565,633 of JADMLD010001066.1, read as the reverse complement.
CTGTGAAGCAATTGCAGCTGAAGTGTGGCCAAGCAGATTTCTCTGTGCCCCATGGTGGAGCAGATAGGAAACGTGGGTGAAATTTTGCATGAAAAGAAATGGCCAGGGAACATTCCTTTGCAAAGCCTCAAAGACATTCCAGAGAAAACATCAGTTCTTGGCCACTGCCAAAATCCTTGCAGCTGCGCCACACCATCCTCCAAGCCCCTCTAACAGCAGAAGATACTGTTGTTTGTGGCACGGCTGTGCAACCTTCCTCTGACTGCCAGTGCCAGTCCCTGGGAACTGTCTCCTCCTGCAGCCCAGGTCCCTCCTCTGCCCCCGAGTGCTGCCACAGGGAGGGATGGAAAAGTCATTCAGCATCCCTCTGAGCCACTTCCCTGCTTGCACGGCTGACCGCCTCCAGCACCGCAGGCTCCCAACCTGACCAAGGAGAAACCAGACCAAAACAAGCATTGTGGAGGCAGAGGGAAAGCAGCCAGCCTTTTTTTTTTTTAAGGGATATTGAAGACCAGAGCAGAGAGCCAGCACAGTGAAAAACAGCCACGTGGGGACTGTGAAAATCAGAGCTGAGGAGAGGAAGATGGGAAAGGTCTAATAAAGAGAGTCACAATATACAAAATACACAAGCGCCCACCTCCGCCAGGAAAGCTGTGGGAAGGGATTGTGGTGTAATCCCTGGCTGTTTGAGGCTGCCCAGGCAGACACAGTCTGGATCTGCAACTGGATCAAGATTAGACCAGGAAAGCTTAGATTTTTTTTGCTCTGTCAACCTGAAACAAAATGCTTTCCCCTCACAGCATTTTTTTACTACATGGAGGAAATTAAGGGAGGTCAGTTGGCTGTAAGAGGATCCTCCAGCCTCAGGTAGCTCCTGACCACATCCACACACCATATGGAAAAGCATCTGCTCAGTCCCAGAAAAATTCCCCAAGTCACATCCGTGCATGCAACAACCTCAGACCAAAACCTGTGCTGAACTCCCTGCCCACACTTGGCCCCATCCTAGCACAGGATCTGGGGCTGGAGAATAGCTGGGTACAGTCATTGCTGCAATTGAGCTTTCTCTTCTCCAGTCTGTACAAAGTTGTCCCAGATCCGTCTAACAGTAAGTGGGGACAGAAGGAATGACAGAGGTTATCTGTTGAAGGGAACAAAGTCATTAATTACCCAGACAGGTTATGCTAAACTTGAGGGTTATGTCCTCCCCACCGAGACACTGCTGGAGAAGCCCACTGTGACCTCTGAACCGAAAAAACACAATGCCAAGGAGCAACATCTCACAGGTAGTCACACCCAGCCCAAGTGATCTGAAGTAGCCACTTTCCAGTCAAAAGAAGCTTATATTTCCTTATTGTTTGCTATAAATACAGCTGTGCTGTTTTCCTGACCATGTTATTTCTAGAATCCTTATCACACAGTCTCAGATAGCCACAGCACAGTCACACCACTTCACAATCTTCTTTTTCTCCTGTTCCCAGCTTTGCCAAACCATTTATGCTCACAATCCCATCTGTTCTGAAGCTCTTCTATGGCAATGGGTGACACTGCCCTGGACCTCCACATCCGCAATAAACAGGTCAGCAAATGAACTTGTCTTCCTTTTCCCCTTCTCCACCACGCAGGGACTTGACTCACAGCTAGGGATGAACTCAAATGTCACTTCTGATAAACATTTTTTTGCTGAGGAGCAAGATGTGTTTATAGGCAGTGAAGTGGGCCAGTGAGAAGCAGCAGGCATGCGCCAAGTCTTGCAACATCTTGACGCTTCTGAATACCTTGGTCTCCCGCAAAAGTCATGTTGTCTGGTCCTTGGGGCGCTTTAAACACCAGGGGAAAAATGCATAGAGGAGAAGGATTCCCAAGGTCTTGTGCTGGAAGGAAGACCACGTTGAAAAGTGGTCAGGTGGCCTGCATTGCACCAGCCTGGAGACCAAAGGGAACTGCCCTGGAGCAAAGGGTGTAAGAGAAGACAATAGCTGGCTGAAGGTGCCTTTGTTTCTGTACTGCTCCAAGCCAAGCAAAACCTCACCGGACACAACATCAGCTTTAGACCATGGTTTCATTTCCCTCAACAGATTAGCTGACAGGGTGGAGGAGAATTTTAGATATAATTTCTGTATCCACAGAATGTTTGAAGAAGACAAGCAAGTTTGACAAGTAAAAAGGAATCCTCAGCCCTTATGAGACATTTAGGAGACATTTATTATTATTGTCCTCCTGAATCAAAGCTGTTATTCAGCAATACTATGAGCTTAATGGAACGAATGGGCACCTAAGAGTTATGAGAAATCCAGCACAGACTGCTGCCAAAGCTTCCCAAGGGATGTGGGTATCTGTGACCAAGTGTTGTGATCTCAGTGCTGAAATACCTGGGTGATTCATCTATCATACAAATGGTGTAGGAGTGACATTCAGATGGCCTCAAAAAGAAGCGAATCTCTTTTTTCTCTGCTCTGCATTCAATTTCTAAGTTTTCTCCTTCAAGCTGGCTCAGAAACACCAGGAGGACATTCACTCCCGTGGTTTTATGGCATTTATTTGTCAAGACCAGGTAAGAACTTAAAAATGGAGGAGGGATGTGATTTGTGTTCCCATTAAAGGGAAAATGTTGGTATTTAAAATCAGTTGAACTCAGTTTTGATTTGTTCTTTTGAGAAACAATACTTAGAAAACTTTTCATTTGTACCATCTTTCAAATTTAAACCAAAATTGCTCCGGTTTCTTTCTGGGACTAAAAAGAAAGTCCGACAGTCTTGATGTGGACTAGTCAAATCAGGCTTTTCCCAATGTTCTACAGTTCTGGATCCTGGATTTTAGCTCTTTTCCACCACAAACCTGTACAGCTTTCAGTCTTGCTTTTACAAGCTGCTGTGTTGCAAATCCATTTTAGTCTGGCAAGAGGCTGCATCTCCTATGTCTGTACAAGCCTAAATACAATGATCTTGAGACCTTACCAACAGCAAAGACAACCCCTTTGTAATTTTATCCACCCTTATCCCAACTGTTAACCACATTTAAATACCCTTTGATAAGCACACCGCCAGATACTGTCACACTGGACCACTGAAAATGGAAATGCTACTTTCATGTGCTCATTACTTTCCCTGCCATGTTCTTTGCAAAATGAGTTTTAGTCACCCAGTTTGAATATACAGATTCAAATTCTCACAGATCTTCAACTTTGGATGTGAGTGGTAGCTGGCACTTCTCTATTTTTTTGTAGTCAAATGCATCAAAAGACAACGAGGAAGGCTGAATGATTCATACTCGTGGAATGAAATGCCATTCACAAACATTTTTTTCCATAGCAATTTGTCACTTATTGTATTGAAACCACTTCAGAAGATGTGTCTCAAAGAGCCTTTTGATATTAACATGATTAAAACCAAAAGCAATTAGGCAATCCCATAATATTTCTGTATGTTATATGAGTGGGAGTTCAAGTGACCACTTCATTCAAGCCCCCCATAAATGGCTGCTTCTAGCAGAAAGCTGTTAATTCTGCAAGATGCCTTGGATAGTTGTAGAACACCAAGGAATTCAAATCTTCTCACCCTAGAGGCATTTTGGCTCACCAAAATTCAGCTTTGGTATTGGATCTAACCTACATGTGTCAAACCTTCCGAAATCAGGCAAGAAAGACGCACTTCCCAAGAGCTTCTCTGCCCACTTCAAAACTGATCTCTAAAATCAGCGGGAACATTGGCCCTCCAGATGTATCCCTCTCTCTTTATGGCCCATCTAGACATCCACCTGGATGTCTACCACTTTTCCTGCTGTTCCTGTCATATGTTGGCATCTACATTCATACCAGACTTGTTGCCCACATCTCCATATCAATTTCCTATACCTTGAGCAAACTGTTATGCAAGTACACGTAACTTTGCATTCACACAGGAGACTGCATTTAAAAAAGCCTTCAGTGAGATGCAGACAAAAAGGGTCCTTCCAAAGTGCCAGCTGTCCCAGATCCCTACCTGCTGGGCAGTTGCATCGCTGGTGTGTGTCTCGAACTTCTCGATGTCTTGGCAAGTGGAACTTTAATTTCTGCCACGAGAGGAAAAACAGAAAAAGGATTAATTTATACCACTGAAACCAAAGACTCAAATTCTTGAAAAAGTTGAACGGGGAGGGGATGCTGCCCAAGTAGAGATGGGAGAGACAGGGCAGAACAGTTTGGGAACGAAGAAAGGCAACAAAGCTCATAGTATTTAACTAGAAATGCGGGGTTTGATTGAAAGCAGGCTGAGGGAGTTTCGTAATGGCCTCCAAATGTGGTCCTCCTGACAGGCATTACAAAACCAAGAGCCAGCAGTGGCAAATAAATTGGGACTGTGTCCTCGTGACAAAGCCGCATTTCTCAGAAGACCCACTCAATGGGCAGAAAATGAAGAGCTGAAGCAGGTCTTCTTCCCTGCAGCAGATTCCTTATGTTCTTGGAGACACCTGGATGGACAGAATGGTCCCACTGCAAGATTGTGGCTGAAGATGAACTGAAAACAGCAACAGCATCCCCTGAAATCTTCAGATGCTGTGAAACCTGATTTTTCCCCCAAGGGCAGAACACAACAAAACCTATCAAGAGCTTCCACAAGGTGGAATTTTGTCAGAATGCTCATTCCGTATATGAGTTTGGATTTCTAATGGTGTCAGTCTCCTGCTCTCTGGGCCCACCTGTGTATCTGTTGAAGGGCAAATAAAGTCCACCTGAGGTCACTGCATATTCCCTCGCTGGAAATGTCAATGAAATTAACCCATGTCCTGAGCAAAATGTGCTTCAGAGATAGTATCCTCACCACCTCTCACAGACTTTATAAAATAACCATAATTTAGTGAAGAAAATGCAAATCAATCCAAATAAGTTATTAATTAATGCCTGCGAACCACACTTGGTTAATGATTTGAGAAGGCTCAGCTGCTGGAGTTCCTAAGCTCCGGAGTCACTCTCTCTTCCCTCCTAATCTTCAAGCCCAACTTCCCATCCCAGCTGAGCCTTACTATTTTTTGAACTACTTCACAAGCGGGCCAATATTTCAAAAGAAATAGCCTTATGTAGGGCACAACAGAAGCCCATGCCCAACATCATATAGAAATTGCTTTATTTTCAAAAGTAACTGAGCATCTTCCTGTGAGAAGGCATCAGTTTGGGGAAAAAATCTTTTAGAGAGGATAAAAGTAAATCAACTTGTTTCTGCCCGGGATGAAGAAAGGCAGAATTGGCTGGAACACTTCCATTTTTTCACTTTGAAAGGACTGGCTTCCTCACTGCAAGTCAAAAGAGTAATGGTTGTTGTGACTGACTAGAAATGAAATGTTTTCATAGCTTAATTTTGCATGGTAGATTGAAATGTTTTGATAGCAAGTTAATTTGATAACAGGGTGAGGAGAAGGCTTTAGGCAAGGAAAATTGCCAGTTCCCATAGAGCATCTCATGGGTGTTTACCTTCTCAGTTAAAAGCACAGATATGTGAATCTCTGCATGTGGGCACGTTTCCATCCTGCTGCCACCCCAGATGGCACAGTTCTGCTCTGTAGCACTGCCTGGCTTCTAACTGCTAGTGGTCAAACATGGGCACAAGTAGGACAGCAGAGCCTTTTTTTGGATACTCACACTGGTATGTGGACGTACACAGCCCCATTCCCATCTACACATGTGCCAACCAAAACGTCCCAACACGAGGCTGCCACATTTGGGTGGTGTTCCCATGTTTGGGAATCAGGCTCAGACAAGGAAGGGGTGATGGTTTGCAATGGCAGGAGCAGAAAGCCATTTCCTAGCCAACAAGGGTCCAAACCCCCTGGCTGCAACAGGGCTTTTTCTGCAAGGGAACATGGGCACAATTCTGCAAGGGAACATGGAACAGATCCCTGCCCCAAGTGCAGAGGCACTGGAGGGGCTAAAAGGGAGCAGCCGAGTTAGGCTGTGCTGCAAGAAGCCTTAGCTGGTTTGCTGTGCAGGCTTACAAAGAGAGGAGCAGCACAGCTGGACAGGGAAGTGATGACCTAGCAGGACTTGAGCGTGACCGGGAACGGAACAGGGCCGATAACATTTCCCTGAGGCTTTATCTGCAGGTCAAGGTAGTGGAAAGACCTGGGACAAGTGAAATAGCCTTCTCAAGGATGAGGGCCCCTGGGGAGGGAGGGAGGGAGGGAGGGGCGGGTGCTGCTAGGCAGGCTGGAGCACAGTCCTGTGCACCATGACTGTGCAGCCATCACACACTTACCAGCATTTGGACATTCTCCCCCATCCCTCATATCCCCCTCAAGCCCAAGAGCTCTGCAATCCCTGGGGAGTGCTGTGGGATTGCTTCCCTTCAGTGGGAGGCAAAACCTACCAGGGATTTAGGAGCGTCTGGCGTTCATTCTCCTGCACAGTCTATTAAACAAACACTGCCACAGAAAAAAAACCTTGGCTCTTGGAGACCTCAGTTCAACTTTGGGTGGAGATGGTGAAACAAAACAAACCCCCCAGCCTTTTCTGCTTCCCTCATTTCCACTGTGCAAAATACTGCCTGGTCCAACACAAAAAGCTGGCTTTGTTCAGGAGGGCAAACTAAATGTACTTCCCTCTAAAAATGCCATTTCCAAGAGAAAGCCTTCATTCCTAGGCAACAAAAAATCATTCAATTTTAGGACAAGGTTGGTTTCTGTAAGCAAAACTTAAAAAGAAGGTGGGCTCTGGGAATCTAGTGTTTGCAATCTCCTTCCTGGGATCTGGGGTTTGCTTTTTCGCCTGGGGGATACCTGGAGCACGTAACATCAAGAGCAGCAACAGGCTGCCTTCCAGAAAGGTTAAAAACACTTCCTATGGAGGGGATAGCTTTGTCAGCAGAGCTGGCTTGCTCTCGTCTGTCACGTTATCCAGTGACATAATAGCTGCATCTTCCCCCTACACCACAGCAAGTGGCTGAAAAAAGCCTTTGCCAGCGCTGGAGCCACAGCTGATCGCCTCCGCCTGCATCTCAGTCGATTTAGGGAGCCATCGCACGTTGCTGAATGCCAGGAAAGGGAAAATCCCGTCTGCGAGAGGGCAAGGCCAGGAGGGTCATGCTGGAACACCTGCTGGGAACGGGCAGTAAAGTCAGCCCGGGCTTTTCCCATGGATTTTGTTAACTCACCACAAGCGTGGCAGGACAGGGCTGACATGGGTGGACAGAGCAGTGACAGCAACACCACTTCGGACATTAAAGGATCGTGGCTGTGGTCTCCTAAACCTTGCAAGTGCCTGTCTATTTTGGATGGGCACTTGAGATTAGGTGAGAGGGAGGGCACTTCTTCAAAAGGGGCAGATTAATAGCTCTTTAGCATTCCCAGTTGTTTGCCTTCACCCAGGGAGGTGAAATCATTTCCCACCACTATCTCCAACAGCTAAGAGAAACACATTTTAAATAGATAATCTATTACAACCATCAGGAGGATTTCAGGGGTGGGTGGTTTTGTTAACTCTTATTGTTTTACCTCCAATTTCCCGGGTTTTTCTTAAAGGCCCAGTTCCTGGGATTATGGGACCATACGGCACAAAGCAAAAGCGAGCAGCAAGCCCTCCCAGATGGAGCAAAAAGCTTGGAAATAACACCACCTAGGTACACAGATTGCAAGCAGCTAAAAGGAAATGGGACTTAGCTACCAGAGAAGTTGAAAGAAAAAAAAATAGATCTGATTGTGGGGCAAAGAACACTAAGCTAAAGATGTAGGCAGGGGATGCTTAGAGCAAGCTTGCAGACCCTAGGAAACAATTGTGCAGTGTGCTTTGAGATATGGAATAAAGGGGAGGGGGGGGGGACACTTCAAGTCAGGAGGGAAAGGGAGTTTTCCGGTGTCCCTCCTTTGCTTGCATAAGTAAGGAAAGAGTTCCAGGGAAATGAGACTATTGGGAAAGCAGTGAAGATCAGTGCCCCCTCCCCATTCACAGGCACATTCCTGAATCCCCTCAGAATCACTAAAGCCACAACAAACACCTTCAACACAAGCCCCTGAGAAGGCTGAGGAGCAGCTGATCTTCCCCCAGCAGGCACAGGAGATTACCTGCTGTTGCATCACACATACACATTTCTATCTCTACAAACTCACAAATTCTGGGATTTTTTTTCCTAGCAACAGCACTGAATCCATCCTGTCCTCCACCCTGATGAGTTTTTGGCAAATGAAATAGCACCAAATGTTACCAGCATGGGAAAGAACCTTGTTTTCTTCTTTGGAAAGCTTTGCCTCTCTTGCAAATGCCAGTAGTGAGTTTATTTGTGGTCCTTGTATGATTTTACGATGTCTCATAAATGCAGAGGAATTCGAATTCCTACATGGAGTTAAAGTTCTCCCTGTACTACCTGTTTCTGGCCCATTCTGCACAGATGTTTTTACAGGAAAACCTAGTCAATTTGAGTCTGGTAGAAAATTCCCTTGTGGTATTCGCCTACACCAGGCAGAGGTTTACACAGTAGCGAATGAAGCACCGGTCAGGCTGCTTCTGGGAAAGCATCTCCCGCCCTCTCCTTGCTCCTCCTGAGCTGAGATGGAAACTCTGCCACAGCCAGCCACCAGTGCTGGAAAACAAGGCTCCGAGATCGAGAAAACATCCCCACCAGCTGCCTTAAAATTAACATCTTAAGCAAACCAACACAGCTCCTCTCCCTGCCACTTTGCTTTATTTTTGCATGTCTAGAAGAAAGGACTCTGAAAGGACTTTGGCAATTTGCACTTCTCAGTGCAATCTGTATGATGCAATCTCGCAGACCCTTGGGAACACCCGGGGCACCCCTGGGCTCAGTCACAGCCCACACTGGAGGGCATTACACACTCCAGCTCAGAGCAGTACGGGTTTTGAGCATAACCTTGGAGCTCCTCTGTCAGCCTTCACAGACTTAACTTCCTCACATCCCTCCGGCTCATCTTCACAGCCACCAGAGCTAGAAATGTGCTCCTGTGCTGTGCCTCCCCTCCCACCCGCCTACCCGCCTCTGACCAGCTTTTTCTGAAGCTGGGGTTCCTTTAAAGCTTTGCTGTTTTATTTTGTGATGGATAACACTGAGCTGGCAGCTGTGAAACCGATTAAGGTTGAAACACCAGGAAACTGTGAGGATGTGGCAATGAGAGGCGGTGAGGGTCTGAGCAGGGGGAGATGAATATCCCACTTTCACGTCCATCACATCAAGCCCATCTGCAGCCCCTCTGCCTCAGTAACAGTCAACACAACTTATTTTTCTTTCCTTACTTTTCCCCCCCATCCTTTCCCTGTTGCCTTTATCTATCTTGTTTTTCTCCGTCCTTGCCCTTCAGCAGTCAGTCTAGGGCCGCACTTCAGACATAGTGAAAAGGAGGACCGGAAGGATTTTCCTTTCCTATTCAAAAGCCTCATATGGCACCCCACCATCTGTCCACCAGCAGCCCCTTGCCCTGGACCTCAAGCTGCTTGGTCCATGCCAGTGCCTCTGGCTGAGTGTGGAGGTCTGAGGTTTAGATGCTCAGCAGGAGTGGGCAGCACAGCTGGCAAGGGTCTCCTCCCCGAGGGACAGAGCTCTCCTCTCCCATGGGCATCAGACCTTCACAGGTATAAAGGGACAGGAGACGTGGGCCATGCATCCCTCCTCCTCCACAGTCTCTGGCACTTTTCCCCAAGCTCTTTTTAAGGCTGTGGCCCAGGATGGAGCTGGTAACCCTGGTGATACTCAGAAGCAAGTGCTGGCCCCTCAAGCCTTCCCTACAGCTGCTCCCCACACTGGCTGCAGTGGGGACTGTGGCCACCCCCAGGAGCACAGGAGGGGCTGCTCAGGAAACAGGGGTGGTGCTGGGCACACAGGCATCATGAGACCCCTATTTCCTCACTAAGCTGAGCTATAAAAAGGTGTAAAGGTGCTGCTGCCAGCAGAGCCAGCAGGACACGGGGCCATCCAGCCCCAGGCACCACTCCCAGGAGGCCTACTGTGGCACTTCTCAAATCTCCATAGAGATAAACTTCGACTTCCCAGCAGACTCGTGCCAGCAGCAACAGAGGGATTGCTGCATTTATCCCCTGCCTGGTGGCAGGGAAGGAGTCCCTGCATGAGAGTGCAACTGCAGGGCACAGATCCAACCACTTGCAGTGCTTCTGCCTCCCCAAACCCCTTTTTAAAGTAGGATGTTGCCCCATGGACCCTGTCTTTCCCTTATTCCTCATCCAAAGAGGCAACTCAAAACCATATCCTTCAGCTCCTGCGGTGTTTGCTAACTCAAGGTTCACAGCTTTTGGCTGCACACCCCAGCAGATCCAGGGACTGCTCTCACAAGACCCATAAACAGAAGCGGAGCCTGTCAGCTGTAGGTTTAAACTCCTCACCACAGACTTTCACTGTCAGGAGGGGGTCCAGGTCACCCCAGGTGCCAGGCAGCACTGCCCAAGGCGGGTCCCAGTCGTCACCATTCTGATCATCCTATTCCTCACCTCATTTGGCAGTAGCAGCCCATGAGGGATTTTTTCAGATACAAACAGTTTTTGGGCTAGCCCCAGGGATCTCTCCAGCATGACTCAAGCCAAAGCTAGAGTAAACAGAGAAAAGGAGAGGTGGGTGGAAATGGCTCCAGCCCTGAATTTCACTCCCAAGTCTCTCCTAGAGCTGTGGGAACAGGTCAGTGGGGACCTGTCTGGAGAGTTCAGAGACATGAGCCGCCATCTGCTCCCTGACACATGTCAACACCACTTCAAAGCCCAACAAGGCAAGGAATACTCATGGCAGCCAGAGCAGAGGAGCACAGACAGCCCCCAGCAGCATCCACACAGCAAAGTAAAAGGTGTCAGGAACAATAATCTGCACTTTTGGGCTGTCTTCATTGACCTGCTGAAGTCAGTAGCAGCATTCCCCCGTCATCAGAGAAGAGCCCACAGGATTGAGTGGAGTTTGGATGGGACTCAAGTGAGTATGAAACAGCCATATGCTCTGCATTGATGCCCTGGCAGTACCAGCAACCATCCTGGCAATGCCAGTGTGTCTCATTTTCTTGAGCCAGGAGCTGTGGAAGGGGTCAGGGCTGGTAGAGCAGCAATGCCAGCCCATCACAACATTGGTGTGTTTGCAATCACCTCTTCCCATAGCCGTGCTGGCTGCAACATGCCTTGCCTGTCCCTCTCCTGGGGCTCAAACCCATGCTGAATGCCCAGGTTTAACCTCTAGCTCTAATTCTAACTCTTTCAGCATGCACGACTCCTGAAGAGAAGGGCGGGAGGTTTTTGCCTCCCCACCAGAACCAGGGATGAGGTTTCCTCTTTGCATAGTGCAGGCTTCAGCTACAGCATGGGCTGAGAAGAGAGAAGTAAACGCCAAGCAAGTTTGAGAGGTGGGAGGGACCCGAAGGAACAGGGAATTCAACCTAGCAGCAGCATCACTCATGCAGAGATAGGTTTTTAAGGAGGGGGAAATAATCGATAACATGACTGTGCAAGCATGCATATGCCTAAAATCTTTAATACTGCAAACTATACATGCAAAATGAAAGAACACTGACCTCGTTGAGCAGTTGGTCAACTCTTCCCAAAATAGCTGTCTCCATTTGGTCTGCTGAGAGCCAGGCAGGGAGCTGTGTGGGTCTGTCCGCTTCCAAGTGGGACACCCGGGACTGCAGGTCGGAGGTCCGAAAGTACAGCAGCAGGCTCAGCACCAGAGAGAGCAGGGAGATGCCGGGCAGCCCCGAGCCCAGCAGGAGAGGGAGGCGGCAGCATCTCTCCCCATCGCCGGTCCTGGGGGGAGCCACACACCCCCTGTCAAAAGCTGCTTCGTCGACGCCTTTCCAGCTCTTCTCCTCCAACATTCCCTCCCTGTCCTGAGAAACAATAAATAAATAAATAGAATAAATAAAGCTTCGCTCCTACTCCAAGAAGCACAATCCAGAAGGCATAGAAAAAGAACGTCGAAGGGGATCTCGGTGCCAGCAAATCACAAGTGACAGCAATAATGACAAAAGTGGATGGGGGGGGGGGGGTGTCTTTAAAAAATAAAAACAAACCACACACACATAAAAGGGGTGCAGAAAAAAAGAGATCCAACTGCAGCAAAGAGTGCGAGGGGGAAAAAACAATCTGATCAAGATTTTTTTTTTCTTCCTCCTGTATTTCAGTCTTTTGGTTCGCTGGTAAATTTTTGATTCTTTCTAAGCTGTCAGTTTCAGTTCCTTCGCAGACTGGCCAGGAGCTCGCACATGAAAGTCCCCATTAGAGAGAGGTAATTCTCAGCTGCTCCGGCGACGTTGTGCTCTGGCTGATCGTGGCTCCCCTGTAACATGACACACTCCCTCCGAACTACGGGGCTGGGATGAGCGAGCTGCGCGGCTTCCCAAAGTAACCTCCTCTGCTCGCCCTCTCTCTCCACCTCTCCCTTGCTGCATGATTTATTTATTTATGCAAAGCGCCGGGGTGGGATCGGGCAGTGGGACGCCCCTGTCCCGCTCGGTCCCCAAACCACCTCTCCGCCGCCAGCCCTTCCCTTTGAAGTGACTCTCGCCGAGGTTATTTATAGTGGCAGGAAAGAGATTGTAAAGCAGAGGCTGGGCTCACACCAGCCCGCGTCTTCCTTTCCTCCAGGCAGCCGAGAGCACTTTATGGGATGGTACAAACGGGCTGTCGCGTCCCCCACACGGATCCTGGGGCAGCCCTGAGGCACCGGCAGTAGGGTATTTAGACCCCGATATTTTGAGGAGAGCAGCCAGGCAGGGTGAGAAGCAGAGGGAAACATCTGGAAACAAGAGCTGGCAGCTGAGGGCTCCGCAAGAAACGAGCAAAGGGCAGCAGGGAGAAACACGCCAGGCGGACAAGCTGCAGTGCAAGGGGGTAGCATTTGGGGCCTGGTTTGGGGGTACACCCTGCCAAGGGTGTTCAGAGGAACTAATCTGCTGAGGCCCTCTAGTGAAGCAGAACTTCCCATCATCTCCGTGTCCCACCAGACACAGGGCACCAGACAGACAATCCCCCTTTGGCAGGGAGCAGTCTCCCCAAAACGTGCCGTAGGGCAGCTCTGGGAAACAAAGCCTCCTTCTGTTCTTCAGGAGCAAGGGAGGGCCACTTCTCCCAGTTTTTCTGAGCATAACATACAATATTTTATCCTCCAGGGTGACACGCAGGCTCTGCTGAGCCCCTGCCTGTCTGTCTGTCCATTCTTTCATCCTCTCCTTGAGCACACTCAGCAGTGAAGCAGCACAGAGCTCACCGTGGTGCACAGTCATTAAAACCCAGGCAGCAAATTGGTCTCTTAAAATCTGGCTCCCTTGTGGCTCTTTTGCTGTCATTTACACATTTTAAATGAAGATTTTGCGTGCAGTCTGTGCTGGAAATTAACTGGCAGAGAAAACTCATATTCATCTCTGGCCTGGTCTCTGTTTCAGGGGGCTGGAAGGAATAGACCTTCTGGGAGCAGGTTAACGCAAGCACGAGCTGTTTCTCCTCCAACAGACAAACCCTCGGAGGGCCCGGTAGCACACAGCCCCAATTCTTTGAATGGCCTCATGCCTTTCACAGCCACTCACTTCCCAAAATGAGGTTTTAGCGTCTGCGAGGCAGGAAATCCTTTCTTTATTTCTTTTAGTGGCTTTCTTGTCATCTCACTGCTCAAATTTGCGTTGCTGTTCCGGCACGCACGGCAAACACCCCTCTGATGGCTGCAGCCTTTCAACAGCTTTTCATATGAGCAGGGCAGAGATGTGTAACCCACAGACCTGGCGCACAAAGGGTGTCTATTCCTTCAGGAGGTGTAGCCACCCAGTCTGCTGCCCCCTGCCCAGTCTCTCCCTGTGTTATCAGCCTATTTCTTTACAAAAGGAAAAGAAGTCTTTGAGGCTCTGGCTCCACCAGAGGTAAACCATAGTCCATGGGAGTTACCCAAGATACCACCTGCAATCACAGAAATTAAGTATACAGAGAGAAATGAAAGGGAAATGCTTAGAAGCTGATGATACAGTGTTGGAGAAGCAGAGATCTTCTCAGGAAAATACCAGTTAGCCACTGGTGCTGAGTGTCCTAGAGAGTGCTGCAGTACACTACCGAAAGACTGGGGTTGAACTACTGATGACTGCAGCTACCTGCCTGTGTTACACAAAGTTTCACCTAAGGCTGTCTCTCTCTCTCTCCCCCCTTTATACTAACCTAAGCACTGAAATCACAAAAATGCACCCTCTAAGCTAAAAATGGAAATCTGCTGGGTGTCTACATCTCATTTCCCCCCCACTGGCTGGGGAGAGCTCTCTGCTCTTTTGCGCTGATTTTTGATACAGATCCTGCTGTCCAGACACGAGCATCGCCTGAATGACTCTATAAGTGCCTTTTCCTGCCTCCCCGCCAGCCCCTCTCCAGCTGATAGCACATTTAGAGGGTATGTCATAGTTGCTGCAGGCTGGGGAGCTGCACTCAGATGGGTTTCATGCAGAAGCCTTAGCTGCAGATGTGCAGGAGGGTAATTTTTCTATCTTGAGATATTAAGGAGCCCTGTCATCCCATGCCAACAGAGATGGACTAATTTAGCCACAAACCCGAGCCAACTGCACACGTTGAGTCTGCAGCACTGTTCAACAAAAAAGCTGCCTCCAGAGACAGGTCTGGCACGTGGAATCATCTCAGTGCTCCTTGAGCTGAGCACAGCCCAGACTTCAGCTCTCTCAACTGAGAGGAGGTAAGCACTGGCCTGAAACCAGTCCTCCTGTGAGTTTGTGACTGTCAAAGTTGGTCGAGTAGGAAGCAAATACTCACTTGCAATCAGAAGAGATTTCACTGACTGGTGACTCTTAGAAAGCCCTCCATAACCTGAGCTTGAGGCTGTATCCCTCATTCCTCGGGGAGGTTGATGAAATTCCTTGCAAGGACAGTAACCACACACTTCCGTCACCTCTAACAGGTCTTCCAGGGCTGTTAAGGACCTCAGCACAAACATACAAAGAACTGGAGCAAATAGAACTCACATATAACCTCCCAAAGCAGCTGAAACTCCTCTGTACAATGCAAAAGTTTCACATCTAGGACATAGCACTGGACCAATTGATCAGTTACAAGCAGGTGTGGCAAGACTCCAGCTTGGTCAGTCTCAAGCTGGCACAGGCACTTTGTCTTTCTCAGGGACATCTGTACGTGGGCAAAGCACCTCACAGAGTTTGCCCAGCACTGCTCTGCAACACACAGTGCTCACAATACATGGGGATTCCTCACAGGGCACAATGTGGTCTCACTGCAATAGACCATGAACCCTCTTTGACCCAAGGCAGGTACTGTGGACACGAACCACTCCGTGCCACAGGCCAGAAATGGATAGAGCTGGGCATGGATGAGGTTCTTGCTTCCATGAGCACTGTTCAAACCAGCAAGGTATCTACAAGAAGTCTTCACCTGAAAAGAGACAGATAACAGCAGCAGGCATTCCTCACTTTCTTTCACTTAAAAGACAACCTTCCATTAAAAAAATACATGTCCCTCCTGTAAACTAACTGAAAGTTGAGGCCAACTGCCTGGAGATGGCCATGTGCTCCATCCCACCAGTAACCTTCCCCTTTTCAGACCATTTATAGGGAGAAAAACCCCACCCCATTTCTCTTTCTGTTCTTCTGCTTTCCCCCTTCCCCCGCACCCCCGCAGGAAACACGGGGGTCTTGGTGTGCTCAAACGAGCCATTAACTAGCAGCCGACATCCCCAGCTATTGTAAATATATTAACTCAAGGCCTTTCACTGCATTTATTAGACTCAAGAACAACATCTGGAAACAGATGTTTTCTGAGCAGAGAAGAGAGGAGGAAGGAGGGTAACAAAACAAGGGGGTGGGAAAGGCTCTTGCAAGTGGAAGTACATGGTCTGCAGACCATCCCTTTGCAAAATGCTGCTCAGATGGAGCACTGCAAGGGGCTGAGGCAAGCACTGCCACATCCCTCCAAGGCAAGGCAGTGAGAGTAGAACATCTTAGTGGGGCTGCCTGGCAGAAACAGCAATGGGGGAATAGAAAAACTCACACCAGCTTTCAGGGCCGTTGTGAGGAAAGGTCAGACCACTCTCACACAAATGGGATACTGGGGCAGAGAGATTTAGGGGGGTTTTTTCCCTTCCTGGTCATGGACCTTCCCAGTCCTCAGCTGCTGTATGTCCCAGAGGCTGCCAGGCTTGTGCTGGGACAGCGTCACTGCCATAACAGCTTGGCAGCATCTGTCACTGGGCCCATAGTCTAGGCAAGGTCTAGAGCTCCCAGAGCATCCTGTCTGTCCCAAGCAGCCTGTTCTCAAAAGGCAAGCAGAGTGGAAACCTCCCATGCCAGGGCCTCTGAAGGACAGAAGAGTCCTGCTCTGATGTGGAGTCTTGATGTTATGGCTCAGATTTAGACAATATTTAGAAAATTACACAGTCTTAACTAAGGACAAAAAAGCAAGCATGCACGCACATGGATACTTAAAAATATATCCCATGGCATTATTGTGAAACTCCATTCTCAACTAGATACAGTTTGGCTTAGGTACCAGAGATGCCTAAGGTACAATAGAGGTCTGAGATCAAAGCTTCCCTGCATTTCTTTTGTGGGAAGTGCAGTTTTACACATACACATACCCTCGCTTTTTATTAAAATAAAACCAAAGCCAACAAACAACTCCAAAAACTAAACCAGAAAAAAACTAAAAGCCCACAACAAGTATTTTGTCATCTTTAGCCTCAGGTTCACAGCGGGTATCTCCACCCTTGTCTCTCTGAGATGCAGTTACACATACTTTACAAGTAAGGTCAGGAATATTGAGTATTACCTACCTAATTTGGTATTTGTTTATAGGAAGTATTGAGTGGCCTATGGAGCAGAACAATTCCCGCCCGAGGAGCTGCTCTAACCCATTGTGGAGTTATAGAATAAAGACACATTTGATCCTTTGGGAAAAGGGTTATGAAAATACATGGAAAAAATGTACTGTCCATGCATAGTAATATCATGGCTGTTTTCAATCACTTGGTCTCCTACAAAACAAAGGGGCTCACTGCACAATATGAACTCCTAGCACTGGTAGCAGCAAAGGAAGTAAGCAAGAAGCAAAGTTAGTAGTATCTGGTTAGGGTTTTATATTTTCATAACCCTAAAATGCCTGAGCTCATTGTTGCCTGCCTCCCCACAAAGCCAAACTGGCCTCGTGCAGCTGCAGTGGTGGGAACCTGTCCCCAGAGCTGTGTGAGAACAATCAAGCAGAGCTGAGCTGCGTCCAGGGTGGGAGCCTGGCCACCAGCAGCTCCTGCAGAGGTTGAGTCAGAGCTTCCAAGGGAGGATGGAGCAAACATAGGTTTTGCACAGTTTGGGGCCACCCCTTCTCCCGCACACCCCGCAGGGGGAAGGCTTTGCCGGAGGAGACCTCGAGACAGCAAGTGGTGGACACACAGCTAAACTGCCCACGCTTGTCCTTGTGTTTTCAACTAACCTCTCACCTTTTGTTCAGATGATGAGGGAAGTGGCTCTGAGCAAACCAGGCTCTGCAGCCTTCTTCATGGAGGAACTTTTTTTTCTCACAGCAGAAGCCCTTCACAGCCAAGAAGCATTTCACAGGGAGTTTTATTTCTTTGCAGCAGTTGTTTGGGTTTTTTGTTTGTTGCTGGGCTTTTTCTTCTTTGTTTGGAGCAGATTTTAAATTTTCAGCCATTGGAGTCTGCAGAGACGATCATCTCTGCTAGCCTGCTTTTTGCTGTTATCTTGGTTCCTGCAGAGCCTGGGTGGGAAAGAGAAGTTAAGAAGAACAACATTGCTACAAATAAGAAAAAGCCTCCATCCCTGCAGCACTATTCCCCAGTATCTTGCAAGCCTAAGAATTCCCACAACAGCCTGTGGGAGACGGGTTTTGCTCATGACAGAGATGTGCCTACACTGGGAGAGCTGCTTTGGAAATTCTTTGTTTTGGTGAACCTGGGAAATCCCTGGTGCAGAGCATTGCTACAGGCTCTCAGCACAGCTAGAGCAGTAGGAAGCTTTAGCTGTAGCAAAGAGGTTCTTAGACTGAATACTCAAAATCTTCTCATCCAGGTGGAAAAATAAAGGTGAGATTTTCATGCATGAAATCATCAGGGCACAACGTTCTCCATTCCAAGGCTGGGGCTCTGAGGAAAAGCTCCTCTGTTCTCAACAGCAACTCCCTCAGCCCCTTGCTGAGCAGAAAACCTCCCTCTATTAAAACCAAGCGCAGGGATTGTATGCTCAGTTACTTGTGCACCAAGGTGTTCGCCACAGTGCACTGGCACGCGTGGGACTGATAAGCCAGAGCACTGATTTGCATTTAGATTGACCATTAATCAGTTTAGTGAAAAGCTACTGCCGAATGCCTTCAGCCTCACTGCACAGCTGGGCTACTCCACCCTCCTCCTGCCTCCCCCTCACCTCTGCCACGCACAGGGTTCCTGTTAATCCTCCACTACCTATTTCCACATGCATCACTAAGAAAACCCTTTCTCTTCAGCTTTGGCAGGTGCAGATCAGGCTCAAGCTGCCACCAACCCAGGACAACGGGCCAACATAAGTAGGGTGACCACCCTATGGGGTGAGCTGGAAACCCCAAAATCTTGGGTCCAGCCCAGGGCTGACCAGATGCCAGGTGCGTAGGGAAGGGAGGCAGAGCTGTGTTGCAGCTCTGTCTAGGAAAACCAAACCCTGCAGTGCCAGGGCAGGCGTGTATCCCTGCACAAGCAGCCGGGAAACCTGCTGCAGTTTTGTGTGAACTCTGAAGTTAATGAATCAGACCTGGGAGGATTGGGAAACCCAGACTAAGTGTCAACTGCACTGGGGGAAA
Organism: Phylloscopus whistleri; assembly: GCA_017589585.1. Lineage (NCBI taxonomy): Eukaryota > Metazoa > Chordata > Aves > Passeriformes > Phylloscopidae > Phylloscopus > Phylloscopus whistleri. The sequence continues at coordinate 1,546,897 of JADMLD010001066.1, read as the reverse complement.
CAACAGTAATTAAGGAAGGCTCCCCCAGAACACTGATTGTTTTGGAATCCAGAAGTGAGGGGGAATGGGTATAGCAAGCTCAGGAAATTGAAAACAACTTTAGGTAAATACTTCCCCTCGTTCCATCACTTGGTCTGTTATCAAAGCTGGTTCAGATCCTGACGGCAGCACACGAGGCAGCTCTGCTCCATCGTAATGCGAAAGACAGGCCCAGCAGACGAGAGGTTAGTGGCTAATGGAGCGGAGTCGGGTTCGATTTCCCTGGAAATTACTCATGGAGGAAAGCCAGGAGACAAGGAGCACTGCTAATGTCCTTCTGCAGTGCCACTGTTTCCCTTGTGCAGGGCAAAGCCCTCACTCATGTGCTCTGCCCCCCACGGGTCACTCCTGCACACCAGTGTGAGGGAGAGGAAAGCAAAGTGAAGCAGGAAGGATGTGAGCCTGGGAGCAGGCTGACGGTGTCAGAGAGCAGCATGGCTCCATGGCGGAAAACTCTGCCCCGTTTTCCCTCCCACCATTGTTTCTTTAATAGCACCTGATGTAAATCCTCCCTAGCAGGGTAATTAACCTGCTTTATTAAAAGCAGCTCTACCAATAAACCTTCAGCCATCTACAGAGTCTCTTCCAGCTTGTTGGGTTTTTAGCTGCCACTCGGGGCTTTACCTCCTTTTAGCAGCATCTCAGGGGGACTGTGGAAAGATGCTTATGGAAAGATGTCTATCCCAAAGGCACACCTGGCAAACCAGTTCACACGATGGCTGCAGTATTCAGGATGTAGCATCTTGTCCTGGGTTATGGAATCAAAAATGTGTATTCTATTTTCATCTGCTGAAAGCAGGTGGGGAATTGTTCTTTATTTCTTGTAACTTTGGAAGGAGGGGGACGGGGGGGAGGGGCGGGTGCCTTTTGGTAATGGGCCATTAACAGCCTATACCCCCGGACTATACCCGCTCCCCCCAGAGCCCCATCTGCATGCATGGTCCTATTGTGGGATGTCCCGCCCGGTGGGGGGAGTCTACAATTGCTGCCGGGAAAACTGAGCCGGGGAGGGGGGGCGGGGGGACACAGGCTTCACTTGCTTCACCCCGATTCCTGGGAGGAAGACGGCACCCCATCTCATCTTCGCCAGACCCCATCTCGTCATCGCCAGACCCCATCTCACCATCACCTCACCCCTGGACCCCTCCTCATCACCCCTGGACTCCTCCTCATCACTCCTGGACCCTTTTTTTGGCTACAGGATCGTCCCTGCTCCAACAGAGCCACGTCTGCCACCCCAGGAGGACTCACTTCTGGACTGCTTCCAACACCCTGACTAACAGGGTGCCAGGTGGCAGCTCTGATTCTGTCAGGGCTTTCCCAAATTGTTGTTGTTTGTTTGCTGGTTTGGTGGGGTAGTTTTGTTTCCTACCACATTTGTATTATTGATATTCCTAGTAAAGAACTGTTATTCCTATTCCCAAATCTTTGCCTGAGAGCCCTTAATTGAAAATTTATAATTTGGCTGGGGTGGGGGGTTTGCATTCTCTATTCTAAGAGAAACCCCAGTTTCCCTGGCAGATACCTGTCTTGTCAAACCAAGACACATCTCCATCAAGCTGAGCACCCAAAGGGCATGTCTGAAGCTGAGTGCCAATAAACTTGTTTTAAGAGAAAGGGTCCAATCCTTCTCATTTGGGACTCATTAAAGTCAATGGAAAAAAAGCTCTTTTTAGCTTCCTTAGTCTTTGCCACTTAGGTCTCGTGCCAACTCGAGGTCAGTGCAGTCACTCTAGATTTATGCCAGTCCAGAAAAAGGGAATCCGTTGTGACAGGTCCCAGTGAGAAGAGGGGAGAGCTGGGTCCTCTGACCACAAAACTCACTGTCTACACGGCTAAGCCAGGCACTCCTTTTTTACCTCAGGCATCTGAAACCTCATCTTGATGTATTGTAACATTCTCCCTCTTTCTCCTCAATAAATCAGTGCTGTCCACTTCATGTGCATGCTTCATACCTTCTTCAAGTTTGAGAGGCCCATCGGTGATCACGAACAGCAGGAAGCAAAACATATATAATTACTAGATCAGTATTAAGTAGTAAACACACCCTTGCAAATAGCCCTTGAAGGACATCTGCAATGGTGTTTCACTTCCTTCAGGCTCAAAAAATACTTTTCTTTAATTTGGCCACATGCTGCTACCAATAAAGTGATTAAAATAAACTTCTCTGCTTTAAGAGGGGTCAGCAAGGAGAAAGCATGGAACTCTTTGTTTACAGGGACTGCTGCCTACCATGCACCTTGCAAATCACAGAATCATTTAGGCTGGAAAAGACCTCCAAGATTATGGAGTCTAACCTTTGTCCAATCACCTCTTTGTCAACAAAACCATAGCACTAAGTGACACACTCAGTCAGTCCTTGAAAACCTCCAGGAATGGTGACTCCAACACCTCCCTGGGCAGCCTGTTCCAATGCTTGGGAACCCTTTAGGTGAAGAAATTCTTCCTGAACTGCCCATCCTGCCTGTGTCAGTGGATGTTGCAATGGATCAGGGCAAAGCCATCACAACCCATATTTATCCACGGAGGTTTGCCTTTACTGAGAGCTCTGATATGTGTTGGTGAGGAAGGAGCTGCCTGCCACTGGTGCCCCAGCAGTGGGGAACACTGCTTGGCTCTGCACACAACTGTCCCTGCATATTTGGAGCACGGGGGTTTAGTGCAGAGGCTGAAATATCACGCCTATCAGTAGGGCCCTGTGGACAGAAAATAGCAGAGGATCTGGTGGCAGTTTCCTTTCAAGACATACAGGAATAGCAGCACACATCTCTGCTGGATCATGTGGACTGAATTCCTCAGCTAAACTCCTTCGGCTTTGAATTCTGAAAACCAATTTTTCCCTCCTTGGCTTGTTTGTTGTTTCAGGACCACTGAACTGCCAAGAATGGTTTACATTATATAACCACCCTGTCCTTATTGCATTTCGAGGAGAAGACTCTGACAAACAGCCAGATCTAATTTGTTCTTTAAATTGGCTTCTAGGCCAGACAGTCATGCCTTCCAGATGGAAAATCCAGTTGCACTCACCAGCAGATATCCCAGTGCATTCAGGTCCCAAATCTGCTTTGTCCAAAGCATGCTCTGGCATGCAATTTGATTTTTTTACACCCTGTGAGAGGCTAATGGTCACTTCAGTCCCTGGTGAGGCAGCATTGCTTTTTGTCACCTGTACCAGTTCAGCTGTCAGCTCTGCCCCGCTGTCCTGTTATTTTTCCTAGAAGCCAATCTGACAGCTGCAGCAGCTTTATAACTGCCAGATTCAGAACTGGTCTTCCTGGGAAAGTCCTTTCAGGTTGTCTTTTCCAAGGGTGACCCTCTCTGCTAGGCTTGGTCAACCTGTTTAACACTACCCCAAATCAAAAACAATATTAAGAAAGCAAACACCATGCTGCTTTTGGATTTGGATTCTCTCGTCTCCTGCCAGGACAGAATCAAGGATACATTCAAGGCTGGTTTAGGTTACAGCCAGAGTATGGCCAGTGGCACGCTGTGCACGGGGCACTAACATTGCTGACAGCCACAAGGTGTTAAAGTCCTGCCATTGACAGCAACAAGCCATTTGCTTTGTTAGAGACTAGGGAGGAAAGGTGGCTGGGAGGGGGTCTCCAAGTTGCACTGTTTCACACGTCCAGCTTGGGGAGCTGGTGGGAACAGCAGCTCAGGCTGAGGCACAAACTTTATCTCACAGGCAGGCACAATGCCAGGGGCTGACCACCTGCAGGGAAACAGCACTGGGAGATGCCCATTGCCTGCAGCAGAGACAGGTGTAATCTGTATAAGAGGGTGGCCTCAGATAGACAGTCTGTGGCTTTCTCTCAGTCCCTGTGACATTTTTTGTCCTTTAAGCCTTTTTGTTGCAAAGCTCATATAATTCTAGGGCTCTGTGGCTTGATGGATAGACAGCTTGGTGTCTTTCCCACCTCTGCCACTCTATGGCTTTTGGTGGTCAATGAATGATTTTCCTTCTTGGAGTATTCCTCCCTTTCCTCCTCAGGGAAACAAGGCCACTCTAAGTTGCCTGAAGATAAACTGCTGACTAGGGCCAAAGAAAGAAAGAGATGAATAAGCAGTCAGCCCCAAGGAGTTTCAAGGCAAAGTTATCAAACCCTTACTTTGCAAGTCCTGAATCTCACGGTGCCCACAAAGGCATCCTCCTCCAGGTCTGGAAAGGTTCGTTCCTGTCAACCAGGACATCACTTAAAAGCCTGTTTATGTTCAACTCACACCCCCAAAACACATGTGCCATGTGTTAGTTATCCAGGGAAAGGCAGTGAGTGGTGCTGAGAGTGACCCGAGAAGCCCTTAGGGACACCAATGAGTAAGCCTCCCTCATTCTTAATGCTTTGAAGCTGACAGAAGAACAACCATTCCATTGCAATGACTCTGTGCCCTTCCCAAGTTCCTCCGTGCTTTCAGGGGCTCTGTCAGCCTAGCAGCATGCATGGAACCAAAATTAGCTCTTTGGGAAAAGGTTAAGAACAAGCTTTCTTGGGGCCATCATCTCTGGACAGCCAGCGCTTGCAAAGAAGGTCAGAGGATTGTCAGTCATTCTGTGTGGATGGGCAGGAAAAGCTTTAGTGAAGCCCACACTGCAGCTGAGTGGGTGGACTCACTTGTAACAAGCACTGCATTACACAAGAACGTGACCACAGTGGCTGGCCTGGAAAGAGAGGCTCAGCCAGGCACGTTTTTTGTGTGGGAGAGCCAAGGTGTTGAGCAACACCCAGCAGAGACAGGCACATCTGCTGCCAGGTCTCCACTACACAGCCTAACAGTACACACGCATCTCCCAAGTCCCCATTTCCCAGTACCTCTTGTAGGGACACACATTTAGCAAACAAGTGTAAACCACCATCAAATCTGAGTGGTTGCACTTTACAGCCACTTCAGCTCAGGCCCAAACAATTGCACAGAGTCCACACTAGCAAAAGAGCAAGCCGGTGTATTACTTGAAAGGAATAGTTTGTTTTGGTTTCACTTCCCCGCCCACACCTCTCTGAAACTGCCCTCTGTTTGTCTGGGATATTTGCAGGCATGCAATGTTTTCCTGGGTGACTTCACAAGGGACACTGTGGTCCACACAGGTCCTTTGACTCCTGTGCTGCTGTGGCCAAGTCCTTGGATTCCTCTGTGGAGTAAATCAAATAATGTGTGCAAAAGCACAGATGTGAAAAAAATAACATACGCAGAAGAACTGACATGTTTAACTATGAGCAATAGCTGCAGGTGTGCAAGAGAGCTCCAGGGCTGATGCTCATTGCTCCACTGGATAAAAAAAAAATTAAAAGTCTGGAGGACCATGCAGCTACACAGTAGGATCCAAGTCAAATTCAGGCAATTTTCCCCAAAAGCTGGCATTTTGGGAAGTATGGAGACTGCAGCACCAGGCACTCTCAGGTTGTAAACAGCTCCCACCAGGTCCTGTCCCCTTTGATGCTCCCCTTGCACAGGACTGGGAGGCCCAACAGCAGGGACTTGCAAGAACTGGTTTCTGAAAATAGGGGAACCAAGTTGTCTGAGGGAAAAGAAAACTCAGGCTTGTTTCACTTTGAAGGCTTGTTAGTTTGATGCCTTTGGAAAAATGAAGGAAAACAGCGATGGCTTTCATGAAAAGAAAAGCCCAAATGCAGAAAGAAACAATGAAAAATTAAGTAAGTTTTTTGACAAAAGCATATTGCCTGGCTGCACTGTTGTGTCTATGTCAGACATAGCTCAGAATCAAGAAGAGTCCCCACAACTACTGCTGACAAGAGCCACTAAAATTCCCACTCCGGCCTGGAGCTCCCACCCCTGGTATTGGTATAAATTGTGTGCAGGCATATTTATCAATCTGTTAATACCAAGCTGTTGCCTGCCACACACCAGGGTCACCAGCGCCGTCTTCTTGCTCTGCCTCCATCCAGGCAGAGCCCTGTTTTCAGGATTTTCCACTCTCACCCTACCATGCCAAGAAATACCTGCTGGGGATCAAAGCCTCCTTCCATCAAGGAATCAATTTCTTAAGTACTCTCATCTGGCAGATTTCTTGGGGCTACCCTTCCAAAGAACCATGCAAGCGTTGTTGTGGGGAGTGGTGTTGGAAAGGGCATAGAATCACAGAATGAATCCTAGAATGATTTGGACTGGAAGGGACCTTAAAGATCATCTCATTCCAACCCCCTCCCATGAACAGGGACACCTTCCAGTAGATCAGGTTGCTTCAAGCCCTGTCCAACTTGGCTTTGAACACTTCCGGGGATGGGGCAGCCACAGACTCTCTGGACAACTTGTGTCAAGGCCTCATCACCCTCTAAGGATTTCTTCCTAATCTAGATCTCTTGTCTTTCAATTTTGAAGCCAGACACTAGAAAGTTAAATATTGTTTCTGGTGAAAAGACAGAGCTGTGCTAATAGCAAATCAGTCCATCAAGCTGCCTCATGCTCCCAGCTTCATGAGGACAAAACACCAATGAATGATCCAAAGAAGTAGTCTTCAATATCCCCTTTTAGCCCTAAGCCAACTAATCTGCACAGTCATGAACTATACGCAATTCTACAATATACCGAAGGGAGGGATGCCTTTCTTGGCAGAGCTGTATCTCAGTTTACATCACAATTGCAATAAAATCATGTTATCTTCATTTAACTTTGCACAAGTCTATCCTATAGTCAAAACTGATTGTCTCACAAAATACACGTTATCAGTTACAAGTGCCAAAACAACTTTTCTTCCTCCTTTCTTAGACAAAACACATTTTTGCCCCAGAAAATGAACACATTACAGGGTTCCTTACATGATAAGAGAAACCCTGTGTTGTCATCAGAGCATCTAGTAGTCTGAAACTGAAAACCCACCCAAATACTTCCCTTGAAATGAAAAAGCGGAACTAAAAAGCTCTGTGTGGACCCAGCAGTGGGGTCTGCGGAGTCTGAGCTGACCCCTCAGCGTCCATCACTTGAACCCACAACCATACAGATGAAACTCACGTTTCTGGGCTCGTTTTCCACCTTTTCCTCACACAAATGATGTGGCCCAAACTCAGGTTGTGTTGGGTTGGAGGTGCCGAGCTGTCACCCACAGAGTCACTCACATTCCTCAGCAGGACGAGGAGAAAATCAGGGGGCACGTACCTGCCCCGTCATGGCGCCTCCACAGATAGCAGGGTAGGACGCCCACCTCCTCCTCAACCCCCCTGGTGCTCACTGGGCTCATAATCACTTTTTTTCCCCCCTCATTCTTCTTTGTTTGCCAGCATTTTCCCCCTCCCTGACTTCAGTTTGCCCAAGGTGTCACACCAGCAGGTCTGAGGGGCTGGGCTGAGCTGCCAGAACTGCCTGGAACCGGCTGGAACCGGCTCTACCTGAGGCCATTCCCGCCTTCCCTCAGAGACACCTCAGCCCCACCGCCATCCCTGGGCGCTCCTGCCTGTCCCCTCAGAGACCCCTTCAGCCCCATCACCATCCCTGGATATTCCTGCCTGTCCTCACAGACACCCCTCAGCCCCACCGCCATCCCTGGGGATTCCTGCCTGTTCCCTCAGAGTCCCCTCAGCCATCCCTGGGCGTTCCTGCCTGTTCTGACAGAGATCCTTCAGCCCCACCGCCATCCTTGGGCACCTGCTCAGCCTCGGTGGTCTGGATACCTGGGATAAACTGGTGCCTGTGCTCAAGGAGCAGCTTGTTCTTCACAGGGACCACTGAGGCCTGTAGGGCTTCACTTCAGCCGCCATCTCTGGGGGTCTCACCCTGTGCACAGATGCATCCCCATGCCCAACACACCCCTCTCCCCACCTCAACCCAAGTTTCACATAATGACAGTAATTACATTATAAACACTGCCCTTTCTTCCCCCCTACCACCTCCATGTGTTTTCACTTCAGCTAAACAGCAGAAATATTTCCTGGCAGCTGTCTTCAATTGAGGGCAAGGAGGGAGGTGAGTTGGTGGAGAGGAGACCTGTGTGAGGGACACACTCTCTATGCCTCTTCAGAAGGAAAATAAAAAAAAAAAAAAGGAAAGGGAGAAGGAAAGGTGTCATCACTCAGTTTTTGATGTCAGTAATGCTATGGACAGACATGGGGAAGGCAGGCAGTGAATACCAGATCCTTTATCTCAGGTTCTAATGGCAAAGTCTGTGCATCCAGTCTACACTGCACATGATAACTCCTGCTGCAGGTGCACCAAGGGGAGTCCCCATGGCTGGGGTCAGAGGAACTTCATAAGAGGTACAGAAACTTTTCAGAAGCCTGTCTGGAATAGGAACCCATTGATAAATCCCTCCAACTGCAAGAAATGGTACAATGGTAAAGATGGTTTGTTGTCTTAGGGGTGAGGGGGTGCTTTCACGCACTATTTCCCAAGCCTCGGAAACCTGAAGTGTCTCTGAAATGCCTCTTCCCAATTAGCAATCTCCTGCATGAGGTGTGTAGAACCTGCTGGCAGCAAGGGGTAGAAAGTGATGCTGCCTTGGCTTTATTCACAGAAGTCAGGTGTTGCAAGCTGAAGATCAGGGCTGGAAAAATCAGGGACTACAACAAGGTAAAGGATCATGATCCAAACCTGCTGCATGTCAAGAAGCACTTGGAGCTGGACAAAAAGTCTACAGCTCCTCTTTGGGGACAAGGGCTCATGGCATCACATTCCTGGGCAGAACTGTCCTGCACCACAAGAGCAGTACAGTGAAGTATCACCTGTAAGCAGGCAATTTCACCTCACCCCCATTCTTCCCATGCACACATAGTGCTTATTCTCCTCTCTTTCCATCTTCAGTACATGGGGTTCTCTTCAATATTACAACACTTTCAGCTGATCTGCTTTTTTAATAACCTTGCTAAGACATATTAAAAATAAATAAAGAAAGAACTCCATGCAAACCTGGTTTTCATGGCCTAACTTCCTGGCTTCCCTTCTCCTTTCTGTAATCCCAGCTTTTCTGGGACCTTGTACCAAAAACTGACATTTATTTACATTTGAAACACACTCCTGCCCTGTCCCTGTCTCTATGTTGAAGCAGCCATTTCCAGAGGAAAAGTCCAGTAATTAACAACCATCAGAACCTTGGTGGTTAATCACTCTGCATGAGTTATATTTGCACCTGCATTTTCAGACAGCCTGATCCCTCCTCTATTGATTCCCTCATCCATAAAAACCAGGTCCCAACCAGCCCCTTCTAGGCTATTCCAGCACTTATTTTGCTGCACCACAGGCCTGAAGGGCAAATATCCTATGCAGGTTTCATTATGCCACAAAAACCAAAATATCTCAACTGGGCACTTGCTTCACTTCAATATCCTGCAGAAACCCCTAAACACACTAAAATGTGCATCACATAACAACAGGCAGACATAGCCAGCCTCATTAAATACTCAGAGCTCTACCTGCAAGGGAACATCCAGAAAATCCTAATTTTACAATGTCCTCTTTACCTTTCATCTTACTCTAGGCACCCAGTCCCATGACAGGAGAAGCTGAGCCCCACCTTGCCACACGAGCTCTTCTCTCTCCTTAGTCCTTACAACAGCATGCAACCAGGAAGGTTACTCTTGCTGCCACACTTCCTGGTGGTCCCAATTAATCCCATGGAGTCAGAACACAGCACATAATCAGGAGCTCGCCCGCACAGTCAGCAACTGGAAGGCCCAGACACACTGTATTTATCTGTAAATCAAAGTGAAGCTAAGCAGCTCCCTGGCCCTGACAGCATTGGTGTGTCTCCCAGAACATTTTACAAATTGCTTCTATGACATGCTCAGTGTCTTTCCACATTGGACAACATGTTTACTCAAAGATTTCTTCCGAAAAAAATGCCAAGGACAGCCTGTTGGGACCAGAATAAATTCAAGAGGATACACTGTCCTGTTTTATTTTTTTAATCCATCAATAGTTATTGTGCTGTTTAAAGAACTCAGAAGAATTTTGTTACTGGAAAGCTTTTCAACACTTTGATGTCTAATTTTTTATCCTTCTTTCTCTGCAAAATGCCACTTTCAATTCCACACATACACACACACCCCGCTTTTTTTTTCTGGGTGATTATGCTAAAACTTCTGCTCAAAGGCTTTTGGCCAAACTTTGCCCTCAGATATGCACGTTCAACTGCCAGTGAAATTAGTGGCTTGTTTGCATGCAAGTTGGCGGAAGGAATTTGGCTCCATCGGCAACATTTTCTGAGTGGTCACAGAGTGCATGCACACCGATTTTATGGACCCCTGCTTCAGATACCATGTCCAAGAGGCAGCTAAATTCCCAGATCACCTCAAGTAGCAAACCAAAATCTTCCCACTGGTGAGTGGTGCAGGAAACACACTCAGGCCTTGGCACTGGAGGGAGCGTGACATATTCCCATGGAATGCCAGCATGGGAGCCAGGTGCTGGTTTTGCTCTCCAGGACCTCACTGCCTTTCCGGTCACAACCCAGCTCAGCTGCAGGTAGGGTCAGCATGGAGGGAAGTTGGTGTTACACACCATGCATTAAAAACGTGCATTACCCACACGTTGAGGATCTCCCTGAGGTTCTTGGTGGGCTCATGAGTGATTCATCTCATGTAGGAGCAGCTCCCTTGCTCTCCCACTGGTTACAGTTCTCCCAGGGAGATGAGTGTCTCCATGCACTGGCTGGAGTTACTTCACCAGACATCCACAGGCTCAGATGTCACATCCATCCAATACCCCACACAAAGGCAGAATGCAAGGAGGTTTGCTTTCATCTTTCCTGGCATCTGGAAATGTAACAGCTGCTCTTCGATCTTCTGCTCCCATTCAGGCTCCTCCTTCCATGTGTGGAGGCAGAAAAAAGGACCTCAAGGGTGGCTCTTCCAGTTGACCCTGGCAGGAAGAAAGGCTGTTTTGAGGACTTTGCCAGACTCAGGTAACAACTCAACTGACTTTGTGCCCAAAAGTCAGACGAAACCAAGTTCAGACCTCTCCCACAGACATATGTGCATTTAAATGTGAGCACATGCACACATTTAAATACATACAGGCAAATATAAAATTAACATCCCTCAGCCCTTATTGATTCTAGTGAAAAGGAATTCGCATGCAAGCTAGCCTTGTGTTGGGATCCTGGTGTGGCCAAGCTGTTTTGGGGAAGCTTGGCTCCTTTCCTATGGCTATGCCTGCCTGGTGGTCTTCATGGACAAATCTGCCGCTACATGGAAATTGGGACAGAGGAAGCAGAGCTGTGAGCAGCTGGTCCCCTTGTTATTTTGGTTAGTGGCAATGAATGGTAATTAATTCCAAGATGGGTGGAGGGTGGAAAAATGAACCAGCCCAGTCTTAATCCCTTTTGTTTGTTCAACTAACAGCATAATCTCCAAATGTCCACAGACAGTTCTTCAGAAAAAGGAGGATAAAGAGCAAAAGATGTAACATGCACGACACATTTCCAGTCCAAAGGCCTTCCTTGTACTTCTGTCTGTCTGTGTTCCAAACCACTCCATGCTGAGATGGCGTTTTTTTCCCCTATGTATCTCTGATCCAGGGCCCAGCCAACATACTTTTCAAACTTGATTTTTCCCCCTCTTGGGTTTTAGGAACCACCCTAAAACACACCCTGAAATGGGCTGTTTGTAGAGATCTCCCAGGTTAGCTGTTGAACAGAAGACAAATAAGGCATTTCCAGTCTACAGAATGGAATCCTGATTTTTGTCAACAGTATTTCTTAACACGTCTGGACCAGTACCTTCTTCCAGAAATACATAGACAATTCAGTCATTAAAACTGCTAAATTTTTCAGTCATTCAGTTGACTTTCTCAGCCCTTATCCTGCAGTTCACATTCTGCAACAGTCCCACTGAACAGCTCCATGAAGCTCATCATTGAACAAACACCCCTTGCCATCAACAAGAGCATCAGAAGGTGACTTTGTAGGAACACACAGGACTTACAGATCTATTGGGATAGTGCAAGACTTCCAGACCTTCTGCCCAGACAGTGCTCGCAAATAGACTGCAACAGCTTCACTTTGATTTTTGACCTGGAAACATTCCTACTCCTCAGAATTCTCTCTACCTCAGTAAATGTGAGGGGTTTTTTTTTTGGACTGAAATTGTCCTCTGGCATCCAAGTAGTCCCAGTGGATCTGAACCAAAAGAAACTTCAATAAACTGCTCAACTAACAGAACAAAAATAATTGCCCCCAAAGGAAGAACCTCTCCAGTGTCATGGCTACACAACACAGTGATAAAACTGAGTAAAACTGGTCTCAGTCTCTGTTGACTCCTGAGACCTGGATGGATTTTGTTGCCGTCACTTTGAACTGAAGGACACAAAAGACCTCATTTAGTCTTATTTCTTCGTTCCCTGCCATAAAAGCCAGGAAATGCAGTAATATGGCATTTCCAGTGCCATTTTGTTCACTTTGTGCCTGAATTATTTTTATTTCCCAAGGCAAATGGAGAAGCGTGAGACAAGCGCCCGTCCTTAATTCCAAATTTCCTGTCATGGCCCAATTTAAACCATAGATTTAACATTGTTAGGACAACATTTTCTTCTATATGTGTCTTGCTATTGATGTTAACCACTTACTGTTTATTTCCTACAGCAGCTGGGAACATGGAAACATGCACTGAAAGGACTGAGTCACCTCCCTTGTCTCATGTCAGCCTTGCACAGTTCAGTAAGGTCATTTTTGACTTCAAATTCAGGAGCCCCTCATTGTAGCTGGACACAGACCTTCAAAGAGAAGAAACAAGTAGCAAGAAGCCCTGCCAAAACACAGAAGGCCAAACAAACAGCTAGCAGGGATGGGCAGTGGACCTTAAATCCCACTAAATGCAAAGCAAGTAGCACTGAAGGAAAGGGATCTCCTGCTACTGTGTCTGGTTGTCAGAACAGCCAGGATTCCAGCTCTTTGTGGAGAACAAGAGCTGGCAAGGATGAAGGAGAGCCTTTATTTCCTCCTCAGTTTACACCGCCGGCTGGAGGCAAGCCCCCAGCAGCAGCCCCTGGCACCAGGCTGAGGACCCCTCCATGGACTCAGCTTGGCTTAATGACATCCATCTTCCCTGGGAGCTAGGGATTTGTTGTGGAAACCCTGCCAAAAGAGCCTAACTTTGGCTTCTCTTCCCAAACATTTGTGGAAAGGCTGCAAAGCATCTGCTAGGGCCCGAAGTTGAAGATAAGCCAAAGGCAAGCAGGGATAGATGTCCCCTTAGGATTATAATTCCTGCCAGAGATGTGGCACAGCATCAGACCCTGGGTCTCCTAGGTAGGGAGGGGTAGACGATCCTCTTCTTCCTTCCCTCCTTTTTTCCAAAATCCTCCTCCAGAAAAATAAGGGGAAAGCCTAAATCTAGGAGACCCATAGGCACCCGGGGTGAGAGCTCAAGGCTTCCTTGCTGCCCACACCACTTTTGCACGTCTCCCTTGATAAGGAGAAGTAAGCAAGGGTGCAAGGAAAACATAATTACCTTCCTATTTTTTTAGGGAAATAAAGGAAAACAAAGATGGGGGATATGAGACTGCCAGCAGGGAACCAGGTCTTGGCAAAGTGAGGTGTAATGAACAGAAAACACCAATCCATAGGGCTCTCCACAGGGGATGGTCACAACTGTAACGGAGCCATCAAAAAATTATTGTTTTCCTTACAGTAACACCTCAAGCTCAATTTACAACAAAGAAGAGAGAGCTGTAAAAGAGTTGGAAGTCTCTTCATCCACTGCTGCTTCCCAGGGACTGCATGAGGCCAGTTCAATTTGCACCTTTTATCACCCCTGTCTGTGTTTCACTTGTTTGCAGGAACCTTCACCTCTAGGCAATAAAACCAAAATTACTGCAGAAAGCAGAAGGTAGAAACTGCTTGCTTGGAATCCAAAAGGGCTTTTACTGAGGCAAGATCTGCCAAAAAGCACCGTTGGACCCCTCTGCCTCAAGCACCCAGCAGTCCTGATCCCACTAGAACCCTTCACACAACACTGCAGCAGCACAAGCTGAGCTCCCCCATTTCCTCGAGTGCCTCCCCATGCATGCATTTTCTTCTACCTCCAGTTGAAAGTCCCAGCCCAACAGGAACCTGGAGGCTGGACCCTAACCTGAAAAATAAAAATTTTCCACATCTTAGGGAGCTGTGGCTGCCCAGTGCCCAACAGCGCTGTGCCTGTTTTGGGTTCAGCCCAAAACAAAGGAAGCTTACTAGCTCTTCTTGGTTTTTCAGCTTGCAAGCTTTTCCCCCAGCTTGGCTGCTTGCTCTTGTCATGGAAGTACAGACCAGCCTTCCAAATTACAGCAAGCCCCTCTCAAAAGTTTTTCCATCATTTGTCGTCTCCATTTCTGGAAATTAAGGTCCACACAGCTCCCTGCCTCTCTCCCAGTGCAGCACTGCTGAGGATGTGAATCACCTCCAGGAGCTGGTGCAGTCATCAGCCAGGACACATAGCACCTGCATGGAAAGGCAGCAACAGGGGAAATAAAGCTTTTTGCCAGGGGGTTGATCGGGGTGGATTTTTAGGGGCCTCACTGTGTTAATGATCCACAAGCAGCCAGAAGTAATCCTCAGCTGGCTCCAGGATGCCAGAGGCATTTTTGCCCATCATCTGCATGGTTCTGTATAGGCAAGAAATTAGAAATACAGGCAGCCCTGCTTCTGTGGGCTGATAATGGCTGTGATCTGATAAACTGCAGCTCTTCAGGCTGCTGTGACCTGCCAAGCACCCCTTCCCTGACCCAGAACTCCTCTCCCACTCAGCTTTGCTTTCAGGAAAAATTAGGCTGAGTTTCAAGCAAACCTGGGCTGAGCTTCAAGTGAGCCTGAGCCAACTCCTAATTTATGCAGTCAGCGTATTGTTTGGGGTCAAAACCATAAGACACATGGAGGCTTTGCTTCATTTCTGCTCCAACCTGCAAGCTCATCTGAGACATCCCGGCTGCATGCTCAGCCAGCAGTGCTCTGGATCACAGCACAGCGCAGGACTTAGCTGGCAGCAAAAGGCAGCAGCTCTCAGAGACCAGGCTGGAGCAAAGGGTTAATGCACACAGGGCCAAGTCCAGCCTAGGCAGTTCTTTCAGCGTCGTGCTCTGGAGTGATGAATTCTCAAAGAAACCCAAACCTCACTGCAGGGAAAGATGCTGTTACTCTTAATTAGGCAGAGCTGCACCTTAACAAGTAACCCTTTGGCTGCGAGGGTGCTGCACAGAAGGTGAAGTCAGGAACAGGCTCCTGAAAGCCTGGGCTAGATGTCACCCCCAGTCAGCAGGGTGCAGGGCCAGGGCATGGCAGGTAAAGGTCAACTAGGAAAATGCTTTTTTATTTAAGGATACTCCAGAGACAAGTTGCATGTCTGTTACACTGCAAGAATAAGGCACTGATGATACTTAGCTTTGCCCCTTTTGAAACATGAAAACTAACTCCTCTCCCAGTCAACTTCTTGCAAGGCAGAACAGAGGAGACCTGCACTAGAAATGAGGGCCAGAAAAGCCACTGACTCATTTCCACAGCAAGGAAATGATGGCTGCCTCTCTGTTCCCCACACGCTGACTGAGACTGCTTGCACCACATCACTGCTGCCAGAAAGACAGTTCCAAGTGCAGGAAAAGGTCTCTCACCTCATAGCAGATCTGCCAGGTGAACTGAAGAGCAAAAAGTCAGACTTTCTCCTTTTGAAACCTCTATTGCACTCCTATAAAATTCACAGAGAAAGGTTTGGCACCATAAAACCCCAAACCACCTTAAATTAGCAAAAAGGAATGGTAAATTAAACCAGTATTGGGGACTAAGGTAGGACACCTTCATTCTCATAAATTTTAGCAACAGCACAGCTGGAAAATTGGTCAGGCTTCACCAAGAACATCAGTTCCATGCAAAAATTCCCATAGACTTGTGGCATCATGGTGTGCCATACAAATACATTCAAGCCCCCTCTTCACAGCATCAGCACAAGAAGCAAACCATTGTCTGCAGTGGCAAACAAGGGGTCTGCAACTGCTTTCACAGCAAACACTGGCCTGAAAGTGGCTACCATGGTGTCACGGAGGTTGCCATCTCAGTGGAGGAGGACAAAGGAGAACAGCTCTTCTCTGAGAATTTTGCTCATTTCTATGGGAAAGTTTAGTCTTGCTGGGAGGTTGCATTTATATTGTGGCTGAAGGACTGCTCCAAACTGGAGACCAGTAAGTTAAACAATCTCCCCAGCTTGTCTTTGTGCTGCAAATACGTTCCACAGTGCTTCAACAGTTTGGGCAACATTGGGGCTGTGTGTCATGTATTATTTCTGTCCATCTGGAAGAAGCATTAACCACAAATAAGCAAATTTGCTTGTTCTTTACTGCAAAGAAGAAGAGCCTTTCCAGAGCAATGCTCGTTTCCACCGATGACAGATGTTTTGGGCATGCTGGGGTACCAACGGCTGCATGTAAACCAAGAGTCACCCTCCTCCACCCTGAGGAACTGCCAAGTTTTATGGGCTGAGATCCTGAAAAACTAGAAAGAGAGGGAAGGGAAAAGACATTTTTTTAAAACTGACCTTTTAATATGACTCAAGTTTACTTGTTCCCTGAGTTTCTGACCTGGTGTCCCTCTGGAGTAAAGCTTACCCAGCGGGTCTCTTCTTCTCCTGGCCCTGCCAGTTTTTGCAACCTTGGGCAGCTTGCAGGCGAGGTAGAATGAGCTGGCCAGGATGGCTGCCTAGTTGAGGATGGAGGCACAGGCACAAAAGCAGGGCCCCCTGTGGACCATCTGAACTGGTGCTTGAGAAAAAAAAAAAAAATCCCCACATCAGGGGATTGAAAACTTCAAGTGCCAGCCCCACATTCCCTGTATCCACCACATTCTCTCCCCCATCTTCTCATACATATACAGGCCACTGCTCTCTCTCTTCCAACCTCCCACATGAGCCAGGGGGACAAAATGAAATCAATAAATAACCATTGTTAGCTCCTGCATTTTCAAAGTGGCACTCAGGGATTTGAATACATGCGACTTTCATTAACCTCATTTAGAGTCAAAAACGTAACACCTTGGCCACTGCTCTGCAAACATTGAGACTTTGCTGCAAGCCACTGATGCTGGCAAGCCCTCACTGTTTCTTTGCCCAGACCAAGGCTGAGGTTTGAGTTTGTTTGGTTTTCGGGTTTTTTTATTGCTTTCCTTGGGTTGTTTGTTTTTTTTCAAAAAGGAACAGTTGATGTCCTGAATTTCTCGTTCTCCCATTATTGTTTTTGATTGCTGACATTATTCAGAGGTGATCTAAGGTCCAAGACCATCTCATCCCCATATGTCAAGATTTCAGCAGCAGGCTGACAACGTGCTCTGTGCTTTTACTGCTGTCTCACGCCTGCTTGGAAGGGACACCCAGACAGTCTTGTTTCTTGTAGAAGGTGCCCCAAAATTGTGTGAGCCAGGAGCTCCTGGCTCAATGCAGGAGATGATTTAGGTACAGACTCTGCTTCCCCTTCCAAGGCTTGTACATACGCAGATGTTTATTCCAGGACAGGGGCAAGAAAATAAAACTGACAGGAGGCGGAGGCTTCAGAGCCTCCGAGACACTGCACGGTCACCACTGCTCTCCCAGAAGCTGGGAACAGGGACACGTACAGACACATCAGCCTCACAGTGGAGCTTTTGGAGAGCACATCCCCTCTCCCATTCCACAAATCCAGAGGATTTCCACAAAGAGCCATAACACAGCAGAGCGCTGACAGCAAGCACTGCCACCCGGAGCAGGAGGGCAGGGAGCTGTATCCCACCCAGCTCTGGCAATCAGGAAGACACTGCTGCATCCCAGCAGTATGGGCATTTATCATTCCTTTTATAGACAACACTGTCTTTACACCAGGTAAAAACCAAGGACTCACTTGCTGCAGGCATTACTGCAGCCCGAGAGCAGAGGATTTCTAATTTCTCTGTTTTTCCAGCCTTGATAGGCAAAGAATGCAATCAGCAAATTAAAGCAACCACAGTGTTGTTCCTTGTCTATACTCTGAGTGGCACTGAGCAGCTCTCCAAACCACACCTCAATAGCACATTGCTGTACATTTACACCCCGATCAGGCCAGACCTTTGATTGTGTATTTTTAGAGAAGCTTTAGAAAAGAGGGCAATTGTCTTCCTTTTGGGGAAATCCTTTCCAAGAATACTAATTTCTAATCAGGTCTGGGTGCAGAAGACAGGATCCTTCCACAGGAAAAAGCCTTCAGAAGGGCTTCCAAATTGTTCAGCAGCGAGTTTGGGAGGCAGGTGAATTGTTCATAGAATCCTAGAATGGTTTGGGTTGGAAGGTACCTTAACAATCATTGTGTTCCAAACCCCTGCCACAGGCAGACACCTTCCACTAGACCACCTTGCTCCACCTGACCTTGAGCTCTTCCAGGAATGTGGTATCCACAAGTTTTCTCACCAATTTGCAGAAGTGCCTCACAGTAAAGAATTTACTTCTAATATCTAGCCTAAATCTGCTCCCCTTCAGCTTAAAGCCATTCCCCCTTGTCCAGAAAACTGCTGCAAAGTTTTCCTTTGTACTCATTTTCTCTTCTTACCTACTAGAAAGTAGACAAGAAAAACAGAGAAAATATCGATTTCTCTAAAATGACAAAAGAAAACCAAACATTTTTTGTAAGAAAAACGGCAAAGAAAGAAACATGTACATGTAAATTTCCCATAACTGAAAACCCTACTTCAGGTAAAGATACTTCCATAAGTTCATTCCCATGGAGAAAAAACCCAAACATAAAACATTTGTAACACTTTCGTCAGTATGTTTTTAAACAAATGCCTTTTGTTTAAAGAAATTCAGCTGCATCTCGAGCAGTTTAGCACATGTAAAGAAAGTGTGCAGGCTGTTGGCAACGTTGTTCCTCTGTCAGAGCAGTTGCAAGGATTTCTTATTAAAGAGAGCAGCTCTGGGCTCTTTTCCTCTCCCTCAGCATCACCAGTGTGGATGATGAATCCATGAGCTGGGCCAGTGGAAAAAACTTCTTATTCTATACAGTAGCTAAAAAAAAAAAAACCCTATGCAAAGACTGGTTTTGCTCGATGAATGACTTGTCTTCAGCTACACTTAAGCAAAGCTTTCAGGTCGTGTCTGGAGATAAATGAACAAACCCCCAAAATCTGTATTTGTACATATGGATGCATTTGCATACACCTGGTGATAAAAGAACGAGGCCATCTACGCAGAACAGAGCCACTGGCACAGGAAGATGCTCGCTGTTGTACACAGCTGTGGAGCAGTGGAGTTTATGAAACCCCTTTCACTACGTCCTCAGACATCTGGCTGAGCCTCTCTGCTGTCTGATACAAGTTGTACTCACACAGCGTTCCCCTCAAGCACATGGAAAGATTGTGCTTTTTTTTTTTTTAACCTTTTTATAAGGTCACCTATTTTTTTTTTTTTCAAACCCCAAGAGAAGTGAAAAGCCTTGGGGTTTTCTCCCTCCCTGCCCTTAGCTCAGGCTGAAGCTGGCCAGTGGGGAAGACACATCAGAGGCCTGTGCACAGAAGTGCTGCCATCGTAGCTCACTTCATTCCTGCAATTAGCTGACCAAACCCATCACCAGACAGAACTGGATGTAAATATTGAGTCGCTGCTCAGTTCTGCACCTACATCCAGAGGCAGAGGGGTATAAGTGACAGTAGAAAACACTACCTGGGGTGCAGGAGCACACACCTCTCTCACCATCAGCCTTCTCCTCGCATAGCACGGGATCTGCCACCCTAAAAATAGGCAGCCATTCGACAGCTGATCCCCACACAAAGGGCCCTCCGTATCCCAGGAATTCCACGCGGCTGACAGACAGGGGAGCAGCCCTGCTTTGTGCCCCGAATGCCGCTGTCAGCCCGTCTGTCCCTGCCCAGCACTGCAGCATCCCCACAGCTGAGCTCGCTGCAAGCCCCAGCAGCCCCGCACGCCCCCGCAGATGCCTCCCCCCATACCCCGCTGCCGAGAAAGCCGGCGTGGATTTACACCAGCACATAAAAACTTGGGCTTTTCTTATGCTCACAGACTGAGCTGATTTGCCATAGGAGAGGTCTTTCCACTCCTTGTACTTTTTCAGCCTAAATCTGTTCTTTTCACCAAGTCATTGTAATCTTTATGGTGGTGCTTTACAACATCTATGCAAACTACTCAGGGCACACATGCTCATCGTGTAGGAGCCAAAGTCTGCCAAGTCCAACAACAAGCTAGGAGCCAAACTGAGACTCCAAACAGTACAAAGGTGCCTGAAAGGCATCAAAGTGGTGCCACGGGCAACACTATGAAAAGTTAGGGTAGTTTTGAAAATAACCAGCAAGCTTGGAAAGGATTGGCTGCCTGCTGGTGCACCACTTAGTATTTTAAGTATCCTTGGACAGCCAGTGCTGCTATGGCAAAACATTGCAACACCTCATCAAAGCCATAGCATCCTTAGGCTGGTGGGTTTTTTGCTACCCTGAGAGCAGGTAGGAAGTGGAGAATCTGGGGATGGCAGCTCCTGAGAGGGAAACGCAGCCAAGCCAGAGAGGGAAACGGGAGGAAAAGCCTAGGTGAGGCTGCCCAGAATGACCAGTGGGCAGGAGGATAAGCCAGGTCCCCACAAAGAGCCCAGGCACTCTGCAAGAGCAGTGGGTAAGGCTGGATAAGCCTCAACCTGGGGCAGCACATGACAGGTATCACCATAAATTACAAGATCTAGAGCTGAGACAAGCAGGGCACCTTCTTAGGACAGCAACAGCCTTGTGTAGGAGCTGTCTGGGCAGTCAAGGCAGGAGCCAGGAGCTCTGGGCTCCGGCTGGGGGGTCCATCCAAGTGCCACCTGCTATGGCCAGTCAGCACCGCAGGGTGAGCCCACTGCAGATGGACAGGGGTCCATAACAGGCTGATAAATGCCTTGTCTTGTCATGACGTTATCCATGTGCACTTAAACCCCGGAGCAGATTTCACTGGCTCCCCAGCTGCATTTCCCCACTCGCGCCTGCCAGGCTGGGCAGCAGAAAGGTGCGAGAGCTGCTCTGACACCAAATCTCTTTGTTGTCTATTTATACCCTGCCCTCTGGAAACAGCTCACTAGCGGCTGTCACTCGGTGTCTTATCTCCCCTCGCTTTGCAAACTGTCTCCTGGCAGCCCACAGCACCCCTGCCACTGCCTGGGAGGCTGCTCCCTTCCCACACACTCTTTTTTTGTTAAAAAAAAAAAAAAAAAAGAGATCATCACAAGGCACAGTTTGGTTAAAAGGCAAAAAGGCAGGGCTTTACTCTTCTTTGTCAAAGGCATAAGGATTTGCCAATGATCCCAAGATCCAAGCCCTTGCCTTCATCTCATTCTTGGCATACAAAAGTTGATGCCGCCTGCTGCAAAAGCGGGTACCTAAGGCAGGGCACTAAATAAAATCCATCACTACAAACTCCAGCCATCCCTGCTTGCATAGCCTCGAAGTCCTTTTAAAAGAATTTCTGTATCATTATTCTCATTTTATAAAAGGCAAAACAGAGGCACAACGGAATCAAATGACTGCACATACACACTCAAAAGCCATGATCCCAAAGCCTTTGAGCTTATAAGGCATCAAGAGCACCAGGTCAGCAGAGCACCAGGTCACCAGGTCATGACTGACCCATGGATCCACATAGCACCCACCTCCCTTCATGTCCCTCACTGTCAGCATTTGAGGCCTATTCTGCTCACATCTGCAGGAGCTTCCAAGGAAGCCAAACCACGTTCACCAACCGTGACACAGTACTTGACTCAGGCCAGAGAAATTTTCCATTAAACCACCTCTCCAGCAGTGGCTCATGGCACAATCTCCCTCGCAGAGGAGGTCCGCAGTGGCATCAGAGCCCAGCACCCCACAGGGATGTGTCCCAGGGAGGGATCGTGGTGCACCCTGCTGGGAACCAGCCCCCCCCAGCCCTCTGTTAATCCCCATTTTTCCCCAGGTCAGGCAGCAGACAGGCATCCAGGCACCAGGACTGACAGACAGGGAGTTTTATGAGCAGCCCATGTCTCCGCACCCCAGGGAGCCTCCAGCTGTCTCTGAGCTTGCAAAGCCACAAGGCCAGAAAGTGTCAGCTGGGGCTGGGGGAGCCCTCCCTCCCTGGGTCTTGTTGCACGGTCAACTGGCAGGGACTGGGGAGGAAGAGGAGGGCAGCCATGGGAAACAGCAGGGCTGTTGGTACCTGCTTGTCACAGAAGAGCAAAACAGCCAAAACAGGGAGTGAGTAGGAGCGAAGCAAAACCAGGTGCTGTGGCCCAAGTGGAGTGCCAGAGAGGAATGATCCCACCACAGCAGCAGGGACATGCACAGGAACAGTGACCATGCCCTGGGAACACAGAATCATCACAGAAAGGTCTGGGTTGGCAGGGACCTTAAATACCACCTGGTTCCACTCCCCAGCCATGGGCAGGGGACACCTTCCACTAGACCAGCTCACAGCCCCATCCAGCCTGACCTCGAACACTTTCCAGGACAGGGCATTCTCAGTTTGTCTTGGCAACTTGGGCCAGCACCTCACCACTTTTACAAGGAAGAATTTCTTTCTAACATCCAATCTAAATCTCTCCTTTCTTGGTTTAAAAATGTTCCTCCTTGTTCTACCACAATTTGCCTATGTAAAAAGTCACCCTCTCTTTTCCTAAGCCCCTTTTAAGTACTGAAAGGCAGCACTGGGCATCACTGTGGACAGGCTTGCCATCAACCCAGGAGCCCCCGCTGTCACAAGAGTCACTATTGCAGCTTCCTGAGCACCCTCTTCCTTTCACCCAGCCTGGTCTTCTCTCCTGACTGTTCATTCATCCTGCCTCCCAGCTGTCTGTCCTCAGAAACAGGCTGGAAATGCAGTCCCAGCTCCGAAAAGCTGCTGCCATCTCCTGGAAAGAGGCTCCTTCCCTGGAGAGTGGCGAGAGCATTCTGGGACCGCCAGGACACATGCCAGAGGGGACCTGCAGCCACCGGCACCTGCTGCTCCCGGGGTGGCCTGATCCCCTGCACCACGTCACACCTCTCTGCCCCGTGACCAAGGGTGATGTCAGAGAACAGGATTACAGGCTTCTACCACAGAGAGAACAGGTGAGGACCGTGGGGACAATGGCTGGGGCCACCCTTGATGTCAGCATAGCCTTCAGGAACAAGCTCCTTCCCAGTAACTTTTAACCAGCACAAATAAGACTCAAGGCACAAGGGTTTCCCTTTCCCCCTCCTGAGTGAAAAATCAGAGCTTTTGAGGAAAGGAAACAGCACAAGATGATTCCTCCACTCCAGGCTCCTGGACCCCACCACCTCAAGAAGGCTGAGGGGAAAATCATCGGATTTCTTTCTCTCTGCAGCGCCCTGTGGGCTATGCATAGCTCCCAAAATATAACCTGCCACTTCCATAGCTCCACACAGAGATAACTGGCAGTCCCAGAAGCCTCTCTTTGCTACTGATATGCATTTTCATAAACACACCTGGCAAACAGTGCTGGGATGGCCTTTTTTTTCCACTAAAAAAAAAAATCGAAGCCATCTCTTCCTGATGCTGCCAGACTGAGGAGTTCAAATTGCCTTCCCTGAAGAGCGGCGCCTGCCAAGGCACAGCTGATGGCCCGAGTAAACACCGGGCAGCTTGTGCCCAGGAGCTCTGAGCTGGCCCAAGTAAACGTCACTGCAGTATTAATATCCTTTTATTACACTTTAAACCACTGGGGAAAAACAGGTGCAGAGCTGTCTGTGTCCAGCAACTACCCCCCCTCAAGCCCTGTGCTGTTACACACACCAGCACAGACACACGCATGAGGGAGGACAGAGCTGGGCCTCTTAAATCCCTGCTGAGTGCCAAAGTCATGGATGAAATCAGTCCAGGAAGAGACACACCAACCCACAGTCAAGATCTGATGGGCAGATTAAGCACAATTAATCTGACAAGGACACCCTGCTTCAGCCCATGCAGCGGTTCAGAGGGATCACAGTCAGCTGGAGATACACCCAAGTGCCTAAGGGAATCTTTTCTGGCTTCTTCAGCAAATAAATCACTGCTGCCCTTCCACTGCCACTCCACGAGTGCAGTTTTAGGGGGACCTGCTCTCTCAAAGATGCCCAGAACAGGGTGGAAAGGCCATTGGTGGTGTACACAGGGCTTGGGCTGTGCCTCTTACCATGTTTCTCAGCTGGCAGTCCCAGGGGTTTGCTGGGTGGATCCTCTGCAGAGAGAAAGGTTTGTCTCCTTCAGGATAAAACAACTCTTCTGGATACAGACCAGATTCTGTCCATTTGAGATCCTTTGAAAGCTACCCATCTTCTTCCTTAGAAGGAGGATGGTTGGCACATTTCCTTAGGGAATTTCCAGGGAAATATATTTTTACAAACCAGAGTGGAGCCACGGCATCCTCCAGGGAACTAGAACAGAAGCATGGCCCAGGATGGGTAGGTTATTGTCCTCACCCCAGGCACGGTGTCACCATCTGACCTGAAATAAACCTGACCCAGGCCTTCCCAATGCAAAATTAAGGGACAACTGGAATACACCAGTAGTTTTTTAGCCTGAAGTGAGCTGAAACATGAGTCAAGTGCCCTCATTGAGCAGATCAGCAGTGCCACAACTTGTGTTGTGTTTGGGGACACCTCCCAGACCTGTCCAGTCAAAAACACATCAAGGGAGAGTACCAGGTGATACCTTCAGGTTCTCAGATGGCTGCCCAACACTCACTTTTCCTTAGCAGAGATGAAGGGTGGTACCAGGATTAACAGTGTAATAGCCCAGTGCCTCGAGCCTGCCTGGCCTGGGGCAGTGCTGAGCTGGGAAGCAGAATTCAGTGGAAGCACCCAGATTCAACTGGCCTGTTTTCATGGGAAGGACACAGGAAGCCTTGGACTAATCGATCCAGCATTAATACTTCACTGCTAGAAATTGAAGCTGAGTTTAGCTTTGAAACCCAGCTTTTATGGGTAGAGACATTACCCAGTGCTACACCACACTGTATTACTCCAGAGCAGGATAAATCCAGGTGCCACTGTGACAACTACTACACTGAAAATGAGCCCTTTTCCTTCCCAAGCAGGGGAGGAGCAGGGGAGATCAATGTCAGAGTCCCCTGCAGCTGGGCACCTCATAAATCTCCCCTCTGGAAAGCAGGGCAGCCCCGCTGGGCTCCCGGGGAAGAAAGCAGGTATTGTTCAGCCGGGCCCAGGTACGCGGCGGGGAGCGTCTGTGCCGAGGCCGAGGCGAGCGCTGTGCGCTGCCGCAGCCGGCAGTGACAAAGGGCTGCAGGTTTCCTCCCGCCGGCCTCCAGGGAACTGCGCTTCCGAGCCTTGCCTCACTTCAGAACAACGGTGCACTTCGTAATGCATGAAATGGAAACACCCAGATCGAGTTCACCTCCTGGACGTGTGGTGGGGGGATCTGTTGCTGGACAAAGCTGGGAGATTTCATTTCCCCCAGCGCTGTCCCCAGCAGGACAGAGCAAAGCCTTCGTAGCCCACCTACCAGCATCATTCTCCTAGACTTCAAGGTAAAGCTCAGGGCACCTTTCCACCCCGACAGCCTGGGTTTGCAGATCTATATAACATCTGGCTCAGCAAGAGGAGACCCCAGTCCTCTGTGTCACTGCCATGGGGAAAATGCTTCCTCTCCTTCCACACACCTCCCCTGGGAAACCAAAGGTCGGGGGAGCCAGAGGGAAATTTATGGGCTTCCCCTCCTAAAAGACTTCTCCAGATGGGTCTCCAATGGTGGATTTTTTTTCCAGGTGAAGGGAGAGAGGAGGAGGGAAGAAGAGGTGGGGAGATGGGTAAGGGCAAGACCACGGGTCACGCTTTTCTTCTCACAGCTAGCACATTGGGCAGAAGGACCAGCGAGTGGCCAGGCTGCTATTCCCTCTCAAGCCTTGATGGCAGCAGAAGATGTCAGGCCCAACAGTGTGCACAAAGCCAGCCCAGGCTCTGCACTCCCAGCTCATACCAGACCAACAGCAGAAATCCCCATCACAGCAGCCAGCAGCTGGAGTTGCCCACTGGAGAAGCTCCCTGTGCACACAGCAATGTTTTGGTGATTTGAAGCAATAGCCCAGGCAGGGAACCAGCAGTGTTTCGGTCGCACAGAGCACTGCACTGTGCAACACCCCGCCTCTATTTCAGCCAGACCAGCCTGGCCAAACCCCTTGGGCAGCAGGGCCAGGGGTGACATTATTTCAGTGCCCCTGCTCTTCAGAGCCGGCACAGCAGGGCTGCGAGCATCATCCAGCCTCCCTGGATTGCCTGTCAGGAAGAGGAAATGCCACGCATTTTCCAGCCGCTTGTACGTGTGCCAGGTCTAAGTGCCACCCCTAAAAATACCCACGGGAAGGAGAGATGTCACCGGCAGCTCACCCACTGCAGCCACAGAGTTATTTTCAAATGAGGCAGCAACACGAAGCAGCTGAGCGAGACGCAGCCTGGGCTTTTGCTCCTCCCCACACGGGTCAGGCGGCGACAGGCCAGCATCACCCACCACAAGGCAGCAGCAGAGCCACGGCAACACGCTCAAACTGGCAGGAGTCGGCATCCCAGAAGCTGCTCTCGGCATCCACGGGGCACGCCAGGGACTTTGACCTGTGCTTCGAATGAAATTAAGCTCCTGCAATGCTCCTGTCTGACCAGTGGGCAGCCCTGCATTGCTTTAGCCCAAAAAATTTTCATCCCTCTGGCAAAAGACACCAGGCGCCTTGCTGGCTTCCCTAAAAGCCACAGCCTCCACTCCCCAGTAGAGATGGGGCAGTGGCATCCACACAGAGCAAAGCTGCTCTGTTTGTATTAACATCCAGCCACAAAAAGCCCCAGACATGTGCACTCAGTAGACCACAGTCTGGCTGGAGCAGTTCTCCCGATTTTTGTTCTGGTTGGGTTTTTTGGGCTTTTTTTTTTGTTTGTTTGTTTGTTTGTGTTTGTTGGTTTTTAACTGAACATTGCCTTATTTCCAGTTCTGACTTATTCTGGGTAAATCAGGATGAAACCATGCAAGTCACGAGAATTACCTTCTCATTTTCAACTGTTTTCATGCCCCGAACAGGAAGAGATGGTTGGGACAATTCAGGGAGACATTAGACACCTGGGCTGAGCTGGGTGTCACCTCCCTGCAGCCTGAGCTGTTCCTCTGGGAGATTTGCACCTCTCAAAATCTGGCACAATCCAGGGCTATTGCATTGCCAGCACTGAGCAGGCAGAACTCAGCAGTGTCTCTTGCCTCCCCTCCAAAACAGATCCCTGCAGCTGGTGGTACCCACATAATTCTCCTGACATCACTCTGAAACGAGGGGGAGCTTTGCCATTTGCTGTTGAAGCAGTGCCACCCTCTCACCCCAGCTCCTCACAGATCAAGGTGCAGTGCTTCAAGAGCACCCACTCACAGCAAGGTGGACAAAATACCTTGGGAGCCTTCCCAGGGCCAAGAAAGGCAACAGCTGCAGCTCAGCAGCCTCTTTGGGGGGGTCACCTGCACAGGCAGCAGAGCCCACCTCTGCCTGCACCCAGGATACAGCACAGGAAAAGCTTTGCCACCCAGTTAATATAGAGAATTTAAGAGTTTAAACTTACAGAGCTTACTTAAATGTCAGGCTGGCTAAGCAGGACTCCACAGTGCTTATTGAGAGCAAAATAATGCACTTTTTCCTGTGCAATGCATTCCTGTCACCTCTCTGAAGCCACCTCAAGCCGTGTTTGAATGTCTGGACTCTTCAGGCCCACCTGACGCCTGTGAGCATCCCAGGACAAAAGGCTTCTATGAGGGTGAAGCGGGTGTCCAGGGGTGGGAGTGCAGAGGCCACCAGGGGCACATGTGCAGCTGCCCCAGATCCAAAGGGATGCACCAGCACGATGGGGAAAATTGATGATGATGAGGGAAGTCCATCAGGCTGCGTGCTGGCCCTGCAGATTGATGGGCTCTGCAACGAGCCACACATAATGGCCAAGTTCAGGCTGCAGTGGCCGGGAGCTGAAAGGCAACAGCCATAAATAAGCCGGGAAAAAGAGGGAAGACAGAAAGCTGGCAGGGATAAATAAATACTCATGCTGCAGCAGGGCTGGGAGAAGGCACAGGAGGAAGGGCTGCAGCACCAGAATGGGATGCAGCCCACACTGGGAGGGGGATGGTGCCACAGAAGTGGCTGTTTTGGGATGAGATCTCCCCATTCAATAACACTGAGTTGTTTCCTCCCCAAACCACAGCCAGCTGCCAAGTGAGGGGGGTATGTCACATGTCCTTCCCCCAAAATGTAGAACAGGAAGACAAAAATAACTGAAAGGGCTTGGGACAAGAGATTTTAGGGTTATAATCCCGCTATTACCAAAGCTCCAACTCAGCCTGAGCCTTCCAAGGCCTTGGCACCTCAGTAAGTTTCTCCCTGACTGACCTGGCCAGCTGGGGTTTCCTCATCACCTTCCTCAGCCGACAGCATCAACCTCAGACTGTTTGCCCTTTCAGTTATTGCCCAGCAGTGAATAGGGGAGATGGGGGGAGCGGAGGCAATGGAGATGGAGTTCTCCCTCACCGTGCCCCATCTGCTCCATTCAGGACAGTCACTCTCCTCCAGCGTCAATGAGCCCTGTGCATTTTGTTGCTGTCTTTTCTCTCTTTTGCTCGTCTCGGCCGTTTTGTCAGGAAGAACCTTGCCCAAAGAGGCGCTGTGATTTACTGCTGCCTTAACAAATGGCAGAGCTCGGGAGCCTTGTAGGAACCGCTCGCTGGCAGCCTGCCTGGACAAACATACTAAAAGTCAACCCTGGCGTGGATACTTGAGGAATTAGTGTCCATACAAAGATGCATTAAACACGGAGAGAAAGATGGGGGGTTTTTACAGCGGAGGCCTGAAAGCTTCCTCCAGGCTGTTTAACATATGGTGCTTCTTCCCTGCACCTGCCCCTCACTAGAGCAGCTCCTGCCTTCCCATCCCTGTCACTGGTCCCAAGTGCCACTGGAGTCACTGTCCCCAGTGG
Source organism: Phylloscopus whistleri (assembly GCA_017589585.1). Taxonomy (NCBI): domain Eukaryota; kingdom Metazoa; phylum Chordata; class Aves; order Passeriformes; family Phylloscopidae; genus Phylloscopus; species Phylloscopus whistleri. The sequence continues at coordinate 1,518,027 of JADMLD010001066.1, read as the reverse complement.
GTGCTGCCAGTGCGGCAGGGGCTGAGCCCACCTGCAAGGTGGGGGTTGCACATCCACGTGTGAGCAGGTAACTTGGCCCCAACCCTCTTCACCAGATGGGCTTTGCTGGTAGTGGACATATCATAGGGCAGCCCCTGCTCAGCCAGGCAAGGTTCCCCACTTGCTACCAAAATTATATTTTTTTTTTAATGCAATACGTAGAGAAAAAATTTTGTCAAAATCCATAAATCAAACATTTTGCTCATGAAATCCTTACATCCAGCTCAGTCACAGGGGAGCACAGGCCCAGAGTACACAGGCAGGGAGAGCCATCAGGAAAACAGAGACACAGTGGCAAAAATAACAATGTTTAAAACCTCTCAACATTTCCTCAGTGGCTGCCAGGAGCGCCTCAGCCCTGCCTGTGTTTGGCTGGACCCTTGTTGCCTTCAGCCCAGGCCAGCCATGCATCCCACACAGCCCCACCACTCTGTTATTGCCATTTGCTCAAATCCCAGGGGCTGCATTAGAGAGGAATATTTTGCATATGCGTTGTCTGTATGTTTTAAAAGTTAATTCCTCCTCTACCACCTTCTGCTCAACAGATTTGTCCAGCATCACTGTAGAAAGCAGCCCTGTGCCAGGAGAGACACACTCAGCCTTGCAAAGCATGGCCAGGCAATGTTCCCTGGCCAATGCCAAATTTCAAAAAAACCCGAAAACAGAATATAGAAAAAATATCATGACCTAAAATTAAAAATCTAAGTAAAATAAATACCCCATGGGGCTCTCAACTGCACAGAACATTTTTCCCAAGCAAATCCATTCCCACATCTGCACCGTCTGGGGTGTGGCTGTGCCTATATGGGAATGGATTTGCTTGGGAAGCAGAGGTGGATGGGGTAGGCTCTGGAAAGGCAGTTACAAGGACCAATGTGCTGTAAATCTCCCGCCTTAAGTGGGATATCATAACCCCTGGTAATTTAGCAACATAAGAATCATCATGTTGACCCAGCTGACATCACGTTACCTTAGTTTACCCCTACACTCTGCCTCCAAAGCAGAACTCCTCATCCATCAGGCAAGACCCACAGGAGCAGACTGGAAATGGAAGGAGAAGTTGGAAATCTCTGCTGGGTATTTATGAAGGAAAGAAGCACTTTCCCCCACCACACTGCATCCTCCCTGAGCTAGGCCAGCAGAGATGAAGCCATTTTCCTGCAAGCCTGGACCTTGTGTCCTCACCACAAAGGTTTGCCTGCACGGTCATGGCAAACCCACGGGAGTGGGGAGAGGAAGATGCAGCCAAGCAATCCCACCTGCTCACCCCCCACACCACCAGCCTCACACAGGGCACAGCTCACCTTCCCCAAAAACACATTTGCTGGGTGAAACCCTCTCCTTCCCCCCACCGTGATGGCTTTTCCCCACCCAGCCTCTTCCTACCAAAAAGCTGTTCCTCCATCAGGTGTGTACCAGCAATGCAGGAAGGGGTTTTAATCTCCAAAACAGCCAGGGCATAGGAGGCAGAGGGACCTGTGAAATAGACCTTCAGTGTTGCAGCTGGCCCACCTGCATGGAGAGGGAGCTCAGCTCTCTCCCCAAATTTGCACCCTTCCACACCACCTGAAGCAGGGGAAAGAGCAAAAACCCCAGGTTGGGCTTAAATAGAGGCAGACCATGGGTGTGGGGAGGTTCCAGGTGAGGCTGCTCAGGGCCATTAATGCAAATTAATGCCCTCGAGGCTTGACACAACTAATAACTATCCCAGGGGTCCTGTCCCTGCTGGGGCTCATCCTTTGGGGGCTTCACAGATCTGTCTGCCCCTAAGCTGTGCATACCCCTTGCACTGTTTCACCGTGCCCTGCTTAATCCTACACCATCTGGACAGCTGGATCCCGTGCAGGATTGGTGCTCACAGATCCCCGAAGCATAGTCCAAAGTCACCCTTGCTCTGCAGAGCCTTCACTGGCTGAGTCTGCTGTGGTCTGTAGGGCAGGGCCTCAGGGCAAAAAGCCTCTTTATTTGCCCTGCCAGGCGTATGAAGCTCAGCTCGGGCGTGACCCTAGTCCTGGAGCACAGGGAAAGCTCTGGCTGTGCTTCCTGCCGCAGGAAGCCCCGGCACCCTCCCCCGGCCGCCAGCAGTCCGGTGATGCCAGCCGGGTCCGGCACATGCCAGCATCACCAAAGCCACCAAAGCCACCTCTGCAGCCTGCCCGGGCTGCGGCACCTCTGACAAAGCCCAGCCTGTCCCTCGCCTTTCCAGCGCGTACCAGCAGGCTGCCCCTGGGCTGTTCCACGGGAGCCGGCCCCGCGATGAATGCCTCCCTGTTCCGCCCTGGCTGCGGGAGCAGCGCGGAGGTTTCAGCCCCCGCGGCGCTCCGTAACTCGGGATTTTATTAGCCCCCAGCCTCCCCGATTCCGAGAAGCTCTAAAAAGAGACTTTGATTTCCATGGTCTGTTTTTTCTTTGGGAGTTAAAATACCTTTCATCATCACGCACAGAGAGTTACAGAAAATGGGAGGGGAGAGAAATTAAAGTAATTGGGGGGAATTACTGGAATGCGCGAGGCCTCTCCAGAAGCATCCCTGCCACGGGAAAGGAACTTCAATCCCATCTCACTGTGGCAGGAAAAGCTCTGCCTGTCTAATAAGCGTTTCTCAGTCTTTTGGGGACAGGGAGAAGCCCCTCTGCACGGATCCAAGGCAGAGGTGAGGTGGGGAGCCCTTAGCAGAGGCTTGGGACTGCCTGCCACAGGCTGCTTGCCCCCAAAACCCAGCTCACTGGCTTGTCAGAGCCTTTATAAGCCCCCAGACTCACACAGAGCAGGAACATGGCCATTTAGTCCAGGTGAAAAAGGGTTTTCAGCTGAAAAATAAGAAAAAAAATACTTAAGAATGCTGACTGCAGTTAATAAAGTCATGAAAGCCACATAAAGAGTAGTAAGTGTTGAGAAAGGGCTCTTTAACTTCGATTTTGATATAAGTATTAAACCAAAAGTAGGTTGCTGTTCATTAGTGCTTGAAGTACACCCATTAGGTTGTTCTGACAGAGGTCACGCAGTTTGATTCTGGAGAGAGAAGCCCCATGGCCTAACCTTTTTTTTTTTTTTTAAACTAAATTCTTTTAAAATCTTGTCTGTATATATAAAGATACAAAAATGATTGGGAAAACAATATGTGGCTGCTAGGAATACGAAAGTGCTGGGCCAGTCCATACCTGGCTGATGCCCTTCCAAGGTGTCCTACAGGACAGAAGTGTCTTGGAGGAGCACAGGGCTCAGAGGGTGAAAGCAGGGCTTTATTCCAAAATGCCATATAGGAAAAATGCAGCTCCCCAGCCCTGCTTCTAGCAAGCTCTGTTTCCAGTGGTGAGATTATCCTGGGAGGGGTTACACCAACAGCAGTCAAGAAGCCACAGGGTTCCCCCATCTGTGTTTTACAGGGCTGACCTTGCCGGGGTGAAAAGTACAGGGGGAGCAGTGGGAAAGGCAGAGCAGCCCCTTCCCCTCCTAGCTGCTTGGGTTTTTAATTTGCTTTCTGCAAATCCCTGCTTCTGCAGCAAAGCCAGGTCCTTGCTGTGGCCTTAGCAGGGCCAGCAGTGTGGATGTGACAGCGGGAGGTGGGATGGGGAGGAGCACAGGGCAGGAGCAGTGCCAGTGGCAGAGGGGACAGGCACACTGCCCTCTCATGGGAATCCCCACACCAAAGACAGGAGTGGGGGAGGGAGAGGTGGCAAACACTGTCAGGGCACAAGTTCAGGCCACAGGAAGCAAAATTGGCCAGTGCAGTAAGAAATGCACATTTTCCCCCCTCAGACACCTCCCCCAGGTTTCTCCACATGCCATTAGCAGACCTCATTTCTGCCTAGGCCAGCCTGCTTGGGAATAGTGCAAATGCAAAACTTGAGCAGTTTGATGAAATAATAAATAACTGACAAATAAGTAGTTGAAGAAGTATGTGGGGAGCTGCAAACCATCTCATTCAGCCACTCTACCAACGAGTCTGGACAGGACAGCCACAGCCATGCCATGGTACAGACCTTCAGGCCAGGAAATGGTCTAAATCAGGCTTCTTCTCTGCAGTGTCCTGGGCTGCTTCCTGAGGTATTGTTGGTTTTTTTCACCCTCTTGATGTATTGTCCTGCAGCGTATTCGGGGGCTCCCAGTGTGTGCCAAGAAACCTCTGGCTGCGACGCTCCAGCCCGTTCCAGGCAGCCAGCAGCCGCTCCTTCCTGCGGGAGCTGGGAAGCCAGGGCTCCCCGGGGTTCCCCCACCCTCTGCTCCAGGGAACCTGCTGCATTCATTTCTAACACCACCCAGGCATGTGAAAAACGATAGTTTGGGAGAAAGAGGACTGTGAGCAGCATCTCTGTGGCCCTGTGAGCTGTCTGGAGCCGTCTGCAAAGCAGAGCCCACTGCGCTGCTCCAGAATGAAAGCCATCCCCTGAATTTTCCTGGATTTGGTCAAATAAAGATAGGGAAGGAAAAAAAAAAAAAATAAAAACAAGCCACACCTTTCCTCAGCCTGGTTCCCAGGCAATAAAAATATCTTGGACCTCTGGCTTCACAGCTTGGCCAGTGATGCAATCACACTGTGAGCCAAGGCAGCAGAGAGATCACCTACATCGTTTGGCTTTGCTTGTCCATAGGGCCATAGGGTGGATTTTGAGGATCCCAGTTCCCAGGCAGCATCAGCAGAAGTTATTTAGGTAAGGAAATTAATGAGTAAAGTTTTCCCTTCACAATGCTCCCATGGACCCCTCCTCCTCCTCCTCCTCCTCCTCCTCCCTCTCCCCGTCCATCGCCTGCTTTGAGCACTGGTGAACTCCTGCAAAATCCCAAATCTCTCTTGGGGGCCATACACCCAGGGGTACATTTTTCCAAGTGTCTCTCCAAATATATGTGTCAGCAGCAGAGAGGGGAGGAGAGCAAGAAGAAAACCCATTTTGTGAGTATCCGTCTGTTTGCAGATCATTAATTCTTCCTGGGGAGCCCCAGAGCTCTTTCATCTGCTTTTTGCTAAGTTTAGGTCACGGAGGTTTTCGGGTGCAAGCATGGTTCAGGGAAAGGCAAAGGAGCTCTGGGCTTTAGCAGATCACTGAGGAGGGATTTGGGCAGGCAACAGGAAAGCTCCTTCCCCGTCTGGGAGGCATCCAGTCAAGACAGAAACAATCCTGGCTGCTGGAGGCTTTTATAAAAGTAAGAATAGATGTTTACTCGTAGGAAAGCGAGGAACGGAAAAAGTTATCAACACCATTGTTTGCCACAAATAATTTCACCTTCTCTAGTCATACGGTGCGTTCAAAAAAAGCCCCGCTCGTTCTTATTTAACATCTCGTACCGGGGGCAATTGCGCAGCCCTTACGTAGCCGGGCTCAGCCGGGCCGGCCCCGAGGGCCGGGCTGGGCTCCCCCCGAGGCAGAGCCCCTTTCCCGTCACCTCCACATCTCCTTCCTGCTCCCCAGCGCCTGCTGGCCAAGGCCACCTGACCTGAGATGCGGTTTTACAGACGGCTCCGCGGCTGCGTTTAGGGGGCTGACAGCTCCGTAATTGCCATTTATGAAACACCCTTCCTCGAGCCCTAGGGCAAGAAGCTTCTCAGTGCTCAGCTCAGCCGTCTCTAACGCCTGCTGGCTGCAGCGCAGTTGGCCTGGGGTCCCTTCCCCTGACCCTGCGGTTTAGGGGTTCGTGAGCGAGCTTAGGCAATGTCAGAACAGCAGGGAGCCAAAAACCTCCCCAAAACACTGCTCTTGGGGCAGAAATTGTGGTCTGTCCGTCCCTGAGGCTTTCCCGACACGTTGCTCCTGGGATAGGGTCCTTCCCGGTCTGAGCCACAGCTCCCTGCTTTTCCATCGGGACCTGGTGGAGGGCTCCTTGCCCTCCTGCCATGACCCAGCACGGCCTCTCCCTACCTCTCGCAGCCCCCTAGAGCCGATGGCTCCCTGAGAAAGGCAGCGTGCCCGAAGCCCGGCGTCTTGGCCCATGTCCGGCCGAAGCCAAGGGCGCAGGATCCCAGCACCACCTCCTGGTAAGGCGCCGCCATGCACGGCCCGCAAATCCCCTGCGAGCCCGGGGACCACCTGGAGGCAGAGCCGCAGAGCGCAATCTTTGGCGTGTCCGGCCCAGCACGGGCACCTTCCCCCGCTGGCACCGCGGCCGGCCCCGGGATGGCTGCGGGCGCGGGAGCCCCGGTTGCATCCCCCGGCCAGCGGCAGCTGCCTGCTGTGGGGTGAATAGCGGCGCGGCTCGGCCGAGAGGGGACCGAATTTAATTTGAGATGAATGGGCACCTCCCTGCAGCCCGTGACATTTTCATTGCGGGCTAACAAGGGGAGAAAAATCCAATTAGGGGACAAAGAGGGTCCCTAATCGGCCGTGCAGCCCGGCGTGGGGCAGCCGGGACAGCGCAGCATCCCGCAAGCGAGCAGGGGCAGAGCATGGGGAAACAAGAAAACGCTCCAAAAGATTCCTCTCGTGGTAGTGCAGAGGCTGTACTGCAGGATGGCAAGTGCACTCAAAAAACGGATTTGTAGCTTTGCTATTTGCACCCCCGGGGTCCCGTCTGTCAGTCTCCCAGGTCACTGAGATAAAGTGCCCCAAAATGAGCTGGGCAAGGCAGGGACATCTCCCAGCTACAGACTCCAAGGGCGGGGTAAGTAACCTGCAGCCAGAAGCGTGCTGCTCCTCAAAGAAAATACTAATAAAATTTGTCAGACTCCTTCCATGACACCCACCCACCATCAAATGTTCAACTAAACCAAGTTCCAGGAGCAGGCTAGAATGAACCACACTAGGGTTTATTACCACAGCAGCTTTTTCAAACCACAAAAGGTTTCGGATAACCTGGGTTGCAGTTTTTCCAGCAACAGGTGCCTTTTCACGCTTTGAATGCGTGCAGCCAGCAGTGCCATTTATCTCCTAGCTCGGGTGCCTCGAGTGGGGAGGATTGATGGTGGGACCCCCAGACATGCAAACCCCTCCCCTGCCAGAATGTGGGGACGTTGGGGCATCACGGGATGCAGCGAGGGCATAGCAGAGCACTGGGAAAGGCGAGGGGGACACACATAAATAACAGCTGGGGTTTGCAGGGAGGGTGATAAATGGGAACGCTGCGAGCCCTCGGGAATTATTAACGGTGGGGGAGGCTGAAACCTTGGCTTTGCCCCAGGAGCTGTGTGGAGAAAGCCGATGGGTGGGAGCGGGCAGGGGGAACAGATGGCTGGGGGAGGCCCGGGGCTCCAGCCGGGAGCGGGGGCTCTCCACCAGCACAGCGCAGAGAGCTGTGGTGAGGTGCAGCAGCTGTGCCTGCCCCACGACACAGCTAGGCTCTGGGGTGGGGTAAGACCCCCATGCCCTCTCCTCCCTGGAGCCCCTCAGGTGGCTCCAGCCACAGCTCCAGGTGGCCAGCGCTGCGTATTGACCCAGCGCTATCTCAGCTCCCACCTTATCAGGGCAGGAGCCAGCCCCGGGCACCAGCACCTGCCCCATTAATCTTCCCCCTGTCCCACAGGCGTGAGGTCTCGGTCCCTGAAACAGCCTGCCCGGGGAGGGAGCAGCAGGGCTTGGGCACCTGGGGATGATGGATTGGTACCTGGAAGATGACAGGGAGAGGGTTTCTCTTTTCCCCTTCAGCTCGTGCTATTGCCTCTGCCCCGGAGAGGGAACCACCCTTTACACCAGGGCATATTGCTGGCAACTTTTCCCACTGAAATTTGTGTACCGTAGACTGGTGATGTGGTGCCTTGAGGAAGAGAGGAAATGAGCTCCACTTGTGAACACAGGGTGGGAAGGAGGGGAGAGATAATTTCCCTACAGTTTTGGTCTGAAATAACACGCTGAACCTGGGCGAGAAGCCCACATTTCATCCACGGCCTTTAGGCTGAAGGTGGAGATACGACTCCCCATGCCAGGGCCAGCTCCAGGCAGAGTTTCACAAAGTCCAGGCAAAATCACATCTGAGGCCCCAGGAAAATGAGGTAAAGCCTCACAGCTCTGGCTGAAATGAAAACAAAAGCCAGCGATTCTTCATGGCTGCAGCTGCACAACCCCTGGCTTCAAGGGTTAAATGCAGTCAGAAATACCAGTGGGGACCATTAAGCAAGAAAGTTCTGTTTGTCCCTCACGCAGAAGGGGGAGAAGCCCCAGGCTCTGACCGGGCAGAATCCCCAGCGGTGATGGGGCAGCTTTGGGTGGTTCCAGATGTCCCATCCCCAGCATTCTGCTCTTGCCCGTGGCCCAGAAAACACCTCTGTGGGGGTTTGTGGAGCTCAGAGGGGCAGAAGGTCCTTGTGGGAAATCTCACACTCCTGCTTGTCCCAACATGGGCTTTCTAGGGACATTCCAGGTAAGACAATAACTAGGGAGGCAGTGACCCAAGCAAAGGCAACACTGACATTTGTCATAAAGCCCATCAAAGGTTGCTGTGTGTCCAGGAATAGAGAAAGACGCTGGGGGTGCTGTCACACACCTCCCCTGACTGGAAGGAGGAGCATCACTAAATAGTCTAAGCTGAGAAGAGTCCAAGTAGCCAGCCAGGGACTTAGATTCACGAGCACATAGCACCTGCTCAGGGATTAGTTAGCACAGTCTAGCCCAGTTCACACTACAAGTACACACTGATGTGCCCTTTTCCCGTGCCCTGTGAAGGCCACAGCTCCCAAAGGGCAGTGCAGAGCACTCCTGTTAGAAGGCAGAGCTACCACATCAGCCCTGGGCTGCAAAGCCTCTGAGCAGAGCAGAGGGCACAGTGGCAGAGAGGCCCTGTCAGTGGCTGCTCCTCACTGCTTGGTCGATGCTTTTGGCCTCTCATTAAAAGCCCCTTAAACCCTCACGTTACGTTTCCCTCGGCCCAGAGGGGCCCAGCTCTTTGGGTGAGGGTGCCACATGAAGCCCAGGGAGGGCCTAAGGTGGCACCCAGCACCACATCCCCTCCTGCGCTCCCCGTCCATGCTGTGCAGACAGGATGGAGTTTCCCCCTTCCTTACACAAACTTGGGATCTCCTTTCAGCCATTGCTCTTTTTTGTATTGATTTTTAAAAGGGGACACTACGGCTTTAAAGAGCTTCCCAGACGTGCCTTTGTGACCGGAGGAGAGGGTGGGGTGGTGGCGGAGGTGGGGACCCAGAAGAATGAAATAAAGAGAAGTACAACAAAAAGAAGTTAAAAGTGTGAGTGACAAGTTTTCGGCAACAGGCTTCAGCCCCTGTGGGGTCGTTTGGGTGAAGAATGGCTACAAATGAACAAATGAGCTGGATTTTCATGCTTGGTGGACGGTGAATGAATAAGCATCTTTTAAAACCCTATCAGGAACTCTTTGGATTGTCATTATAGCTGGGAGGAGGAGGGGGGAAAGGCAGACTTTTGAAGGCTGATCATGTGAAAGAATCCCGATTCTTTGCCTTTTCTCTGCCGGCAAGCACGGCTACACCGAAACGTGCGGACAGTGCAGCCGCAGCCAAGCATCCTGCCACAGCCCGGCACAGGAGCACTTCTGGGGGACACTGGCGTGCCCCCGTGCACTTTGGAAGAGGTGAGAGGGTCTGCTTGGCCTGCAGGAGCCCCCGCTGGCTCCCAGTGGCGTGGAGGGGATAGGCAGTAGTTTGCAGCCTCCTCCTCCGAGAAACCTGACTGCAGTGTCAGAGGCAGACAATGTGAGAGGGCAGGAAGCAACTCACTTAAAGCCTTATTTAGAGCACAGAGTGGAGGCCTGAGGTCAAAGGAATTGGCCTGGGATTATGGGAATCACCTTCATTTTCTTGCCAGTCTCCAGACACAAGGGAGCCGACCAGGAGCGAGGAGGAGGGGGTTGAGTCTGTTGCCGAGGAAAGGACCTGGGTGTTTCCCCTTCCCTGGCCCTGACAATGAGCCTGGCCTCTCTGAACCATGCAAATAATTTACAGCCTCTGTTTTCAGCTGCTTGTTATCCTCAAGCCCCCATTTTAACCTTGACTAAAACAGTTGCAGGAGATCCACAGCCAGAGTGTGCTGAACACCTGTAAATACAGAGTTCAGCAGCCACAGAGGAGAGGGAAGATTCAGAGTGAGACAGGTATAAACAGCATAGGCATAGAGAAAAGATTCAGAGTGAGACAGGTCTGAAATCTCCCTATTTCTGTAACAAATGATAATATCACATATTCAAAAAAATCATAGAACTATGCAATTGCTAAGGTTTGAAAAGACCTTTAAAATCATCAAGTCCAACTGATGTTTAGACTGTCTTGTCTAAACAGAAGGAGACCTAAAACTGAATATTTAGGGCATGGCTGTAGTGAAACATTCTCCCCTGGCTGCAAAAATAAAAGCTGAGTTCACCTGGCACGGGATTTCAGCAGCCAAACGTGGCAGGGGCGGGGTTAAGTTGGTTTTCATCCTGTTGCCCGCAAGTATGCGAGGGGACAAGGCTGTGCCTCCGGGACGGCCGCGGTGCCAGCAGCCACCTGTTTGTCCCACATCAAAAAGCCCGGAGGCAGCCCCGGGTATGAAAGCCGGGCACTGGCGCTGGGACAGCCCCGTCAAGAGAAATGAGACCATCATGCACTAAACATAGAGAAAAGATAAATGGAAAAGGAGTCTTTCAGTCTTCATTATCAAGTTTCCATGGGTTTGCCAAAACCATAGCAACCAGTTCAAGCAATGATTAACCTAATAATGTGGAGGCAAAGGGAAAAAAAACGCATTCAAGCCCCTAAAGAAGTCACTAGTTCTCTAGAGGTAGTAAATCTGCCCCCCCCCCCCTCCCCACCCCCCGCCCTCGACCCCCAACCTACAGCCCCAGGGCTGGAAGACCAGAAGCATCCTAAGTCTCCAGAAAAAAGAATTGGCAATGCAGTAAAACCCACTATAGTGACCCCTTTCTGAAAATACAGCAGTGCAGACATCTTTCTGAACTTCTGTAATACATGCACCTCACTGGGCTGTCGTGCTCTTCTTGCTCCCTTTCCTGCCAATGTCCACCCTGAGTTCTCTCTTGCCATTTTTTTTTTTTTTTTTTTGCAAAAATGCTATTTTTACAGGTAAGTGAGTATGCTGTGATCCTCCTCAGTGCCACGGTACACGCAGATAGCGGGGGCAATGTGATACCTCCTGCAGGGAGACACCGGAGTGGAGCTGCACTAGCAGGGAAAACATTAAATGATTTTATCACCCAAATGATGACGGTGTTTCGCCTGTGGCCACACACAGAGGCCTTGGAGCACTTTGCAGATTGTTGGAGTAGGAAAACAATACACAATTCACCCAGGAAGGGGGGAAGGGGCAGGAATACTATTAGGTCTTTCATTCTGCCTATCTGATCTACGACACAGATAGATCACGTTCGGCACTATGAGAGTACACACAGAGAGAGATAGGCACACACGGCCTTTGCCGAGTGCTCAGCCTTGCCCCATGGCCCGTGTTTCTCCAGCAGTGTGGGTGCTTCTTCTCAAAGCAGTGACCAGGCAAAGGAGGGGGCTCTGCGTAGATAGGGCGGGTCCCAGGAGGCAGCAGAAAGCGCAGATCTCCAAAAAAGCTCAAGTAGAAAGTGAGATCTGCTCGCCTTGCTTGTCATCACTGGCTCCCTGGTGCCCTTGCTCCCTTCTCCCGGGTGTGTGGGACACCCGCAGCTCCTCTCCGTGGGACAGGTTGTTGACCGAGGCTGGATCGAGTGCACAAGTAAGAGGCCACCGCTTCTCCAAAATCCACCAAACCCCGTGTGTTTTCTGATCTGCTGAGTGTCTGGTTAGCACCAGGGCCATGCCGGCCTCTCCCTTCACCGCAGGACTGGGCCATGCCCCCCACAGCCCAGTCAGATGGACAGCACCCCAGCAGCTCCCGGGAGAGACACATCGGGAGGGGCACCACCCCGGCTCGGCTCGGGCAGACCCCGAGGGCTGAGCCTCCTCCAGGGGACGGAGAACCGCGCCGTGCCCCCGGCCCGCCTTCAGCACCATGGCCAGAGCCCGCAGAGCCGGGGCCGCTCCGCGCACCCACCGCACCCCGCCCTGCCCGGGCCGCTGCCCCTGCCCCGCTCCGGCCGCTGCCCCTGCCCCGCTCCGGCCGCCCCACGGCCCCCAGGAGCGGCAGCAGCGCCCAGGAAGGGGATCAGGGGGAAGGAAGGGGCTCCCCGCGGCTGCCCGCCCCATCGGCGGGATGGGGGGTGGCGAAGCGGCGAGACAAGGACCCCGGGGTGCCGCGCAGGGTCGGGTTCCACTCTCGCCTCTTTGGCTGCGGTGCGGGAAGGGGAGGTTGTTGCGGGGAGGGGGGGGGGGGGGGGGGAGTTGTTTGTGCGTGCGGCTTTGTTTCCAGTAACCAAATTTCTTTTGTTCTACAAATTGCCTCAATAGCGTCTCTTTGCCGCGGGCAAACGGGCTCAGCTGAGAACAATTAGCATTACAATGGGCTTTTGGCCTCGCGGGCCGCTTTGTCTGGCGGCGGCCGCCCCGCCGGGGCAGCGCGGAGCGGGGAGGCGGCCTGGCCGTAAATCTACCAGCTACAAATTGAGTCCCGGCAGGAGAGGGCCGGGAAGGGCTTACGGAATTCGTGCGGGTTCCCTTCTCGCCCTGGCAGGGGAGGTAGCGTCCTTCCCGTCTCCTGCGCTTCTAGCTGGCCTGACGCTCCCCTCCCCCGCTCAGGGCTTCGGGTTCCGGCTGCTGCCCCCTGTCCCGCCCCTGCCCCGGCTAAACTCAGCCCCGGCGAGGATGGGGTGGGCCTGAGGCGACGCTGCCCCGGGCACCAGCGCCGCTCCAGGTGCCGGAGCGCTGTGCCGCCGGGACGCTCCTTACAGCAGCCCCGCAGCCGGGCGCACCTCACCTGGAGGCGGCGGGACGGCACAGCAGAGCAGCTCTGCGCGGAAAGGCACCTGCAGAGAGAGGCCGGGTTTAAACCCGAGCCTGGGCCTCGACGGGCACACGCCGGCGTGCGCACAGGCGCGGGACCCCGCTGCGCCGCTCTCCATCGCCGCTCCTCCCCTTCGAGGGAGCGACTTCGCACCGGGCACACCGCCCGGGGCCCCGCAGAAGCCCCCGAAGGGCCGGCGCTGCCCTTCCCGGCGCTGGGGCGCACGGTTTTGAAATTCCCGGGGAGCCCTCGGTGATAAAAACACGGCGTCGCACAGGTCTGGCCGCGACACACTTTATTTTTCTTCTTCTTTTTCTTCAGAAAACCCAAAATACAGCTGCGGGTACAGACGGCTGGACCGCCGTTGCTAAAAATACTCTTATATACAAAATACATATTTGTTGCGAAATATAATCAATAAATACCGATAGCGACAAATTAATATAATTTACCGTTAACGAGTACAAAACCGTGATTTGTTTTTGCCCGCCCGCTCCCGCTGCGCTTTCCAGCCGAGCGGGACGGGCGGGGGGGAGCGGAGCTGCCGCCGCCCCCCGGCGCTCAGCGCGGGGAGCCCCCGCTCCGCCCCGCCGGCTCTGGGAAGGCCACGAGCGGGGGGACACCGGCCGGGCGGCGGGCTCAGAGGAAGGCGGGGAAGGCGGAGGGGCCGCGGCGCAGCGCGGCGGGCGGCGGGGCCGCAGGGCAGGGCGAGTCCCAGGGCCCGGGGGAGGCGGTGGCGGGGGGTGGCGGCGGCGCGGGGGGCTCGGGCAGGTTCTGCTCGGCCAGGCGGAGGCTCTGCGTGAGCGCCCAAATGTAGTTGTGGGCGAAGCGGAGAGTCTCGATCTTGGTGAGCTTGGCGTCGTCGGGGAAGGTGGGCAGGACGCTGCGGAGCGCGTCCAGGGCGGAGTTGAGGTGGTGCATGCGGTTTCTCTCCCGGTCGTTCGCCTTCATGCGCCGGCTCCTCTTCTGCTTGCTGAGCAAGCCCTCGTTCCGCGCCTTGCCGCGGCCCCGCCGCGCCTTCCCCTTCCTGCGGGCCGCCGTGTCCCGCGGGGCCAGGGCGGTGCGGGCCGGTGAGGCGCCCCGGCTGCCCGCGGAGCCCCCGCCGGCCGCCGAGGAGGGGTCCTCGGCACCACCGAAATACGGCTGCCCTTCGTCCGGCGAGCGGTCGCTCTGCGGGGCCATCCTGAGAAGCCAACCCCGCGTCGGCCGGCGCGGGAGAGCCCTGTCCCCCGCGGCTGCGGCTGCTGAGCCCGGCCGAGGCTGCGGGGCAGAAGAGCGGCTCTGGCTGCGCGCTCCGCGCCGCTCCCCGCGGTCCCTCGGGTGCGGGCAGGAGAGGTTGTGCCGCCGGCACACGACTGCCGTTAAGCCCCTATATATAGGGCCGGCAGACAATGGGGATTTCCCGGCCCGGCGGCGTGTGCGCCCCCCCGCCCGCACCCACCCCTTGGCACGCTTTTATCTTATCAGCCCGACGGGAGCGTGCCGGCCTCGGCACCGCCCGCTGCCCCGGCCCCGCCACGCGAGACCCCGCTGGCTTCCACGCCGCGTCGTGCCGCGCCGGGACCCCCCGCCCCTGCCCGCCGGCCCTCCCCGGGTCGGGACCCCCGGGCCGAGCCGCCCACCCCGCGCGGGGGGGCTGCACCGCGGCCGCACTCACCGGGGCACGGTGGGGGTCGCGGCGGGGTACAGGGGCACAGAGGTGACAGAGGGCTCCCCAGCACTCGGCTGCGTAACGCGGGGAAGCGTCGGGCCCCGGAGTGGCCGGGGACGCACCGCCGGGCCGGGCGGTGTCTGCTCCGGTGCCAGACGTGAGGGTCCAGCCGGCACCACCCCGGCTCCGCTCCCCTCGGCGCAGCCACAACCACTCACCGCTGCTCCGGCGCCGCAGGGCACGCCCGGCACATTCCCTCCCATCCCGGAGGGGAGCGAGGGGACCCCGCCGCCTCCCGTCACCCTTCTCCTCGCCCCTGCAGCGCCGGTAACGTCCCCGCGGCCCCCGCGCATCGACCGGCGGGGCTTGTGAGCGCTGCGCTGCAGGCGGCGAGCGCCAGCACCGAACGGGACGAGACGCCGCTCTCCAGCCCCCACACGCCTAGTGACTTTGCTCCCACAAGGGAAACAGAGGCTGGATCCCGCGGGGGAAGGGCCCTCCCGAGGCCCGAGGCCGCCCCCGCCCCGTCGGCCCTGGCGCTGGGCCCGGGGGTAGCCGCGCTGCCGCCGGAGCTCGGTGCGCAAAACGTGCCGGGGACTTTTGCGCACCGGCTTCGGCGGGCGGCGCGGAGCGGCCCGGGCCCGGGGCGTCTTTCCCCGGCGGAGGGTGAGGGACCGGGAGTAGCGGGACCGGGCTCCCCCTGCACGACACGACGCCCCCGGGAGTGCGGGCAGGGCCGCCGGGAGGGCGCAGCCCTGGCGGGGCGGGAGCTCCCCTCTCCCTCACCAAAGCGGCGCGGCGGATCCCGGTCGGGGATCCCCGTGCCGGGAGCTGCCGGAGCGGCCCCGTCGGGCCGCGGCGGGGCGGGGGGCGGCTCCCCCTGCCCGGCCGGGTCCCCGGCCCCGCGGGGTGGCCTTGGCCGGCGCGATGGGCGGCGGTGTGGGGCTGTGCGCGCTGCCCGCCCAGGAGCGCAGTGCGGCGGGCGAACAGCCCCGCTGGGAAGGCGGGGGAGGGTGCCGAGGGGGGCCGGCCACCGCGGCGGCTCGGGCGCCCCTTCTCGAGGGGCGGCTCGGAGGGCAGCGGAGGATGAATAGGAAGGGCCCGGCGGGGTTGGGTTGTTGTTTTTTTTTTTTTTTTTTTGTGCCTGTGCAATTGGATGACAAAAAATCTGGCGAGCGAGTTTCCAAGCCTCAGACTGCCCACTTCAAACGTCCTTCAAACAAAAGCTGAAGAGGAAAAGAAAGCCCCACCTGGTACCGCTGTTTGCTAAAATAATAATAAATAGATTTCGTTTAATAAATAATTACAAGAGATTGTAAAGTGGAGTACTTTGGGAAGCATTAATCATGGGGCTGGGGGCAGACATCACCTGCTGGCAAACAAGACAACTTTATTGTTAAATCACCTTCCCACTGCCACTTTCGATAACTCCCTCCCGTCGCCACAAAGCCCGGCCGGGGATGTTTACTCATAGTTAGCATAACAAGCACCATATTACCACGAAAGTGATAAAAACCTGCGGGGGCACCGCTGCGGGCTCCCGCTCACACCTGGCCGGGCCGCCCGGTGCGGAGCTGGCACCCAACGGCCCTTCCAGGAGGGGCCCTGCTGCCGTTTACATTGGCCTGGTTTATGCTGCTTTATAACAGCTTTACTGCAATCCCTATCTCCCGGCCCTATTTGTCTTATTTTATTGAAAACATATGGTAACCAGAGCGGCCCCGGCGCATCCCTCGCCTGCCAGGCGTCGGGAACGTTTGGCGAGCCGGGGCTCGGCCGCAGCCCGCCCGCCCGCCCGCCGGGGGCTGTTTGCTCGGGAGAGGGGAGGGCAGATAAGGCCGGGCCCGCTCTCGCTCCTGGGGGTGACCCCAGGGGCCGGGGGCCGCCGGCCGCTCCGCGCCCGCCACCCACCCCGGGGCCACCGGTGCGCTCCGGCGGAGCCGGCGATGCGGCGGCGGCAGCGGCGGGCGCACGGCCCAGGCACCTGCCCCGGGGGCCGCCCCGTCCTTCCCCGCTCCCTCCGGCCGGGCCGCTCAGGAGGTACCGTGATTTGCGCTGCCATATGTCGGGCGGGTCGGCGGAGCAGCTGCCGCCCCGGCCCTACCTAGCCGGCGCATTATACCTGGGAGCCGCGGCCCCGCGTCCCCTTTGAGAGGGCAGCGCGGCGGGGCCGGGCCCGCGCCGCTGTTTTGTGACTTTATTGTGGCGCCCAACAGATGCACGCCGGCCCCTCCTGCCCCTGGCCCCGGTGCGAGCGCGCTGCTCGGGACACAAGGAGCACAGATGCCAGGCGCAAGGTGCACCAGATGCCCCCCTTTGTGAATTCAAACAATATTTCTCCCTTCCTCCCCCCCCCCACCCCCCCGCCCCTTCTTTTCCTGCAAGAGTGGGAGAAGAAGGAGAGCAAAAAGAAATTCGTGTATATATAAAAAATCCAAACCGGAGAGGAGAGGCGAGCCCCGGCAGGAGGCGGCTGGAGCGCGTCCCCCGGAGCCGCCTGACGGAGCGCACGGGCGGGCGCAGCGGCGCGGCCCCGGGAAGGGAGCCGGCCACGGGCAGGGGCCGGGAATGCCCGCCGGGACGGAGGGAGCCGCCTCGGGAAGTCGTTCAGTACCTCCTGAGCGCTGACCTGGGCACGGCAGAGCACGGTCCGTCCGTTTAATGGGCAGCTGAGGGGTGGGAGCTCCAGAGCCGGCCAGTCCTCAGCACCTGTTATCATCAAAGCGTCCCCTGGGGCTACGAAAATGCTCCAAGGGCTGGGAGAACCTCTGCTATGAGACAAGCTGAGAGAACTGAGGGTGTTCAGCCTGGAGGAGGGGAGGATCTAGGGAGAACTTAGAGCCCCTTCCAGTGCCTAAAGGGGCTCCAAGAGAACTGGAGAGGGACTTGGGACA
This sequence comes from Phylloscopus whistleri, assembly GCA_017589585.1. Taxonomy (NCBI): domain Eukaryota; kingdom Metazoa; phylum Chordata; class Aves; order Passeriformes; family Phylloscopidae; genus Phylloscopus; species Phylloscopus whistleri. The sequence continues at coordinate 1,500,684 of JADMLD010001066.1, read as the reverse complement.
TGGGCAAGGGGACAGGACAAGGGGGAACGACTTCACACTGAGAAAGGGCAGGGTTAGATGGGATATTGGGAAGGAATTGTTCCCTGTGAGGGTGGGCAGGCCCTGGCACAGGGCGCCCAGAGAAGCTGTGGCTGCCCCTGGATCCCTGGGAGTGTCCAAGGCCAGGCTGGACAGGGCTTGGATCTAGTGGGTGGCATCCCTGCCCATGGCAGCGGGGAGTGGAGCTAGATGATCTTTAATATTACTTCGATCCAAATTATTTTACAATTCTATGATTCTGTGTAAGGACAAATAAGCCCTGGGATAAAGGATGCTGTCGCTTCACCAGAAGAGCCCTGAAAGAAAGCCCAAGAGTTTTCAGTGTGCAATCCCACTCTACAATAAACCTCTCTCCATGCTTAGGTGCCCTCAAAACAGCCAGACAGGAGCTGGCTTCATAAGGCTGCAAGAGCAGACAGCTGTCCTGAGACATTCTGGATCAGAATGCAACAGTCTTTAGCATAGAAAAAAACCCCTGGATTATCTCTGGATAGGAGAGAGGAAAGGAAAAGAAACACCATGGAGAGGAAAGGCAGGGAACAAATGCCAAGTACAGAGCAGTCAGTTGGGTAGTGCTGTGTGATGCCTACAGGTGGGTCCTGTGAAACCTAAAAGTGTTTAATTCAACCATCCAAGCATCTGCCCAGGCAGAGAAGGATGGTCCTCACATCTCTGGGAGCCAGTCTCCTGTCATTCCCAGCTCTGCCAGGCTTGCTCCCCTCCCCATTTCTGGCAAGTGGCTCCTTGCTCCCAGCCTGTCTCACCTGCCAGAAAAAAGGGTTTCTCCTCCACCCTGTTGCCAGCCTGGGCAGACAGGGTGGGTTACACATCTCCTTCACTTACGTTTTCCAAGTTCTTTAAACTTTACACCAAGTTTCTGGTGGGCTCTGGCAGAATCCAGCAGCAGCAGCAGCACTCAGACCTCACCAGCTGGCAGTGGTCAATTTACCAGCCACCAGCTGGGCATGGCAGACTGGAGGCTTCAGGGTTTGTTTGCATCAACTCTCCTTTGGCCACCAGTGAGTGACTGCAGGCCATGGATATGCTGAGCTCAGACTGCCACCTTCCTGACCAGCCCTCCGTTCCTACAAGGATAAAAATACAACTTCTGGCATTTTGATGCAGGATGGAGTAGGAAGCACAGCAAACTGGTGGTTTGGCCTCTCTGTAACTCCTCACTGCCCATCAAACAGACAGATGGTCCTTCATGGCCTCCAAAAATAATTAAAGGTGTGCTTTCCTCTCTTGATTTAGAGGCTCCACTGGTCAGACTTTGAACACACCAGAATCTGAACACACCAGAGCTGGCTTTTGAGAAGCAAAAAAAAAAAAAAAAAAAAAAAAAAAAAAAAAAAAAAAGTTGCCAAAAACCAGGAGCTTGGAAGGAAATACTCGGTCCAGCCCGGGAAAAAAGGGCAGAGGTGCCCTGATAGACTCACACAGCACTCGCCCCTCTACAGATCTTCATCAAAGCCCTCAACAAGAGACAGAGCAAGATGGGGGCTCTTTAACCTTTTCTTTGCCAACTGAATTTGGTGCCAAGTCGCTGCCACCACGGAGAGATGTGCCCAGTGTAGCTCAGGGGTCACTGCTTAGCCAACCCCCTGCTGCCAGGAGCACCGTGACTCAAACCTGTGGTGTGGCTGTTTTCCCACCGGCCTCACACACTTGTTGGTAACTGGCTTATGATCCTCCCATTGTCATTCTCGGCTGTGCCACCCACACCTGGCACCCTGCAGTGCTGTGATGGCTGGCCCACAGGGTTTAATGCACTTGTAGCCCCCACACCAATCCCAGCAATGCCCACACTCCCGGTGCATGACCCCACCCCCCTCCCCGACCAGCCGTGTGCCAGCCCAATCCCTTCCCATCGTCTCCCTTCTTTCAGTCTCAGGAAGCACCATCCCTCCCTTGCTCTGGTTTTGCCATTCCCTTGCTCCCTTCCCCACATCTTTCTGCCCCTCCTCTGGTCCATCCTGCGCTGGTGGCCCTGTCAGGCAGGCATGGTGCCCCACGGCAGCTTTCCCCAGCTGTTCCTGCACACACCCCGTGCCAGTTCCCCTCTCCCAGCCCTTCATCCAGCACTGGGCTCCATCTGCCAAACTCCCGACCTTTGAATCGGAGCCCTCTCCTGTCCTGCACTACTGCAGTGCTGAGTAGAAGACGATTTTATATCCAGATGGGACCATCTGCTTCCACAGGTCCAGGTGCATGACAGACCTGGGGAACCCACAAGCAGCACAGCCCCTCCTGCTAGCCCATGCCAGGACCCCTGGAAAGCTGAGCACCCAGCCTGAACCCTGTATCTCAATTAAAAACTCACGTGTTTGCAACAATTCTTTATTAAAAAAAAAAAAATCTGTGTTTTCACGCAAACTGCAGTTCTAACCCAGCGGTTTAGCTGCAGCCCAGCTCTGCAAGACAAATTACCACCAACCCGTGTGTGTGATTTTGGTGAGCCACAATTCAAACTCATGCCAGCAGGTTGCAGTGGGAGAAAGGCAATGATCTCAAGCCAGGTAACAGCAGGGGAGCCCCGAGGCCACCTGCGTGCAGCCAGAGTGAGTGAGCACCGTCACCATCTGCCCCAGCTGCAGGCAGGGGAGCGGGACCAGCCCTGCCCGCGCAGCTGGGCTTCAGCACGCCCTGGGGGTGAGTGCTCCAGCCCATGTCCTAAAGGGTCCCAGCAGCTCCCTGGCTTTTAGCAGCACTCTCATCATTTTCCTTCATCGTCAGGCAACCAGCCCCGGTTCCCCCAGCAGGTCCCGGATACCGGGGCTTTTTCGGGGTCTCTGGCCCCGGCAAAGCCCCCGTGCTCAGGGATACATTATCTGACATCCTCTCATCATCTGACATCCCCTCAGTCCGGGGGCTACACCTCCCTCCCCCATCTCTTCACCGCAATCCCCACCATTTTCCACCACCATTTATGTTTCTGAAGTAATTTCTTTTTTCTTTTTTTGTCCCTTCTTTTTTTTTTTTTTTTAAGCAAACCATCTACCATATGTTCTCCCCTGAAAGGGGCAATTGTTAACAGATCATTAAAACACCGTGGCGAGTGCTCTGAGATTCCTTCCCTCGGTCTTACGCATTATCCCGTCTCTGTCACCCTTTCAATGCGGCTTTGAGGGCTCTGCTTTTCTAACTTCCTTCTCGGGGGGGGAAAAAAAAAAAGAAGAGAGAAAGAGCCACTAAAATGACCCTCTTCACAGCTCTCCTCCTTGCTTTTCAATGTCTTTTGCGACACCCAGCAATAATTGGGGTGGGGGGCTGGCGTGCCGCTGCTGCTGTCACCGGGCTGGGGGCGGCAGGGCCACATCCTGCCCCGTTCACATGGTGCCAGGGTTGGGATAGCAGGGTGAGGGGTGACAGGGGTGCTGTTGACAGCCTCTCCTTCCACTGCTGGGCAAGGGACTGCTCAAACAGCACATCCTGGTGCTGTCCCTGTTCCTGGGATGGGGCTGTGGGATGGTCCCCACACGTGCACTGGCTAAGACAGAGAGCATTCCTTAGAGACCTCGTCCCCTCAGGTGCCTCAGGTGCTTTCAGCAGCATAAATACATTTTTTTATAGAAATAAGCTAACAGCTGGCTGGGAAGTGAGCTCAGCCCAGGGATGGAGCTCTTCCGGGGGCTTGGATATTTCACCTCCCTTTCCCGGAAAACCAACACTGTTTTAGGAGATACCAAACAATGGGAAGCTGGAGACTATCAGGGGATGGACCACTTCTGCCTGAGCAATGGCCTTGGGTTGAGGGACACTTCCTGCAGGCTCTGCACTCTTGTGATCAGGAGGGACAAGGCTTTGGGAACTCACACAGAAGTTCCTTACCTGTTCCTTATCTTCTCCCCTTCTGCCACGGATTTGGCCATTTCCCCAGAGGACCATCTTCCCTGGCTCATCCAGCCGAGCTCCAGGCACGGTTTGCACCTCCGTTCCACCCTTCCCAGCAACCAGCATGAGGCCCTGTGAATTTGCACTTCCCCATCCCAGCAAAGGATTGTGCTGCACGGGAGCAGAGAGAGCATAGCACCCCCGCCGGGAGAGGGGGAGAGGCACCTGTCCCAGCAAGCAAAACCCGGTTTTGGTTGAAAAAAACACAGAAACTTCAAAGCCCTATGTGCAACACAGATTTCTCCAAGGACCAACATTCCACAGCAGCTCAACAGCTTTGCCAGGGCCTGCATGTAGCTCCAGGGACCCCAGAGGGCTCCATTCCCCCTGGCTCCTGCCCTTCAGCCAGCAGGTTTTCCCCAGCACCTTCCAAACCCCTCAGGTTTATTTTAACCCAGGAAAGCGTGGCCCCAAGCTGGAGGAGATGGTGCTGCTCAGCTTTGCTCCAGCCGAGGGAGGGAACAGGTCTGCCCTGAGCAAGTCTGACTGCAGAGCCCCCAGGTGTCCTGGGAAGGCTGCAAAGCAACGCTGACCTGGTGCCAGGAGTTCCTGGTGCCTCCCCAGGAAAACCTCCCGTCCCAGAACCCCTGCTGCTGACCCACAAGGATCCCCTGAGCACTGCCATGGGGTTGGGAGCAGCAAACGAGTGCCCAGTGCCCAGAAGGATGAGGTGGCTTTGTCCCGGTGTGCCCATCCCAGGCTGCTCCTTTCCAGGGCGGCAGCTTCCAGCTCTTCACCAAGGACAAAACTTCCCACAGAACAAAAAAAGTGCCTCCTTCAAAGGAGCACGCTGGAAAGCCACGGGACTCCCCTTTCCTGGGGGCATTTAACAGCTGCCTTTGCCGGGGGCAGAGACAGATGGGGCCAGGAGCTGGATCCAAACCCAAGCAGCACTTCCATCCCGAGCGCACGAGCAGATGCAGCCGTGTCAGTTTTAAGCAGCACGATGCACTGAACGGGATTTTGACAAGACAAACAAGCAGCACTGCTCTCCCACCACAGATGAAGATGCTGCCCTCTCCCCCCCTCCCCCAGAGGGCACGGACATTAAACGAGGACGCAAACCCAAAGCAGCTTCCGTGCCACTGGTGTTCCTGTGATCGAGGTGATTTCCCTGGCCCAGCACAGCCCACAGGATCCCGGCCAGTGGCAGCGCCTTCCCTCTGCACGTCATTTCTTACCAAAAATCAATTCCTGAACCCCCACAAAAACCTTTGAATAATCAGCTGACGCAGGAAAGTCGTGAACGCTGGGAAGTCCCAGTGAAGGAAAGCGCTTCAGGAACACAAATCTACAAAACGACTTTCAGCTAAATAGTTTTTACATCTTAAAAACCCTGATATTTTTCCCCATCGAGGGAAATCAGCTCGTCCCACCTCCGAGGAATGAAGGTGAAGTTGTAGCCAGCAGCTGTGTCCGTGGTGTCCCTCCCTGCCTCACGATAACCCCTGCAGAGATTCGGGGCTGTCAAGGGATTTCCTTGGAAGCTGTGGCTGCACAAAGGAGCTTCTTGAAGCAGAGCAGGGCAAAGAGCCACTGAAGAAACCCCGGTGCCGTATGGACGCGGAGATTTAATTCCCAGCGAGCAGAGATGCAATTGGTGCCCTCGGTACGGCGCATCCGTGCCACCAGAGGGAGACCTGCTCGGCGTTTCTGCTCCGGATCTGCGCTAATTAGGGATTTTTATCAAGCCTCAGCGGCAGCAGATACAGCAGATACTGCGCACGATGCTCCGGCCAGGCAGCCAGCTCGCATCGCCCAAGGGCTGTGCCGAGCCCGTGCCCGTGCCCCTGTGGCCTCACGAAACAGAGAGGTGAATCTCGTTTTCTGAACGGTGATGGAAAGCAGGAACGCACGGAGCATCAACCACCGGCAGCTCACAGTCGTCAGAGCGCTTTAAAATTACACACACAGAATAATCCATAGTTCTGGGATTTCGTGGAGGTGTCTCAGCCTTCTAAGGAGCAGCTAAGGAGCATTTTCTCAAATCAGGTTAAGGATGCATCTGTGAGGAGCAGCTCAGCTGTGGCTGCTGCTGCCAGGAGGACAGGGATTAAATTACATCAGCATTCCTCACCCATCTGAAGACAATTTTCTAGTCAGCTCTCTGGAGAAGGCAGCTGAGCAGAGAATTGCTGCAGCTCTCTCCTCCAGCCACCTCCCAACAGGCATCATCCCTCCCTCCAAGTCACCATGGCCCGTGAAACCAAGGGTTATTTAATTTCCTCAGATAGTAGGGAAGGGGAAGGGTCAATCGTCTTTTGAATCAACCATTTATTAAACAAAATCACACAGGGTTTACTTTGTGATTGTCAGGCTGACATCACTCCCACCCAAACACTGTGAATCTCACCAGGGATGGCTGAAAATTCAGTACAGCCCACAAATTTTCTTCTTACGGGATAAGAAGAAAATTTTATAATCTCTTGTATCCCAAAATGCTCTCCCCATTTCATTTAAACCACCTAAGGTTTAACCACGCTTCTGCCACCTCCTGGTTTCTGGGCTAGCTCATATTTCGCACCACCCCTACATTTACAAAACACAACCAGAAAAAAGAATTACTTTTGTCATCAAAGGAGAAGACTCTCTTTGTCATTCCTGATGCCTTAAGTTTGAGCTTGCATGTTTTTCAGGTTCTGTGCTACCCAGGGGTGCAGCTCTGAGCTCACATTCAGGGTCACTCAGCTCTGCACAGAGCAGGGGCACAAAACAAATCCTGTTCCTGCTGCACACCAAAGACAACTTTCAGCCCAAAAGCACAAACAAGGGTGGCTGGAGGGAGGAACAAGAAGGATGGGACCTCACAGCCTGAAGCTGTAACTGGACAATTAAACCCCAATGTGCAAATGGATGAAAACTTTAAAAAGTGTGAGACCCACAAGGACCACCTGTGGTCCATTTTGGGTCAAACTTGGGTGTAGCCCTGCCCAGGCCCTGTCCTGCCCAAGGTGTATCCCAGAGGCCTTTCAATAAATATCTACTTTATTCTCTGTCTCTGTCCAGTCTCTGTTTCAGGTCAGCCTTCCCAAGGCATCATTCCCACCTTCCCAGCCCAGTCTTTGCTACACAAACCAACTTCAGCTTCAACATCCCCATCCTTCCACAGCAGCCAGCTCTGTCCTCCCAAACTGCTCCTCCTTCCTCTCTTTGTACACAAATCCACCCTTAAAACACAGCTTGCTTCTTAACTCACCAGAACACATGATTCCAGACAGAGACCAGGAGGATTTGGGTGACCAGGGGCAATTAAATAAGCAGTAGCCACGTGCAGGGCTGTGTAGGAAAGGACCTCGCTCTGCCCATGCTGCACTGGGATCTCTCTCCCTAGAAACCATCAGGAACCCCAAAGAACTGGGTGAGTCCTTTTCTGCCTCCTGGAAAAGCATGAAGTTTGCTCAGAAATTCTTGGTGAAGGCAGGGAGTTAGGCAGCAAGTGCTGAGGTTTGAAGGAAGCAGAAAAAAATGTCCAGGAGAAGGAAATTTTTTTAAAACACAACTACAAGAAGCAGCAAGGAGAAGATATCAGATGTTGCCCTGCTTTTCTTAGTGGGGTGTTGGGAAAAGCAGAGGTATACAATCAGGATATAAACCTGCTTTATTCTCATCCTGACTTTGGTTTAATTGAAATATTACTATAATTAGGTTCTGCATTTTGCCTGCAGGCCTGGCTGGGGCTGGAGAGACTGCAGAGAAATACTCAAGACAAAGGAACACCAACAAAAACCCCAGAGCTCTTGGTGGAGAAGCAAGGGAGGCACAGATGTTCAGTGACTCTCCAAAACCCCAGGCAGGCAGCACACAAGCCAGAATCACAGCTCCTGCTACTTCTGCTTTTTGATTCAGCATTTGAGGGACAGGCTTAACTTACATAAGAAAATAAAAATAATTTTAAACAAAACCCGTGTGCTTTTTTTTTTTTTTTAAGAAAACCGACTCATTTTTATTTCAACAGTAAATTTTAGAAACATGTTGACATACAGAACTCCAAAAAAATATGAAGTCATAAATCACCTAGTTAATTTACTAAAGGGGAAGAAATACAGTACATCCAAGGCTCAAACATCCTGTAAGTTTATACAAAAGCCAGACAGTAACAAACTGCATTAAAAAATAGATCAAGCATTACCTGACTGATCTGACACTGGCATTTGCCCCATTATTAAAAGGCACAGAAGACTGAGCAATGAAAGCGATCAGCATCACATCCATTATTGTCAGTAAATTCACCATGATTAGCATAAAACCCCATTATTAAACACACGCTCCATATCCACCGTGTCGATCAGTAAGAAATCTCTCTGGAAGGAGTAGGAAAATAAATTTGGAAAAGGACAAACACTGAAATACGACACCCCGAGACGCAAAGACACTTCCTAGAAATCGACGTTCGAATCTTCTCCGGTTTGTTCTGGCCGTGTTATCACTCAGCAATCACTCGGAAGGAGATTGAATGATCCACAGAGCCAGCCCTCCGGCGGTGCCGCCGGCAGCGCGGGGCCCCTCGGTGTGTCCTGTGGCACCCACTGCCGGCTGCTGGCTGCTCCACCACCCGCACACAGTCTGGAAGGGCCGGCAGGGAGCAAAGCTGCGGGGTTTGCCCGCTTCGGCTGCGTCCTGGGCTCGCCAGGTCACCCCGGGTAACACATGCAGCAGCCGGCTCCGGAGAACTCGGGGGCAGCTCTGTCCCCGAAGAGGCTCTCGCTCAGCTTGTGCTCCGTGATGATGTCCTCCACCCGGGTGATGTACAGCAGGGACAGCAGCACCCCCAGGAACTGACAGGGGAAGGAAGGGCAGCCCCAGTCAGACAGCACAGCCAGCTGATCTCACTGGAGCACTGAAAGTTGTCACAGCTCGGGGAGGACTCAAAAAAAACCCCAACAAACCCCAAGCAAAAGCGAATTACCGCAGCAAACCCCGCGACACATCACAGTGATGCTACTAAGTTACCAGAACGCCACCGCAGCTTAGCAGTTACATTAAATTGGGAAAAGAAAATCATGATCACAGCCAAATGAGGTTTCAGATAGCAGCAAATGAAACCAGATGTTCCCTCTCAGGGCTAACACGGCGCCCTCTCTTACCTGGGGCAGCAGTATGCCCAGCAGCACGCCAGCCATGATGCTGTAGTTGTCCAGAAACCAAATGAGCACAGCATTGGTGCACCCTCGGACGTAGATGACATGCTGGACACTCAGGCGCTGCAAAACATCAGAGCGAGGGTTCAGCAGGCAGCTCCACTGCTGTGGGACACAGCTGGCAACTCAGAACGCAGGGAGGCAGACTTGGTTTGCCTTCCCACCTCTTTAAACCCACTGAGTTTAACAAGGACCTCATCGATAACTCTTCCTTCTGCTGCTAAGCTGCTCAACTCCTCAACAAATTACCCTCTAGTTTTTAAGTTATTCTACACCCGAGTAAGTTATTTCAGTGTCTGAAACCTGTTTGTTGCAGCTATTTTTCAACAAGAGATGTACCCAATTCTCATTTAAGACCACTTGGGAAGCAGAGGAGCCTCTCTTTAGCTCTCATCTCCACTCCCAAGTTGAAAATACAGCAGCAGAAAAATATAAATTGTGGACCAAGTGCTTTGCAGAAAGACCCTAAAGAGGACAGGAACAAGAGGATTTTGGATTCAGTCCTGCAAGCTGTGGTGCTCCGTGACCCCCAACCCATAATGCAGAAAGCACTTGAGGCTGCAGAGGGTCCTAAGCAGATGAATGGGGTGAAGTTAAGCAGATGCTGAAGTGCTCCGTGTTAGAGCCCGGCTGCAGCGTTCAGGTGATTAAGCCACAAATCAATGAACCTAAACGAAGACAAGTTGTATTTAAAGATAGCTGGTAATCCCAAAAACCAACAACCGAGGCTGGCATTGTGCTCCAAGTGCCTCAAAGGGGCTGGGGAGAGGAGCTTTTTCAGACCAGCCCCCGCCCTGCCTCGCCCCAGCACTCCAAAGCCAGGAGTGCAGAACTCAGGGCAGATCCAATTACCGATTTCCCTTCTTAATCACTCTGCAATTACTGCCTTGAGCCGGCAGCCTCTCCTCTGGAGCCACTGGGGCTGTTCCCAAAAGGGAAGGCTGAAGGAGGAGGCCCCATCCCACTCCTGGATGGAGGAGAAGGCGGCCAACACAACCAGGGAAGTCCCACTGCTCTTCCAGGAATACTGTCCTGGGCTTGAAAATAAAACAGCCACTCCTGGGATATAAAAAACTGAGAAACAGCTCAGTTGGCTTTTATTAAGGCCAATTTTACTCAGTGAGAAACTTTGGCTTTTAAGTACTAAAAGCTTTCCCCAGCTCAAGTCGCTGCTTCAAATTTTGAAAGCAGCTTTTTGTGCATTAATTGTGCAATTAGCTTGGGAAAGTTGTCAACAAGCAAGGAATCGTGGAAAACACAAAGAAGAGAAGATGCAAAAAATCAAACAAGATTAGTTTTTCTCATATATGGAAATTATTTCAGGAAAAAAGAACCATTTTAATTGCTGATTGAACTGCCTGGCAGATTAAAGCACACAGAAAAAAAAAAAAATGCAGAGAAGCAGCACCCTCTGCCATGACAGGGTGGGCACTGGTTATGTTACCTCTTGGTCAATGGTTTTGTATCCACACATTGTGTTGATGATATCTGTCTGAAAAGAAAACAACAAGTATGAACTGCAGCAGGAAACTAAAATCACAAAAATGTTATTTTTACTGTGTTCACCCAGCTCATATAGAAGCTATGACAGGGTTATTTCCCAGTCCAACACCAGTTTATCCCAGCAGCCCCAGTGTCAGATTTAGTCAGAGCTCTGTGTGATTTTAGAGGAATGAGTATTGTCAGTGTGTCACAAGACATTTGAACCATTTCTATCCAAGAAAACCAGGGTGGCAACAGCAATCAACGCGAGATGTGACAGAGCTGTGTGACACAGCTGCTTCCACAGAACAAACAGCTGGATCTCCTTTTAAAGCCTTAATAATTTAACACACCTCATTACTAAAACCAGGGGTTAACACAGCCTTCATGCCAAGATGGTGACAAATTTAAGCTCAGAAATATCTTCAGTTCCAAATAACTTCCAACACTACGAATGCTTTTTGCAAGACTCAATTCATTACAATATTCATACAATGCCATTCTATACATGATTATAAACCCACATATTTTAAAAGAGACCGAGTGCTTGCATTCACCACAGATTACTAACATTTTCTGTAGCCATGCCATGCCCTTTGTGGGTTCCAAGGTTCTACCTTGAAAGCCTGGAAAAGCCAGCCTGAAAATAACAAAGGGGAGTGCCCTTCACTAAAAAATCATCCAATGAAAAACCCACCGGCATGAAAGGAAGCAGCGAACAAGGCCAGAGACGTGGAGGAAAAAGGGAAGTTTTTAAGCCCCCCCAAAAGCTGGGCTCTCACCTTGAACACACAACTGTCTGACAAAGAAGGTTCAGCACATTCCTAGAAGGAAAAGCTCGGACTATTCCACAGGGCTGTTGGGAAACCGTGTGGGGTACCCACCTGCCAACCACAGTTAACAAATACACCTAAATTGGAAGTCAATATCAATATTAGGCACCAGTGTGTTGTGCTGGCTGTGAGTGATTTCATGTTCCCACAACTGCTGAAGCCTGACCGACTGACACGTGGTCACTCCCAAATACGTGGCCACAAGGAAAGCAGTCCCCTCACTTAACTTTAAACAGAATTTGCTGATGGGGCGTCGTGGCATAAGCAAATGTACACAGAGGAGATAAACGCATTGGAAACAGAGGATTAAAGGCATTTGGGACTAATGTCTATCTGCTACACTAGTGTAAGTCTCTAATAAATAATTTGACTTAAGCATAGTTCCTTTAGAGCCCCCCCAGGATGAGCTGGCTGGTGTTAGCAGAAGGCTTTTACAGAGGATCAAAATCCAGGCACCAACATTAGCAGGAGTTTTCCATGACTACAAAGCCAATGAGTAATCACAAACCGTATCTGCAGCTTTCCAGAACAGAAACCAGCCTGTATTTGGAAGGATTTGTCAAACACACAAGATGGATGCACTTTCTGGTTGTTTTTTCCCCGAGGCAGCCGTGCACAGCCCTGGTGCTGGTGTTACCGTGCCCGGACTGCACAGACACAGCAACAGCATCTCCCTGCTGCAGAGCCACCAGCCCTCAACGGCTGCAGCACCTGGAGGAACCACACTTCCATTTGGGGCTTCTCCCTGCTTTTCAATTAACTGCCCTGAGCTTAACACTTTGTGGGCTACAAGCAGCCTAATCCCCTCCCTCCCCAGCTGTCAGTGAAGTACACGGAGAATATACTCCCCGTTTTTCCCTGGAGAAGTTTTTATTTCAGTGCTTTCCCTTTCCTGGAGACAAAATCCTGAGCTGTTCTGCTCCATCCAGCTACAAATTCTTTCTCTCAAACACCGAGGACTCAAAGCAGAACTGTTCAGCTTTGGTTTCTGAGAATAAATCAAAGCTCATCACAGATTTAAACAGACCCACAATCCCACACACCAAAAATGTGTGAGCACACGTAATAAACACCTTCCTATGACAGACATTTCTCAGCAACACCTAGCAGGATTACTGACACCACCATTGCATCTATTTTTCCTTTCTTTTAATTAAAGAGCCATGCTCAAGGCAGATGTTGAAAGGGCAGCCCAAACCAGGCAGCAGCAGGATATCCATCCTGAGCTCTGCTCTTACACACACCCCATCTCTCTGTCCCATGTTCACACCAGAGACCAAAACCCAGTCAGGCAGGGACTAGTTGAGGTATAGTTCTTTATCAAATTCAGCATTACCTGTACCCCTCAAATGAAGAACAGTGAATTACAGAATTAATTAAAACACATTTGCATGAAAATCTACACCTGCTCCTAGTGCTGTCAGCACCAGTTCATCACAGACTGAGAAACTGGTTCAGATTCCAGTCCTTCCAGGATTTTGGAGACAGGTAGTTTTCAAGGATAGGTTGGGGCAGACCTGTGCCCACAAGCATGCCCTGACCCTGAGGTCAGTTGCCCACATTTTTGGATTATTCTGGAGATGACAAGGTCATTCTGTTTGGTTTTTAATTCACACAGCAGCTGGAGCACATCACTCTGACCCCCACCCACGGAAGGCACCAGGTCCCAGGCTTCCTGGCAAAGCTGGAGCAGCAAACCCTGGGGAAAACAGCAGCAAAACTGAATTTTAAGCAGCTCTGGTTCAGGCGAGCCATGTGACTGGTGGAGCTCCCAGCATCCCTGCTGGGGCTGGGAAGGGGGTCAGTAAAATGGACCACAGCCAACACATCTAATCCATTATTTTCTCCCTTTCAAGCTGTCAAGACCCACAGATCCATTGGGGGAGGAAAGGGCCCATTTTCTTTCACTCCTTACCCCAGACTTCCTATAGCCAGGTGCCTTTTTAGGTGAACACCAGTGATGCTGAGACACCAGGATTTACCTTATTTCTGATGCAGCAAGTGTAGGGCACCCCACAAGCCAGTGGTCCTGGAGCTGCACAGTCGTGGTACACATTTTGGGACCAATCTTTATAATCTTCCCCACCACAGCACTTAAACTGGAGAGAGAGAAAAAAAAAAAAAAAAAAGACACAGAACTCGATGATCTTAAAGGTCTTCTCCAACCTAAATGGTTCTATGATTCCAAAAGGAAAAGGAAAAAAAAAATTGTACCGTAAACTCTTCGAACAAGTAGAAAACAAAGTAAGAATAAAACAATTTTAAAAGCCCTGAGCTACCAAAAAATTTTGTCATTCTATCAGCAAGGCATGTATGAACATATATGAGAAATACAATTTAAAAGAATTAAAGATATAGGTAACATTCCTCTGTCACTCATTGAACCAGGGTGCCAGAGCAAAGTACTTGGTGCTAAGTTCCACCTCCCATCTTTTCTGAGGTGAAAAATTATCTTGTCCAGCTCTGGACATCATTAAGCAGTGTTTTTACATTGACTCTATCTTGACCTGTAATCTACCTCTGCAGTTGTTTAAAGGATCATGACTGCATTTCCAACTGGATCTAAGAGAGAAAAGCGTTGCTCTAAGGTATAAATTAATCTCACCAAAACACTGTGGGTGTAATTTAGAAGAACTGAAAGCTGGCAAACAAATACTGTAAGTTTACACTGACTTAATATAAATATTCACTTTATAATTCAAACGAAGGGGAAAGCACGAGTTCATTTAATCACTAACGTGTCCATATCCATAATTTTGGGCAGTGCATGGAAACTTTAAAGACATTATGAAGTCTAATGACAAAATTTCCTCAGGATGGTCTGCTTTTGACAGACTTTCCATGCTAACTTTGTTTTCCAAAGCAGGCTGCCATCTCCATAACGATGGCCTAGAATATATGTATCACTTCCTAAGTCAATTTTTTTAATAACCATTACTTGGCATGGTCATGGACATCACATGGGCCCTGACATCACATTTCTGAACACTTTTTGCTTCTTCTACAGTCTCTGAACTGCATGGCAGAACTCTTCAATAACCCAATAAACACTTCAACAGAGCAGCCTTATTAAAAAAAAAAAAAAAAAAAGGCTGTGAGTCAAGGCCACATGCCATTAAGTAATGCTCAGCTGGGCTCCCCACAGTTTCTGCATTTTAATTACAGGTGGATACTCTTCCACTGCTGTTTCCTTCCAACAACCACCTTGGTAAAGAGCTCTGTGCATGCCCTGGAGCAGCCACACAATGGTCCAGGCTGTAGCAGCCTAAATGCCACCTCATTTCTCTTTATCCAGTGCCTCCTGCTAACAAGATGCTTCTCAATCTCTTGCACCAGCCAGCAGAAACGTTGAGTGCAAGGCCATGGGAGGAGTTTAGGCTGAATTTGTCTGAATCCAGCTGTGGGGCCACTCTAGACCTACAGGTTTGTAGGATCTGACCCTGAGCATTTGAATTGCACCTGCCAAGGCAAAAGCTGCATTTTGGCCCTCTCTTTTTGCAGTGATGTAAGAGGGTTTTAAATGCCAGCTGGAATTGTGGATGAATTCAGCAGGAACACCATCAAAGCTGACACATGAGATCTCACCCCCCTCATCTGTAACAACTTGATTGTCACATCACTGGAAAAACTCAAAGCTGTTGCTGAGTTAGTCCAAGGGAGAAAAGAAACCCAACAAACCTGCTTCTGAACAGAATCCATGATGTTCTTGAAGTCTAAATCATCATAGTAATTCTCAATTCCTCTTCTAATGTTGTCATTCAAAAATTTGATTGTCTAAAAAGCAAAAGGAAAACAGGATTCATGGGTTGCACAGTGGGCACACGGGCTGGAACAGAATTACAAGAGCAGGTTAAAATGACAAGTGTAACTGATGAGCACAAAAGAAAAGGCTTTCTTTTTTGTCTTGTTTTAGGGAAAAGCCCAAAACACTCATTAAAAACAAATTTTAGCACAGCCCTGCAGGGCCCAACCATCTGCTCTCCTCTACAGAAGCAGCCTCGCTGCTGGGTGTGGGCTGGGAAGTGCAGCACCTCTCACTGCTGGGACTCTCCAAGCATCTCCCAGAGATGGTCCCGTTATCCCCAGGCAGGATCCCTGTCACTGGGGACCCTCAGCACCTTTTGAATGCCAGAGCAGTGGGTTTGAGTGGTGGATCTTGGCCCCGTGGTCTGCACCCCACCACCAGCAACAAGACTTGACTGTGTCACCATCATCTGTGAATTTTATTTTCCACACATTTTCCACTGATTTGATTTTCCAAAGAGTCCATATTTGCCAGATAGAGAGCTTTATTCCACATGGAGTGGAATGAAAGGTGTATCTGTATGTTTTACAGTGGTTGTTTTAAGAAATATGGCAGTGAGGCAATGGCAGATATAAAATAGTATCTCCTCAGCATGGCATATTGGAAATTAAATCAACAAAGTGTTTTTAAAACTCAGAAGATGAGGGGAAAAAAAAAGATTACTTAGTTTTCAAGATGCAGCACAATCTCAGCAGAGCAAAACCAGGGAATAATCACAACCAGAATATAACAATTTGTAACCTTTGTAACCTTTCCTTTCAATCCAGCTGCTGAAATGGACTGGTCAGAAAGCCTGAAATGCACCCACTCATCTCTCAGTATTAGCAACTGCAACACCTACAAACTAACTAGGACAAAAACGATTATCACATCAGTGACGAGAAATAAAACAGGACCCTCCTAAATGAGGTCAAGAACCTCATTTAGACTCTGCAGATTTGAAAAGGAAGTAGAGAAAGAAATGGGAAAAATGCACATGACATGCAAAACAAATAGGACTTAAATAGAGGCTACTACCCTGAGTTTCCATAAATACTTTCTTGTTCTCCCTCTACTAACCCAAACTTCTCCACTAACCTTGAAAAACAAGGGAAGAAACCTGTCCCTAGGCATGGCTGTTCTGCTCTTAATGGAAGCACAGACATCCAGCACTTGCCATAGTGAATACATTTATGTTTTAAAGCATTTCTAACTGAAAAAAATAGTCTGCTGCTTTCTGTGCAGAAAAACCAAAGGCTGAATACATTTGCAGCATGCTTGTGAATGATGGAGACCCCTATATAAACCTGTGATGTTGCTTATGGATGTGGGCAGGGAAGAGCTGTCCTCTGACTGAGGCAAAACATTTGGGCCACTAAAAAACAACAGTCTCCAAATCCATCTGGAAACTTCCCAAATTAGAAGTCAGACCCAGATGGCAGAACAGAGGAAAGCATTTTGTCAGCATTTGAGCTGGAAACTCCTTTTGCCTGTATTGCACATTTGTAGGCATCAGATTCTCTCCAAGATCGTTAACCTGGAATTTGTCTCTGGAATGGTGGGCAAACCCCACCGCTGCCGAACCCTGAAGACCCTGGGAAGCGTGGACCTGTCTCCAGCCCTCCATCAATGAGTGCTCAGGTGACAACAGCTGTTACTTAGCAGAGCTGAATCATACCCAAACCTGACCCAAGCAGCTCACCTGGTTCCTGAAGATCAGGGCCACCACTCCACCTGTCAGCTCAATCAGCAAGCAGATACCAAGGATGTACATGAACTGCAGGAAAACAAGTGCAAGTGAGTCATCAGACAGAACTCCAATTACTCTTTCAATTAGTGCCCCTAAGTCAAGCATTCAATTGCCAATACACTTGGCTTTCAGCACAGCATTTTAAAGGGAAATATCAAATTATGGGTTTGTTCTTATAAAACCGTCGATGCCACAAGAAAGCCTTTTTTCCTCACTTAAATTATTCTGGGTTTTGCCCAATTGGCAAGCACAATTTTTTTCTGCTCTGAACAGACTCAAAACCATGAGATGTAATTATCCTGCCAAGATAGTCCTTTCCACAACAGCATCCCAGAGAAGCACATTAAGGGACTGCTACAAACCCACACCACACTTCATGTTTTTATGCTTCCTATGTACAAAACCAGTTCTTACCTGTTAGCTTTCAACGAGTGGATGAAGCAGCACACCTTAAGATAATCCAAACCACCTTCAACTACACTGCCAGGGATAAATCAAAGCAGAATTCCAGGCTTGGTACCTTTTAGTGCCTTGCTTCCCACATTCATTTGCCTGTGTATAAACACGTGCTCACAAATGCACTCACACACAGCCACGTGTGCATCCATGGCTGCCCATCAAAGCGTGTGCAAAATGTGAAAAACACGAAGAAATCTATTGCACTGAGAGAGAGCTGCAGCATGCCAGTACTTGAAATGTTTTTCCAACCCTTCAGGCATAAAGGACAGGTGTGAAGCGAATTCTGCTGTGCAACAATGAACTTCATCAGGAGTGAAGTTTTCTGATCCCTCGTCTGAAAATAATCCCTAATGCTCTCCTCTGAAAGCTGCTTTAACTTCCATGTGCTCAGTGTCAGTGTCAGGAATTCACCAGACAGGTGAATCTTTTCTCCTGCTAAATCTGGAGTCAGCCTGGGAAGCTGGCATCAGGGACTTGCTTTGTGGAATACCCAGCTGGGTTTGCTACCAGAACAGGAACAGAAAATGTTCCTGGCATCTGACACACCACCACGCTCAGTGGGGAGGAAGCCTAAGGAGGGGCTCTCAGTAAAATTCCAATACAGCTTCAAAATCCCTGGTTATTTCTGGCTTTGCCCTCCACAACAAATGACATATTTAACATTTTGTTGGACTGAACTGACACGACAAGGCCAGGTTGGGTCGGGTTTTGAGCAACCTGGTGTAGTGGAAGGTGTCCCTGCTCATTGCAAGGGGGTTGGACTAAAGGTGGCCTTTAAAAGGTCCCTTCCAGCCCAAACTCTGTGATTCTGTGCAAGTAAAAACAAAGTTTGCACACTTTAATTAGTCACACATGCAGCTTCCATCTGCAACCACAGCGTTACCCAGAAATTTCCCTAAAATTCACCTTTCCAGAGGCACTGGGGAAAAAAGCCTTGTCCCTTTCATTTCACCCTCAGGGCCCTTCTCTCAAGGGCCTGAGCTCCACATCCAACTTTGACCACACATTTCTCCATCTCCCCTCCACATTCCACTTCCCAGGGGAGGACAGACAGACCCCGGCCACACCAGACATCAGCCTGAGCCAGGGATTCTCTCTTCTCTCCCTTCCTCTGGGTTGAAGCCAGCATCAAACTGGTACGTCAGCAGCTGGGTTTGCACAAGATACACAGCAACTGATAATAACTCACATTCCTGGTTATTTTCCACAGCACCTCAACTGCTGGGAAGCTGCTTTTCCCCGCGCTGGGCTCAGACCCTTGCTGGTCCTGTCATGGGCAGGACCGAATGCTGCTGCTCCCTGAGGGAGGGACCACAGCCCCGAAATTCAGGTTTAAATAAAATGTTTTAAAAAGCAACTTGATTAAAGTATTTTTCAGTGCAGACAAAGTTCTGGATGTGAATTCAGAGGACAGTGAAAAGCTAAAGCAACAAGCCTTAGAAACTAGGAATAAAAATTCCAACACTTACTGCTTGCAGAAGGCATAAATTGTCTCTTAGAGAAGCCAGTACACCCACAAAGGATACCAGGAACATTACAATGCCCAAAAGTATTAAAATAATTGCTGGGGCTAGAAAGGCACTTTCTAAAGTTTTGTACTTCTGTCTTTCAATTTCTGCATAAATCCCAACGGCGAGGACGAGGGCTCCGATCACCTGGAAGAGAAACAGAGAGCACGGGTGTTACTCCTCCTCCCAGTAAACACAGAGATGACAGTTTGTGAGTACACAGGAACCTGTCACTGCTCACTTCAGGATTCATTATAAACAATGAAACACCCAAAGCAGAAGTTTGGAAAAAAAAAACCAAAAACTTTAAAAAACCATCAAAGACTAAAGTGGAAAAAAGAGCTGAGTGGGAAAAGAAATGAAGCTTGTTCATTTCAAAAATATATTTCATCATGTTTTAACATTCTGGAAGTTAAACTAATCAAAATATACATCACTGGCTGAAATGTAATTTATTACCCATCTGAGATCACACACATTACATATATGAGCAACTGCCACGGCAATAATGACCCTCCTTTGTGTGTCTGTCTGTCCTCTCTGTGTGTACAAATATATAGAAATATATATGTGCCTCTAACAGAACACAGGTTCTAAGCTGGTCTGCAAACAGCCCTACCTGTCCTTCATATAAACTCCTGCTGTGTTTAGGCTCTGTGAAGACAGATATTTCCTATACCTCCATTCCTCCTGCCATCAGGAGAAAAGCTTAAAAACTAAATTAAACCAGATTAAAAACAAAAAAAAAAAAACAAACTAAGTTTGAAGTTATGTCACTTTCTTGAGCAACTACCAGATAAAGCTGACAAGTGAAACAGGAAGGGACATATTTCATTTAACAAGGTAAAGATATTTCAATCAAAATAATTAGCTAAGTCAAAATCACTTGGTATTAAAATTATGGTGTGCTGCAAATCACTTTGAATTATGCTGAATTAACTAAAATAAAAAATAGCCCACAATACTTAATTACAAAAATTGCGGTGGAAAAACTTTGCTGCTGACTCCAACAGCCAGACACATCATCAGGGAAGAGACCAGACACAAATCAATCATTTTGGCAATCTGATAAACAACACTCCCCTTCCCTGACCTGACATTTCCACAGGAAACACCAGTCTGCTCTCTGCACACCCATGCTTCTCAACTATACTTCTAAATTTTTAATTTCACTTCTTAATTTTGGATGTGACACAAAGGGCACAGAGGGACACACGACATGAGCTACGAGCCCATGAGCCAAATGGTTGAAAAACTTTCTTAATTATGGGATATCTTAAAATAAATAGCAACTTACTGGAAGTCCTTGATTTTCTATGGAAATGAATAATGACACAAAAGGACAATATGTAGGGAATGCCACCAGTTTGTCATTTAAAGAGAGAAAATTCTCAGAAGGGTTCACCCATAAAAAGTAAATATACTCAAGCTATTTAAAAAGCAACTTAAAATTTGACCAAGTTGAGAGTAACCCCAAAACCAGATTCTCCTGCAAACACTGAAGCACCATTAACAACAGTAACTCCTGCCTGGTAGATCTCTTGTTTTTTTGGTTTTGTTTTTTTGGGGTTTTGTTTGTTTGTTTGTTTTGGTGGGTTTTTTTGCTGTTGTTGTTGTTGTTGTTTTTGTTGTTTTGTTTTGTTGGGGTTTTTTGTTTGGTTTTTTGTTTAAAAAAAAACCAAAAACAAAAAGAAAACACCATAGTGGACATATATCACAGGTATTAAAGCTTGATAGAGATTATCAGAATTTCAGAAGAGTGTTGTTTCAAGACTAGAACTTTTTTACTGAAATGTCTTTTTCTTAACATAGTTTTCTCCTCAAAGCATTAAATTTAGGGGCTTTTTGTTGTTTTTTTGTTTTGTTTTGTTTTGTTTTTTGACTAAAAGGTGCCTGTGAGTAAAATACAAGATACTGCCTACTTTAAGAACTTAAGAGCTATAAATACATACAGCATCTTCATACACACATATCTTCACCCCACACCCTCCAAGATTTATGCTTTCCTTATCTTCTATTTCCTTAAGCATTTAATAAAAATCTTCCAAACCTTTAGTACGGTCAAGCCCACGGCAGCATTTACTCATGGCAAGCAGGTGTGCTGGCCCAGCAGCCATCCCACCCGAGTCTCTTCTCCCATCTGTGCTCTCCCTTCCTGTGCCTGGGGGTGAGACACAGCCCTTACAGACTGTTTACATCCTGCACCCCTCACAACAGCTCCCAGCTTGGCAATTCCAGCTGTGTGCACAGGAAGAAGTAACTGCCCTGACTGACATTAAGTGAGCATCCACCAGCAAATACCAGGGAATTTCTCTGGGGCTTTTGCACACACAGAAGCTGCTTTCCCAAGAGAAAAGAGAAGCATTTATTTATTTATTTATAAGCAGAAACTTTAACCCTGTATTTACCATTTTTTTTCTTAAATAAAACTCAACAAAGCACTTCCTGTTTAAAGTGCTGGATTTTGTTTCAGCCGGGCAAGAAAATTACATTACAGCCCCATTCACCAGCAACAGAGTTGTCTGGAAAAGTAACAGTGACAGCTAGTCTTTAAAAAAGCCCTGGGCAACAGGGGAAGACCACAAGGCCTGGAGCAAACATCCCCTCCGACACTCCCAGCAATGCTTTAATTTCCTCCCTGCTTTGGATAAGGCTGGTATTTAGTTCCTGGTGGTTTAAAGCCATCCTGGGGACTCAAATCTGGGACTTCATTGCTCGTAACGTACCAGAGGAACTGCAACAGCAGGGAGGGAACAGAATGAACTCAGCATCCAGCAGGTCAGAGCCCCAGAGAGCAGCAGAACATCACAAACCACCCCAGAGTCAAGAGGGCCAACGCTCCCCCAGCCAAGCTTTACTGCCATTTACACTGATTGAAGGAAAGAAAAACAAAACAACAAACTCAGCAAGAGTAGCAGTGCCGGAGAGGGAGCCGGGGCGACTGACATTTGCAGCTGATGAGATCTGCTTGGCTGGGCTGGAATAAAAGAGAATTCCGCCGGCGCAGCCCACACGCCTCACACAGCCCGGCGCGTGGTCGGCCCCAGCGCCAGCAGGACAGCACCCAGCCTTCCCAAAACAACTCCCTGGCATTCCCTGTCCCTCCTTCCCCTCTCACAGCCCCCCTCCAGCCCCCCTCCCAGAGCACGCCATCCCCCCGGCACGGCCAACAAAGGGAAGCTCTCGCTTGTAAACGAGGGCAGAGCATTGAAAATGCAGAGCCAGCGACTACAAAGAGTCAATAAAATCCTGGGGCTGCCTGAAAGAGGCTTTGTCCTCCGCGGGCGCTGCGAGGATGGTTTCAGGAGGGCCCTCTCTCTGCCCCCAGATGAATGTTTACACCCCACCAGCAAGGGCCCTGGCTGCCGACAGAAACACAGAGCAGACAACGCGCACGGCCCCTTGCGAAGGACACGCTGCAGGAAAGGGGTCTGAAAAATAACAAATCTGGGATCCCCCTTTTCCGAAACTCACGACCGCAGAATAGCTGTGGAGGAACACAGGGAACATCAGGAGCCTAAACCCAAGGGTTGGTTCGCCTGCTGAGACAGACAAAAGACATCGAGACCCAAAAAGCCTGAATTACACCCAATCTTTGTTCATTAAATCACAGGTTGAATCTGACACTCACTATCAAATCTGGTGGATCTAAGCCTCTTCTCCCACACAGCAAAGCAAAAGCCTTATGCTCCCAACTGGTAAATACCATGTCAGACAAACACAGACCAGCCAAACTAGAACTTAAGCAGCGTTTAAAGTGAAAAAGCCAGATAGAAAAAAGACCCTGCCTGAGCACCTCTGACATCAACACCACCTGAAGCCAGCATCTTCCCAGTATCCCAGAGCCTGAAAAAAGCAACTTTAAAAATCACGGTGCTTACAAAGAGCACTTGCAAAGGGCCCCAGGGGCTCCTTCCAGCCCAGGGGGTGCCTGGTGTGGATTTACCACAGGTCACAAGTCAGCGGTCCAGAGCCATCAGCTGGGACTCTCTCTGCCTTTACCGAACACCTGGATGAGGCCGGCAAGTGCCACACCCCTGTAAACTCTAAAGCCTCGCCCTGCCGAGGCTCGGGAGAGCACAAACCCAAGGCGCCGAGGAGTGACGCTTTGGGGCAAAGGCTCCCTTTGCCCAGCTCCCCCGCAGCACTGAGCTGCATTTTAACACCGAGGATTTTCACCTGCCAAACTTCCATCCGCCAAAAACCAGCTCGTCAGCCCCTCGGCGGGCACGGGGCGCTGCGGCCACGGGCGTGCCAGCCTCCCCCGAGCCGCGGAAACATCCATCTCTCGCTGAACCCGGAGCCCTGCAGGGCCCGGCGTGCGGGACCCCCGCTCCGGGCCGCGCCCCCGCCCGCCGAGCGCCGCTCACCCAGAAGGTGGTGGAGTAGGTGATGAGGGTCAGCTTCAGGCACAGGTAGGACAGCCGCCCGCAGTACCGCGCCTGCTCCGGGTCGCCCGCCGCCATCCTCCGTCCGTCCGTCCGTCCCTCCCGCGGCACCTGCCGCCGCCGCCCCGCCGGGCCCTCCGCCCCTTCCCGGCCCCGGAGCGGCCGCCCCGCCGGGCGGGTCCGGGGCCGCCGCCGCTTCCGGCACCGGGCAGCGCGGGGACACGCCGGGAGCACTGCCCAGCTCGGCCTCGCCGTTCGGCTTTTCTTCTCCTCGCGCCCCCCCCCCCCCCTTTTTTTTTTTTTTTTTTTTTTTTAACAATTCCCTCGGCCCGGCCGCTCGGTCGGAATTAGCCCCGCAGCTGGAGGCGGCAGGACACATGGATCTGCCTGCTCCAACAGGAATCTGGATCCCCAGACCTGTGCCATCGCCATCAAAACAGCCGGAACAAAAATACGGCCGTGGGAAGCCGCTGCGTGGGCGCTCAGGTTTTTGCTGGAGCGTCCAAAAGCATGGCAAAGCAGATTCCTACACCCTACAGCAGCGGGAGGAAGCGTTGCCAGGGCATTTACCTCTCTTTATGTCACCCACGCCATTGCACATGCAAAAAGGGTCACGTCCTGCCGGTAACAAGAGCTACCGGGCATATTGCACCGGCCACGTCCCGTGTCTGCACCGGCGGTCATCCCCGTCCCGCTGCTGTGACAGCGGGTCCGTGCCGGCTCTGACACAACCATCATGAACTGCAAACGCCATTCGCGCCTCTGAGATGAAATAAGCCCTTTCAAGCCTGCAGTGCTGCACTCCTGTCCCACAAAGGGCTATTTTCCCCCCGGGGAAAAAAAAGTCTCATTCAAAGTGGCAGACAACTGTCACAGAGTTGGTTGTTTCATCCTGGCCCGGAGCAGAGACAGATGGCACTGAAAATCAGTGTCTGGTGTCAGAGGAGATGAAGTCGGGCAGCATTTATCCCTAAGTTACCTAGCAAAGGGACTGGAAAACCTCTGAGCTGCCTACGAGAACTGTGTAAACATTCGGTCACACATCATTTCTTTAGGTCATACAATACACCAAAATCCCGTTTCTAAAGGCTAAAAAATATCCCTGGATAATTCTATTATAAAAAGTACCATTGCTGTCACCTGCAGTGCTTCTATGCTCTGCTTCTGAAAAACAACCCAGCCCAGGACACTCCCAGCAACAGAACAGCTCTTCCCCTCTAATGCTTCTGACAGTAATACCATGTCCTAGAGCATTCATCCTCTAAAATATCAACGACTTCAAATTTCAGAGAGATTTGCAAATATCCCTGATGCTTAGCAATGGCATGCAGGCTGGAAATCCCACCACATGTAGTTGCTGGGAATTAGTGTCTGTCACATGGTCCTCATGTCTC
Source organism: Phylloscopus whistleri (assembly GCA_017589585.1). Classification (NCBI taxonomy): domain Eukaryota; kingdom Metazoa; phylum Chordata; class Aves; order Passeriformes; family Phylloscopidae; genus Phylloscopus; species Phylloscopus whistleri. The sequence goes on along the minus strand of JADMLD010001066.1, from coordinate 1,476,015 downwards.
ATGGCTGTCGTTCACATCCAAGCATGTTCTTGTCGCTTGGGCATCTTCCTTGTTTGAGTATTTGACTAAATTAATTGTTCTGGTTGGACTTTTTAAATACCTTATCTTGTCCTTTGTGCTGATCCCTGCACATAAAATTTCGGGGCACATCCTGCTGGCTGGGGAAGCTGAGTAAAGGAGTGTCCATTTACCTGTTGTTTTCCCTCAGGACTGAGTCAATGTACCAAAACAGTTATGAACAGAACAGTTCCTGTTATGAAACTGCACGACAATAATTGATAATCCCTTTCTTTGCCTGAATCCCAGGCTTTGCCTATACAAATGGCAAGATTTCTGGACACAATTCTAGTTTAGCAGCAAATGGTGGTTAAAGTAAAGATGTTATGAGCTGCCTGAGGGTCCATCGTGATTGTGCTCCCTCCCAGGCAGCACAGAGCTGAAATTTTCCAGCTAAGAGCCTGGCAGATTGTTCATTACAGCATCTGCTCCCAGGACCATCCAACAGCACAACCAGCAGTGGTTTTGCTCATATTAAGGATCAGTAACTTCCACATTTCCTCACTCATTGCCAGGGGTTGTCCTAAAGACACCAAAAGCCATGGACTGCAGAGCATTTGCCCCAGGGCTTTAGGAGCTCTGCAGAAAGAAGTGAACTACAGCTAGCCCTGCACCAAAGCATGTCAGAAAGACCCAAAGCTTTTCAGTGCCACCAGAGGCATTTTTGCTGCTTCCTCCCAGCCCACATCTGGCTGATGAAGCTGCAGGCCAGCTGCACTTTGCCCCACCCAAGGTGGATGCTCACGGTCCCCGTGTCCTGCTCTCAGAGCTGTTCCCTGGAAAAAGGTTCTTCCTCCAAGAGCAGAGTCCAACTTGCAATACAATTAAAGCCTCTACTGCCTGTATTACCAGGTATTATGTTTCCAAAACACAAAACACCCCTCAGTCACCCTTCCTGGCCTTGCAGACCCACATCTTTTGTTTGCATCTCTCACCCTTTGCTCAGACCTGGGATTGGTGACTCAGCACGGTAACGTTTGGCCTTGACAATACTGCCCATAATAAAAGCAACAGTGAAACCAGCCAAACCCAAACCCCCTACTCTCAGGTAGTCCCTTTCTCTGGGATAACTCCAAAACCACTGGTGAGAAGCAAATGTCTCAGGCAAATGCAACTTCCCTGAGGAATCTGGAGCCGGCCTGTGTCAAAAATTGCTCCAGTTTTCCAGTCGAAAGGCTGATAGCACACACTAAATCGCTGGCCAGGCTCCAGGATGATAACCTTGTCAATGCACAACCAGGAAACGAATAAAAGGTGTGGGTGTGGATACAGGAAGGCAAATCCCTCCTGACTCGTATGATGAAATGTTGACCAAAGGGTGGCTGCTCTTCGATTGTCACCTGAGTAACAGATCATGGACCGTTCACAAGAAGGTTCCAAGAAACCTGAGCACCTTGACCATCTTCAAAGTCACCCAAGAGAGGTTACAGATTCACCACTGAAGGGTCAATAAGTGCAGCCCTTTTTCTAAGCACTTGCTTCCATTCTACATTCCATAACTGATAAAGCACCTTAGTGCACATTTCCAGCCCAATGTATGGAGGTTTTTGCTCCTACTCTCCTTCAAATTTGCAGGGATTTGAGAGAGCGTATAAAAAAAAAAAAGATAATTGAATAACACTATGAGCTGTTGAACTCACATTGCAAGTCATGAACAGCCCTCCTGAAGAGTGTACAGAAAGTGGAAGGTCCCCAAGCTGTTTAATGAGGTCTCAGCGTAAGACTTTGAAGAAACACCTGGAAAGAGCTTTGCAATGCACATTAGAAAATGTGTACAAGTGTAGCTTTCCAGTTTCTGGGTAGGGAAGTGAGAGGGATAACCTGCAGGGAAGTCTGTTGTGAAGAGAAGGAGACATTGCATGCAGGACTACAGGTATTGATTTCTTTAAAAGCAACACTTGGGCGATATTGTAACAGGGAAAACCTGCTTGAAAGAGTTGGTTAGGTGATGGGTTAACTCAAGGCTGCCTCCAGAAATTAATGAAGCAAGGAAAGACTCCAGGCTGAGCTGGTGCAAAGGATCCTGAACTGATAAACACTGCCCTGTTACAGGAGAGCCTGGCACAAGCTGCATCTCCAGCAGCCACAGGAGCTGGAAAACTACAGAAGTGTTACAGGTGCCTCTGGTACTGGAGGCAGCTTTTCATACCTGAAACACCCTCAGCTTCCAGTCGAGGAGGCATGAGTGCCAAGGACTCTTGGAAACCTCAGCCCAGCGTGTTGTTTATGTTTACACCCTTTGCTTTAAAGCTGACAGTGAGCGAGAGCGCCGTGCTCCCAGCAGGGTCAGGGGTTCCTCTTCCCTATGAGAACCCGAAGCTTCTGCGTGCATGAGGCCACCAAGTTCCTACAGCACACACTGGGAAAGGAGATGCAGCCGTCCAAAAAGAAGGATCTTGCTGAATTGCTTCGAATATAGCTTCTCTCTTGCTCTGAGAGCTCACGGGCAGTCAGGCAGAGTCCTGGAAACATGAGGACTGCGGGACTGGTAAAGCTGGCAAAGTAACCACCCTTGCACGTCAGCCTGTAAAATCCTGGTAGAGCAACGTGGCTGTTGCAGAGGTTATTCAAAACCAACTGAGTGGAGCGGGGGGGAAGCTTCACGTACCACTTTGCCACATTCCATTTGATGTCAAATTGGTTGTTTAGTTTTCCCTTGCAAGAGACTCCACCTCCTTCCCAAGGCCCCTTAAAGCCTGTTGAGATTTCATCCCAGTGCAGCTCCTGCCTCGCACTTAAGTTACACAGAGAAAGAACAGCAAATGTCCTCAGTCCAACTGCAGGGGATTCAGACACCTGGTGCTTCAGAAAACTGCTGCCCTGACAAAGAATTTCTACTTGGATTGGAGTGGGCTTTGGCCTCCATTTATGTTTTCTTGTGGCTAAAAGTAATCTAAAGGAAGACATCACTTGCCACTGGCCTGGAAAACACCTTCTTTTCCCTCTTTTTCATCCTTTTTTAATGGAAAAAGAGACTTGAAGAAGACAGTGGTTCTTTAGTTTTTGCTCTTCAAGCGTAGGTTAAAATGCCAGGGAAGAAGGAGGAGGCCCTTGGCATCGCTCATCTCCTCCTGGCACTGCATTGCATCACTCGGAAAACGGGACAAGAGGACACAAGACAGCTCATCCCAATGTCTTTTTAACAGGACTTGGTTAAATGCATGGAAATTCATGCCACCAGCATCTACTGCAAGGAGACGAGCAGATACCAGAAGATTTTCCTTTACACTCACAAGAAGTGAAAAGCCATGGGTGTGTTTTCCGTTTTTAACGCAAGCAGCATTTCGCAGGCTGGCTCCCTCGAGGACGGTGGCAACTGGACAGAGGCAACCCAGTTCACCCAGCCAGGATGGAGAATTGCTCTGTGGGCCATCACCTACTCCTTCATCGTTGTTACATCCATCATTGGCAACGTCACCGTCATCTGGATTATCCTGGCGCACAGGAGGATGAGGACTGCCACCAACTACTTCATCGTTAACTTGGCTCTCTCGGACCTGCTGATGTCCGCTTTCAACACCATCTTCAATTTTATCTACGCCAGCCACAACGTCTGGTATTTTGGGGAGGAATTCTGCAGGTTTCAGAACTGGTTCCCCATCACTGCAGTGTTTGTGAGCATTTACTCCATGACAGCCGTGGCTGCAGAGAGGTAAGAGGCGGATGGAGAAGGTCCAGAGAGATCCCCTGTAAGTCATAAAAAAGTGTTGCAATAGTTTGTGCAATTGGCCCCCACTCTTAGGTCAGGTGCCTTATCAGCAAAGTGGAAGGAGTGCCAGACTGTAGGGTGTGATGCTAATTATGGCGTGATCTTCTGGTTTTTATCCCTGGTCTGAATCACACCCAAATCTGTAACGAGTGAAAGTGGCTGATATTTTGTTGTTCCCACATTATTGATCATAAATTGCTTCCCTGTCATCCTGAAAACTCTTTTACGGCTTTGTTGGGCTTTTTTAAACTGTGAGACGGATGTATCCGGAAAAAGGAGAATAAGCTGCAGGCTGCTGAAACTATCAGCAGCCCTAATCCTGCTGTGAGTCCAGCAAACCAGCAGAAATAATGGGAATTAGATTAGAAATGGCAGAGTATGCTCCCCTGGTTCACTAGAATGACTTATTCCAAGAGGGAGGGAAGTAATTACAGTGATTCCACTTGACTTCTGGGGAAATTTGGTATTTTCATAAAATTCACTTCCAACTGCCAAGTCACTTTTACTTAAGCTTTAATTTTTGGAGTCTGACTGTGTTTACAGCTCATTGTTAAATAGCACGAAACTGTTTTCCTTTTTACTAGAAAGTGGCCAGAAGTCTGTGGGAGTTTCCTCTCTTAAAGGCAATGCTGTGTGCAAGAAGCAGAAGAGGTTATTTCCCTTTAGGCTCTCCCCCTCCTTCCTTCCCTCCTTCCTGTCTTCCCTGCCTTACTTCCACTCTCCCTGGCGCTGCAGGAGTTCCCTGGGGCAGCCTGACCCGGCACTCCTTTATCAGTGCCCTGCTGTTGACTTTGCAGTTTCCTCCAGGTTTCCTGTGTTCCTTATCGAGCGCCCGTGTCCGCAAGGACCCTTGCAGCTCCCTCGGGAGGGGAGCCAGCGTCCCCCCGGAGCCATCGAAAAGCGACAACTTTGCTGCCTGAGCCATCGGGGTCGCTCCCCCAAGTCCCCTCCCCAGCCGGCAGCTCCGATCACCCCGGCACACCCAGCCTCAGGAAGCAATCACAGACCAATCGTACCAGATAAACAGGCTAGGGGGGGAAGAGGGCTTTTCCACACGTGTAATGCCCGCTGAAACCTTTGCAGGAGCTGGGCACAGGGCACAGGACGGGACAGCTGACGAGGACAGGGCTGAGGAGGGACGTGTTCGTCGCTCTGCAGTTGTCCAGACGAGAGCAAATCCCTATTTAGAATCAATGGCAGCTCAGTTTTAGACTCAAATACTCTTTTGCTGCCCCTGGCTGTAAATCAAGGGTTGTTGGTAACTGCTATTTTATCCGTGTTGTCTGCCAAAGAATATATTTTAAAAGCTGTTTCAGCCTATGGTCATGTCTTCCTACTCTTGTTCCTTGGGGTTTTTTGGTGAAAGCACCTATATAGCCAAAATCTCTTTAGTCACATGGCAAAGATCAGAAAGAAAACTTGGCACCTCAGTGCAAACCATATTTAGCTATTCTTTGCTTAGCCTTAAAATAGATCCTGACACGGTCTCCTGGAAACTCGACGCTTCCATTTATTGTTAGGAGAACTTGTGTCCACTCCAGCTCCAGTGTTTAACTTCCATAAAAACAACATCTTCCGAAGTGGTTTATTTTAAGGAAGAAGGCCAAGAAGCGATGGCTCCAAGTCATTTCTGTCTGCCAAAGCCCCTAGTGGTGTTGCTCAGCGTTGGGTTTGGGATCTCTGTTTCCCCAGCACCAGAGCAGCTGTTTCCCCTGCAGCGCTGGGGGCAGAAATGCAGCGTTATCGATCAGCTCGAGTTTCACCTCCGGTTAGCAAAGTCTCCCGTGACCTGTTTGGAAAGCTCGCAAGAGGGAGGGTCCAAATTCAGCTTGTTTTGTCTGCATGTACTGGAGGAAGGGTGCTGAGATTGTGGTCCCAGCATCCTGGGATGTCATAGGGGCATTGAGAGAGGGCACAAGCAGCAGCGGGGCAAGGGCCGTGCTGCCACACAGCAAGAGGGGCCAGGAATCCCAGCAAGTTTGGTAAATCTCCCAGCTTGCAGGAGCTGGCCTAAAATCGCAGCTTGCCTCGGGGGGGCACCCCTGGCAGAGTGGGAGAGCCTCCACCCAGCCCTGTAACACCTTTGATGTCTGCAACACGGGCTGCAGTGCCAGCACAGTGGCTGGCATCTTTTATTCCCAGGACTTGTCATTCACTGAGGGCCACAGATCATGGTTTCAGGCACTTCTGTGGGCAAATGCTCTGGAGAACATCCACCGGTGGACTCCTCCCTGACCAGACTCGAGCATTGTACACCACTGCCTGAGGCAAGCTAAAGAAAAGCGAGGTGACATGAAAATTTTATAGCTAAATAAGGCCCTGCTGCTGTGCAGCTCTGGGTTGCTCTCTGTGCTTCCTGTCCTGCAGCAGCAGCTAGGCAGAGCTCCCTACCAACAGCCTGGCCAAGAGGCAGCACAATTTGTCAGATTTTTGCTATGAAAACTTGGAGGCAATGGGCATTTTCCACTCCACTTTGCCTTTGGAGCAACCATGACAAAGAATAGGGAGAGCATGACAAGAAATGCATAATTGATTATGTACTCATTACAACACCGTGCATTTCCACACAGGGAACTTAAAACCAGAGAGCGCCCCGGGCTCGTGAGTAATCCAATAGTCAGATGTGCTGTGAGGGCCCTGAGCAGGTGTGGCATGAAAGGGTCAGCCCTTCCCTCCACTGCAAGCACAAGTGCTCAGGCAGCCACAGACAGAGGTAAAAATCACTATTTTTAGTGTTTTCCACAGCTGAAAATCAGTGGGGAAAAAAATCGGGGTAAAGGATACTCAGGAGCCGTCTGCTCTTGTGCTAATACGAAGCATCAGAGATTGACATAATTAGGAGGGAAAAGTGTGCTTGGCTGGGCTTTTTTTGGTAAGGCACTTGCAAAAGTAACTTAGGAAAAAAAAAAAAAGAGCAAGAATACTTTTTACAAGGGCCTGGAGTGACAGGACAAGGGGGAATGGCTTCAGGCTGATGGAGTGCAGGGTTAGATGGGATATTAGGAAGAAATTCTTACACTGTGAGGGAGGGGAGGCCCTGGCACAGGGTCCCCAGAGAAACTGTGGCTGCCCCTGGATCCCTGGAAGTGTCCAAGGCCAGGTTGGACAGGGTTTGGAGCAATCTGGGACAGTGGAAGGTGTCCCTGCCCATGGCTGGGGATTGGAACTAGGTAGTCTTTAAGGTCCCTTCCAACCCAAACCATTCTGGGATTCTGTGAAAAATCCCATAAGGGGAATGCCTGCAAAGACTATACAGAGAAGACATAAAGGACTGCTTCCTCCTCACGCCAGAAGCATCCATCCAGGTGGGTTTACTATCTCCTGCCCTAAGACTTGCAATCATTCTCTTCAGAAAGGATTTAGCTCCTTATTATCTACAGCCTGGAACCTGTCAAGATGTCTGTATTAATAAAGCCCACAACGCTGTCCTGGTGACCGTTTACACTTTCTGCATTTGTTGTACAGCCTACCAATGTCCCTGTAAAAGCACTGCCTGTGTTTCTCTGTAAAAGCACTGCCTGTCTCTCGCAGGTACGTGGCCATAATTCACCCCTTCAAGCCCAGGCTGTCTGCTGGAAGCACCAGAGTCATCATTGGGGTGATCTGGCTGGTGGCATTTGGGCTGGCCTTCCCGCAGTGCTTCTACGCCGAGATCACCATGGACAATGGGGCTGTGAAATGCATCGTGGTCTGGCCTGATGACGTGGGATCCAAGCACCAGCTGGCGTAAGAGACACCATTAATCTCCCAATCTGGGCAAAAGTTAGCCAGGAAAGTAATTGCATCTCCAAACTGTTGGCTATGGAGAGTGCTGGGAGAGAGAGCAGGAGACTCTGGGGCTGGGGCAGCCTGTCTAAACTCAATTTATGCCAGCTGTGGAAAAAGCTGCCAGGTGATCCTGAACCTGCCATCCTCCCTTTCTTGGAAAACTGGTTATAATGTCTAGATGTCTATAATGTCTAGAAACCCTACATACAGGGCCTGGGGAATTTAAGAGAAACCAGTGCAAGAAGTCTCTAAGCTTATAAATATATAGCTCTAGTTATAAAGCTCTAACCAAAAAAATCCTGGTTTCAAAGATTCTGGATTTTCTTCCTCTGTCAGGCTGGAGGAAACCAGGTATTTTTAATGCTGGGAAGCCACGTCATTAGTTAAAAATTATGCTGCTCTTTGTGTGTGGGGGGGGGGGTGGTGTAAAAGGAAAGTAAAAGCCCAGAGCAGCATGTTTCAAACATCCTAAGGTTTTATAGACATATTTATCTGGGCACACATCTGCGCTCCCAAAAGTCCCTCAGCCTCACAGCGATTTCCTCCTGCTTGAAAGCAAGATTGTTCAAACAGATGAAACAAGCCCTTCCCTGCGCTTAGGGGATCTGCTGTGATTACTCATCCTGCAAAGCACCTGATGCACCTTGGAGAAATTTATCAAGCAAAACATATTTATACAAAGTAACAATGAAAGAACTGAGGAAAAGGAACAAATCGATTCACAAAGTGCAAGTGATTTTTCAAACCAAAACCCACAGTGAAGGCTTTTGCCTGGCTCTGTGCATGTGGGACATTTTCCCTGCTCACTCTTCATTCCTGGCAGACAGCTGGATGCCTCCTCAACTTAGCTATTACCAAACTAATTGATTTTCACACTAGTATATGCCAAGTAATTTTGGCCATGCTGCAGCATATTCAGACAGTGGTTTCCAGTTGTTCCCAGTTGAGCAAAGAGTAAAATCAGGCTCAAAGCTCTCATGCTGGGTGATGCTGCTCCTGAGGGCTCCTTATTTTTTTTTTGTACCTTTGGTACCCTCTGGTACTTGCTGGGGAACAGAGAGTGCCAGGCTCCTGTTGTTTATGAAGGTGGGAGAATAGATAACCACTAATAGATGAGTCACTGATGACTATTTAGTTCAGATGAAAAGCTGAGGAGAGGTTTATTTCTCCCACATCCATGGCATGGAAAGGATTCACAAGAATTCCCCAGAATGCTGACAAAATCCCTGTGGGCTGGAAAGGCCAGTCCTGAATGTGGCAAATAGCAGGGCAGGTCCTTTCTGGGATCTCCACAGAGCAGCAGCTCCTGACCACAAAACATCACTCACCAGCTCTGTCTTCCTGAGCAGCATCAGATCTGCAGGTTTGGGTGTCTCTCTTAGAAAGGAAGTTGGGAATATTGCTCCCCAGAAATCACACTAAGTGATGGGTTTGTTGGGACAGATGCTTGCCACACAGACCATGGAGGAAAAGCCATGTGCAGCCATTCATACACTAGTCCAAATAACAAAGAAAAGAAATACTAAGAAACCTAAAGAAAAACAAAAAAATTGAGAGCTGGGTTCTTGTGTTGACTTTGTGTCCTCTGGATCCTTTGCAGTTGAGTAAACCCATCTTTCAAGATTTCTAGGCTTCAGAATGAAGGAAAATCCTTTTCTGCAGGAAAGAAGTGTATTATTATGACAGAAAGAAGTTTTAAAATAATAATAATAATAATAATAATAATTTTAAAACCCCCAAACAATGCACTATGTGCCTTGTTTGCCAGTGCCTGAAAAATATTGGATATAAAGGATACAGAAGTTTAACCAGAGTAAAGAACCTTAACCTCAGAGGATTTTTCTTCTGGTGACAGGTTAACTTTGCAGCAAAGTAGTAAAGCTACAAGACTAAAATAATAATAATAATAATAATAATAATTTTAAAACCCCCAAACAATGCACTATGTGTCTTGAATGCCAGTGCCTGAAAAATATTGGATATAAAGGATACAGAAGTTTAACCAGAGTAAAGAACCTTAACCTCAGAGGATTTTTCTTCTGGTGACAGGTTAACTTTGCAGCAAAGTAGTAAAGCTACAAGACTAAAAGTTTCTTTTTGCGTGTGCTCAAACTCAGGCTCCCATCCTCCCTTCCTCCTCCCAGGATGGAGACCCTAAAAGGGCTTTGCTGCACTCCACACAACAGCATTAGACCTTCAAAAGAGGAACCACTCTCAGCACAATAGGAAAAAGTGCAGGACAGGCAGGGACAAACTCGCCACATTCCACAAACATTATATTTTTGTTTATGCAGCCACCAGTCTGCTATTTGCAGCCACCCCAAGGAACAAGCACCACTGAGGGCCCCAACAAGCATTTCAAGGGTGCTCTGCAAAGCACTAATGTGAGGAGTAACCCCAGAGCCTTGTCAGACTGAGAAAAGCCATTTGCACCCACCCAGCCTTTCGGGGTCACTGCCAGCAGTGTGTGCCAGAGCCCTCCTGCCCACTCCTACTTTTCACTGTTTATGTTATTTTGACAGCTGCTGTAAAGAAGTGAGCAGGTTGTTCCCTTCCCATAAATGGTGGTTGCTTAAACTAATCAGCCCCCAGCATGAGGAAATCAGCAGAGGTTTGTGGGGTGACATGGAAAACTAGAAAGGGCTGAGGTTAAAATACAGCTAAGGGGATGCCAGTGCTTTCAGCTGGAGCAGTGACCAAGCAGCCTGTTGGTGGTACATTAACTGTGTGTGCTCACACAAATAAAAACAGCCAGCTACACAAATACAGGCAACATCCCTTCCTCACTATCTGCATCTTTGGGGACCCTGTTAGCAGCCAGATACCTTTTGCAGTCCCTGATCTGACTTTTTTCCACGGTTGCCACTACTGCATTCATCAAGTTACTCCATAGGTTTTGGACTATTCCTTTCCCATACCTGTGATTTAAGGGCTTGTACTTTTACCACCCTCTCTCTCTCTCCTGGATGCAGTGGGATAGCAAAGCTCAGTGCGGGTGGCCCTGGACTGCAACCCTCTGCTAAAGGATAAATGATGTTGCTCTTGAAAGAGCAGGGAATCCAGCCCAAGGACCCCTCCTCACACCACAAGAGAAGTGAGATTTTGCTGTTTACAGAAGTCCCTGTAACAATAATTATAGGCAAAATTTTTTCTTGGTGGTTTTGCTAATGGGAGCCAGCATACATATCCAAAAGACAACTTCTGAAAGAGCTCTCAAGAACCACACTGACTGTGAAAAACTGCTTGTTCTTCTCTTTCAGGTACCACATTGCTGTGATTGTGTTGATTTATTTACTGCCTTTGATGGTGATGTTTGTTGCATACAGCATCATAGGAATTACTCTGTGGAACAGCGCAGCTCCAGGCAACCACCTGAACAGAGTCTGCCATGAACACCAAGTTAATGCCAAAAAAAAGGTCAGAAGTGAAACTCAACCTAATTACCCCCAGCACACCAGCCCTGCTGCCTCCAGTTCCAAAATGGAGCTTGTGTTTGATACAAAATCTTGTGGGATTGGCCTTGAAAGGTTAACAAAATATTTTGGGTCTGGGGTAAAGGGCATCAGCCTGCAGGTTTATAAAGAACAGTGATTGTGTGCACCAGCCAGCCTTCAAGGAACAAAGACCCACAGCAACAGGCTGGCTGCCAGCAGCCCTTAGAGAGTAAAGCCTCGGTTTTACAGAGAACCCACAGGTTTGTACCCACAGGATAAACCAGGATGAAACTGTGGACAGAGCACAGCAGTCTCAGCATAACAGCAGCAGTCTCGTTTCCCTGCACATCTCTCTGGTGTAGCTACAAGCAGTTCCTCTGCAGAGTGCACTCAGTGCTCTGGGAAACATTTGCTTTAACCCTCACCCTGTTCCCATCACCAGGGCACTCCCTCCCTGTTCCAGTTTCCATCGCTAGGGCACTCCCTCCCTGCTCCCAGTTTTCATCACCAGGGCTGGTTTCTTTGCCATAGCAGTCCAGGTCTACATTCCATACACTGCACTCAGGGAGGGCAAACCAGCCTCAAAGTGAAACCAGCACTTGCCACTGCTCCAGCAAGCCCAGGAATAACCCCTTGGTTTTGTTTTCCTAGTTTGTGAAGACAATGGTGGTCGTGGTGATAATTTTTGCTGTCTGCTGGCTGCCCTATCACATATACTTCATCCTGGGGAGCTTCAAGGAAGACATCTACCAGCAGAAGTACATTCAGCAGGTGTACCTCGCTGTCTTCCTCCTTGCCATGAGCTCGACCATGTACAACCCCATCATATACTGCTGCCTGAACCAGAGGTGGGTAGTGTGAACATGTGTGCACAGAGAAAACTCTCAGCCTGAAAAAACATAAATCTCTTGAGGTGAGAGCAGCTGTGATTTTCAACTGCAGTCCCTAGGCCAACTAGACAACTTAGCTTACCCTGTGCTAGTAATGTGAGATGGGATACACTCTGAGATTTTAACTCAGCCCTTAGCCCTTTTCTGTCTCTGAATAAAGTGCAGGCAGCAGGCACAGGATCACAGCACAGCCACATCTGCACCCATTTCCACCTGCAGACCACCCTGTTTCCAAGGGAGGGATCTGTAATCCCTGCACTGCATCTGCTGAGCTAACGCTGGACAGGCTCAGCCAGCTGCTCTCCCCAGGCCAGCCCCCAGCACAGTCCTGAGCCTCCCCCGCAGTCCTGGGCTCACCCCATGGGTGGGAAGCAGGAGCAGCCCACGGGTGACCTGTGAAGGTGGCACCAGGAGGGAGCAGCTGGGTGAGCACAACCCCGGCGTGCCAAGAGATGTCTCTCTTGCTCTGCGCTGGGAGGGCTGCAGAGCGCAGGGAGCTGCCCCGCCTGCCCGCGGGTCTCCGTGCCAAATCCTGCATCCATAACCCCCTCCTCCCTTCAGCCTCGCTGCGTGAAGTGAGCTTCAAAGGTAATGACTGGCTACCAGCACATTTCCTGTGCAGTGTCACTGGGAGTGCACCAGCCAAAGGTTTGACTCCAGAGCGATGCTGCAAGGCTGGCTCCAAAGCATCATCCTCCTGTGAGCTTGCAAAAGAAGAGTTTTGCAGCCCATTCACCCAAACTGCGTTTAACATGAAACATACAAACATGTCCTCCCCCTCCTCTCTCGGAAAGCAGACAGCTTCCTCATCTAATTATTCAGGTTTTTTAAAAAAGCTCTTAGTGGGTAAATGCATTTTCCTCAGACGTTCTGTGTCTGACAAATGCAGTTACCAGCATGGTCAGCACCATCCCCTGAGCACATCAAACACTCTGCCTCTTCACTGATCTTATATGTTTACTTAAAATACAGGGAAATCCAATCAAAAACTCCTAATGCACCTCCCTCCACGGTTTTATGTGTTTAGCTTTTCACCTCATTCCCTTGATTTCAGTAAAAATATTTATTTCTGTAGTCATCCATAGGTAGAGCCAAGTCATGAGCTTGTTCACTCCCTGTGCAATTAGAAAGATCATTTCAGCATTTAATTGCTGTTCTCCCTTTTCCAGGTTTCGCTCTGGCTTCAAGCTGGCCTTCCGGTGGTGTCCGTGCATAAAAGCAACAGAAAAAGACAAACTGAAACTTATGTCCCCATCCTCTTACCAGGCCACCCAAAGGAAGTCAAGAACAGCAAGTTTCAACACAGAAACTCAGCTGAATGAGAAAGAGAAGACATCGTTTACCCTCACCCGATTAACACTTTGATTCCCTGGCTCTGGCTCCATGCCCACAGGCCATGCCAAGGCAGCAGATCTGTAAAAGCCCAAGGCAGGTCTTTTTCTCTGGAGCAACTGTTTCCTACAAGACCTCTTCAGATGCCATCAGCATTGAGGGCAGTGTGTTGATAACACTTATATCCATGTAGGTCCAAATATCACTCAGCTATGGATATGAGTTCAGCCCTGCTTACATCAACAACTGCCATATAGAACAGACATCAGGCCCAGCAGGTCAGAAAATCAGTGGAGCAGATCTGAGGCAGTGCCAATCAGTAGAACATAAATGATTTTATTCTACATTGTGGTCTCCTGATTTCTGTTCCACCAAGACATTTAAATTCAGAGAAGGCTGGATGGAGCAGAAAGGCTGGGGCTGGTGGCCCAGCTGGGATGGACCCCAGGCTGTGTGGGCAGCTGAGTCCCACAGCTCAGCAGCCACGAGGCCAAAGCCTGTTCACAACAAAGGCAAACACTAACACATCCAGACTGAAGAATCCAGCCTGCTCTCAAAGTTTTCTGAACTCTGGGATTTTCATGCCTGCAGTTTCACCAGCAGAAACAGTTCCTTAAGGTGTTGTCATTGCATGGATTTCTATAACCTTGTCCCAAAATATGATGTTGTCTTCCTGTTAAAGCCTGCTTAAGTGATTTCTCCTCCACACTAATTGTGGTGCCTAATTTGGAGAGCGAGGCTCTCAGAAGTGTCAGTAGCCAGGGATGCCCACTCAGGGATGGTCAGGGCTCATGGATCCGATCAGAATCCACCTTCTTTACATCCTTTTAGTCCCAACAGCAGCGGCCCACCACTGTCTTTTCCCAGATAGTCCCTTCACCTTCCCTTTCCAGACTTATCCTCACTGCCCTTCCCAGATATGAAAATAAAGGCTGAAAAATGTCATCTTCCCAGCCTGAGGCATTATGTGCAGGCACAAAAAACAGGAGATGCTGAAACATAAACATTGTGTAAAAGTAATACAGCATTTAGTAGTGGTGTGATAAGCTAGCACCTCACAATCACCTTCACCTCTCATGGCAGGTTTGTAAATAATAAGAGCCATACCTTATCAATTAAAAAGCTCCTGTAATGTTGACAAGATGCAGTTAATTGAAATATTCTCCTCTACTCTTCCAAAGCCAAGCTACAAAGTGCTGCCAGGCTTAAATTCTGCAGTAAATCCAGAGGAAACGTTTGTGGCCTGAACTGAAAGAGTACCCAGGGATAAGATTTGCCCAAGGCTGTTTCAATACAGGGTAGGAACAAGACATATGTTATATAACATATGTTACAACAAGATACACAGGAAGGAACAAGATATATGCTCCTTCTCCACCTCCCTGGCTCTGTGGAGAACAATTATGTTATGCAACAAACTTGTCCCCCTATTGGGACAAGAGAGGCCAGGCCCCTCTGAAAAGGTTCACAATTTTGTATCATTCCAGCTGATAATTTCTAGTCCAGATGTTACCTGGCCAGCCCTCTCCCCAGGCCAGGCTGCTTTTCCCACAACTGCTCTGCTGCGTTGTGTGCTGGGCAGAGGGAGACCAGCAAGAGGCATTTACAGACAGCCTCAGCCACCAGTGCCAGAGGGACTGAAAACCACTTGGGAGGGATACTCTGCCAGGCACACATTGCTGGGACCAGGCTATACATGGCAGAGACCCCTGCTCTGAAGGACTGAAGGGTACCTACTCACAGAGTTCAGTGTTTGATTTATGTGAGCTATACTCCCCCTGCCCAGCTGGTGTGAGTCTAAGGCCTTTAAACTCTGCAGCTTTCTGATGCAAAGCTTTTTAACCAAACAGGCCCATCTTGGTCATCCCACCTTTCCCCTCCCTCTTGCAACCACACCTGAACAGCCAGCCAGAGCCGACTCCAGACCCCCAGTGCCACCCACATGCCACCAGTGCCTCCCCTGTGCAGTCCCTGACTGGCACCAATGTTTGACAGCTCAAGGCTTTTCTTTCTCCTCTCGGAGCAGCAAGCAGAGGATGATTTCTTCACGCTGCAAAAGGAATTCTCCATGCCCTGGCAGACTCAGAGTGCAGATCCTGAGGTTTCATCCCACAGAAACAGCAAGAGCTAAGGAAGGAGAGATGCTCTGAGCCCTTGCTATATGGAAGGCAGCCCAGGGCAGGCTACATTATTCCTGTGATACATGAGGCAACAGGAACACCATGCTCCATGGTAAGTACATGCAATTCTTCATATAAATATAGACAGGATTAAATACCACACAGCAGTAAAGACATTCAGGCCAGCAATAAATCCCTCCCCTGCACGTTTATTTGTGCTCTAAGTAGCAAAGCAGTCCTTGCAGTCAGTAAAGAAAACCACTTGAAGAATCTCATTTTTTACGGCAAAGGAATGAACAAAAAGCACAGAACGGGGTTCAGAAGTTCAGAAACACTTTTATTTTGCCTTCTGCTATTTTCTTAAGAAAACAAAACAAAACAAGGTCTGCTTGTTTTTAAAACCCATTCAAAAGGTTTCTGAGAGAACCCCAGAGGAGTAAGGAGCAGATGACATTACAACAGTGGTATGCAAATGATCTTTTCCCCAGGAAATATAAGATTTTTTTGTGTTCATATTGCAGTAATTACAGCTTAACAGTTAAGAGGACTGTGATTTTATTCACCAAGCCTAAAAGCTTTAAGAAAGACATCTCAGTCATTGCTTGGGTAACATTGGAGACATTTCTTCAGACAGTTATAGCTTGTGATTGACTTGGAACAGTTTCCTAGGGGTAAGAAGTAGTCTGGAAATGAAAATCCCGCCGTGTCTCCCTTTGGAAAAGAACTGCCGTGTCTTATCAAGTACATCAACTATGGCCCACAGTAGGAAAAGTTAGAAACACAAACTCACTCCCTATTTGTTATGAGCTGGATCCAATAAACAAAACGACCTATGCCAGCATCTCCAAAACTCACAGTCACCCTGAGACCAAGTTTAACTTCCACTTCTCGTTCACCCTCTATCCTGCACTGAGCCTGGCCCACAGATGCCGAAGAGCTCCAAACCCAAGTCCCCAGGCACGGCTCACACCACCCCTACAGCACTGCTGACGGCAGGCACAAGATTTGCAAACCTTCAAGCAATTCAAATGCAACGTGTCCCCTGCGCCCAAAAAGTTTCTCACCTTCTTCTGTCTCCTGTTTGGGATCATAGCTGCACATCAAGGCTGTCAGAGACTATTCAAGCTGTAACGTAAAACGGGTTATTGGAGAAGCACAACTTTAGTGTACACAAAAGGGGCTTTCATCTACCACAGCTCCACCACGGGCTGTGCCAACCAGCGGTGCAGGAGCACCTGACACCAGGATCCCGCAGACGCTCACCCTGGGCACACAGGGAGCTCACGGACACGCTGGATCCATCACAAGCCTAAAGCAGCCGCGCCGCCCCGGCCGCAGCGCCCCGAGGTCCTCCCGCAGCGCAGAGTCCCCTGCACAAGGCAGGGCAGGAGGTGCAGCCAGACAAGGCACACAGCCCCTAAGATTTGGGTGCCGTCAGCGCTGTGCCTCTGCTGAACTACGTTAGGGAACACGAGGCACGGGGACCTGTGTGAATCTGACCCCGAATGCCCGGGAATAAAAACACACACAAAACAGAGGCACCACTGGGATTAGGTTGCAGCTCTCCCTACACAATAGCTCTTCCCAAAGCACTAAGCCACCAGCCAACAGCACCTCTTCCAGAAAGAACCACTAAACACCAGTTAACGCACATCAAAAAAGTTTAATATTTTCACAAGTATCACGTAACACTAGTACCAGAGCTACTAGTGTGCAAAGTAAAAAGACCCTCTACCTTTGCAAAACCATTTAGGCATGCAATTTTTCAGGTAGACACACACTTAAAGCTGCAATGACCGTTTGTGACTTACAGGTTACTTTACAACATTCACTCACAGTGCACCATAATGCATATTGAAATGTTATCGATAGGTAGGGCAATCCAAATCTTAGGGAGTGGAACGAGAACAGAGAAGAGTAGCCTGCAAATTTCCATCTCCTTTCTGCCGGAAAAGGCATCAGGGAAAACCATGCGGACGTCTCAGATTCATTTTTGGTAGAAGAGTGAGAATTAAGGACTACTGTGTGGTCTCCCTCTTTGCAGAAAGCGGTGTGACTTACAAATGTTACTTGACATGTACCTTCCTAGCTGCTTCTCAATTTAAGTGATGCAACCGGTATGCAAATATAAGAATGGCATCGACTGGACAGAGGACAGGGTACACCACGTGTAAATGATCTGCTGTTGCTTTCGCCCTTGGAATAAGCTGCACCCAATTTTGCCTTTGTGGGTTGTTTACGCACCCAGGTCCTCAGAGGCAAGATCAAAACGCAACCCTCCTCCTCCTTTCTGCACACTAACTCTGGCCGAGTGTTTGTGTTCCCAGTGACTGCTGCACAGCACTAAAGGTTAAAGCTCTGCGTGGAAGCAAATACCCATTTAAGGCGAGAGAGAGAAGTAGGCGCATCCAGGGGACGCGACCGAGCTGCAGGTTTGGTAGAAGGGCAGCTGCAGTGCCCTGACGCAGACTGACAAGAAGGGATAGGAACTATTTGCTATAGGAACCCTTAGACAGAAGAATACAGCACAGCCACGTAGGGACCACAAATCTACTGATCTCGCAGGGCTGGAGATTTGGATTACCCCAGTCGCCAACCGCTTGGCTTTACTCTTCAGGGATTTCTCGCCAAAACACGACAGATTTCGCCCAGTAACACAACACCACTCACAGAAGCAGTGGGGAATACCAGTGGAACCAGATCTGTGGGACAAGAGTGTTTTACTTTCACCATGACAAGAGGCATCAAGGAAGCGAGTAAGTCGCGGTGTCAAGTCCCACTACAGAGTTACGTGTGTGCACAGTGCTGACACACCGTCACGTTGTCACAACCGCTTTGGACGAAACAACAGCAGGTAGATAATGCAGGAGGGAACTGTTGCTTCCCCTTCACTTAAAAGCATCGACACCCAGGTCTGGTGGTCAGCGTGCTGGCAGTGTGCTTAACAGGGATGCTGCAAAGAACACGTTTGGTACGATGCAACGGGAGCTCTCAACGCACATCACTTGGGGGCAATTTCGTCTCAGACAACAACTGATTTTTGACAACTGCAGAAATTATAGACTGTTTTTTTTTCATGACCTACAGATGGGGAAGGTACCAACAAGGTGAGTAAGAAACATGCAGATTGGGGTCCAGAAACAGGAGATATTATTAACAGCACACATTCTATCTTGTATCCTATTTTTTTATGTCATTAGTTGTAATTTTTTTTTCCCCCGATAAAGCAGTGAGTTCTGGGTTTTTTACCAGTTCTGACTATGCAGTCGCTGCTTTATGAGAAACACAAGACAGAATTGAGGCCAAGATTGTGGAGTTCAGTTCTGCTCAGCCTCACGAAGCCTGCATCCCACCGCTGTGATGAGCGCTGCCCCTTTCCCGCTGCCATCCTCCGACAGCAGGAAGGTCACGTCGCAGTTGGGTGCCAGGTCTTTGACTGTTTGGTGCATGATCCTTGAGAAGCTGTGAAAGGAAACAAGGGCAGCGGGTAAGGAAGCTCCTGAAGCAACTGCGGAGTGGAGCACTGCCACGGGCATTTGCACTGCGTCCCCTTTCATCTGGGTTAAGAAGCAAAATGCTGGAAACCAGGGTGGGTTTGAAGCCTGGGAGCAGTAGGAGTTAAAGGAAAAAAGCACTTGCATCCCAGCCCCGCCTGTCTGTGTGAGGTTAACTGGGATCACTAATCCACAGCAAAGGGAAAAGGACAGACCACATAAGTCCCCTCCTTCCCACTCATCTCCCTCTCCATGCACACTAGAGGTGGGCACTAGTTCTCTTCTCCTCCTGCCCCCAGCTCTTTTAGACTCCTGCCCTCACCTGGATGGTTCTAGCAGCAGCTCTTCTCCACTGGACACTGAACAGAAACATCCTCCAAAGAGGCACCAGGCATTTCAGCACTGCTCTGTCATTGCCTTCCCAGAGCCAAGAGATCCTTCCCTTGCTATACAGCTTCCAACTCATTCAGCAAGCTGTGTCCCCTTCAGTTTGTCACCACCCCAAGAATCTTTCACAAGTCATTCTTGATTCTCTCGTTGCCCCTCAGAAAGCCCTGAGCCCCCTGATTAAGACTTTTCTTCCTTGGCTTTTATCCCAGCAAATGAGAGACTCCAGTTGGGAGCGTCAGGAGGAAGGACGTACACACAACACACAAACAGATGCTGAGAAGGCAAATACTCACTGTGGGTGGAGTTTGTAGAGGGTGCCATCCACACCAACCGTGATCTCCAGGCGCTCTAAGCCTCTGTTCTCCCTAATTTTATCTACAATGGCAGCCATTCCAGCGCCACACAACTGCGCTGCTCGCCTCGACACCGCCCCACAGACTGTCTTGACAATGATACTGTCGTCGCAGGTGCTGTTGAGCCCCAGCTGCTGGAGGATGGTTCTCACCTGCAGCAAGGCTAACCTGTCACTGTAAGAGGAAAACACAGTGTTACAGGCTTCCCTCAGTCCAGCCATAAACCCCACGGCACTGGTGGCTGCAGCCGTGCACCCACAGCGGGCAGCAGCCTCCTCTCCTGACAGCACAAGTGACCTTGGGGAGTGCAAATCCAGTCACCCCTGCACTGTCCTGCAGTGCAGGAGAGGCGTGCAAGCAGCAACAGAGCTCCAAGTCCAGCTCTGTATTGCCTCCCCTTCTCTTTTCTTACCATGGGGCATTCCAGGAAAATATTTCTAATGATGACCTTGGGGTTTTTTTCCCCCGTGAAGCCTCAGAGATTGCTTTAAAATACAGAGTCCAAGCAATAAAAGCACAAAAACACCCAGTAAGCAGTGCTCACTCAGCTAGTGTTCATTCAATTCCACAATTGCAGCTAAACAGACACAAGGGGCCCAGGAAAATGGCTTGATTTCCAAACAAGGAAATAAAATGATAGAGCGAGGGAATCCTTGACAGCCCTTCCCAGGCTTTAGAAGTGAGCATTGCTAGAAGTTCAGCTGATATGTAAAGAACCCTCCTGCACACACACAGACTGAAACCCAAACTCTCCAGAGAAGCAAGCAATGCTCTCCAGCTGTCCCTCCCATCCGGCACAGTCTCTGGACAAACACTACTACACTCTGTCACTCTAAGCAGCCTCCCCTGCAGTGCTCTTACCTCTCAATCTGAGAAAGGAACTTGGTTTCAAAGATATGTCTGGTCTTCAGTGTCTCTGAAATCTGGCCTCGGAACAGGAAACCCCGTTTGGTGAAGTCGATCAAAATATTGCGAACTATTTCCCCCAGGTACATCCCACTGATCATCTTCTCATATCTGCAAGGAAAGACAGCAGCCCAGCTCAGAGGGATCCTGCCCACATTTGCAAAGGCAGCATCACAGGTGTGCTAGCAGCCACCCAGGGCTGCAGGTACCAGTGCTAAGCATCACTCCTGGGACACCCCTTATGCTGTGCTAGACAGAGCTGCGCAGGTGGAAGATATTCCCTCCCTCTAGCTTGAGGGAAGAAGACTGCAAGTGGGAAACTTGGGTCCTGTGTGCAGAGTTAGGGGCTGAGAGGGGCTTGGTTCCTCCCTGGGGTTTTGGGACAACTGGCTCCCTACTAGAAAGCATTCTTCCAACTGCAGAGCATAAACCAACTCTGGACCACCAGCTTGCCAACTTCCAGGTCAGTGTTCCTGTGAACAGGCTGAACATGGGTTTTCCCATCCTTTATCTTGCACAGGGTTGGTTTTGAAGCACAGGACTCCCTTAAAAACACTGCATTTGCAGTGACTGTACTTTGTGGTTTCCCTGTAATTTTGCTGCATGGAGCCACTGAGCTTTTTCTGTTTGGAGGTCTCAGCTGTGTTCTGCACTCCCTCCCTTCCAGCATCACTGTGGTTTGAATGGAGCATTTTGGGGTCTGTGAGTTGTGTCCTTACCAACAAGAACTGAACAGTCCCATTTCTTGAGAAGGGCATTCAGTGATGCATCCTTTATTTCACCTCCTGAAGCTCTGCAGCAGGGTTTGTGCCCTGGACTGAGCAGAGCCCAGCACGCCATCCTGCTGGAAGCAGGCCACACAGTCCATTTAATACCATGAACTCTCTCAAACTTGTACCCAGCAAGTGTCCTCCCTCCTGAGTGCCTAACTATCTCTGGAATAAATTATTCCCCTGGCAGCCTCTACTACTGCCTTTGGCTCCTTACTCCATGCCAACTCTGCTGCTGCATCAGGCTCACTCCACGTCTGCCCCTCTGGGTCTGTTTGAGCCTCAGCTCCTAATGAGCTTCCCATGGGACTTGCCAACTTGTCTGTATTCCTCAGGTTTCTGTGGGCACATTTACTTCAGTAACAAAATCTTTTTAAAAGCTCCTGGCATCAAAGCACTGCTGCGAAGAAACGATGAAAAACTGCAGTCCTAGCAAGCAACAGTCTCAGCCCAGTACACACGTCCTCGTCAACTTTTTCTTGAAGGGGACAGGGAAGCACTTGCCCAAACAAAAGCTGAGCCCCAAAAAGGGGACCAAACTCCAGGAGCAAGAAAGGCAGGTCCTCTAACATGACCCATCCCATCCAGAAAACTGTCTGAAATAAGAGCTGGCTGCAACTGCTAGAGAGCTCCTGACTCCTTTACAGTGAGCAGCTCCAAGCTTTAACCACGCCAGCTGGTGTAAGTTCAGGATTTCCACAGGCACAGCCCTCTACAAAGAGTTCAGCTAAAAGAGACCCAGAGTAAAAGAATGGCTAGCCATCTTATCCCCCTCAGTACAGCATAGGATGAGAAAAAGGGTCTCTTCCTAATTTCAAGACTTTCTAAGTCTTCACCAAAAGCCCTGCTGTGGAGTCCTATGGCAACAAATAAGTCACAAAAAAGCACAGAAAGGGGCGATCCCACAGGGATCCTGCAGGACTGCAGTCATTGTCCTTCCCAACTGGGAGAAATCCAGTTTTCTCTTAAAAGCACTGAAGGCAGCCTGGCTTACATGCACAGCACCCCATTCACCCTGCAGTACCTTTGCTTTCCAGCATTCAGTGAGAAGTCATCGACTGCTTTGTCGTATATTGTCCTGATGTCGTCCAGGCACCCGTTGTCCCCGAACGCCCCCCACTCCGTGTTCACACACATCCTCCCCTGCTCACCATCCACCATCTCTATGTTCCTCATCTCCTCCATGTAACAGGCATTGCTGCCCGTTCCTGAAAGAAACAAACACTGAAGTTACTCTTTGGCTGGAACCAAACAGCACTAAAGCCAGCACCACAGCCCTGACAAACCTGGGGGATTCTTGAATGTGTTTCTTTCTGAAAGAAGTAGTTGAATCATCATTTGAAACATCACAAAAAACCCCAAACCCCGACTCCTCAACAGTCCTGAACTGAAGGAGAACATTACTCCTGTGGTGCATTGCTCAGGGTGGCTCAGAGAGGAAGCTCACCCAGGCCAGCCAGGATGAGGGTCCCAGGTTGCAGGGAGGAAGAGCAGGGCAGCACTTTCAGCACACAAAACCTCACATGCTTCTGACCCCAAAACTGCAGGAAGCAGACAGCTGGATTTTGCAGTTGGGAACCACCTTCCACAAAGCCCATGGACCCACAGAATTCAGGGGAAAATGTGTTGAACTAAAAGGCTCAGCAAGTTCTGAGGCAGCAGGGGTTTCACCAGCTGATTGCTTGGGGGGTTTTCTGATTTTAATTGTTTATTTTCTCTGGCAGGAAGATTACTTCCATGTTGAGATGAGGCTATATCTGGTATTTCTCAAAGAGGATCCTAAGGAGTGTGGCAAAGTGCTCCATGTACACAGAGGTCTTTAGGGAGTAAAGCTTTATTAGCAAAGAGAGGCAGCTTTAGCTGCTACCAGGGCAAAAGTTCTCTTGAAGTTACTTAACAAACTCTCATTTAATCCTGCATCCCAGACTATGCACCAGTTGCTACAGCAGGTCTGTTTTCCTTTGCCCTTTTTCTAGGGAATCGTATCAACACAGTCTGAGCTAAAATAGATCCTCCCACAGTACTCCCCTGCTGCAGGAGCGCTGAGCCAGAGCACAGGGTTTGGTGGGGGGAATGTCTGGGTTTGCAGGCTGAGAGCCAGGCTTGCAGGACCAAACCAGACCAAATCCAACTGCGGATCGCCAGCAGCGCCCAGCCTCCCCCTCAGGTGCCATCACCTGGAAAGGCAGGCAGGGCAGGGGAGCTGTCAGAGCCTGGGGGCTTTCATTCCCACTATCCCAGAGGTACCCAGGCCCCCTCTGACCCCCTGCTCTGCACACAGACACGCTGGCTGCACAGCAGATCTGGCAGGGCTGCAGTGGATGGTCCCCAGGGGATGTTCTCAGCACCCCAAGGACACACTGTCCTTCCTGCAGGGAACTCTGAACACACGGCACCGATGGAGCTGCGCAGACACGGCTTCCTACCCACACTGCACTCTGCTGACTCATCCTGGACACCTTCCAGCTGTCTGGAGGAGAAATTGGTGGCGTTTTATTTTCCTACAAGCCACCTCACAATTGAAAGCATTCTTAAAGCTTGCAGGTGCCTTGTCCCCTTCTCTCCCAGAGAAACCTCATTTCTCTGGAGAGCTCTGGGAAATCACACTGCCCCGTGACTCAGGCTCCCCAAGCGTGGCATTTGCAAAGGCATCCTTGGAGTCACTTCAGCTGCCTCACTGCTGGGCAGGGAGCTGTGTGTCACTGCACTCAGCCCAGCAGAGCTCTCCACCACATGCTGCCATTTGGCAACTGTGGCTGCACTTCTCAACTTTATTCTGAGGGAACACACACTTGAGGAAAGCTGTGGGCCACTGGAACATCCCAGCAGGGAAACTCTTACAGGCTAAACTAACAGAACTCCAGGAGTTGGTGAGGCTCCCTGAGGCCACATCTGCTCTCCTCCCAAGCAGCACCGTACCTGTACCAGATAAAACAGGCAGGAATTACTGTGCATCACAGCCTCTGACTGTGGACAGAACTAAGCTGGCTGTTGAATTTTGCTCTCTTTTACTCCTAGGTATCCTAGCCTTATTTCCAGTTAACCACAGGGATGCCTCCATGAGAATACAGACAGAAGTGTGGATGTGCTGTTTAATATAAAGCAGCTCTAACACATACCCACAATGAGCCCAATTTCACAGTTTGGATCTTCATAAGCACAAGTCATCATGGTGCCCACTGTGTCATTCACCACAGCCACCACATCCAAGTCAAATTCCTTTGGGAGAGAGAAAACAGTAGTGAGAACTCTGGGCTTCGGGGCAGTCCCTCACCCCAAAGAGGATGCTGTAGAAACCCACTGGAAACACACAGCTGAAATCACCAGCCTGATTTTACACATGCAGAAACAGGAACCCAATCTACCAGTAGGCAGCTAAGGTTTATGCTCTACCCATGACAGACTGTCTTCAGAGTGAAGTGCATCCCTGGCTGCTCTCCTTGGCTTAGGTATGTTCAAGCACTTCTCTTTTACATAGGCACACGGTATAACGTTCAGTATCACAGCAATAGTGTAGCAATTCCAGTAACAAAGTTTTTAAGTCTTCCTTTTCACTGGCTGATAAAAACTGTGTAAAATTCACACCCTTCTCAGGCTATTTTTCTTCCCTTTCTAGAAAGTTTTGGGTAAAGTGGTTGAGGCTTTTCCAAGATCAAGAAGAGGAGGAGAAAACTGTCCTTTAGGGTGCACTGAGGTGCATTCCTACAATCACAATTTTGAAAACTCCTGCTTCTCTCCATGCATGTGAAAATTGCCACGGAGTTTGAAGGAAGCCTTGAAAGTTCTGGCAAATGTGGCAAGTTAGAAGCTTCAGGGGAAAACAATCCTGTGCAATCCTGTGCAAGACAGGAAGCACAGCCTCTGTCTACAAGGCACAGCAAATCCTGTGAGAGGGAGCCAGCCTGACCCACAAGGTCTGTCAAGTCTAAAGAGGAGTAGAATGAGGAAAAAAAAAAAAAAGAAAAATCACCTCTCTTCTTTTAATTCCTTCTCTAAGTAAATATACCACATCTTCTCCCTCACAGTCTGTAGCTTTGAAGCCTTTTGTCCAATTGAGAAGGATACCCTATAAAGCAAGAAAATAGGTTATCAAGTTGCTAGGACTCAGATGCTATTCTGTACACTTAATATTTCAAATACTTTAGTGTGATGTTTTCCAGAAGAGTCTCTGTGAAAAGGAATATCTCCTCAAGTATGTCGAATTTGCATCTCAAACAACCAATTGTGATTGGGCTCTGAATTTCCAGAGCAATGCAACAAATTTAAAAAAAAGAAAAAAAAAAAAAAAGGTGTGACAACACCTAGGAACAACAAACTCCAAAACCCCAGAGAAGTGTCATAGAAAACATGCCTTTCTTAAAAGAAACCCCAGCTAAGTACACAGGAAACTATTCACAGCTGCAGAGGTTGGTGTAAGTACGTGGCAGTGAAGAAGTTAAACACCTGAGTGCAAAGAACACAAGTCCATTTGTCAGGGATGTGCTGCAGGCCACACTGTCACCCTTAGGGTGACACAGCCCACAGACTCTGGTGCAACCACTCCATCCAGTGAGACAAGATCAGCTGGGAACAGGCACTGGCAGCAGAGATGGACTTTTGCTTACTGCCTGCAAATCCAGGCAAGTGTCACCAGCAGGTTTACACAGTTGGAAAAAAAACACAATGCCTTAAAAAAGGGGTATGACCACCATGGAAAATTTAAATGCTCTTATCTGTCACAGCCACGGGCTGAGCAGCATTTGCATTACTACCCTTAAAGGAACTATTTATAGGAGCAGCTGCTCTGCTCAGGGTCAGCACATGAACCTTCCCCTTGCATGACCTTCCTGTAAGTGTCACGTGGGTGACAGGAAGGCAGAGAAACCAGGCCTGGCATAAGCACAGAAGCAGACTCAAAAGATACTAAGGGACTTACAGCATCCAGACTGGTCTGCTTGCAAGGGAAGGAAAAGGTGAAGCCAAGAGGAAGGCGGGCGCCTTTTATCCCCATATAGTCCAGGAAGTCAGAAATGCAGGTAACGATGTGATCAAACAGCTTTAAAGAGAAAAGTCATCACATGTGAAGGTGCACACGTTACGTGCTCTTAAGGAGTTACTTAAAAAGCAGCAGTGCAGCCAAAGAGAAACACAAATACCTCTTCTCCTGTTCCCTGCATCACCTCTATGGGAATGGCATAGATCTTGTTGTGCATCTCAACTGTTCTCCTTTTACCACTGCGGATTTTCACCAGCAAAACTCTAAAGTTTGTCCCTCCAAGGTCAAGTGCCAGAAAGTCTCCATTCTCTGTAAAAGAATATGTATGTGTATTTGAAGAACCATAAGTAAAATCTGAAGAAATGCTTCTCTCAAAGTATTTTGATAGAAAATCTCCTAAAAACTTAGTCGGGAAGATCTTCATCAATGGAGGATTTTAGATGCTGCTCTGATTATTTTGTTTTCCTTTAAATCAACAAGGGAAAAAGGACCCACACAACTGTTCCCTGAGAGAGAGAGAGCTGAAATTTGGCCAGCCACACTGAAATGCAAAGTACCAAGTAATGCCAACAGGCTTCGTATGGGTTTGGGTTTATGATCCCAGTTGTGGGTTTATGATCCCAGCTGTGGGTTTATGATCCCAGCTGTGGGTTTCTCCCCTTAAGCTGTGACTTTGATTGCACCCTGAGACAAGGACACAGGACCAGGCTGCCAGCAACCAGCACACGGCCAGTGCTGAGATCTCAGGTTCCTCTTTGGTTGCACCAGATCTGCTCAGCCTCAGCAAACCCCACGCTGGGAGCCCGTTTTGCAGCGAGGGCACGCTCTACCTGTCCCATCCGGTGTGCTGCGGACAAAGGTGGGCAGCATTTTCACTTTGGCCGTCTCGTGAGTCTTCTTCTTCAGCCCCGCCTCCATCTCCGCCCTCATCCTCTTCTTCACCTGCAGCAGCTGCTCGTGGGTGAGCTTGAACTCGGCCAGGGTCTCGTCGATGAGGCGGTGCTGCTCCGACAGCCGGTACGCCACGGCCGTCACCATGGCCGCGCCCTTGCCGCTGCCGCTCTCCGACAGCAGGAACCGCACCTCCGAGTCGGGCACCAGGCGCCGCGTGGTTTTGTGCAAGCGCCGGGCGTACCTGCGGGGAGGGGAGGATGCGAGCCCGGCCCCTGCACGGCCCACGCCCCAAAATCTGCACTGCATCCTCCCCCAAAACCGCACTGCCCTTCCCCGCAACATCTGCGCTGCCCTTCTCCCCAAAATCTGCACTGCATCCCCCCCAAAATCTGCACTGCCCATGCCCCAAAATCTGCACTGCGCATGCCCCAAAATCTGCACTGCATCCCCCCCAAAGACCGCACTGCCCTTCCCTGCAACATCTGCGCTGCCCTTCTCCCCAAAATCTGCACTGCATCCCCCCCAAAATCTGTACTGCCCTTCCCCCCAAAAACTGCACTGCCCATGCCCCAAAATCTGCACTGCATCCTCCCCAAAACCTGCACTGCATCCCCCTCAAAATCTGCACTGCACCCCCCCACAATCTGCACTGCACCCCCCCAAAATCTGCACTGCATCCCCCCAAAACCTGCACTGCATCCCCCCCAAAATCTGCACTGCCCACGCCCCAAAATCTGCACTGCATCCCCCCAAAAACTGCACTGCCCATGCCCCAAAATCTGCACTGCATCCTCCCCAAAACCTGCACTGCATCCCCCTCAAAATCTGCACTGCACCCCCCCCAAAATCTGCACTGCATCCCCCCAAAATCTGCACTGCCTATGCCCCAAAATCTGCACTGCCCATGCCCCAAAATCTGCACTGCATCCCCCCCCAAAACCTGCACTGCCCAGGCCCCAAAATCTGCATTGCCGACACCAACCCAATGCAAGGGCAGTGGCAAACTCTCCATGCTCAAACTAGCTACAGCCTCCCAAGCAGGAGAACTGCCAGGGAAGAGCGGTTCTTCCCCACAGCCTCCTTCCTCCTGAATTTCTAAGCAAAACCAGCAAAAAGCAGGGGAGAGCATCAGTCTCATCCCCTCAGTCTGCTTGTGGATGGGAGAAACCCCCTGGCTGCAATGCTGCTCCAATTCCCTCTCCTGGGGTCCTCTCCTGAACTCACTAGTTTAGATGGTGTGGGAAACAGTTAACAAACCAAAATTGCCCATGTGTATTATCTTAATAATCCACAGACCTTGCCCAGTCTGGAAAAGCTAGCCAGAACAGCATTCTTGGAAACTTTTTTGTTTGCTGAAATTCTATGGTTCTCTTTAACAGAGGAAAATATCTTTTTCAACAAATTGAAAATGAAACATTAAGCATACTTCGCCTTTCAGAAGTTCCCCCATAAACATAATTTTCTGATTTCTACATAAATCTATACAGCTGTTTCACTAAAAATGTAACTTTCAAGATGGGGAAAAACAAGACAAAGCCAGTTTTTTAAACGCCACAGAAATCTAAGCACTATTTCCCACACTCCCCCTGGTTTCCAAGTGTATCTTCAGAAGAGACTGGCAAAAATAGGGCTAGGCATGGGCATTAAACTGGAAATGGAGATGAAGGTGAATTAATGCAGGTCTCCTCACAGCCCAGTCAAAGAGGACAAAGTAGTATTTTGTACAAAGAAACTCTCCTTCCAAGAGAGGTCTCTTGGTGATATCTTAAGGAATCTACTCAGACCACCACAGGTACCCTGACATTGCAGTATCCAGCTACTCAGGGTTTTGGTTCCTTTCTTCACTTAAAAGACATCTCTCCTTCCCCCCAAGCTCCCCAGCTCAGACCTAAACCCCCATGCCCATGCTTTGGGCTCATCACCCCCTGGCCTGCCTGGGCGACGTGCTGTGGTGACAGGCTCACCACGCTCAGCCCTGTGCCGAGCAGAGCCCGCGGCAGGGGAAGCCTCAGTGGCAGGGACTCACTGTGGGTGCATCTTGTAGAGGGAGCCATCCACGCCCACGGTGGTGCGGAGGCGGCCGACGCCCTTGTTGTCCCGCAGCTGGTTGAGGATGGCGCCCAGGGTGGAGGCCACCAGGTTGGCCGAGCGGAAGGAGACGATGGTGCAGACGTGCTGGACGGCGATGCAGTCCTCGTGGGACGGCTCCACCCCCAGCCGCGTCAGGATCTCCTTGGCTTTGTTCAAACCTTCCTTGCTCCTGCAAAGGGAAGGGCACACGCTGCACTGCAGGAGCGAGGCACACCCAGACACGGCTGCGCCTGCCTCGGCTTCCAGAAAGTCAGAATGAACATTTCTTAGAGGCCTGGACTAGAAAGCTCCACGAGGCCTGGAATAAACCGCTCTGAACATGCATTCATTCACAGATGGAAAAGCTTTCCATTAAAGCCTGGTGCAGACATGCCACCTACAAACAATGCAATTCCAGGTACCACAGCAGCCACGCTACGGGGAGGGCCTAGAGGAATTAAAATGCTTTTTCATTACAGTGATGCTTTAACCTGCAAACAGCTTCTCCAGGGCATGAGGCACCAGCCCCACAATTCAGCACAGGCCTGAGCACACACCTAATCCCACACTCATTCCCTCGCATGTCTTGATAAACTAAGCCCAGTGTGAAAAAACAAAACCCTGAGCAAAGGTTGCCTAAGCAATTTCATCCTAACGGGTCTCTTTTCAGGCTTTTACAACCCCACTGAATCTCTGCCTCTTGCATTGTTTTTTCCCTCATTAGCATCCAGCCTGAGAGCAAATCTTCTGGCAAAACTTCTCCTTGTGCAGCTCAGTCATTTCTCAGACAAAAATACAAGGGGTACATATCTTGTCATCCCTAACTGCACTCCATACATCTTTTTAAGGACTCTTGCATCTTGCTAGCACCAGCTAGAAATTTGAAGCTGCACAGGAATGTGTCCCCTACTCATAACCAAAGTGTCTCTTCAGGAAGCAAGGTGGGATTTCAGGGCAAATTTTTCCTCTTAATAACTGAATTTCTCAATAATTGCACTTTTCGCACTACTGTTCAACATTACCCTGGTCCACAACACAGACCTCTGTGGTTAAGACAAATGAACACAGACATTTCATGGAAAGTTGTCCAGATAACATGGTCTGCAGGGACAGGAGTAAACTGGCAGGAGGAACAGGCATCACAGAAGTTACTGGCTGTTCCCTTGGTGTCATATTCGCCATTCCAAAAAGAAAATCCAGCCCAATGACTATGGTGCAAACTATCCCAGTGATGTGAATTTTAAAAACAGAGGGGGAAGAGCCTGTAAGTACTGACCAAAGGGGTGATGACACTCTAAGAAACCAACTGGCACATAGCTCAGAGGTCACTATGCAGCACCCAGCACTGCCTACGAGACTGAATGCTCTGCCTTGTCACACTTGTTTTCCTTCTGCCCAGCAATCCCAGGGATACAGCAAGGAGCAACACAAGTATTTGCTAGGAGGCACTAAGCCAAATCACTCCTGTGTTTAGCTGCAGGGTAGCAACTCTGTGAGCAGTGAAAGAGGTACTACAGCTCATACCCTGAAAGCTGCATGGACTGGCAGACTTTATAGCTCCTCCCAACACAGAAGAAGGGAGAAATCTCGGGGAGGAGGGCACAGACTGCCTGCTGGGAGTCCCCATGTGCCAGCTCTGTGCAGGCAGCAGAGAATGGCAGCCACCCCCAATGCAGAACGCTTCCCCAGAAAGCAAAAAGAACAGGAAAATTAACATTCAGAGTCACTGTGAAGCCCAAGGAGTGAAAAGGAATAGATTACTCACTTTTCAATGGCAGAAACATGTTTTGTCTCAAACTTCCCTTTGGTGAGAAGCTCAGGGGTGATTCTCCCCTCAAAGAGCAGCCCCTCCTTGGCCATCTTCACCAGGATGAGCCGTACCAGCTCCCCCATGTACAGCCCGCTGACCATCTTCTCAAACCTGCAGGAGAGGACAGCAGTCACTATGGGCAACACTGGGAGGCAGAGCCCAGCTGTGCAACCACAAGACCTGGCCCAGCCAGAGGTTTGCCTCACCACAGGCAAAGCTTTACTGAACTTACAGAACTCCTAACTCAAGTGGGCCATGGGGCACAGAACAGAAAACAACAGAACAAAGAACGTTCACAAGGGAGCGCCTCACTCACAGCTGCTTCCCAGGATTGAGGGATCCGCGGTCAATCTCTCGGTCAAACTCGGTCCTGATGTCCTCCAGCGAGCCGTCGTCCCCGAAGGCGCCCCACTCCGTGTTGATGCACATCCTGCCCTCGTCCCCCTCCACCAGGTCGATGTGCCGCATCTCCTCCATGTAGCAGGCGTTGGTGCCCGTGCCTGGGGGGACAGGACAGCAGCAGGTGCTGAGCAGGCCGGCCAGGCAGAGGCAGAGGCAGAGCAGCCCCAGCCCCCACAGCCAGCGTTACCAATGATCAGGCCAACTTCGCAGCGCTGGTCGTCAAAGCCACAGGTCATCATGGTGCCCACAGTGTCGTTCACCACAGCCATGATATCTGCATCGTAGTCCTGCAGGGCAACAAACCATTACTTGGGCTCCTCTGGAACACGCTGCTCCTGTTCCTCGCCCGCTTGCTTTCAGCAAATAGTTTCACAAGGAACAGGAGACAAAATCATCTGTCTGAGCACCACAGCTCATCTTTTAAAATATTCCCTGTTCTGTCTGCCAGTTCCCATCCCACATACCCAAGAAGGCAGTGAGAGCAGACTAATGCAAGCAGTGAAACAGCACTAGGATCACTCTAGAGAGCACAGGCCTGCTGCCACTTAAGCACACTTAGGCAGGAAAGAAAAGGCCTATACACGAGGGAGAAGGAACTTTGCACTGAAACACTGTCAAGGAATGATTTGAAGCAGTTGCTTGGGGAGTCAATCTAGAAAATGTTTCTCATAGGTTCACTTAAACCATCAGTGTGTTTTACTTCAAGTGAAGATTTTAATAGATAAATAATGCAATTAAATAAATGACATGCAGCCATTCCTTTCCAGGTTCTTCACTGTGTGATTCTACCAAGTCTAATGATAGTAACTGACTCCAGTAATGCTGTTTGGTGATGGCAAAATTCAGGTTTGCTTGAGTCCGAAACTGCCCAAAGAAAGCAAATACTTCACACTTAGCAATGAATTTTTGGATGCTGAGTAATCAACATATGACCTGGCTGCAATCATTAAGCAAACCCAAATTCATTCCCTCTCACGCCCAGTGCCTTTTTATTTGTTTAAATCAGCAACCTGGTCACCTTCACTCTCTGTAAAGTCAACACTGAGAAACTGCAAGGAGCAGCAGCTCGCCGAGCCTGAATTCCCCTTCTCTGCTACTCAGCTCCTCTCCTGCTCCCACGCACAGCAGGTGCACAGCTGAGTGCAGTCCATGAGAAACAAGTTTCTCAGGAATGGGACGTGTTGGTATCACTGAAAAGCCACAGCGCTGCCACACAGCACTTCTTCAGCTTTTGAAGGGTGATAAAATCACTGGAGGTTGCCAGCAAAAAGCCACAACGCAGCACCTCAGTTCTGTGTGGAGGAAAATCACAGCTTCCCCACAGCAGCTCTGACACTGCTTCGTTTTTCCCAGCAAACCCACCCATCTTCATGCAGGAAAGCAGAGCTCCACTGCCACTCAGACCACCTCAAGTGAGTGACATGAAGAGTGGTCCCTGACAAAGCTGAGATACAGCTAAGAAAGAGAAAGCAGTGTGACCTACCCCACGTTTCTTGATGGCCTTGTTAAGCAGCCTCACGACATCTGCTCCCTCCACTCCGCTCGCCTTGAAGCGCTTTGTCCAGGTTATCAGGAAACCCTGATAAAACAAGAAAGCAACACTCAACAGGGTGGAACCATAAGACACACACTGATTCTTTTTTTCTTCAAAAACAAGATTTTATACTTAAATGAATCTTCAGGTCTCTTTTCTCACATGACCTCTAACAACCCAACCTGAGACAATTGGTGGTCTTAGAGCCTAATTACACTGGGCTGAAAGATGGAAAATTCTTTTCCCCTCCCTTGCTAGAAAATGGTGTGTTTGCATTTTGTATTTTCAGCCTACTCTTCTCCCTGCTACTCCTCGACAGCTTTTCTTGGAAAACCATTTAATCCTTTTGGGCCATGGACATAGACTGCTTTCAGAAAAAGCTGACTGTACAGGACTGACTACAGAGCAGGGGATACGATGTTGGCATGTCCAGGATTCAGCTGCAGTGGGGATCAGGCTGCTGCACATTGACTGCCTGGAGTCCCATCTGTCTGGGCTTGTTTCACTGTGGGATCGTGTTTATGGGTTGAGGCAAATGAAAATACTGGAGATGCAACAGTGCTTGTCCCTGTTTTACGGCACAGATCAAAAAGGAAATCCTGGTATTGAATTCCTTGCCTGCAAACCATCATGAAGAGCCTGCAAAATCCCCCAAGGTAATGACTACAGTGAGATTTTGCTATTTACATAATGCCTGGCTAAATCAGAGCATTCAGTGTACAGGTAAATAATAATAAAAGAAAGAAAAGAGCACTGACAGTCATCAACTGACAGAAAGACAACTCAAACCAGCTCAGCTTTCCATACCCACCACAGTATTCACATCTGTCACAACAGGAGTCCAAGAAGCTAAAAACCAGAAAAGCTGAAGCCTGTAGGCACAAGCAGCCATTGCCCAGGTGTATGTTTGCCCATATCTCAGCTTAAAAATCAAATTTTCCCTCCAAACTGAGATAGCTACAGGGGACAGAGGGTCAGGGCAGCTCTTTCCAGACCAGGAGATACTCCCCTAGACCACAAACTCAGTTTGTGTAAGCTTTGCCAAGGTGCTGCCCTCGTGGACATCATTTAGAAACCCAGCAAAGCCCCATGCTGCTGTGCAGGGAAACCATGGGCAAAGCCCGCTCTTCTGGCACAGTTTTCATGGGCAGAAAGGGCACCTTGTTTCACAAAACTTGTATAAGAAACTGGTCAAACCACACTGGCAAAGAGCAGCTCCTCTCAGTGTGACTGGCCACTGTGCTGGAAGGAATTTTTCCTTCACCAGCAAAGCCTTGGCAGCAGAAAGGAGCCCTTGGAATGCAGCAGGGTTGAGCGGGACCCAACCATGCGGTGCCCATCTTCTCACCCTTGGAGCAAACAGGGACCACCTTGCCTCCTTCTGCTCACCAAGCACAAGAAAACAGCACCCAGGCAAGCAGAGCCTCACAGAAGCAGCAATCCAAGAACAAACCTGGCCCACAGAATCCAGAAAAATTGTATTTTTCAAACACTCAAAACACATCGGCGAAACCGTCAATAATTTTTTTGTTGTCAGCTTTTCTCTTCAAGAGACACCCTCCCTTGTCTCTTTACTATCCCACTCAACTCTGCCACTGCTCAGGTGTCCCCACAGCACCCCACATGCCGCCTGCCCCACAAGCACAGTTCCATCCCAGCTGGCTGGAGCAAACCAGCCCACAAGCAAGTGCCTTCCATCATGCTTAGCAGCAAAACCATCCCAAGGGCAACTCAACTTCACAACCACATCCCCAGCACGGCTCTGCTGTGCTCTGGAGCCTGAGCCTCACCATGCCCCTCAGCCAGATGGGAGAGCTGCCCCAAGATAACTCATCTCTTCTGCTCTGACACAGGTAAAGGCAGCTCTCTGCTCTGAACTGCTTTCAGACCCTGAGCTAGTCAGCACCCTCGGGCTCAGCTCCCAGCACTGCTCAACAAGTATGAAATGTAATGAAAACCATGCCTCACCTGGCCCTCCTCAGCACCAGCATCTGGGGGGCTGCTGCACGAGGCTAACCTAGAGACCTGCAAGCTGGAAAAGCAAGTCGTGCTTTAACTCTGCCTGCTTTGTGTAGATTTAACTTTCCTGCATTCCTTTGCTACACTGTTGCCACGGCAATGCTGTACCGGGTGGCTGCTGAGTCATTTGTGGCACAAGGAGCAAAAGGAGGAAAACACCAGAGCATCATCCCTGTGGTGGGAATCTCACCAGGCACAGCCCAGGGCTGGCTGTGCCCATCCCTTGGGAAAGCAGCCTGGTTCCAGCTGAGCCGTCTGGCTGCACAGCTTAGGATCCCTGCTCGGCAGGGACACCCGCATCCCTCTGCACTCGTGAGGGGCAGCAAAACACCCTGCTGGGCTGGGCCCTTCCCAAACACACCCTGGAGAGGTGAAAAAGGCTGCACAGGAGGCAGGGAAAACCACTGCCCTGTTTATAGAGGGTAAACCATAACACTGAGGAGCTCAGCACAAAACATCAGCTGTCTCCTCCCCTTTTGTTACCCAGCTCTTCCAGGCAGAAACATAAACACAAACACAGTCTGACAGTGAGATATAATACTCATTTATCCCCAAAATGAGACCTGTCTGGGATACTGCTTTCATGGCAGTGTTTTAATAACATGGCAGCTCTTCTGTGTGTTAAGAAAATTGTGAGGCCTTCTTACCTCATCTAGCTTGGATTGTCGACAGGGGAAGGAAAATGTAAACCCAACCGGCAGTTTCTTGTCTTTGATTTGTTGTTTCTCCATAAAGTCTCCCAGGCATTCAGCAACATGATCAAAAAGCTGTAAGAAAAATATAAAACCACTGTGATTAGAGATACAGCTTCAGGGAGAAAATGTTTCAAACTCCATATGAAAACTGCTCTGAGTGAGGGGAAAAGGGAAAATAGCTCTCTAGATTTTAAAAGATGCATAAATGGCGTAGCTATGAAAATACTCTCAAGCAGGGTATAGTAACACCTTAATAACTAACAGATTATGAAATGCACTGTCTTTTTACACACCTAATTCTGCAGGCATCTTTTACACACATATAAAAACACTTCCTGAAACAAGAGGCTCGTGGCTCTTGAGCCTGCTGTAACCCTTCCACTTAACATTTGATGAGAACAAAAATGTTCTTTTAACCTTTCTATAACAGGAAGCAGCAAATCAAAAGAACATTCAGGATCCAGTCCCACAGGAGGTTGAGCACTTTTACAGTGATGTAGAGAAGACAACATCTGCTTCACTCAAGGATTGCTGAGATCAGAGAACCCAGCACTTTGCAGGAGCCACCCAAAAGAACATCATCTCAAATCTATTCCTAAAGCACACAACAAACAAACAAAAAGGAAACCCAAGGGATTCATCTAAAAATTTTCCATGGTCTGAGAAACAACCCCAAATGGGGATATTTTCTGCATTTTTTTAAAGGTTGAACTGTGCAGGCAGCCTGCACCAGTCTTGTGGGTACCAGTTCCCAGCCAGACCTCAATGGCACCTGTGACCATGGCACTACGTGTCCCTGTCAGCCAGGCCAGGAACCAGGGAGGCACAAAGGGCTCTCATACTGAGCCATTTGGAAAGCCCCTCAGTCAGACTGCAACACTCAAAGCCTGAGCAACTGAAGCAACAGAAATACACTTTTGTATTTACCAGCACCAGAAAGCCAGACATGCCTTCAACTGACCCATACCACAAAGCTATTAACTGCCTGTTACTGCCTGCCCCAGGATACAACGGTGCCTCACATTTTAACTCCCTGAAAAACAAAAACCCAAACAAAACAAACCCAATCCTATCTGCAGCATTGGTGGGATGAGAGCAGGTAATCTGCCTAGAAGACTGGGGATAACTGGGAGGGAGTACACAAAGACATCTGTTGGTTCCAATTAGCCCACACAGCTTTATTAAGAACAATTTAAGAGTCCTGGAGAGACAGGAATGCACTACAGACAGACTGCAGCAATTACAAATGATGATCAGGAATATTTTGTCCTTCAAAGCAGGTAAAGAAGCAGTGTGTGTAATGTTACAATTAAACTGAACACCTTAAACGCGTGCCTTAAATGAGGTCAGATTTGACTAAGGAAAAGTACAGTGGTTTCCTGGGGAGAACGTTTCCATTCACTGCCCTGGGCAAATCGAGGACATTTTTCTCAGCCCACACAGAGAAACAACATGGGAATGCAATGCACACTGCTGTGATTCTGGAAGACAATTTTCAGCTGTCCAGAGAAGGGACAGATGAGTTAGGAAAAGAACTACAGTTACATAATAAAATATGCCAACTTCTCCAGGAGGAACACAGAAACAGCAGGAGCGTGTGTTTTGATTATGTTTTCCATCTGAAAGTATCTTGCTGAACACTCAGTCCTACCAAACTTTCAGCTGCTTCCAGGATTACAAACAAAAACCAGGGGCCAACCTCAAACCCCTCGGGAGTTCAGAGAGCAGGAAGCAGAAATGTTGACTGTGTATGTTGTTACAAAAATCCCTCTCATGCAACCAACTACGAATGCATAGAGAAAAGACGGGATCTGCTTTGTAAGTCTAAATGCAAAAAATTCCTGGGCATTCCCAATAGTCTCCAAAAAGTCCATGCACCTGTTGTGTTTGCCCAGGCAGTCCTGGCAGGACCTGCTGGAGCCCACCTATGTGAGCTAGCAGTACACTGGGAGGGCAGGCAAATGCAGTTCACTACTAGCCATCAGTGATGAGCTGTCTGGCTGTGCTACTGTTGCTCACAAACCACAGAGGGAAGGTACAGCTCAAAAGCAGAAAAAGGACAGAAAAAAATTCGTTTTGCTACCACTGACGCTCGTAAGATTTTTCCTAAGGTTACTCAAGGAAGCATCTGTGTGTGCCCATGCCCATATTAACATTCAAACCCCACCACTGCCAAATGACTGACTGGATAGTACAGGCAACATTACAAAGTTCCAGCAGAATTTCATTAAAGTAAGGAAGGCACGCTGAAGAAAAATCAAAATCTTCTTTTACCCACAGATTTGCAGTAGGGAACAGTGTGAGCCAACTATTTTATCATATGTCAAAGAGATGGACAGAGCGAATGCCACAGCCAAGAGGAAAGGACCAGTCTGATTTACAGACCTGAAGCAATACAGCCTGGGACCCTGAGCAACAGATCAGGCTTAATTCCCCTGACCATGAAGCTGCCTGCTCAGGTTGGGCTCCAAGAGGTCTCCACAATGATGCATTCGGCCGGCAGACAGGAGACTTGGACAAGCAAATGAAGATCCCAGCTCAGGCTCAAGCCCCTCAATGGGGATGATTTAAGGAGCAAGGAAACCATGGTTTCAGACCAAGAGAACAGCCACAAATCCATAACTTCCTCAGTGGTGGCAGAACACAAAAAGCAACACCAAAATCAAGTCCTCAGGCACATTCCCACTCACTGAGCTGACACAGGAAACAGGCTTCTTACAAATTTTAGCCCTGCTATTACACTGCTGAAGTCAATGGGAGTTTTGCCCTTCACTTCAATAGGGAACTGTCTCTGACTGGCAAAGCTGTCAGCCCATGCCTGACAGATGGACAAAAATGGAAGTTTGAATGCCACAAAGTAGGAAATATCAAAACAAACCATGGTAGTGAGACATGAAGCCATAAATCACAATTCTTCAATAAGCTGATTGTGCACTAAGCTTTAGGAGTGTAACTCAGCAAAGTTAGTGACACAGCTTGCTGGAAATCATTAGTAGCCTACCCTACACAGGCAGTTCAGTCCAAGCATTCCACAAATCTGTCTCGGATGTTTCAGAAAACCTCAAGCACAGACATCAGTTATAAGCACCAAATCATCAGCTGCCTGCCTGCCTCCTGGGCACCCCCCTGCCTCCCTCTGAAGGCACATAGCAAGCACTGGATATTGTCATGGAACAACTTCAAACCCAGGTGCTATTCTGATAACCCTTCCAAGTCCTGCTCTTATTTTCCTGGTACTTACGCATTGTGCCCATGGGGCCAGCAGAAGCCTTGCTGGCCCTTCTCTCAGCTTAAAAGCCATGACAAAGCCTGTCAGCCTGAGCTCCAGGCTGCTGCTTCCCAACAGCCAAATGGCCTTTGGATATTGAAAAATTAAAGCATAGATATAACAGAGACATGGAAAGAAAGCAGACCTGATGTCTCCCTTCCTGGCTTTTCCTTACCACCCTTATCATGTCTCCATCTAGAATCCCCTAAAGCCAGCCTGCCTTTGCCTACCCAGGACAGACACTTGGGTGTGCAGACAGCCCTGCTGCCTGTCAGCCTCCAGCTCCTGACACCCATCCAGGGACAAGCAACCCCCTGCTCCCAACCTGCCTCTGAGCAGCCCACCTAACTTCCCTGCCTCCGCCAGCCACAGGCAGCTCAGCTCCCCTCCAAAACCATTCTGGGGCCACCTTTTGGCCCAAAAACAAAGCCATAAGCTTAGGAAAAGTCCTTACAAGAAGGTTACTTTACTGCTGTGGTTCAGATATCACAGCAATGCTTTTGTTCTACTGACAAGCCATGATTGCCATCTTACACTCACTGCTGCATGAGAATGCAGAAGCACTTATTACATAGACAATAAAGGTGTTAAGGTGACTACAGAAAATGTATTAAAGGTAGAAATGCTGTTCCCATTTTTCTTTTTCTCCTCTTTTCCTTATTTTTCTGAAACAAACTTGAAGCTTCCTGCAGGTCTCACACTCCTGAACAGCACACTCATTCTAATAAAAAGTGTAAAAACCTTGCTGTTTCCAACAATGAAAATTACTTGGTTTGCCTTATGTTGACACAGAGACAAATCTGCCAGTGTAACCCACCTCCTGATCATTAAAAAAAAAAAAAATTCATTCAAAGAATTCCATTTGAAATCCAAGTGAATGGATACAAATATTTTCTACTCTTGGAACAGGGAAGACTGAAAAAAAAAAACACCTTTCAATTACTCAGCAAAACTTAAGTTGAAGCTGTGCCAAAACATTCTATCAGCTTCCCGTAATTTTTCTAATGTACTTGTACTTTTCATGAATGCTGAGTTGCTCAGACTGCCAGCACAGAGATGTGGCTGTCATGGGGATTTCTATCCCTCATCTAACACTACAATTGCAGGGCTGGTCATGTTCATTGCTTACAAAGACTAAGTTGTTTTCCTGCTCTCCATTTGTATTCATGGAAAGTAAGTTTGGCATAAAAGCCAGAATTTTTATTTCCAAGCCACTTTTCCCCTAACTTATCCAGAAGTCTCCCACATGAAGACAGCAGGTTTGCAGCACCCATGCATGCTCTGTTACACTGAGCACTGCTTATTAATTTTCAGTACTGGCATTGAAGTGCAGTCTGCACGCTGTAGGTGCAACTGTTAAGATCCTAACATTTAACATCATTTATTGTGGGGGTTCTCTAAAATCTGAGCAGCTAACCCCCAGAGAGACGTGCCAAGAAAGGGGTGCTTACCCGTGTCCCACTCCCGTGCATGATGTCCTCTGGGGTGTTATAAATTTCACTTTCCATCTGCACCGTCTGCTTCTTCTCGTGCGACACCTTGACCCGAAGAATTCGGAAGTAAGAACCACCAAGATCCAGTGCGATGAAATCTCCTTTCTCTATGTGGAAAACAAGACACAGGAGATTAAAAATCATGTGCAACACAGATCTGGGAAACATCAAGCTTGGTTAAGTGCGGCACTGAAGCAAATGTCCAGTCCCTGCAAGGAAGTTCCAGCCACAGGGCATCCACGTGAACCTGATTCCATCTGATTCCCTACAATTCATCATGAAGTTGGTGCAACAGCAACGCCAACCACCACTGATACACAGGCAACTGCAATGAAGGTTTACCCAGAAAGAACCCAAACCACTGGACAGCCTGTATCCAGACCTCATGATGAAGGTGGCAGAGCAAGGATCTCAGGAGAAAGCCAAAAGAGATGTTGGAAACAAGAGACAGTAAAACGAAGGGATGCCAGACCACTGACAAGCAACCTTTTGCTGTAAATAAACCTGTGGCATTTTGGCAAATAACAGTCAATGGTGGCTGCTCTAAAATCAACAAATTACACTCAGATGTAATTAAAGTAGGAAAAATCTCTCATCTCGTGTCCAGAAAGGCTGAGACTCACTGCAAACTGCAGACAGATAAGAGAAGTCAGAGAAACAACTGTCTAAAAAACCAGCCCTGTACTGCTGCAGGAGTTACTCAGAAGTGGTGATGCCTTGCACAGAGCTCCCAATATCTGCCCAAGAGCCAGGGAAAGAGTTGGGGTACCTCCATCTCCCTCTATGTTGGAAAGAGCTGAAGCCAGCCCATTACCCTCCAATCCCCACAGACTCCAGGCCCGTGGCCTGGCTATCTGAGGAACGACACCTTTGGCACCCCTGGAGAGCAAGGCAAACATATTTGAGTGACCTGCTGGTGCTATCTCATGCCTTATCAAAGAGGGAGCAAAGACAGCCATTGTCAAAGTCTGCAAAAAGATAATATTTAGGGAAGCAGTGTGCACAACTTCCTCACACAGGAGTCTGTGCCCAGGCTGCAGATAATCACCAGGGCTCTTTGCAAGCATTTCTGTTTGTGCCCGGGCTCACTGAGGCTGCTCAGAGGGCAGCAGAGCAAAGGCACGAGGTGTTTTCTCATCCTGCTTCCTCGTCAGCTGTGACTTTCAGAAGGCCACTCCTACCATCACCATTTTTCCACTTCTACCTAAATTCAAAGTGGAAAAACCTCCAGCAGTTGGGAAGATTGTTCTGACATGTTAGCTCAAACACACTCAGTCCCCAGAGCCTTCCAACCCCAGTCACCAAAATTCCAGGTATGCAATTTACCCACGAGGATTTCCAGAGCCATACTTGCCTCTGAGATTACTCTGTCCCATCTCATATCAAAACTTCTAAAATCTAACCTAGTGAGCTGTTCCTCCTCATCTCCCCATGCACCTCTGGGAGCCTCATCCCACCCAGAAAAGCTGACAAACTGGACAAGGTGTCCCTCAGGACAGGATCCTTAACAGAAACAGACCAAGAGAGGCAAAAACACACACTGCAAATGTCCTTTTGGTTTTCCAAGGTTGCAGTGTAATACAGGAACAAAACACTGTCATGTGAGAAACCACAAAGAACAATAAACTCCATACAGAAAAACACAGCAGAATTACAGTGGGAGCCCACAACTTCTAATACACCTCCTAATTTTACTATTTTACACTGCAACTTCTTCCTGCTGCTCACGACATGGGCAAACTCAGTTTGCCAAGAACACAGATCTTGCAGTGCTTTCCTACCCATTTCTGAGCAGTGTGGCTTTAAATACTGCTTTGCACCAGTGCAAGTGTCATTTAAAACAGGAGCATATGCAATCTGGAGATGCAGTTCCCTTTATTTGGCTCAGCATAAAAAATTCATAACCCACTTCACCACGGCAAGTCCGGAAGTCAAACACTGGCCACAAGTTTCTCATTAAGCCAAATACCCAAATAAGCTTTATCTTATGGGTATCATCTGTTGAGTGCAAGCCATTACCTCCAATAACTAATGGGAAAATCAACATTGGACCAGATGGCCCTTTTTCAAGCCTAAGTGCATACCTCAAACAAACAGGACACTTCAGAAATATCTTTCCTGTAAATAAATTAACAGGTCAGGGTGTTTGATTTCCAGCACCATCAGGCTCATCACAAGGTAAAAAATTATTACAAATCATCCTTCACCCTTTAAAAGATCTCTGAACTAGAGTGTAAAGCTTTCTGCATGCAACTAGAGTTTACTTTTCGTGTACTTGAGGAATTAAACCCAAGCAGCAGCATTTAATCTGTGCTTTGTAACACCAAGGTGCAATCAACCTGCTGTGAATTTATTTGGCCTTTGAAAGCATTTTGAATTAACTTGAGGTACCATTCTGGACACCGTGGACAGAAAAACCTCATGGCTTTTGTAAATTAAACAACTCTGAATGAAGGGGGGAAAAAACTGCTAACACCAACACCTCCAGAGTCTTTAGAATTATTGCTCACAAACTCCTTGTTGAAAAAGAACACAAGCACTGATCTGAAACTAAACAACAGTATTTTTCTGAATAGTCAGCTCCCATAATAATAATTGGACTCAGAGGAAAGAGCTTACAGGGCAGTAATCAGAGACAGGCCAGAGAAAAGGGCAGGCTTTCAGCCTCTGGCTTTCACGGAGGGACAGCTGAAGGCAGAAATTGCCATCTTTGGGCACATCCACACAGCCACATCCGTGAGGGCCCCCAGAGCCTTTTGGAGGAAGAGGGAAGGGGGCTCTGCGCCTGTCCTGGCCGCACCACACGAAACAGGCACACACAGGTGAGTCAGGGAAAAGCAGTGCACAACACCCCCCACAGCAAATATTGCTCATACCTGGGCTCAGAACATGCCCTTTCAGGGAAAGAATGGAACTGCCTGCTTTTCTAACACCCAGCCACAAAGGCTCTCGCCACCTACACACACAGATCACCACTGAGTGCTACAGAAATGGTCCAGGGCAAAGCGCTGCCTTGCTCTAATCCATGCTGCAAAGCACGGCCAGCGGTGTTCCCAGCCTGGAGAGGCTGGCAGGAGCCAGGCAGGCACAGGACCAGGAACTGAGCACCCTGTACACAATGCACGAGGTTCTTTTCTGAGTAGGTGTGTAATGAATGATCTGAAATTACTGCCCTGACACACAGACACGCCTACACACAAGCAGGGCCACTCACTGCTCTGGCTCATCCTCGGTCCCAGCAGTTTTCAGCAATCTCTCACACCTCTCCTGGCCCTGCACAGATCCCCTTTCTCCTGGGCCATCCCTAAGTCTTCCCAGTTTGTACAACGGAACAATTTTCAGAATTATTTGACTCACTGCAAGCAGCTCAGATTTGATACCGTGCAGTGCCTGACAAAGCAGGGAACTGGGGACAAGTCACTACTCAAAGGGACTCAAAACAAACATGAATGAAAAAACAGGGATTTTGGAGCCAGTAAAAATGCTGGGATTCCACACAAAAGCCCTCAAGTCACCTCATGTACAAACCCTTAGTGCAACCTCTCTGCCTGTGACCCAGCTGTGTGTGGCAGCTCCTGGCTTTCTCAATAGGCTGCAAATTTCAACACAGCATTTCAACATAACAGCCAGCAATGCTAAATTAAGGGAAACATAGGATTCAAAAACATTCTCCCTTTGGTTCTTTTCAGACAGCAAATCACATCTCAACTTGAGATGGCAGAAAGCAACAGCAAAGCAAAGCTATCAAAGAATTCCACTGCCAAACGGCAGCACCAAGTTACACATAGCACCTGGCCCATGTTCTTTCACCAATAAATTCTCAATTTTAACTAAAAAAAGAAAAGAAAGCCTCAAAATAGGTAATAACACTGTTATGTAGTTCTTGCAATTTCTGCACACAGGTAGGCACCACAGTAGTTAACCAGCTCATGCTACACGAGAGGAAAACCCAGTGTTACTACTAAATAATAAACACTGTTATATAATGTTTATAAATACATTTAGATACTCTATATATGGTATTTTTTACAAACACATAGTAATTTTAAGTCTTAAGTAAGCAATCTCAGTCTCAATTACCAACACCTTTTTGGTGTCTGAGAGTAGCTTGTGCCACTTTGATCTGGTACAGTGGGCATGGAAAAAACGAGCCCTGCATCCAGATGGAAAAAGCTTAGCACATCAGAGCAGCAGCTTTGGAGCCACACACTACATCCTCCTGGAGTTCTGTGAGCTTTCCCCCCCCGACAGTCTGGAGGACAAAGCTACAAAATGCAGAACGAATGCCAGGAAACTCAAATTCAGCCTGTAATGATTCACACTTCCACTGGAGAAAAAGTAAGGAAAAGAGATGTTAAAGGAAACAGCAAATTACAAAAAGCCACTGTATTTAAGACTCTAGGTGACATGAGTGTGAACTGCATGAATCAAAAATCATTCTCTGTGAAGTACTGACTGTTGGCAGACAGGTCTCAGAGTAAATGTATTAACAGATATTGA
This sequence comes from Phylloscopus whistleri, assembly GCA_017589585.1. NCBI lineage: Eukaryota > Metazoa > Chordata > Aves > Passeriformes > Phylloscopidae > Phylloscopus > Phylloscopus whistleri. Next base: position 1,431,132 of record JADMLD010001066.1, on the reverse strand, counting down.
ACTGACTGCTAGGAAGGGCCCTTCCACTGGCATCAAAATGGCTTTGACAAAGGAATCACAAAATCTTCCAGCATCTGCGGGAACAGACCTGCACACAGAGGGGAAGCTGCCTTTGAAATGTTGTCTGGGCTTGCCAGGAAGTAAATCCCTCCTGTTCTTGGTAGGACATCGTATATTTCTAACAGGCTTCCACAAAGCACACCGTGTTTAATATGGAAAACAAACACTCAGCTCCTTACCTGAACCATCAGGAATGGACCTCACAAAGGTGGGAAGCATCTTCACTGCAGCAGTTGGGTTAAAATCCCTGGAGAGGCCGTTCTTCATCTCCCTCCTGAAGCGAGCCATGACGTCCAGCAGCGTTTCATCAGAGAGCCGCATGGCGTACAGGTACTTATCAATCTGAGGGAGACACACAGCACCCCGGGGTGACAGGCTGCCCAGAGGTGCCCCAGTGGGGCTACACCTCTCTTTAACTGCAAGGACAGTGTACAGCCCCAGCATGGCCCCAGGGCTCTGGCCAAGCTGACAACACAGCCACACGCTTCATGCCTTATCTTCTGACCCAAAATCACGGAAAACGTACAAGTCTAGGGCCTGCTGAGGTGAGCTCCATCCTACTGTCTTCCCAAGGCACAACTCAGTCCCACACCACTTTGCCTCCTCTTCCACACAAAACCATCTGCCCACAGCCTCAGACCACCACCTCTAGCCCTTGTCCCACTTCTCAGCCCTCCTGACTGTGCATGAGCTAAACATCTGGAGCCAAAAATCCCTCTTTTGGCACCTTGGCCCAGCCAGGGTGACGTGGGTGTCAGAGGTGCTCTGTGTTTAAAGCCTCACATTGGGAAGAACTGGCCCCAGTAGTTTTGGGGCTACATCAGAGGCTGAGAAATTATTTTTGTGTGGCAGACCACTTTCCCTATCCCACTCCAAAGCTATAACCATCAGAGGGTCTGGAAAGACAGAACTTCACTGTGGGCAGGTGGCACCTTTCTTCTCCAGACAAAATATCAAATTAAAAGTTGTTGACTTCTCCCTTGTGGGAGACAGGAACTTGCTCTACCTCCTTGGCAAAAGGAGGCAGTTTTCCAACAATATTGCTTTCCATAATATTACAACCACCCTCACTGTCAGGAAGAGTGAGAGATGCTTTGATGCCTGAAAAACACAACATGGCCTTGAGGAGTTCTTGCCAAACACACTTCCCACCCTTTTTACCTCAGCTGCCAGTCTATTCTTGCTTCGCTTCTTTACCTGCCTTGGAAATTTGGTTCCACAAAGGGCTCAGATCGAAGCCACACCTTTGGGATCACTTTTGCTCGCAGCTCAGCAAGACTGAAAAAATAAAGCCCTGCCCATGTTTTCTGTCCTCGGCAAAACTGGAAAAGCCACCTCATCTTAAACCCCAGGCCAGCTCTGTGCCAAGGCTCCGTGTGTCTCCTTGGCTGCTCTGGAAGCCTTGAGAGCAGCTCATCTCCAAGCTGGCATTATGTCTTACGAGAACAAAGCCACAGCAAAACACTTCATGTGAAACACACATACACAAGTGCTCCACATACCGGGGACTTTGAGACGGGAAGTGATGAATAATGCCCTTCACAAAGGAAATGCAATCAAAATGTCATTAAACCCTAAAGTGACCATAAAACCGGCAGCAATTTAATTGCTGGTACAGAAAGTACTCCTGCCCACCCTACTCAAGGTCTCCCCAAAGACAGTATCTCCCTAAGCCAGACACCCTCTTGCCATGACCCAGCAGTTCTCTACACAGACAAGACAGAAGGCATGGAGAGTGCTGCTGGGCACAGCTACCCAGCCTGAGCCCGAACCACAGGGCTGGGGGCCAGGCAAGCCCGGACCACAGGGACACAGCCAGAGGCTGCACAAGCTGTGAACTCTTCAGTGTCACTGCTTGCAGAGGAACAATACCATGATTGATAACACCAGGATGAAATGAGACCATGCATTTTCCCCATGAACCGGTGACGTGACGGTGCAGGCGTACAGCTGAAGGGTAGAAGAGCTGAGCTCAGGTTCTCTTGCAACAGAGGCCAAACGCAAGATCCCAGGGCAGCATCCCCACATCCCTGCTGTGTCCTGTGCTGCCCTCATGGGCTGACAGCCCCTTCACAGCAACAACCACAGCCAGTCACTCCGAGAATAAAAACCTGGATGGGATGTGCCCTCTCTGCAGCCCCAAACGCTTTGGGGATGGATGCAGAGGCTGGAGTCTGGCTAAGCAAGGTCTCTCCTTCACGGCAAACCCTGCCATGTTTTTTCTTTAGCAGAGTGTGTAAAGCCATGATGTCAGAGCATGAGAATACTCCCTTTAAAAGGAGGAGGGGAACCAACCTCTTTTCCGGGCTGAGCTTTCAGCAGCCCACGCTGCCGCTCAGAGGGATGATTCCCCAGATCTCCCAGTGAAAGCTACAGTAAACATCAATCACAGTCAGACCTCGCCGTGCAATTAATACACCCCTCTACAAAGCCCCACTGCTGCATCCTCCTCCCAAAACCAGGGCGGAGGGATTCCCGCTCACCGAAAGCCCTGTTGTGAGCGCAGGTTGTGGCGTTTGCACAGTCAGGACTGACGAGCCCATTCTCCCCACCTCTGCCCCTGTGCTGCCCTCAGCAGCGAGGGAGAACGGGAGGGAGGGCTCTTTCTGCTGCCGTGAAAGGCCAATGAGCGCGGCCAGCGCCCTTACATAATTGGGCTGGACCCTCCTGCACGCAGGGAGCATCGCGTTTCATGGCACCCAGGCCATCCATCTCCACCGCCGAGATTCCCGGGGCGGGGACACCGAGCCTCCGCTTGAAAAAAAGTCACTCCTATGTGTTACAGCTTCCAAAACCACGAAAAACTAGGAAAAAAAATAGGGAAAAAAGGAAAAAAAAAAAAAAAAAGGCAGGTTTGTTTGGTTTGTTGTTGGTTTTTTTTTTTCCTCCCAGTCGGGAGGAGGGTTAGTCATTCCAGCAGTGTGGCAGCAAGGGAGTAAGTGCAGCCCTCCAAGGGAAAACTCCCAGCAAACAGCCATAAATAACTTGAGGCGGGGGGAGCAGGAGGCTGGATTATGGGATGGACGTTTAATAACTCCCTGCCGGCAATAAAAGCCGATCACAAAGCAAATCTCAGCCGTATGCACAGGGAAGCTGTGGAAAGGCTGCCCAGGACAGACAGGAGCTGCCAGCAGCACCCAAGCAGCCCCACAGAGGCTCCCATGGGAGACAGGTGCCAGCTCTTCCCAGGGCATGGCAGAGGGCAGGAACAATTTCAGACAGACACTTGCGTGGGCAAGGAGCAGAAAACACTCCTTTATTTAGCTGCCACCTCAGAGTCACCCCCCGAGGAAGGGCATCTCCCCAGTTTGCCACTATGGGAGTCCTCTGAGAGCTCAATCACTTTTTTTTTTCCCCTCTTTTTCTTAAAAGAAACCAAAACAAAACAAACTAGAGGCAGAATCTGTGAGCAATTTTTTAAAAATAGGATTTAATCATCTGAACCACATTCACGTAATTTTTCCTGGTCCCATAGGGAAGACACAGTTTGTACTTGGGGAAAAGAAGTTTCTGAAAATCCAGCCATGGCAGAAGTTATGAATAATTATACACGAAACAGGCAGCTAAACTAACTAAAGGCTTAAACCTAAGGGCCGTTCCTTAAACACATGCCTCATTCCCTGGACACTGACAACAGCCAGTGGTATCCAAGAACAGAGCTCTCCCACAACAATTTCAGAAATCATTAGCACCTATTTTACTGACACAGCCTTCATACCAAAACCCTTCACCACGAAAACATTTTTCTGCAGAGCTAATCATACTCCTTTCAGCATGAGGAAGATTCATCAGGAACCAAAGCATGTTGAAACAAGCAGTTTAGACATTTTGAAATTGTTTTGCTTACTTATGATTTATCAGATTGGTTCCTAAAAAGCCTTTATAGGGGCGGGTCACCAACACAGGGCTCTTCTTGATACCAGTTGTTATATTTTATACTCCGTTCCATCACGTGTTCTTTCAAGGTTAAACATCTACATGTCACTCCTGGATTGCAAGATCTTTTTCTTCACTCAGGTAAGGCAACAAAAACATATTGTTCCCCTGACAGACAGAAACCAGGCAACACCTAGAGGTTCCCTTTGCTGGGGCCAGCTACGGCAGGTAGAAGCCTGTTGGAAACAAAAGGCAGTTTTACAAAGCTCTCCCCAAGACAGGCCAGTGGCACACATGCCAGGGACACTCCGTGACTCCCTCACCCCTCAGGATGGCAGTCAGCTCTTTGGAGAAATGGGGGCCACAGCTGAGTTTGTGCCAAGTCCCCTGTCTGAGCTGGGGCGACGCCGAGCTCCTGCTGCTCTCCCTGGAATGTCACAAACGTTCAAGGAACATGAATGCTCTGCAAAACCATCTGGATAATTTAAGCTGCTTGGGCCACATGTATTCACACAGTGCAGGGCATCACACACTGCCAGCCTGCTGCTGCACACTAAGGTGACATGGAAGTGCCATTATGAGTGGTTTCACTGCAAAATGCTCCCTTGCAGGGGTCACGCCATGAACAACCCCTGCCTTCACCCCCACCCTGCCTACTCCTCCCGCTTGCCACGACTCATCTTGAACACCACTCCAAAAATGACAAATTTGAAAAACACCACACTGAAACTTAAGGGGGTACACACAAATCCAGCAGGACTGGTACAGAAGCACTAGTTCTTAGATGCAGGTTATCCCCAGGGCCTGACACCACCAGCCCCATCCATGCCCCTCAACAGGCTTCCCATGTAGAAAGGCAACTGCAGAGCGTCAGTGCTACACAGAGATGGGAATGCAAAAAAAAAGGAGGAAAAGAAGAAGAGAAGAAGAATGTTCAGCCTTGGCTCGTCAGTACTTTTAACTTGTTCACACCCCTCCTGTGACCCACAGCAGCATCCTGGAGGTGACCTGCCAGCTGTGCCACCAAATGCTAAGCCGATGGCTATGATGGACCAGGGAGGCAGAGGAGCAGCCACAGCACCCAGGAGCCCCACGGGGCAGCACGGAGAGCGGGGACAATGCCTTGGTTGGCAGCCCTCAGCCCCAGGCACGTACCAGCAGAAAGTGCTGCTCTTCCGGAAGCAGGGAGGAGAGGGAGGGACCTGAAATGAAGCCGTGCAGGCACGTATCCCCAGAAGCAGCACACTGATGGAGCACAAACCTCACAAGCAGCAGGCTGAGATGGAGCAAGAGCACTTTTGCCCCACAGGGAACCAGGGAATGGAGCCCACCAGCTCCCAGCAGCTGCGGGGCAGCGGAGCCTCTGGCTGCCACAGACATCCTCCCCACAGGACAGCCAAAACCGAGGAGGTTCAACATCCGTTCCAAAAGGATACAAACAGGAAAAGATGTCTTACATCCTCTCAAAACAGTAGCCTGCTTTTTTTGACTTTTCAAATGGGCTTTATTTTTTTCTTCACTTTTCCAGACAAAACCAGACTGATCCATAAGAATGCCTTACAGCTCCCTGGCCAAACGGTTTCCCATGCTGTCAGACAATAGCAGCCCCACGGTGCCAAACCAGCCTACAATAAATAACCCCCAGAACACCGCAGTTCCCCCGTGCCTGCCTGCTCCCCCTGTGCCTTCCCCACAGCCTCTCTGCCGCTCCTTGGCCACCACACTCACTCGCGCTTATCTTGGCGTTCTAAATATAACACACACAGCGAGACAGAGGAGGCCTTACCCAGGCATGCACAGCAGCAGCACTCCCAGATCCCGCAGGAAAAGGAGCACAGCGGGGCTGGGCAGTGGGGAGAGCCCTGTACGTGGGGCCAGGAGGTGCAGAACGCTGCAGGCTGAGCACAGCCACCAGCTCCTCACCAGAGCTGCTGGGCTGAACAGCAAATGAGCTAAAGCACAGAAGGAGACGTGGAAAGCAAGGGAAGCTGCCTGGTGTTTTCTCCGAGGGAGGAGCAGGAATGGGTGAGCGTGTCTCGAGTGGGGCAGGGTGGGTCACCCACACACGGGAGCTTAGGTCTCCCCAGGCACAGCCAGAATGCCAAAGGGATGAGGTGTTCTTCTCCTGCTGGCAAGGTTCTCGAGCCCCAAGAACACCACAGATCAGTACTACCAATGCTGTCATTGAGGCTTTCCCGAAATATTTTAGGGATGCCTTCAGCCACACACCCAGGTGGGTCACACAGCACCGCCTGAGGAGGTGGCAGAGGGGAAGCCTCTGTTTCCTGACGTCAGCCCGACTCATCGACATTTGCAGTTATTTTCCCCATTTGTGTCCCCACATCCTAGCCCCAGGCTCCCCGCTCCCTACAGCTCTGCAATATGCTCAGCCAGGACCTAACTGCCATGTTTTTATTTATCCTGTGCTCCGCACCCTTTTCCTTGTGGCAGTGCCAGATCCCAGGGCTGTACCAACCACACAGCAGCAACCACCTAATGCTGAAGGAAAAGAAGCCTATGGAAATGCTTCTTTTTAAGCACAACTGACAACCATTTCCTGTAAATTCCGATCCTGCAGAGGCACAGAATTCAAAAACTACCTGCTCCTCGCCTGCTGGAGTGGGGATGCTCACAGGCAGCCTTGGAAAGAAGGGGAAATCCCCCTTCCGGGGATGCTGGTGCCAATGAAAACCAGGAAAAGCCATCACCGCCACCCCTCACTGCCAAAGCCCCCCGGGTCCTGCTTGACCGGCCGCTGTGCATCCATCACCCACACCCCACTCCCATCTCCACGGGCGATGCTCTGGAGGGCTTAAACCCGGGCTTATCCGTCCTTTCTCCCGCAGCTGGCTGGCTCTGGGGACAAAGCAACGAAACCAACGTGCGGAGAAAAAGAAAGATTTAAAATAATTTTTAAAACAATTAAAAAAAAATAAATCAAGCGGTGTGGGCGGGGGGCGGCCCTCGGCCAGGGGATGTCCATCTGACCTTTTTGACCTGGTCCTCCTTCAGCTCCGTGAAGTAGTAGGCCAGGAGCTGGGCGGCGATCATCCTGCCGGCTGCAGCGGCGGCTCCGCGCACGCAGCGATGCGGGGCCCGGGGATGGCCGCGCCGAGCCGAGCCGAGCCGAGCCGAGCGCCGCCCCTTCCTCCTCCTCCTCCTCCTCCTCCTCCTCCTCCTGCTGCTGCCGCTGCTGGCCCGGCCCGGCCCCGCCCGGCGGGACGTGCCGGGTGCGCGGCGGGAGCGGCTCCGAGCTGGGCTGGCCTGGAGGAGGAGGAGGAGGAGGAGGAGGAGGAGGGCAGCGCCCCGCCGAACCCCGGAGGGGCTCTGCAGCAGCTGTGGAGGCGCAGCCTTCCCTGAGGGAGGGGTGGGGGGGGGAAAAAGGAAAAAAGAAACAAAAATCCTTCTTGGTGGCCAAGGCCCGTGGCATCCTGGCCTGTGCCAGGGATAGTGTGGGTAGCAGGACTGGGAAAGTGATTCTGCCGCTGTACTCAGCACTGGTGGGGCCACACTTCAAGTGCTGTGTCCAGTTCTGGGCCCCTGAATTCGGGAAGGACTTTGGGGTGCTGGAGCGTGTCCAGAGAAAGGCAGCGGAGCTGGGGAGGGGTCTGAAGCACAAATCTGCTGGGGAGCAGCTGGGGGAGTTGGGGTGTTGAGCCTGGAGAACAGGGGGCTCAGGGGAACCTTCTCAGTGTCTCCAACCCCCTGACAGGACACTGTGGCCACGTAGGGATCAGGCCACAGGACGAGAGGACATAGCTTTCAGCTGTGCCAGGGGAGGTTTAGCTTGGGCATTAGGAGGCATTTCTTTAGGGAAAGGGTAATTAGACATTGGAATGGGCTGCCCGGGGAGGTGGTGGAGTCACCTTCCCTGGAGACATCTAAGGAAAGGTTGGATGTGGCACTTCATGCCGTGGTTTAGTGGGCATGGTGGGGTTAGGTGCTCTCAGGCACACGGTGTGATTCCTGCAGTGATCCTGTGCAGGGCCAGGAATCAGACTCAATGATCCTTGTGAATCCCTTCCAGCTCAGGATATCCTATGATTCTATGATAATACACTGCTGGAGAGGGCTTCTCCACCCCACAGTTTTGCGACATTGGAGCACGTTCCCCAGCACCCCAAGGAGACACCCACTGCCATGAGGGCTCTGAGGGCCCACACAGACGTAAACAAAGTGACACGGGGCGCCTCCAGAAGCTAAAGGCCAAATGCAGATGTCAAGTGACACGTGTCAGCAGCCCCTGGGGCTCTTGCCTGTACCCTGTCCATGCACAGGAACACACACCCATGCAAAGGGTGGTGATGCTGGAGGTGTGATTTGCATACAGATTGTCTATCACAGTCTAAATGATTAAAAATCTGCTTCTTGAATTTCCGGCTTCCTTTTCAGCGCTGCTTTAATTAAATGGCTTCACTGGCCAAAATCAAGAGCTACTTTGGCAGACACATCCTCCTTCAGACTGCCCTAGTCACTGCGGGCAGGGTGGGCAGGATTTCCTTCTCTGGCTCCAGGCTCAGAGAGGTTTTTATCAAGCGTTTTGCTGCTCCACAGAGTTACCCCTGCTCATTTGCTTGGCAAGCTGAGCCCAAACCCGGCTGTGCTCCCGGGCACAGCCAGGCTGCCTCGCTGCAGGCACAGGGGCAGTGCCCTGCCACCAGCACAGCTGGAGCTCACGGCTGGCACAGGGACATGGGGCTGAGCTGAATCATCCCAGAGTCCAGCAACGTCACCCAATCCCTTGCACAGACTGACCAAGCTCTCCCTCAGATGTAATTCACTGCTCAGTCACGCTCCTCCTCTTCTGCTGGTCAGAAGCTATCTTTAATTCCCAGCCAGGCTTGCTCCTGTTTTCAATCCATCTGTCATCTGTTAAGCCTTATCTTTCATCTGAAATCACTCTCCTCACTCTTGGGTGTTCGCTTTCTATAAATACTGTGGAAGTAAGCCTACCCGTTCACAGCTTTTGCTTCACTAGGTAAGACAGACTTAGCTCTTTTTGGTCTGAATGCTGCCTGATACTGCTCAATTCCCCCAGGTTTTGTGTTAGTGGAGCTGCCTCTATATGAGGTTTACAAGCGCTACTATCTATCTCCTCTGGCTCAGGCACCCCGAACACCATCTACACACACAATACTCCCCTCAGTTACCTTGCTGCAGGGATGCTTGTTCATTTAAAAACACTTGGACACAAGCTCAAGTTGTTTTCAACTAATCTTTGACCAAATGAAAGGAATTCAAAGCATTCCCTCTGGCTCTCAAGGAATTTGAATCAGACAGCTAAAATACTCACAGTGGTCTTCTCTTTAAGGTGACACCTGTTGTAAGAACATGCAAGAGGAGGACGTTTGTTTTCTTTTGTCTGCCAAAATTGTGTCTTGGAAGCGGATTGAGAATGTCATAGATCACTAAAGTGATCTTGTGGCTCCCTGATCATTTGTATTATAACATATTTCCCAACTCAGAAACAACAGTCTCAGGTTTCCTTTAAGCTACAGGAAGCAAAATGTTCAAAACATCACTAGACAGGCCCTCTTGCAATGAAAATAAAACCTGCACAGATCACAACCCCCCAAATAAATTAAAGAATCAAGTCTACACTGGAGCAGGAGGGGGTTCGTGTGACAAAGTCGAAAGCAGTTAAGGGATGGTTAAATAAGTATTGCAAATAGTTGGGTTTGTCTTCAGTTGTCGAGCGTGGCATTCAGGAAAAATGAACTTGACAGAGTAAAAGCCACTAGAGAAAACATAACAGTCCATCCAAGGCAAAACAGCTGCAATATTTAAATGTGTGGTATTTTTAAACTGCTCCGTGCAGGGGCAAGAGCGCATGACCCACTTTGATGCTGTAACCAGCCCTGGGATGAATGAGCTTCCCCCCTGCCACAGAGCTGGAGGGGGAGCCAAATATCCCTGTGGACACCCCAACCCTTGGCAAGCCCTCCCTGCACTGTCAGGCCAGCAGTGAGGCAGAGGTGTTATTTTGGGGGGCCTGGGAGGAGCTGTGCACAGGCTGCCAGGCAGAAGCAGCAGCTCCTCACCTGTGCCTCCATGAGTCTGCACTGCCATAGCATCCAGCCCTGGGTTTTCCCTTCTGCTTTACTGGAAGGGATCAACTCAGCAGCCAATTAATTACCAGCACCTCACGTGCTCTGCCCGGCATCCAGCAGGCTATTTTGAAAGCCACTGTCCTTTAAGACAAATTACTGGAGGCTGAACGTGACACCTGATGACTTGCAGCTATTTTGATTGAACTCTAATCTTATTGGCCCCATTTAATGCTACCCAAGTGTTTCAGCTGACTGAAGTAGTTCTGTGAATCAGCTCTCCTGGCTGTGGGTAAGATTTTTTTCCCCTCCTTTGCCTATTTCTTCATTAAATGTTCACTGCTCTATACAAGTCTGCATTCCAATTGAACTATACAATGGGGGGGATTTTTTTTTTGTTTCTTTCTTATCACATAGTTTTGATATACACAGCTGGTAGATGCTTCCTAATTTTGTAAGGGAAAAGTAAAGTTGTGGTCGTGTTTGTTGGGGTTTTTTTCAGGTGTCTGAAAAATCCTTGATCCCCTTTTCTCCCACATTGCATTTTCCTTTCCCAGTTCTCAAAGCAAAGTGAAAGAAAGCAGTCTCTCTAATAAACACTCAGTTCCCAGTTCGTGACAGCAGCTCTGACCAAGGAGGGAAAGCTCCCATTCCAGGGTAGGAAACCAAGGGCTTGAACAGAAGAAATCACCATTCCTTTGTGCTGAACTTGGTGTGGAAGCTACTAAGAAGATCTAAAAGCAGCAGATATATCAGTTTGATGAGCAATTCAGTCGAACAAGTTTAACCACATTCTATGCAATTTCACCTTGCCAGGGGGCACAGCAAACAGGCACTACCACACAGCCAGCCAGGATGCTTTCTCTCATGTTTTTCCTATGAAAAAACCAAATTAGCCAGGGATGCCTTGAGCGGGGCTCATTCCATGCCCAGGAAAGGCCACTCCATGTGTGGACAGAGCACTGTACACTTAGAAAGTGGTTTTTATGCTCCTGGGACAGCATTCCATGTTTCCAAAAGATGCTTTAGGCACGAAGATTAACAAGGGGTTTGGCCTGTTCTGGAGATGCTCCAGGGGAAGGATGAGCTACTTTTTAATGAAGTCCCTTTGGAAAGGTTTTAGCACTGCTCACCACACTGAGCATTTGAGGGCTAAAGACACTACACAGGCCTGTGGGTTTCAAGACTTAAATCCCTCCAAAGACAAGGCAGTATTCCTGTTAGGTGTGAACTAAGCAATTAAAGATCACAAACAGCCATAGCTAGACTCTGGCCATGATGAGAGGACAGAGGAGAAGGAAGCATATTCAGCAAAGGAGTGGTGTTGTCTACTGATTCACATGGGAACAGACACTCCTGGGGCAGATGGAGATGCTCCATGCCTCAACTCTCCATACCTGAGCATCAGTCAGCTGTGTTGGCTTTTATTTCTTTAAACCAGTTGCTGTTCTTCAGTATAAGAGTGATGCAAAGAACATGATCCCCACAAAACTAAGAAAACCAGAAAGCAGAGAAACACAAGCCCCACACTCATGGCTTCCATTATTTTGGAAGGCCTGGATGATGATTTCGTTCTCAGCCTCTTAGTGATTGCAAGGTTCATTAAGCTGGGGACAAACCAAATTACTCCATCTTTAGTTAACTGCTACTTCCAAAAGCTCTGGGCTCCGTGAGCAATCCTGCAAAGGACTCCCCACACCTGCACATATGTGGGGAAAAGAGGAAACTGCTCCCTGGAATGACACCACAACAAAACTTAACTTCTAGCCCAGCAGAGCTGCTCTGTGCTGCTTTCCAACCCACTGAGGTTTTCCAACACAGGTCCAGCCTGCTGACATCCCTTGGCACTTTGCATGCAAGTCCACTCACTTTGCTCTTCCCTTACACACCAAAAGTGAAACAAGTGCAATCCAACCAAACTCATCTCTTTGTTTCCCTTCCCTTCCTAGATATTCACCACTGCACCTTCTTTCTCTCCAGTGTCAGAAATACAACTGATTTTACATCTCTGCAAAGGAAAGCAATAACAATTCCAGTTTTCTGACTCAGCTTGGGCCCTGCACTAGTTAAACATTTTTTTCCATTAAGGTGAAAACTGCTGCAAGCATTTTCACAGTGCATTGGTAGCAAGTCATTATTGCAGCTCATATAACTACAAAGCAGACCATACACACACATATTTATATGCACACAGAAATATACCAACAAACTCAGTTTGTAAGGCAAGGCAAGGGCATTGGTGTTAGGGGGATGAACCCAATGTCAATGAACTGCCTTTCCAGACCAGAAGGTGAAACTTCTGTTTCATTTCATAAAACCTCTCTTGACTCCAGCAAACTGAAATGAGCACAAAATGCAGATTTCTTTTATCCACTAAATGTCCAGTGCTGGTAAAGGATGTTAAAAGAAATTATGCTGAAAAAGGGCAAAATACAGAGTGCAAACTGGTTTGAAATTTCAAAAGGGCTAAGTTTAAAGTATTCTCAGTTGTTTGATTTAAATGTGATTTTCAGAAGAAGTAGTTCAATACCAGTTAAAGAATGCCTGCATAAGCAGCAACTCGCTTAAGTGATAAGGCAGTTACAATTATTTAAACAAAGGAAAATATAACCTAATTTATTGTACTATATGGAGACAGTTTTCTTAAATCTGCTTTCAGCTCCTCACAGATCATTGAGCTCATTTGTCAAAGTTTCGCTCTAACACACCCGCTGTGTGGGAAGACTTTCAAAAACAAAGCCAGTCCTTCAGCCCTGCAAAAAGCAGTTAACCTCAGCAGATGGCTGGTTTTTGTGCACTGTCCCAAGAAGGTTTGAATGGCAGAGTCCAAACCTGTGCCCTTTAATGACAGTGCACCTTTGCTATGTGAGCAGTAAACCCATAACCAAGAGCTCGTACTTTCAGCCTAGGGAACAAAGCCTACCCCTCTTTTTTGGCTTCCCACTAACACCAAACAAGGTAACACCTCTCAACCAGACTAAGAGGACAGTTTCCACTAAGGATACACATTTCTCCTCGATCCAGGAGAAATGCTAGCGAAAATCAGCTTGTATCACAATCCCAGACCCACAGAGGTGCCAACCTTGATTGCCGAGGCCTCAAGTTTGTGTCCTTTTTCCAGCAGGACCCAGTGTAAGGGACTATCCTCCAAGGCCAGTCAATATTCTCACAATGTGGGGCTCTCCCCAGCAAGTCATGACCCTGCACCCTTTAGCCCAGAGGGGGTGTAAAGCAGGGACTTACTTGACACAGTGGGGAGCAGCAGGAGCCAGGTACATCCACAGCATTCGGCTCCTTCCGTGTGGCCATAGCAGAAGCACCACTTGCTATGTCACATGGTCATCACAGGGCACTGTCAACAAAAAAAAGAGGCAGAATTGTAGGTTTTCACATCTCCCTCCATGGCCTCAAGGTGCCTCTGAAAGCCATACACCCCACAGACAGGTGCTCTCTTAAAAACCCCTCCCGCAGCTGGGATACAGCAGATGCACACTCACAGCTAACGTCACCCCAAAAGAGAGGGGACAGTGGGGGGCCTACAGGCTATGGAGCACAAGTGTGACCCAGAAGAATGGTGGAAATAGGGAACATGTCAGCTCATACAGCCCCAAGGTACAGTGGTGCCCTGAGATTCCTGCTGCACACAGAGAAGGAGGGCTTAGCAAGCAAATGTGCAATAAAATACCTGAGTCCTGTTAACAGTTTGTTATTCTAATTTAAAGAACACACAAAGCCTTGAAAAAAACAAAATATTTACATTAAAAAACAGTACAAGAAGACAGTCACAAATGCTGGGCTTGCAGCTAAGCATCATCCAGGAGCAACTGCAGACTTGGAGCTGATTTGTGATAATCTTGTGATACATTTTTTTGTTGTTGTTGTTGTTGAGGTCCAGAGCTGTTTTAACAGAGGCTGGAGGCAGATGCAAACAGCACCACTGAGCAAAATCTTGGCTTCTTAAACTTTACAGTAGTCATGAAACATTTTAGAGTGGAATCAGAAACCCAGTGGGGTCAGCCCCAGCCAGGTCCTTGGGCACCTACGTGGTGTGTTTGGGGTTGTCCTCTCTCCCCACCCCAACATTTCTTCCCTCAAGCCATTCTGGCTCTCAGGTTTTTTGGGGTGGCAGTGGAACTGAAGGCTCTCTGTGAGGAAAAGTGGGAACTGCCCCTAGCTGGACTCTTCTGCTGCTGGAATTCCATGGGAAGACTGTGGTGGCACACATATCCATACTGGGGGATACTGGTGCACACTGATAATGCATCTACACTGGGGAAGGTCTTTGTTTCTCACCACCCGAATCCATTTTAATTAATATTCCCCAAGTGGAATCACTTTTTCCCATGGTGAAGATTGGTGACCCATCTCCCATTCTAATATCCACCCATGAGCTTCTTCCTCCTGTTTTGTCCCCCGTCTCGCTCAGGAAGAGACTGCAGGCAGGCTGGGTGGGTGTCAGGGATCCATACCAGGTCAAATACAAATCCAGAAGAGATTCTGGATCCCTATCTTCAGTCTCAGATTTTCAGGCACAAAAGAAAAAAGTAGAGGTGGAATAAATATTTTTCAACAGACAAAAGCTCATGTATGTGTCAGAAAGCAAGTTCTTGTTTTAATTGAACAGGTTTCTCCATCCCCCTGACCCATTCCTGGTAGGAAACCTGAGAGTCTGGCTTCTCCGCATAGCTACAAGAGATGGGTGATGGTGACTCCTTTTTTTGTAATATAGAAAATAAGCTTTTCTTGTCCTCTCAGTGCTTTAAGTGTGCAACCCAGCTCTACTGACTTCCTGGTCAACAGGTCTGCCCCCAGATTTCGGCTGCGGTCCCAGTGCGTGCTGCAGCAAGAGATAACCCCATCCTGCTTGTCTTTCCCTTCCTTTCTTGAAGAAGACACAATTTTTAGGAAAGCAGAAGGTTCCTCACAAGAGCTCCTAGATCTTAGGCCACTGCAACTCATCCGTACAGGCTCCTTTGGCAGCTGCTGAGTTCACCAGTCTCATCTGGGACCTGACCCAGCCCTGGCAGACCCATGGGCATCCCTGTCTGCCAGCAGGATATTTCTACTCTGACATTTGACATCGATACAAACAAATGCTTTCATCACAAGTTTTATCTATAACCTTGTTTTGGACAGATAACAGCAACAATAGCCTGTGGCTATCAGTCCACATTCAGACCCAGAAAATACCCTCAGCTGTTTGATCACCTGCCCTCCATGTCAGATGCTGCGCGCTCAGGTTGCCAGCATGAAGCTGCCGGGTGGCAGGTGTGGCACAGGTGAGGAGCTCTCATGCTTTACAGTATCAGCCTGGTCAGCCCCTTCCCTCCCCTCACAGCAGTGTCACTGCACGTGGCTCAGCAGATGCTCCCCTGGCTGGTGGGATGAGCACCCTCCTTGCAGAGATTTGTCAGCACCCCAAGTGCCCCATGGGGACTTTTTCCTCACCCTGCAGCACTGCATATTCAGAACAGCAGGGCTGTTTGACTTGGGCTCTTAAACTTTGACCAGAGCTGGGACAAGAAATCCAAATGACTTCCAACTGCACGAGAGGAATTTGCTTTAAAAAAACCCCGAATTTTTCACATACCCTTGGCTTTATCTGGAGAGCAGTCTGGACAGTAAGACACAACCACCAGCACAAACAGGATCCCAAATATATTTGGAAAGCAAAAGAGCCTCTCTGCAGTCGAATGACAATGGTGCTTCATTTGGATCTGCTTTCCAAACACTTCCACAGCACCCCCTTCCAATCACAACATGCCACTTTGAAATGCCAGTACCACTTAGCTCCTGAGCCTATTAGACCATGAAGCAATAAACCCAGAGAAACAAAAATAACCCAGATACCTACTTTAGCAGCCAGTTGAGTAGACAGGTGTTATCCCGAGGGCTCCATGGCAAAAGCATCCTCAGAAATGCCATACCTTGACCTTTGCACAACGGGTGGCATGAAGCTGGTCTCCAAAAGCCGTGGGGTCTTCCCAAAAGGTGCTAATATTAACTATAGCCCTTTGTTTCTTTGCACTCAAGGTTTCTCCCTGTCAGCTTTCTGGCATTTGCCAGCGTGGTGCACGCTTTACTGGGCAGATATTGAGCTGCAAATTCCTTCATACTTCTCTATCCACAGCATTCTGCAGCTAAAGCTCTAGCCGGCCAGCAGATGAAAATGCCACTTACTGCTTATTCCTGCTGCAGTTTGTTGAATTAAAACCTCTTTGTTTGCAAGCTGTAAACAAATTCTTCTTAATCTTTCAATAAAAAATGTCAATTATGCTCTCTAACAATGTAACTTCATTGTGATGAATGAAGGCATTGCTATTGCTCTAATCGTGATAACATATCAGCTGCTTTTAGAGTCAATTCCTTTTTGTGCAAAATTTAATGACCATGCAATTATTCAAATTTCAGACTAACAGACCAAGCTTTAGATCTACAGCTCTGAAAACACACACTTGAAAGCAACAGAAAAGGCTCTGGAGCCGAATTTCTGAGTTCAGAATGCAAAACACCTTTACAATGCCTTCAGCACAGCCAGACTCGGGCCCATGTTAAACACAGCTATTTCACTGGAGAGCCAGGGCAAGAGAGCCAAATTCTCAGCACGCTATCACAGGCACTTCCCAAGCCCTTGGCTTTCATTTGGCTTCCCTGGGAACTGTGCTCATGTCCAGTTTCCTCGACTCTCTCTGGTTCCAGTGCATTTCCTGCAGAATCGCTGGCCGCAGCGGATGTGCCCTTCAGGCATTTCAACTTTTTTTTTTTTTTTTTTTTTTTTTTTTTTTTTTTTTTCTCATTCGTTTCCAGAATCAGCTGCTGCTCCCAAATCGGCGTCCGTAACTTTCCGCTTTGAAGTGCTCAGGATGTGCCTGCTGGGAAAGCACCTTCCTTGTTTACCTGCTCAGACCCTCCCAGGCTTTCCCTCCATGCCTTTCCACCATCCATTTTCTCCTCATGCTGAGAGCTTCCCTCTAAGACCAAGTTGTCCATCACCAGCTGGTCTGCTCCATTAACCACTTCCATCCCAATCCTAGTCCTGCTTTATTTATGCTTCCCTGCAGCCATGGCCGTGCTGCATGAGGATCTCAGCTCACCCCACAGGTGAGCACTGAGGGGAATGCCTGGGCTAAGCTCAGCCCCAAGGGTCTCATCCCCTCCACACCTCCCTGCTCCCCACTCTGGTGGCAACACAGAGCAGCCTTTTTTAGCTCCCAGTGGGGGACAAGCCTGACACGATGAGGACAGCCCTCTCCAGTGGCCCAGCGGGCAGCGGTCCCAGTGCCACGGCTGAACAGATGGCCCAGCATCCCTGGCCAAGGCAGCCCCATGGGAACAGGGACTTCCCAGGTGCACAGAAACCTTGGCAAGCCAAACACCCAAGCAGCACATGGAGAAGAACAAAATCAGCTCTCAGAAAAGTAAACTGAATCCATACCCCCGGTGGGTTTGAGAACTGAACCCTGTTCTGAAATGCCTGAGGCTGGGAGCTACATCTCACCTCCAAGTCCAAACAGGATGGATGCCAATAAGGTAACAACCCCACTGCCTCCTCCCATTAACAATAAATACATTAACCACTTAACTCAGTTAATTCCCTTGAATAGTCCTTGTAATTAACAGCTCTTAACATTTCACGCCTTGCATTGCTGTCATCCCTTTTCTCCACTATTAAGACTTACTTTAAAGTTGTTCTGATATGCAGCAACAAATTTATGGGGAAGATTTAACTGTTGATGTGCCATACTCTTCACACATCTCTCCCCTCTTCTCCAAACAGCCTTTCTCCTTTCCAGCAAAAGATGAAAATTAAATATAGTGGCAGTGAAACAGACTCATTCTCCCCCTCATCTCTTGTTTTTGGTTTGTTTGTTTGTTTTTTTAATATAGCTTCTGTTTGGTTTTTAACTTAGACTTTTCTAGATAAAAATAAGAATTTGGGTTGTTCTGGGAAGGTTGGATTGTCTTAGGTTTGGGATTTTTAAGTCAGGAAGGATCAAAACTGAAAGGACCTCCTTCCACTCTTCCCAGCAAGCTCCTGCTTGCCAAGATTCTCCAACATTTGGTTCTTCAACTCCTGCACAGGAATCCTCCCACCTGGAGCCCTTTGTCCATTTTCCTGTAGCCAATTCCTCGTGCCAGTGGGAAGGGCTTTCTGGAGGAAGCCATGTTTAGCAGGTTTGTTACCAGATCTGTTCTCTCTTCACAGAACACAGCTTTTACTGACTCTAGAGGTGCCTGGGCTGGGCGAGGCCCCCGGACACAGAGGGCAGATGAAGTGTAATGCTGAGCAGGGATGGGGCTGGCATCTGGAGGGTGTTAAAAAAGCACACAGGATCAAAATTATTTTGGCATTCCCCTTTCAGACAAACATGACCCATCACATTTACAGGACCTTCAGTGTGCACCTGCAAGGTGATAGTATCAATGAGAGAAAGGAAAACATTAATTAAAATTTTGGTGGTTTTATATCTTGCTTTCCACATCAGCTTTACAGAGTGGATTCAGCACTGGGACAAAGAAGATATCTGCCTTATTTCTCTTCCTTCTCTCACCTCAGCAGGCCACCTGTGTACAGGAGTAGGTACATTATTATGTTATTACATTACATTATTATTTTATATCTATATATGTATTTATCACTTGACGAGCTACTGACTTTACAAGTCTGAGAAATGCTCTGGATAAGCCTGCAGTGACAGTTCAAGGCAGTGGTGGTTCTTCCTAGAGAGAGATTAAGTTTAGCTAGAACACGACAACATTCACCATGTCTCCTGCTCTCCCCTCCACCTAATTCCTATGGTGACCCCAAACCCCAGGCAGCTCATTTCACCGAGCACAAAGAAACAAATCAAGAAAGATGGAAGAAACAATTCTTTCATTTCAAAACAATACTCCATTTCAAAGTCCTTTACACTAATCTGCTAATCCTATATAATATTGACTTCTCGAGAAGGGAGATCATGCTAATCAGGATTTCTGAAGGATTTCCACATGATCCTATATTTACTTTTAAACTTTGTCAGAGTGACAAAGGGAATATGTCACCACTGAGCTGCTCCTGCCTTTTCTCTGGATTATGAGTCAAGGGCCAGTACTGTCCAAATCTACAGCCACCAAAATGTGTCTCTAGCTGGCAAAACAACATATTTAGGATTTTTTTTTTTCCTCATGGATGAAACGGTAACTGCAACCATCTACTGGGAATTTCTGAAAGGCACAACCCTTATTTCCTTCTCTCAGTAATACTTCTGTCATACCTGTGATTTAAAGATCTTTCAACTTTCCAAATTACATGTGTGACCTAGATGTGAAAAAAGATGTTCATGTCTTCAAGAAGCATCAAAACAAAATTGATAAATTTGAGCACTAAATGTACTAACTGGAGGGAAAGCAGGCAGAAATGAAGCACACAAAGCCATCCAAGAAGCAGTAGAGAAGTTAAAAGAGAAAAATAAAAATCTAAGATGTGAAACTGGAACAATCCCATTTTATTTTGTATTGATTAACAAAGTCACGTGACAAAGTGCCGCACATACTGTTCAGCACAGGACATGCTGTGTCACATTTAATAGAAGGCCTCTACTTTTATTGTGAGCTAGGGATTTAAAGTGAAACACCACACATGATGGTACAGATGGCAGGGAAGTGTTTTGCTTCAGCAGTTCAATATCTGCACAAGGGAGGTTGCAAGTTTGCACCAGTTGCTGAGTTTCCACATGTTGACATAATCAGGAACTTGATGCTGCATCAGTACCCAGAGGGAGAATGCTCTAGTTTAGAGAAAGCATTGAATGTTTATGGGATGTCTGAGAAACCACAAGTGAAGGTTGTATCCCTGGTAAAATCCCAGAGTGGCCAATCCCGCCCTTCTCCGGGGCTGCCCAGCCACACTTTGCTCACTCCCTTTCAGAGAGCAGCTGCCCTCCCAGCTCAGATGCCATCTCCTTGCCCAGAAGATGTGTATCGAGCCATGTGGGAGCTGCCTGGCTCCAGAGCAAGGCAGCTGCCTGCAGCAAAGGCAGGAGCACACGTGGCCTGGGCCTCAGGGACCTCAGAAAGAGCTGCTGAGCACTTTGTGAGCAGTTTCAGGTCCATGTCATCGCGTTCCATGACACCCACAGACCCATTGGGAAAAATAAAAAAAAAATGCCCATGAAAAAAAATATTATTGTGTGGGCCTAATCTGCTGCAGAAAAAGGAATAACTGCAACTGAAGTGTAAACTGACTTGGTGTGAATATTTAATTTCCCCAAAAGACTACAAAGAAAAATCAAAGCAAGATAAGATTTCTTTTAAAATGTGAGGGGTTTACCTTGTTTTGTTACTGATTTGCATTCCAGTTGTGCAGAACAGGCTTTAGAATAAAAGTGCAAAAGGTGTTCCGCACCCTACTCTCGTGGCCATCCTGGGGCAAGTCTGCATCACCTCATTCCACATGTACAGGGATATACTTCATTCACAGGTGCACTTTTGCAGGTGAACAAAATCCAGTCTCCCCAAAAAATGCCCAAAACCACACAGACAGTACAAGATTCCAGGTGCTGAAATCCCTGTTTCTCCCTTTGGGGCCTAAAACAGCCTAGAAGAGCTATTCTAGGCCCCACATAGTATCTGATTTTTTTTCTTCTACACCCAGCCCCTCCAAATTTAACCTGTTTGCCACCAGCAACAAACTTCCATTACAGTTAACTGCCCTTACTACATTGGAAGCTTTGGTTTCTGCAGCTCTGTGGATTCTGAAATATAAAGAAAAAGTAAAATACTAAGTTTCTTGATGAAAGGAGATAAACATTAAATGTAGTATGAGTTCACAACTTGTCTCTTCCCAACTGCTCAGTACAGTGAGCTCAGCACCATGAGGAGGAATTCCTTCAGAAGTGAAAATTATTTGCAAGTATCTTCTACCCATCCAGTAACTCCAACACAGACACAGAGCTGTTGACATATTCTGTTGTTTTTTTTAAAAAAACTAGAAAACAAAAAACGTCTGTAGCTTCCAATTTTGAATTTGTGATAGCTAAATTTAAACCCAGCAGCAGCCTTGTTACAGATTATTACATAAACCCAACTGCTTATCCCCCTGCACCACAGTTAATTTTTGACCTAACTAGGCTTCAAGCCCATTTCTTGGCCCCACTTCCTGCTGTCAGCCCACAAGGAAGCAAATACCCACAAAGAGAGGATTAAAAGAGATACAGGAATACTTGAGAGCAGAGAACAGGCAGGACACAGATTTGCCTCTTCTCTCTAGCATATTATTGTTTTGGTTTGTTCTGGCTAAATCAGGTGAGGGACATTTGGTCACACAAGGCCATGAGCTCTATCAACAAACCACCTTTACAATCACTGAAGTGCTGCTGAGTACTCTTTGGATTTAGATCCAAAGAAAGGTTTAGGTTTAAAGATTTAGGTTTTAAGAAAGTTCCCACTTACCTGGCACGTTCTTCCCACGACTCAGAAGATGCACTGGACAGAGAAGCAAAGGCTCACAACAGCACAGATTTATTTACAAACAGACTACAAACAGGCAGAGCAGCAGGCAACAGAAAATGAAAACCAAGGATAAACTCCTTTGCACAAAATGGAAACAACTATCTCAGGAACATGCAAGAAGATAAAAGAGGGAAAACAAAGAGGAGACTTTCAGAAATTCAGTTGATTCTTTTCCCCTCTATTTTGGTGGCCTGTTTGATGCCCTCTATGTAGCCCTGACATTGCAGACTCTGTAGCTCCTTCTACATTCTCTCTTTCCTTCAGTATCAAAAGAATCAGTCACAGTCAGAATCTATCCAGCATTGCTTTAGCTTTATGTGACTCAGATGCACTGACATATTTTGACACAAACTGATAGTCTGTGGAATCACATTTGTCTATTAAACGTGCCTCCTGTATTCAGGGAACTATTACATTACACTTGCAACCGGTGCAGCAGCGGGGGGAGCATCACTGACCAAAGTCCATTAATTTATTTCACCTGCAAATTTATTGTAAAACCTGTGAAGCACTGAACAAAGATGTCCACTAGATAAGATGCAAGATCAGAATCTGAATCTTTGAGCCAGGCCAAGACAAAACTAAGCACACGAATCCTAAGGAACTGGTGATAAACTCAGCTGTGGTGCAGCAGCTTAATTAAGATGTTGTAAAAAGACACATTTGGGTTGATTTTGTTTTGTTTTCACTCTCCCATGTGCATTAGAGGTGCATTGCAGGAAGTACAGAACTGAGTAGACCATGGTATGCCAAGACATAATGCCAGTGGGGAGCAGAAACACCAAATCCAAGTTACTAAAGGACAAAAATCCACAATCCTGGCTGGTCAAAACCAGCTGCTCCCCAAAGAAAAGGTACCTTTGTAGTGGTGTTTGGCAAAGCTATCTTGAATCACCACTCAGCAAACCCCTACTGCACACGCCTAGCAGTGCTGAAATTACTTGACCGCTCATTTCTACTTCTGTCCAACATTATGCAATCTTTTTGCAACTGCAGTAATGAGGGCAGCACCCTTCCCACTTCCATCTTCAGAAAGCATGAAAGTCACATCACACTGAGGTGCCAGTTCCTTCACGGTTTCCCGCAGGACCCTAGAAAAACTGAAAGGGAAGGGAGAGAAGAACAGAACATTTTAGCAGCTGCTTTCTGATCTGGGGTCTTTGTATTCACCTATAAGCAAGGAACCATAACCTCAGCCACTGCTTCTTTTTGCTTTTTCTCCTGTTCGTGAAAGATACAAATTCCTGCAGACAATCAGATTCTTATTTTTATTTCTCCGCTTGAATTTTGTTCAGCATGATGTCAGACATCTGCCCACACCTTCAGAGATCATGAAGGAGGTTCTCTTCTCCCAACTCAAAAGCTAATGCATCTATTTGTAAGCCTTGCTCACAGAATAGTGACCCAGCTCCAAAAACTCATGACAGCTTTCCATCTGGGAGACTCAGACATTATAGAAATCTGCCAAAAAGCTGGAAAATAAGTATGAGATTCACTCAAATTTCCAGACAAAAGAAGCCTCCCAGTGGTAACTGGAGTTGACTTTACAAGTTTTGATCCCATGGCTAGGAAAGGGAAATGACAAAATGCAGGGAAGTGTGTTAGATCCTTGCTCCCCTCAGGTTTTTGATCATCCCAGCAGAAAGCTGCTGCAGCTCAGTATGTGTTCACAGTGCAAAGACCAAAGGGAAGTGGTACTGAGGTACTCACTGTGGATGGAGCTTGTACAGAGTCCCATCTACTCCAACAGTGATTTGCAAGCGCTCCACACCTTGGTTCTCCCTCTTCTTCTCCAGAACAGCGGCCAGGCCTGCCCCACAGAGGCGGGCAGCTCTTGTTGAGACGACCCCACACACCTCCTTGACGATGATGCTGTCATCACAGGTGCTGTCCAGGCCCAGCTGCTGCAGCACGCGCCGCACCTGGAGCAGGGCCAGCCGGTCACTGCGCACGGGGAAGCACACGGGGCAGGCAGGCGTTAGCAGAGCTCCAGCAGCTCACACACATCTGACTCAAAGGGAACCTCAGCTCTAACACTCTCCAGTTCTTTTAAGACAGCTTTCTGTCTGAATTCAGATTGGAAAGCTGCTCCTGCCGTGCCCTTTGCCATGTTAGGCTGCATCTCCAGGAGGCACAGACAGCAGTCATTCGTCTCACTCCCAAAGCCACCAGGGTGTGGGCCTGATATTTCTGGGTCTGAGAGATTTCAGCAGCTGCTAGCAGGCTAAAATCTCTCAGACTAGAAATATCAGGCCCATACGAGGGAGCAGAGCCACATCAGCCACCTGACTGCTACTTTAGATCTCAAGGCTGAGACATGCCTTTCAAGGCTTTCCACAGCAGAGAGAGTTTCAAATAGCCTAGAGACCATTGCAATCATGCACAGATACATAGGTAAGCACATACTCATGTATCACTGACTTCTTAGTTTCTTAAATAAATACTATTTTAAGTCTCACAAGAAACACTTGATGGCTAAGGCGTCCAAGATAACCCATTTGTGTGGACAGGAAATGATAATTCCTATAATTACAAAAATAATTGTGTAACTCCCCCGGTTTCTCATTTTTAACTTTTATTCTGGAGGTGGGGGATGCACAAAGGAGAAAACTGTAACTGACTTAATTGACTTCTTGAAGGAAAGGGCTCCACACACTTGCAAAAGACTGTTTTCTAGGTATCCCAGAGGAGTTTAAGGATTTAAACCATGTAAATCTAACAATTTACCTCTCAATCTGAGACAAGAATTTTGTTTCAAATATGCCTGTTTTCCTGAGTGATTCCGAAATGTGTCCTCTGAACAGCAGCCCTTGTTTGGTTAAGTCAATCAAAATTTGCCTTACTATTTCACCCAGGTACATTCCACTGGTCATTTTTTCATACCTGTTGGGTCAAAAGAGAAATAAAAATGTTGATTTAAGGAGATGGCTCTTTTTAACATGAGTGGTATATACATGCCCCGTGAACTCCCAAAAAAGCAGTCCAAGATTGCAAAGCAATAGCCATTAAACTCCATTTTTCAATCATCAAAATCCTGTTGGCAGTGACTTCAAGTGCAAACATTTATTACAATATATTTGCCTATGCCAAATGGTAACAGAAGTAGAAAAAAAAACCCCCTTGCAATATTAAACAGAATATAGTGTTCGAGCCAGAGTCCACACTGAAGTGAAACTCCTCCCTGTCCCCACATGCATTCACCAGTGAGTCACACCTAATCAATATTGTCTTTATCCAACAAGGAACAGTCAAATTCAGCTTATGGTCTTGCTTGAGTTGTATTTTGCCTTTGAAAAATCACCCTAAGAGAAGGAACAAAGCATGCCCTAGACTTTGCAGGGAAATATTAAAAGCTGCAGTGTTCGGTAATGCTTTAGAAGATGAGAACAGTGCTGTGGTAACAATGTAAGTCTTTGTTTTTTTCTTTTGTTTGTTTTTTTGGGGTTTTTTTGGTATCTAGGTTACTTACCAAGCAACAAAAGAAATGCAATATTAAAATTTCCTTTCTGATTATTCATTCATTAAGCACATTTTAAAAAGCAGCCAGTGTCTCTCGAAGACTGACTTCACCAGGCTCTTGGCATCAGGACCATCACGTTTACCTCTGTTTCCCTGGGTTTAGTGAGCCTTCATCTACTTCTCTATCATATTTTGTCCTGATGTGGTCAATGCAGCCATTGTCACCAAATGCTCCCCATTCTGTATTAATGCACATTTTTCCTTCATTCCCTTCCACTATTTCTATGTTTTTCATGTCCTCCATGTAGCAAACATTGCTGCCTGTTCCTGGAAGAAAGGAAATGATAGGACTTCAGCTCAAAAAGTGATGCAGAAACTTATGGAAGATAATTGCAGTGTTCATCCGAAAGTTCTCTTTGCCTTATCTCAAATTTCAAGGTGCGTTCCAACACAGGCCATTCTATGATTCTATGCTTAGATATATTTCTGGATAAAAACTTGGAGAAACCTATTGGGGGAATCATCTAAAAAGCCCAGCAAGAATTCATTCAGATTTTTTAAAATATTAGCTGGTTCCCTGGTCTATGACCTGGCTACACAGTAACTATGGATACACTTGTCAAAACAAGAATTCATGCTCTATCTGCTTGTATTCTTTTACCCTGCATACACTCCTGTTAGGCACCATCAGAGATATGATCAAAAGTCCAAGAGGTTCAGGAACTTACCTGCTACCAGTGTTGTTAAGTTTCCTGCTGAATACCACCCAAATCTGCCAAGAACCCCAAGCAACTAACAACACCATATATCAAACTCAAATAGAAGGGGCTGGTTTGTAGATCCCAAAGCCCAGCTGTGTACAGATGCTTCTTTCTCACAGTGGTCACTTGACAATCACTGTACCTGCAATAAGGCCAATCTCACAGTTTGGATCCTCGTATCCACAAGCCATCATGGTTCCAACAGTGTCATTCACCACTGCTACAATGTCCAAGTCAAACTCCTAAAACACAAGTCAAGGTCAGTAGTAGAACACCAGAGGAAGACTGAGGGTGCATTAAATACTCCAAAATGAGCAGAAAAACCAGCTCACATTTCTTCTCCTGATGGCCTCTCTTAGCATATCAACAACATCTTCCCCCTCACAGTCTGTTGCCTTGAATCCTTTTGTCCATCCCACAAGTGTTCCCTGAAACAGAAGAGAAAGAAAGTGAAGACAAAGAGCAGACTGTACATTGCAAGCATCAGCTTTTTCTTGCCTCCCACCTCAATGCTTTTTTTTTTTTTTCTTTTTTCTTTTTCAAATCACGAATTTCCCTGGACAGGTTACTGTGGGTGTCTAGTGCAGGCTGTGCACAAGTATCTTTGTTACTCAACTGCTGATGGTAGTGGCTCCAAGTTTACTCAGCTATTTATCAAGGCACTGAACTCAGTACCTTCTAAATCTCATTTAGAAAACCTCATCTCACCTCTTGGGCACACAGCCATTGTATTACCTGTGAGGGAAAGACTGCAAAAAATACTTCTGCTGTAAATCATTAAACCCCCACCAAACATTAATGAACATCTACTGTTAATTTTTTGGTGGTTTACTGAAGGACATTTGGTATGATCCCACAACTCCAGGCAACACTAATTTAATTTCTTTTCAGATGATGACCTGGCCTGACAGAAGTTGATTTCCAGGGTACATGAAGAAATTAGCTTTACACTTCCTAAGTGGCTCTGGACTGTCTGTCCAAATAAGAAAAAAAAGAAAAAAAAAAAAAAAAACAGAAGACAGATGGGAGAAAAAGCTCAAGTTCTAGCAACAGTAAAAGACCAAACACACAGAGCAACATGTTATGGGACCCTGACACAGATGTGTCTCACTCAGTTTGCCACCAATACTGTGGAATTTGCTTCTTAATCATTTGTCAAGACCTAAATGCTAGGCTGTGGGTTCAGAAGGCATATAAACTCATGTCTTCACAAAAGGCCAAGTCCTATTGCTATATTCTCAACTGTGAGCTGAAAATTGAGACAGAGCAGACTAACTTCCAGGCTTAGAAGCTATTGTGAACCCTACCAGGGCATAAAAACATTCAATAAAGTAACAGTCTCTCATTTCCCCAATATCCTACATATTTGACTGGAACTAAGCAGCACAATATCCCCTGTCTCTCTAGGAAATCCACTAAAATAATCTTTTCTTACATAAGATCTGAAAAGATAAAAGATATGATGTCTGTCAAAAAGCCAACTCTTCCAAGCTGAACAAGTAAGTTCAGGTCTGTCCGCTGACACTCAACAAAAAGAAGCTAATGTAGTGCAGAAGTTACACAGTCAGAGCTGTGCAGCACAGCTTAGAAAACAACCTGGGATTGTAGCTGAGCAAGCAGAAGGAGCCATTTGTTATCTCTGGCCATTGAAGAGTTAAGGCAGCATAAGGAGATTCCTGGGTTATTAAAAATATGCACTTTGTTTTACTGTTTTACTTTTCATGAGGGCTTAATCTTTATAGAACAAAAGCAAGTCATGTCCACCACTTATCAGTGACAAGAAGTGAAAGTTCTGCCTCCCACAGGCAGAAGGATAACACAGGATGATAACTTTCTCATGAAACACAACTAATTTGCGAAGTAAAGTAATAAATTCTCTAAACCAGCCTTTGCCCAAAATGATGTCATTTACCAAGCAGATGTAGAGCTGCCATCTGACCCATTCTGTGCTCCAGTTCTTACCTTGTCAATGCTGGCTTGCCTGCAGGGGAAGGAGAAGGTGAAGCCCAGAGGAAGCCGGGCACCTTTAATCCCCATATACTCCAGAAAGTCTGCTATGCACTGGACAATGTGGTCAAAGAGCTGAAAGGACAGAAGAAGCATATAAATCTCACAAGTAATCCCATACAATGGGCCTTGGCTGGATCAGTTAAACATTCATTTAAGATTACCTCTTCTCCTGTCCCTTGCATGATCTCCAAAGGAATGGCAAAGATTTTGTTATACATTTGCACTGATCTTCTTCTCCCACTTTTGATTTTGACCAGCAGAACCCTGAAATTTGTGCCACCAAGATCAAGGGCGAGGAACTTCCCTTTCTCTGAAGGAGAAGAAAGGTATTTCATTTTGTCATTTCTAGTAGATCCTTTGTTTGCCAGTCAGAATGGCATACCAGTGATAGCACACTGTTTCCCGTGGCACTTACCCCATCAAGTCTGCTAGGGGCTGAAGATAACAGATAACAGAGCAGGAAGCACCGGTTTGACAACACAAATTCCCCTGGCATGTGGGGAATTGATTAGCATATTCCCTCCCCACCCCCAGAAACAGACAAGCAACTTCCCCAAACCGCCTCCAGGTGATGGGGAACCAACTTCTCACCTGTTCCATCTGGTGTCCCGCAGACATAGGTGGGCAGCATCTTCACCGTGGCCTTGGCTTGCGTCTCTCTCTTCAGCCCGTACTCCAGCTCGGCCCTCATCCTGCCCTGCACTTCCCGGAGGGTGCCCAGGGGCAGCAGGAAGGGCGCCAGCGCAGCGTCGATGCGGCGGCGGCGGGCAGCCAGCCTGTGCGCCACCGCCGCCACCATGGCAGCGCCCCGGCCGCTGCCGCCCGCCGACAGCAGGAACCGCACCTCGCAGCTGGGCACCAGCCGCCGCACCGCCCTGTGCAGCCGCTTGGCGTACCTGGCGGGGACAGAGAGAGTCTGTGGGCTCCAGAGAGATTCTCTGGGCTCTCACAGGCCTTTCGGGCACGGTTGACTTCGTCTCTGTCTGCGATCAGGCCTCCAACCAGTTTGGCAATGGTTGGAGAAAGTTTCCGGTTTGGGAAAGCACAGGTTCAAAAACAGGGAAGCAGTGGAGGGAGAAGCAAAGAAAAGAAAAAACCCACGGTGAACTGCAAGTGTCCTAGAGGCCCAGGAGTCACTTGAGAAATCAACCGCATTTCCTCCGCCACTATTCCAGGGGTCATGTTTTCCCCACCCCACTCCAAATTCTAAAGCTCGTGGGACAGCTTTGCAAGCTAAGCCAGTTAGATCTCACTCCAAAGCTGAAGCAAAACCAGCATTTCTCTGAAAAGCCGCACACACGTGCAGATGGAGGGTCTTAGCAATGACAACATGTTGCCAGCAATTATCAAATTCTCTTTAGTTACTCACTTGGGATGGGTTTTATAGAGGCCCCCATCAATCCCAACAGTGGTTCGCATCCTCAGCAGCTTTTTATTCTCCCTGAGCCGGGTCAGGATGGCTGCCAAGGCGGCGGCACAGAGGTTGGCCGAGCGGAAGGAAACGATGGTGCAGACATGCTGAACAGCAACACAGTCCTCCTCAGAGGGAAACAGGTTCAGGTCTGTAAGGATCTCCTTTGTGTTGCTCAGACCTTCCTTGTATCTAACCCCAAAACAAAAGAATACATCACCAAATGCAAAAACATAAATCAACACCTTGGCTCAAAAAGAAATGAGAGGAGACCACGACACAGCCTATCAGACAGCATCATAATTGGTTCTCATAAAGCAGTAATGTGTTTCCCACAGTATTCCCCAAAGTACCCAGGGGAGAGAGGCTCCTTCCTGGGGTTCAGCGTTTGATGAGACCAGTCAGCTAGTCAAGAAGAGAACGGGATAAAACAGTTCAAAGGAGGAGAGCACAAGAACGGATATACAGCTTCACTCAATACGACAAAGAGAAAAATTCCTGGAGTGACAGGGAGGACCAGGATTCCTCTTCAAAACACCAGAATCCAAGTTTTCCGTGTAGTCATCCATTAGCTGATCTATAATCTGTACTACGTCTCCACAGCCCCAGTATTCCCACATCAGAGAGGCTGAAAACTGCAGCAATCATCCCACACACTCAGGTCTCCAGAGAGGTTAGTCAAAGAACCTGCATCCGGGGTGTTTACCAATACACTTGCTACTGTGGTACTTTGCTAAAACTATCTTACACCAATTCCTGCTTACAGAAAGGTCAGCTTTTCTCCTCGGTAAAAGCAAAATCAGGTTGAACAGTTCAGGATTGTTCCCAGCACCCACAAATTTTAACTGCACTTTCATTATCACTGCTGTGCTGGTCGAAGACTCACTTTGAGTGTGGCTACTCTCAAAGAGTGTATTACAAGTTCTTACTTTTCCATTGCAGACACGTGTTTCATTTCAATCTTGCCCTTAGTGAGCAGAGCTGTTGACACTTTGCCATTGAAGAGCAGACCTTCCTTTGTCATTTTTAGGAGAATGAGTCTTACAAGTTCCCCCAAATACAGGCTGCTGATCATCTTCTCAAACCTGGAATGGAGCACAGGAAGGATTTCAGCTGTTCATCAGCTCATCTCTGTAGCCCTCCACAGCATCACACCAGAGCAACCACCTGCTTTTAATAACACACGAGCAACTGCAGCAGCAACCCCTTGGCCTGAAGCAGGGAGGTGTGAAAGGTACTCACCCTTCCCAGAAGGGAAAGATCTGGGTTAGAACCAGCACTAAGTCATCTCAGGTTCACTTAAGACAATTCCTGTTCCAAAGGGGCTCTTGACAAACGCTGGAAAAGCCCTCTGAGAACTCAGACTGCAGGTCAGTCAGGGAATCACTTACAGTTGTTTTCCAGGATTGAGAGATCCCAGATCCAGCTCCCGATCAAACTCCGTGCGGAGGTCATCCAAAGCACCGTCATCGCCAAAGGCCCCCCACTCCGTGTTAATGCACATCCTCCCTTCATCCCCTTCCACCAGGCTGATGTGCCTCATCTCCTCCATGTAGCATGCATTGGTGCCAGTCCCTGTGGGTTTTGGAGAAACTACTGTTTGTTCCATGTGTGCTTTTTGCTTAAGTCCATGTGTCTGGGAATAAATCAGTATATTGTCTTGGAAGAAAATACAAATACATAACCCTGTGGCACAGGATGCTAATATAGGCCACCTGCACCTGTGAAATCATCATTACACAGTGAATAAAAAACCCCCTGAAATTACTCTAAGGCTTGACTTGCTTAAAAACATTTTTTTTTTTCTTTTTCAAATGTACTTCTGTGTGCCTAATAAAAGGCATCATAGTGCATGAAATGGAGAAACTGCGGAAAGCATAGCTGGTACTAACTACCAGACGTGAGGGGAATTCAGCTTTCTCTGGACAGACACAGTAATTTTCTATACAGTCAGCAGAAAAGTTTAGTATGCTGGTCACAACTGAGCCCAGACAAAATGGGGACTGTGGTATTTGATGGCAATGTGATCAGCATAAAAACAGCTGCTTTACAGAAGGCAGCCAGGCTTGAAAATACAACCATTGTTTTTTCCATTTTCTTTCTGCTCTTTCCTGTATTGTGAAACTCCCTCCTACTCCAGATTTGTAGTAATTCAACAAATGAGAGAGAAAAAACTCTTCACGGTGAACAGAAAAAATTACCAATTATGAGTCCAACTTCACAGTGCTGGTCATCATATCCACAAGTCATCATGGTTCCCACCGTGTCATTGACCAGTGCCAAAACATCAACATCTATGTCCTAATAGCATAAAGGTGAGTGATTAACAGGGAAAAAAGCTCAGAAAGCCTCCTGTGTGATAAAGCACCAGCATGCAGACATACTCCCTGGGTTGCACTTTGAAGGCCCCATTCAGGAAAACTCCTCGGTTGAAAGATACTACTTCCTTTTACAACACTCTTCCCACAACCCTGTAAGGTTACAAATATCTCTGAATTCTCGAGTGTTTCACCAGCCTCTCTGCTTGAAGGATTTGGTTTTCCCCAGTCCCACCTCATTTGCCAGAAAGGCGACATGTCATTGGTGTGAATGTTGTGATACTGTGCTTATAGGCTGTGTGAAAAGGATTACATCCCACCACCTGAGCAGAGCCCACCAAATGGGACAGAAAACACATAAATGCAGCTACAGCTGTGCAGCAGTACCACACTCAAGTACAAAGTCCTTCCACCAGGCTGTGCAGTTTTCCTTTCACACTTATCAAAGGATTGTTGTAACTCAGATGTCAATGCCAGGAGGAGGCCACACTTCACCCAGGAAGCTTCAGATCCTTTGTGACTAATAACTACAAGACTGATGCAGAAAAATAAGTGAACCAAAATCAAGGCTGGATTTTTACCACATGAGAAAACAGAATTTCCTCTTTCCTACAAAGTCATCAAGATATGGAAAGATGCCTTGTATTTCTTAGCTAGTGCTACCAATAGCACCAAACATCAAAAGCAAGGCTTTCCAAAATATTAAAACACAGTGTTATTCAAAGGCCATATGCTAGTTCAAGGGCAGATTTAATCATGTCTTACTGATGACCTTAAAAATTGCAATCAATGGCTCCATCCTACAGACTGAAGTGGACAGGCAAGCCTTGGTAGAGCTGGGTGTGCCGATTTGGGATGACAGTTTCCCCCTACCAACCTTCATGGCACAAGCCAGGCTGTAAAACACAGTGTGTGAAATTATTGAGTGTTTTATATCTCACCCAGTAGTTTCACAAGAGATTCCCTTGGGCTGAGACAGTGGGGCCACACTGGTGAGCTGCCACAGCCAGCCTGGGTTACCCACGTGCAGCTGCCCTTGCTGTTGCTGGGGCAGTCTGAGATTCAGATCTGCCAGATGTACAGGCACGCTGGGCACTTGCTGCTGACCATCCCTTAGGGGTGCCTGACAACTCTCAAAAGAACCCACACACCAAGAGCTGATTATCTCCCAGGAGGGCGTTCTGAGGCCACCCAGGTTCAGCTCCTGCAGTACAGAACTTGCCTTATGCTTCTGGAGGGCCTTGCGCAGGGAGCTGACCACGTCTGTGTCCTGAACTCCTCGGACCCTGAAGTGTTTTGTCCACGCAAGAAGAACTCCCTGAAAAGTAACAGTGCAGTGACCCAAAAGCACACAAAGTTTAGCACACAAACCACAGAGCCAGTCAAGAACTAAGGGCGTGGAGAAGTCCACTATGTCTCTCCACACATTGAAACTGAGCTAAAATAAGTCAGAGTAGAACATCTTAACTTGGGGTACCTATCAGCACCAACACTACCAAAAGGGTACAGTCAAAGTCCTGATTCTGTAAATGTTTCTCCCTGTGCTTGATTTAAAGCACATGTGGCTTTCCTATGCTGATGACAGTCATTAAGCGGATTAAAAAATTATTTTTTTTAAATTAAATTAAGCAAATTTTAAAAATTAAGCAAAATTATGCTGATCACAGCATTAAGCAAAATGCATTTGCAGGACTGGAACCCAAAGCACAGACCCCTAGAAATAAGAGAGGCTACAAATAAGAAAGAACACAAAATAATTGCAACCAGCCCTTCGTTTCCCCAAGAGGTGTCTCAAGCAGCTCAGCTACAGGTATTTCCTATTCAGAATCAACTCTAAATAAAAAAAAAGGTCACTGAGAGTGATTAAAAAATAAAGGAGCTTCAAGACACAAAAGTACATGTCTATTTCTAACAGTGTTAATATGGGGGCACATGGTTCCTGTGGATCTGGGTACTGATGAAGCAGAAGAACAGCTTTGGCTTAAAGATCATGCTGCCTTGAGATGAGAAATGAATAGTTGAATGGTAGTCAAGTCTAGTTAAATGCTAGAAGTCATCCATGCCTTCTTCAGAGAGCTATGTAAACATGACCCCACATAAAAGCCGCAGGGTAACACCTGCATTCAACAGCTTCTCCAGATTCTGCAAGGAGCTCAACTTGACAAGAGTGTTTCTTTATGCATCTTACCTCTTCCAATTTGGTCTGTTTGCATGGAAAAGAAAATGTAAAGCCAAGAGGTAACTTCTTATGCTTCAGGTTTTTGGTCTCCATGAAGTCTGACAGACAGTCAGCAATGTAATCGAAGAGCTGCACAAAAAGAGAGGACACTTGGGCTGTGTCCTGCAGGCAGGCACAGCAGCAGCAGCAGTGCAGCAGCAGCACCCTACCTCAGCTCCATTCCCCTGTGTGACCTCCTTGGGTGTGGGGTAGAACTTGCTCTCCAGCTGGCTGCTCTGCTTCCCGTCAGCAAACACCTTCACCTGGTGGGCACGAAACTGGGAGCCACCCAGGTCGACAGCAAGGAAGTCGCCCTTCTCTGCAACACAAGTGGGCAGCCTCACTGGGGATGGCCACGGGGCATGGCTCAGGTGCCCAGGGCCCTCCCTCCTCACAGCCACAGGCTCTCCTGCCCCATCACAGCACATCCTTATCCTGTGGGCCTGGGAGCAGCAGAAAGACTGAGAGTTGGAAATCCTAAGCAAGGCTATCAGGTCTCTCCTTTCAGCTTGCTATGTAATAGCTAATTCAATTTTTATTTGGCAGTTTGTGTTTGCCAACCCTGCTCGTTCCACAGTGGCATATTTTTAAGCTGCAAAAGGATAAGTTTTTCAGCAAGAAAGGCCCAAAGCAACTGCAAAGCCAACCAGAGCATACAGAGGCTGCAAAACCATCACCTGAAACGTGGGACAATCAGAATGTGAGACCATTACCTGTATCCAGTAGAGGATGCAGGATTTGGAGGCATATGTTAAGACTCAGCTCTAGTGCAGAAGTCAAATTCCAAGTGGGGCAAGGCCAATTTGCTACCTGAAGTCAACCAACACAATCCTTTTCAAATGTCTTTTGGTGCTTCTGTGAAAGTGCCATTTTGTTCCACTGGCTTGCTCAGACACATACATCTCCAGCAGCAAACATCAGATGGAAGGACAGTTTGCCCTCACTGCTACAATAAAACAAGTGTTTATCCCACACACAGGAAAATGCCTTTCCCAAAAGGAAAACACAGTGGTATGTGCCTAGCCTTGCATGATCTTTGCTCCACAGTCCAAACATGTGATTAAATTTAAATCTGAAAGGGAAAAGGAAGCAGGAAATTCTACCTGTAATACCATGGCCAGCTATCAAAGGTGAGGAGGCAGATTGGGCTACTCAGTAAACTGTGACATTAGTCAGACCATTAATCCCTAAACAATGAAAAACTGAAGGTGCTCTGTATGAGTCATTTCAGGCAGCAATACTGAGGGCAACAAAAAAATCTCCAAGTTAATTGCCATTGCATATAGGGAATAACCATCCAAGTTTGAGCTGTTTAAACCTACTGGAAGTTTTAACCTGTCTGGAAGCAAAGTAACCAACAAGGAATTTTCAAGAGAACAAAACCAGAAAAATCAACGTGATGCTTAGAGTAGGCAGCGTGTCAATAAGATACAGCCCAGCTTGATGCTTCAGCATGTCCTTAACACATAGGAAAGGCCACACAGGCCAGGAGAACACTGTCCAACCTTGGCCTTGAGGAACATCAACTCTTGCAACACTGATGACACCACACGTGAACTTCCAAGTCTCCTGGCCTCAGGGGCTCCCTGCTGTTTGAGGTCAGCATCAGAGACCCGTGAGAACTCAGGACTAGGGACTGTCACTGGGATTGCAAGGGTTAAGAGAGTACTTCTTTCTCTTTGATAAAGCTAGCAGCAAAGGAAGAGTGCCCCCTTCCATCCAGGCAGCTTGTATATAATTTGTCTCAGACATGCCTCATTTCAAGGGACTTGCCTTCAAATGTCTTCTTTATGCCATTGAAGCTGTTATTCCTCATTTAACTGCAGGGAAAATACCTTCAGGAGGAATAAAGTTGCATGGAAATAAGGTAAAAAGCTAACATTTCAGCTTTCTGCACAGATAGTTTACACTGAGTTCTGACCTAGGCAAGACACAGAATCCTGCACAAATTAACTTGGTTAAACTTGGGGAAAGTGCAATTTTCTGTCAGACTGCACTGCCAGGAGCCAGCTGCGGAGTTATTTTGGATGTGCATACTTCTTCAAACAAGATGGGCTTTTAGTTCCTATCTCATGTCACATCTTCCTAGAGGACACTACTGTACTTTGTGTCTCTTCAAGCCTCAGCTGAAGAAGCAGTTTCTTCATAGACCCCACCCAGAATCAGATTTTACCAATGCAGAAGGCAAGGAAGGGCAGAAGGGATCACTTTTTGGGGAATTAGAAAAAGCAGTGCAGAATTTGGGGATCACAGCTCCGTGGATGCTGTCACTTGGCAATTTGAGGGGTTTCACTGCAGCATCCTGCCCTCCCTGTAGCTCCAAGGCAGCCAGGCCACACATCCACAGCCACAGTACACTGCACTGCAGGCTCTGAGCTGTAGAGGCTGCCCTTGCCATGTCCAGCCACAGCTCCTACAGCAAGGCCTGCACTAGGAACAGATGGGAGAGGCTGTTCCTGAGCACTTACTAGGTCCTTTCCTCAAACGAGCAGCACTAGGTCAAAAGCCACCCGGTGCAAGGAAAAAAACCCACTCTGCCAGCATTCCCCCAGGCTCAATATACACACACACGCTTTCTCAATGAGATAAGCAGTAACCCAGAGACCCCTGTGTCTCTGCTGTGCTATCCTGGAGTGCTGGCAGGGACTCAAGTTGCTAAAGCAGCAGTGCTGTGCTGGAGCAGGGGCACTCACCGGAGCCATCGGGCAGCGAGCGCACGAAGGACGGCAGCATTTTCACTGCTGCCGTGGGGTTGGTGTCTCTGCCCAGGCCCTTCACCATCTCAGCCTGGAATCGAGCCATCACATCCAGCAGGACATCGTCGGAGAGGCGCAGGTGGTACAGGTACCTGTCAACCTGCAAAGGTGGAAGGTGTTACTCAGAGGCATGCATGCTCCTTGGTGCTCAGCAGCCGCTGATTGTTTGCTTCGTTTTCGACCTCAGCACCTAAGTTCTCACGACTGTCAGTGCAAGCAAGCTCCAGGTCATCATCAGGACATTCAGCCTTCTAAAAAAGCTTTGTTTTGAAAATGTTTAACGCAGCCTTGGTGAATCAGTGCCCAAAAGTTGGCCATCTTTTCTGATGGCTCAGTAACTTGACAATCTACGTAAGCCCATGAGATTTGCTTGAGACCCTGACAAGTTGTTTGCACACCATCCTCTCCTGCTATAGATGTAATGAACTAGAACTGCAAAGTATCTCAATCTGGTGAGAATTTGACCTTCTGAGGCAGGTCCAGAAAATACCATCAGTGCCCAAGCGTGTCAGCCACAACCCAAAAACATCTATTCAGCTACTGCTTCACTCCACAGGCAATTAACTTTGTTGGCATGCCAGGCTGGAACTCAAAGGCCTTTTCTGCTCCAGCTCTGCTCTCCATTCTCTTGCGATTCTAGGATTACATCTAAAACACATTTTTGGGTGCAATCGATATCCTTTGTTAAAGGTCTGTATCTGACAGAATACATCAAAATAGAAGCCAGTTGAATATAAAAGAATTCAGAAGTATCTATGAAGCAGCTCAATCAGATAAACTGGCAGAGAAGCTAATCAGTGTTTATGAACAGCTTCAGCAGGGCAAAGTGAAAAGTTTTTTTTCCTTAAGGACCACAGGCTGCTGGGACTGACACGTACCTGCAGGGCTGTAAGTAGTGTGGCCTAGAAACCACATAGCTGGATACAACAAAGGATCAACACGGGGAAAAAAAAGAATCTGTCAACATCCAGAAGCTTTTCCACTGGTGAGCCAGACTTTGGTGCTGTATGAACATGATGCAGGTTTAATAATTGTGTGCTCCAAATTGCTGGATGTCCCCTGAAGGGTAATTTGTGTTCACTCTCCACTACCTGAGACTCAGGGCCAGAGGAGGTGGGCAGGGGCAGAGGTGGGACAGCTGCCAATGCTTTGCTACTACAGACACTCAGCTCTTGCACCATGGGCTATGTTGTTATGGTGCTTTATCTGTTCAGAGCATTTCATCAGTCCCACTTACATAGAGGGGTCTGGAGGGTTGGAAGGACACAAACCAAGTCCCACCAGCAATATGGCAGGATCTAAAAGGTTGTGTTGTTTAAACAGAGGGCAGTGCAGGTTGTAGATAAATTGGTCTCTGCTGCAATTTGGACTGGCCACCTATTTTAATGAGGCACAAACTAATTAGCTATTCACAGTCCCATTTTAAGCTGATGGTCAGCAATGGCCCACCTGAAAGAGCCAGGATCCTGAAAGTCACTCCAGCACTTACTTAACACACACACAGGAGAAAGTGTTAAACTACAACATACAATTGTCCTAGAGCAGCAGCTGCCTTTGGATACAGCTGTGCCTTGAAAAGGCCGTTATTCAGATTTGTCTTTGTAGCCCTTGTTTGCACAAGCTCTTGGTTTCCCCCACGGGTTTTTTGAGGCCCCAGCACTGTGTAGGATCCATCATCTTAGCCTATGCACCCGTACTGATTTTTTGGAGAAAATACAGTGACTGGAGACATACAGCACTCATGCACTCTGACACAGAACCAAATAGCCTTGTGACAGAAATCCCTCTGGGGGAAGGAAAGCCCTCAAGAGTAATAAAAATTACCATGTCTGTTTGCAGAGAGCATGCACTAGCTCCCTGCTGCCCACAGACATTGCATTCCCCACCCTGTTTACCTACAACCATAGGAGCACAGTCCTCCCCAAGGAACTAGATAAGGCAGAGCCCAGGAAAGCCTGCTGGCTCTCCAGCCCTATTTACAAGCAGAGCAAGGGCCTGCTCTCATAACCATTTACTTGTAAACACAGGAATGGCCAGATTGTGCTAAACCAAACTGGTTGCCCCCCTTCCCATGGCACAGGAACAGCATCTTGCCTCATTTGTGGAAATAGCACTGTTTTCATGGCAGGCAGGCTCTTGGTTTTGCCACCACAGAGTAAATAAACCTGGGGAGGGAGAGGTGGGAAGACATTCCTGCTTTCTAATAAGGGAGAAACCAATTCTGTTCTGTACAGCCTACCCTAGGCTACTTAAAACAGAAGTTTGAGGAGCTTGTGGTTTCTTGCCTTCAGGAAGGGCTAGTTTGCACTTTGCAAAAAGTGGGTTTGCCAGAATTCCTCTGCTCCCTTCATCTCCACCGTCCTCACTCAACTATAAGCTGGATGTTTCTCTGCAAAGCCCACTACACCCAAGCACTGCTCCACAAGGTCTTTCTCTTTCTTAGGAAGAGGAGAGAGTACTGTCTAGATAAAAGATCAGCTCCTCAAAGAGTGGAGGGGCAGCAAGGCCTTTTTCTGATCACATTAAATCCTGGGGATAAAAGGGCTATGACTGAGTCAGACATCTGATTGTTGAGATGCCAGTACCTCTCTTGGAATGCCTCTCTCCAAAACAGAATGAATGGAAGAAGTCTTCCTTGGAACAAGCCACTCTGTGTTTTGGGCACAGACAGGAGAACCCAGAGTGGCTCACTTTGCTGATGAGCTCAGTGAAAGCAAGCAGATCTATGCACCAGGATCTTGGATCTCCCACCATGCATCCACAGACAGCCCCACCCCTGCTGGCTGGAGAGCCAGAGGACAGAGCCTGGCAGCAATGGCCACCTGACAGCCCTCAGTGAAGACACCAGGAATACAGGGGGGCCTGCAGGGGACACAAACCAGAGGACCTCTAACCAACGAAGCTTACAGGTCTCACATGGTCTTATAATGGACATAAGCCCAAAAACCCATTTCAGCATGGGCATGAAAATAGATTAAAGTAGAGTGACCCTTAGGCAGCTCACTCCCAGTACTGATAGCTTCAGATCTGAGCCATCTCGAGCTTTTCCAACTGTAATTAAAGGTCACACCTATAAACATCAGAGCGATTAGCCAGCTTTGGATAACCAGAGAGGAGGCATAGAAACCCCAATACTAGTTGGAAATCTTCCCCAAATCTCAGCAGACCCAGACCAAAGACCACAGGGGTTTCCCCTATCCTTGCTACGTGACTGACTCCTGATTCCTACCCAGATTGAGAAATCCCAACATTCATGCCACACTTGCAAAGCAACTCATCCTTTCTGTCCTCTGGGCTCTACCACACCATGCTAGATAAAGCTTAAGCACTTTCCCTTCCTGAAGAGAATTTGCTCCATTACTGGGAGAGCACTTATAACTGTGCAGGGAAAACCACTAACCAGACCTATTTTCACACTCGTCAGGTGGTTTAAGGTCTAAACACCTGCTATCCCATTTGGCTGAATGGTTTTAGTGGATAATGCCATTATATGGTCTGCATTAAGCACTGCAGACCCCTCCGTATCTGGGTAACACAGTTCTTAAAATAGCTATCAGCTAACGCTGCATCTTACCTTTTTTATTTGATCCTCTTTTAGCTTTGTGAAATGGAAAGCTAGCAAGTGGACAGCAAAC
This sequence comes from Phylloscopus whistleri, assembly GCA_017589585.1. Taxonomy (NCBI): domain Eukaryota; kingdom Metazoa; phylum Chordata; class Aves; order Passeriformes; family Phylloscopidae; genus Phylloscopus; species Phylloscopus whistleri. The sequence continues at coordinate 1,391,088 of JADMLD010001066.1, read as the reverse complement.
ATTTTCTTCAAGCAGATGGATGAGTCAGTAGTGACAGAGCTGCTGTGAGTAACTCCAAAGCGATAGATCTTTATTCACGAAGCTGGAGCTAGAAAAACTTCAGCAGAGGCATTTTCCCCAGTGTGGAATAGTGGAGTTCCTGGGAAATTGAGTCCAGAAATAAATCCACCCAGTGTGATCGGGTCAGTGATTAAACTTCTGCCTCTTTGTATCACACCCCCCACACATCAACCCGAAGTCCCTCCCTCCCCAGCTACACACTTCATTGTGCCAGAGCAGGCACCTGGAGAGCTGCCAAGCTGAAGGGGAGAAAAATCGATATTGTTACTGCCCCACTTGGGAATTGTTACCACTTCTCTGTGCAGTTGCTACGCAGCCCGCCCCGCTTCATTCCAGGGGCTTCATTCCAGGGGCTGACAGGCTCCCACCACTGCTGCCCGCAGCCGCGTGCTGCCGGGAATCTGGAAAGTTAAACGGTTTTAGGAGACTTCTTCCCTCTGCTCAGCGCTCCCACTTGTGAGACAAGCACTTCTGCATGAATTAACCTTACTCTGGTTCTGCACAGTGCACCCTTATCTGCAGCTTTGTACCAATTAAGCTTCAGCTGTGTAAAAGAGCAGAGACACACAGACCCCTGCCCCCAGCTGGAATGCCTCTTGCGCAATTCCCAGCAGAGAGGTTTTGGACTGATTCTCCTCCCTTCACCAAAGCTTCAGACCAGTGAAGATCCTCGGTATTGCAAAACCTGGGGAGAGGACAGATTTACCTGGCAGGCAGCAGTGTGGCTATCAGACTGCCCCACTGGAGGAAGGATGCCTTTAACTTGCAGCACAGAGTGCCTACAGCAGGAGCAGCTTCCTTACACCACCAGATTTTGACACAGCCTTTAACCACTACTGTCAAATTCACTCTGAATACAAAAATGTTTCCAGGATTTTGTCACTGTATCAAGTGATATGGACTATGGAAACATCATTCCAAGAAAAGTCGGTGAAATGCTGCCACAAAGGAGAGGGGAAAAAAAAAAAAAAAAGGCATCCTCATGGGGTAATTAGAGGCTCACTCTCAAACTACACCTCAAACACTCTCAAACACATGCAATGTGTTTCCCCCCATTAGTGTTCAGCTGAACTGAGCACAGTTACTGCAGACAATTGTCACCCTACATTTTGCAGAACAAGGTAACAATTAAAAATTATTTTGATAGATTAGAAAAACAGCAGGGGGAGAAGAGGAAAGGGGGAGGGGAGTTCCAAATAATGTGAGGAAACACAAAGAACTACTGAGCAGTGGAAATCTGTCTAGAGATCCAGAGAAGGGCAGAGGCAGCCAGTCAATAGAAAGGATGTCTGGCTACATCAGTTCATAGCCTGGAGTGGACCCAATAATCTCATGCTATTGTAAAAAGAAAAACGTACAACTGATCATGGTGGGCTGTATATTACAGGAGTATAGTCCACAGGCACACAAACCAACACTCAACTCCATACTCAGCACCAGTCTTGGGAAGAGGACTCTGCCCAGTCCTGTCAGCTATGGCACGTCAAGAAGGCAGGGATCAGAAGGAGTTAGCTGTGCTGAACATCAGGAGCAGTCACAGGTCACATATTTTCAGCTTCTGATCACGAGGAAAGATTGCAAGAGCTGAGAGAGGGGAATTCCCTCTGCAGAGACAAACCTCTGCTAGGAAAGGTCTTCTTCTTTTTTTCTCCTTCTGCCTTGTATCAGGGATGAGCTCTGGACACCAGGAGGTCCTGCCAGTTCTATTTATTTTCCATTATTCTAGAACAAGAGTAAAGCAGACAGAGTGGCTGAGCAGTCCATAAATAGGGCTTGTTCTAAAATTAGGCCTTTGATCTTCGAGAGAAAAGAAAGAAGAAAATAAGCCACACTACCAGCCAGAAAGCACGGTTCACTTCTCCTCTATTCATCTTTTAATAACTGCTGGCTCGTTAAGTCAGACACTGACTCCCAAAGGGACTGTCTCTCTCCTCATTGTTTACCCATGCCATCCGAGTCACAACCCCTCTGGCCAGCAAAATTGAAAACATCACCTTTCAAGCTCCATCCCACTTTGATCCAGAGCTCATTGTGTCTGTAATGCAGTAGATTTATTTTTCATTCTCTCTTTTCTTTCTTTCTCTGATGGACGCCACTGGAAAAGGGTCTCAAAGATCTAAACGTTCCCGAACTGGCAGCAGGCTCTGTGAAATACCTGACAAGTCAGAATCACTGCGTAACTTGTTCACTCATCCCTGGTGCATCCCAGCTTCCGGCAGGCTGTTGTGCAAGAAAAGACAAGACATTATCTCATTTCCACACAGACAGCAGTTCAATGAACCAAGGGCCCAACACCCAAAAGTGTTACAGGCATTTTGTACACATCCTGGCCAGGACAGGGGGAACCAATCCAGGCCCAAGTGAACAGATCAGCTCCAACTGCATGCAGCTTGGAAGCTTGAGGTGATGTTGATGTTTCCTTTTAGAGCTGCACCCAATAAAAGATATTCACAAACCTTCCCTCCCTGCTTTGCAAGAGCCAACAACACTTTAAAATTGTAATGCCTCCCTCTCTACTTCCTTCTGCGGTTCTGCTTCCAAACCCCATCTCACAGCACCATGGAGAATCCTGAAGAGTCTGGTGCTCAACTGCCTCCCACAGCCTTGCAGTCAGAGGCCTGCAAAGAAAAGGAGCTCATAGCTACAATGGGGAAACCCACAAAAGTCTTGAGTACATCAGCTAAATGTGCCCTTGTTACCTCCAGAAAGAGGCACTGTATTAATAAGCATTTCATTGAGATAAACTCATCTACCTCCAGTGAGGTATCAAAGGCAGCAGCAATGCTGGCTGCTAAATTTGGTACCCAGGTTAACAAGGAGGCAGTGGACAAGCCTACTAGCAAGTCACCAGAGGAAATCCTTCTGTTTTTTAGTTTATGATCCCAAGACCAACCCCTAGAACACATTACCCCTTCCCTGCAGTGGCAGCAGCTCCATTCCCATATTCCCATAAGTTCATCAAAGCTCAGAAGAGAAAGGGATCCCCATATTCACTCTTCCTGAATATACCACTCCTAGTTCAACATCAGGATATAAAGTAAGGCAGAACATCTGAGGGAACTGATGGGAAAAATCAGAAGAGATGGAAACAGCACAGACAGAACAGAGCATACTGGGCTTAAAAGACAGAAGGATTTTACCAAGCAGTGTTGTTACAATCAGCACTTTACATTTGAAGGACAGCAAATAAACTTCTAAACATCTCTAATTTCAATGCCTGAAATTAATCTGGAAATCTGAACACCTGAAATAGTTTTGCAAATGTGATTCCCAGATCAAGAGAACAGCATTGTTGTTGCTGAAAAATAAAGCTTCAGCAGAGCCCCACAAGGCAGGTTAAAAATGGGTAGTTGGGGTAACCCTGCACCACACCAGTCCAGATTGTACCACATGGGACCAATTTGGCAGCCATTCTAGTGGGAGTCAATGACAGCCACACCATTAGCTCAGAAGAAAAGAAAACTTTCATAAAGTCAGTCTGGAAACGCCTGAATAAACTTCAGAGCTTCTAAAACAGTTACTATGGAGTCACTATGGAAACAAGCAGTGAGTTAAGCAAAGTGCTAATCTCAGCAAAACACAAAATAGAATGCTTATAGTCATTTAGCTTCTTTATTGCAGGGCTTGGTGCTGAAACACAAGGCTGGCTGAGATCCTGAAGTCCAGACACTCTTTCCTTGCTCAAAAATACACACCACTACTCAGCTTACTGTATGACTGAAGGATAAATTCAACCTAACAGAAGCAAAGCACAGTATCAATGCGAATCTTCCACAAGCCAACCTCACACACACTGGGCAGAGAAAACAAGAGTTGTCCACGGTGCATAACCAAGGTGCTTCCAAACACTGGTCTGCAGATCCACCCTGGATCTGGAGGAAGTGCAGTCCCAGGGTAAGTGGGACAACGCATGTGGTCAAAATGTGCCTGCAGGCTTGAGCAGCTACCACTTCCCTTCCAGGGGAGTGCCAAGGAACAAGGAGGCAACTGATACCACTCCATCACACAGGCTGTGTGACAGCAGCAAATGCAACACACCTGTAAGGGTTAATGAAAGCTTGCACCCTGTGCAAGTGGTGCTGTTGTTCAGCAGGATTCTGGGGAAGCAAAGCTGAACTACTCATCTGCAAAGCAGAAAATCCACAACACTCACATGGCCATTGCCACACACATAGAGTTGCTTGGTTTTTCTTGGGGGAGGAAAAAAAGACATGGCTTTGCAGGGGAAGGACCTAAAACTTTCTTTTCCCACCAGTACAGTACTGAAACAGTAGATCATGTGGACTAGAAACATTCACGCACTGCTTGCCTTTTAGTAAGCCATGAGGAAAGAGTACATGAACTATACTGCAAACAGCTGTGAAAACATTTTTCAAACTGCTGCAGATTTCTCTCTGAACAGCAGCATAAAGGATTGATACTACAGGAAGGAAAAGGGGATTCAGAGCAAACTTTCAGCCTGCAGAGAAACAGTGTTGATCACTTCAGAAAGTCAGGTATCTGACAGTGAAACTCAACTGGATCTTAAAGATTTCCCAACATTAACACAAGCAGGACCTGTGCACTTGTACACAGCCAACCCCAGATATACGGCCAGTGCAGCATCATGCTCCTCAGGCAGCCCAGCAACATGTACCATTGCTGAAGCCCATTTCTGTAAATACACAGCAGTTACAACATCTGATTCTTTCCACTCTCCACTACCCATACTGGGAGCTCAAAAGAACACCTTAAAGCTGCTCACAGGAAAACCAAATCGCACAACATCATAATTAACCATCTGATTCCAGAACTGAGAATCACTTCAAAATTCTTGTGGCCAGAATTCCATCACTCCTGATATATTACCACAAATGCTTTTCACCTCCTTCCACGTTTTCACAGGACACAATGGTTAGAGGCACATGACTCCTATCACCATTCTGAGCCAATTTTGTTCCAGGCAGTTCATTGCTTGTTTGTGGTCTGTTAGACTCTGCCCTTTAGGAAGGGCTGGAATGAGTAGCTAACTCATTTCTAGTGAAATATCTGACATTTATTGATGATGATGATGATAAGATACCTTGCAAGAAGACACCAAGTTCAAAATTTCACATAGCAGCAGATCATACATTTATGCTGAACACCATGATTGAGAGAGTGTACAGCTGAGTGGCAAAAACAAACTTATGGCCTCTGAGCTTTCAAGAGTCCATTTCTCTGAGTGCTTCACATTACTGGTCATGGGAAAAGGAAAAACATCAAGGAGCTGCAGCAGTGTAAACATGAAATGCCAAAGAAGTTATTAAAATAGTATTTTATTTTATGAATAAAAACTAAACAGAATTAGGATGTGGTTCTATTTTCTCTTTTTCCTCGTTTCCTTTGAACTATGCTGATCATCTCTTTTTGAACCAAAGCCATATCTACCATTCCTGTGCTGATCCTGCCACTCACTCTCCAGCTGTCTCAGCATTTCCTGTGTCAGAAGTCCCTCCCGCAGCAATCTGTTGGCAAGAGATCCACGTCCATAGCTTTTCAGATCCTCCTGCCTGCCACCAAGCCGAGAGGGTCTCAAGTTTTTTGCTCTTCTCAGTTCTGCAGCCTCCACTGCAATGGACAGTGCCCCTGTGGAGGCTGCACCGTGACGGTCTGAAACCATCCTGGCATCCTTCTGAGTCCCTGAGAGAGGAGAGTCTTCTGACACAACTTCAGCTGTGCCAGGAGCAGCTGCAGACTGGGATGCTCGGATCAGCTTCGTGATGTTGCAGACACCAATTTGTATGATGTCGTCTAGTTTCTTCTGAATATCCCTTACAAGGACAGCGTCAGGGAACATATCCATGAAGCGGTAACTGAAGAGAGGCAAAAGAACACACAATTAAACCTTCTCAATGGGACAAAAATGGAATCTATACTAAGTAAAAAGAATACTTATTACATGTTGCATGGGAAGGTCACTGTATTTTAATTTGCATTTCAGCTGCTCCAGCCCAGGATCCCCTTGTTTCTACCTCTCTCTGTCAGTCACAAACTGCTGTCTGCAGAACTCACTCCCTCAACACTGCATTTGTCAAGATCCTCTAAAAGGCCAAAGAAGCCCATCCTGCACCATGTACATATGGGCTTGAAGACACTGCACTTCTAGGACTGTAAGTCATAAATAATAGGAAAAAAAATTTAAAAAAGGTTTTCAAGCACAAAGACAATACCTTAACCACAGATAGAGGTCAAAAACATCATGCACAGCTTCAAGGTGTACAAGTTCCTTGATGTTTTTTGGAGCAGCTAAGGGCCACTTGGTGTGCCTGCACAGCCAGTCAAACGTCAGAGGCTCATTTCTACTAAACTGTCGTGCAAACTGAAAAACAAGCAGATTCATTCAAGTCCTCAGTTAGTCAGGAAAGAAGAAATCCCCAAAGAGTTAAATTCCCCAGAGTCTGTATGCATAGAATACTCCATAAAAACACCTGCTTTGTTTTACACAACCCAAATGTCACACATTCTTTTACTTAATCACTCAACACAGGAGTCACCTCTCCTTTCCAGGGCCTCATTAATACAATTTGTTCATGGGCCATGCACAGAGTTAAGCAACAAAAGCACAGAGCTATCCAGAAAAGCGTAACACTGAAGGCATTTGATTTCATCTAGCAAAGCAGATGGACTTTGTGTCTTTTTTAATCCTCCTCCTCCTGTTTGGTTAATTATCTCGTTTCAGGCTTACCAGGGTTTAGAATATTAAATGTATTTCCTGGTTTAGGAAACACACTACCCACAAACCAAACAGATTAATCTGCACTGGAAATCTGCTCTTCTGAAACCCAGACACCTCAACTCTTCAACTAACAGAAAAACAAGTCAAGTAAGACTTAAATCTAAAATTTTCCAAGAGTACTGATGCCTTGGAAGAACTGCTTCCTATCGGGCTGATACTAAAGTGGGTTTTCTTAATGGAGCTTAAATTCACACAAGCATTCACAACAGCCTACCTCCCTCTACCACCACATTATGCCCCTCTGCACCTTCACTACTAGGACTCCAAAAGCTCAGCATTTTCCTAATGAGGCACTTGTTTCAACTCTTTAACCAATCACTCATTTTTTAAAGACTATTAGCCATTTCTGAAAAGCAGGGTTCTAATATTTGCGACTTGAGGGCACCACATCAGTTTCATTTTTTATATTATTTCATTTTAAAAGTTTAATGCAGTCTTTAAAAAGGGAACAATGGCAATACTGTCTAACAAAGTAACAGTCCCAAGTGACATTATTATTAAGGCTGAAAAACTGGAAATTCAGCTGACTACAAATTCCTCAAAATAATCACTCCAGTGACACAGGAAAAAACAATTCATCCTGAAAAGTAAAGTGACATAATTCTGAGAGCAACTTACACCTCTCTGTTTTCTCAGGTTCAAATTCTATGTAACTGTATTACAGCATCAGCAATCACCCTTAATCCCACATTCTCCTCTTTGTTGACAAGCAAACAGATCAAAGGAGCAGTAACTTGGTTTTTAATGACTGCTTTTAGGAACACTAGGGCAAAGCTTAACAGTGCACAAGTGACAAGGGAACACAACTCTCATCTCTCCCAGTTCAGAGCTGACATACAAGGACAAGCAGTAGGATTTTCAGAGGAAAAGAGCAGAGAAGCTATCCAAACTCTCAGAACTTAAGTCAATAAAAATAGTAAATTCAGTACTCCCATTCTACCTGTGAGCACTTTAGGAATGCTCTCAAATGATCTGATGGCAAAGCCCACAACAAATATAGCAGCTAGATACAGTCCCAGTGCACCAAAACCCTCTTGGTCCACTACAAACACCATCTTCTTTGAGGGGAAAAAAATAGCTGACCTTCAACAAAGTGGTACACACAAAAGGCTCTTTTCTGTTCAAGGGTGCAGTGCAGAAGACGTATCGTGATCGCAGGTTTAGTGGAATGTGCTGAATCATATCTGCCAGAAACTTAAAGTCATCAATATTGCAGACAAAGTACATCCCATCAACCTGTGAGAGGCTCACAAAAATATCCTGTGAAAATAAAACCAAATGTAAGAATGTTATTACAGGAGAGGGGTGTTAAACTTTGTCTTACCAAACCAAAAAACTATTTAGAGTTTGAAAAACTAGTTATACTGAAAGGACAATTAAAACCCATCAAATTTAATAAAATTAAATCACACTTAATAAAAAAGTGGGCAGGGGAGTTTGCCCTGCTGTTTTAGCAGAGTTTGCATTAAATTCTCCAGCACAGGATCAGAGGAGAATATGTAACACACTACACTTTATTTAAACACTTTCAGTCAGTCTCCCATCAAAGTTCTGGAAGGGTACATTTTAGTTACAAAGAACATCACAGGAACCAGTTACCACTATGTTTAGAAATTTCTCCAGGTTTGTCACTTAGCATGACCCAAAAAGTTAACTTTACAGCATATAATTCAATAATTGAGGTATTTTTAGCTCAATGTCAGGATCAGATCTATTTTAGGAAGAAAGAAAACACAAGCTAAATACAATATTTCAAGAGAGGAGTTCAAAGAAAACATGAGACATACTCAAGGTTTGGAGAAATGGAAGATGCAGTGCACCCTGCAGGGGGAATTTTATGGGCCCTCAACATTATTTCTCTAATGTAAATCTTTGAAAGATTTTTAAAAAACATCTTTAAAGAAACACTCAGCTTTTTTTTAATTAAATATGTGACTGAATTTTAGGAGATCAAAAACAACATAAGGTTTTTATCTTAATACTACTATGCTAGCCCTGAAATTGCTGATTTAAAATTTTCAAGGATGTGTTGTTACCCTACCAGGCTAAGTCTTCCAGGAGGTCTCCAGGTATAATCTTTTATTTCAAGGTTAGAAATACACATTTTGCTACATAACAGCAGATCAGCAGGAACAATAATGCACATTTTAAACCATGAAAACTGCCAAGGACTTCTCAGTTTACTAAAAGCTGTGACAACGCTTTTGCAATACAGTATTGGAATCTTAATTTCTCCTTTATAATGTTTAGGTACATCCAAAAGAACTAGTATCTGTCTAAGAGGAGATCAAATTGATCCCACAAAATCAGTTTTCTAAAAGTCACAAACACACTGTTTTACCACAAAATCCACAGAAAGAGGAAAAAAAATCAGGTAGCTTTCAGATATGTGGAAATCTGACATGACCAGTTTCCCAGGAATTTTCAAAGAATTTATCTAATTTTAGATCTCTAATCTTCAGACTGAAATGTCTACATTTAAAATTCAAAAAAGCTGGAATGAAAAAGCTGCTGCACAATTTGAAACACGTGTAAAAATGACTGACATGTTTCAACAGCTTTCAAGTTCATAGCACAACAGAAAAATTAAACATCCTAAACCTATATGCAGTCACTTGTGTGGTAGAGAGAAGAATCCAATTGATAAAAAAAACCACACAAGGCTGTCTGTCAGGTTTCCCAAGGGCAGGTTTGTACAAAGCTATTAGTGATACTTCATTTTTAAACCAGAAGATGATATTTTGATCATTCTTACAATTAAGTTGGATAGAGTGGCATCAGGAAGATGATAAGCAAACATTTCTATCTGCTCAGGAGTAGGATGTAGGCCAGCTGCCTAAATGGAAAATAAAGAAAAAAACTTCCATTAATTCTCAGTATTGGTTTGAAGTTAATGCACCAGAAACAACATATTGAAAGACAAATGCAAGAAACAATAGCACTCTGCAGACTCCAGTTTACTTAGCACACTTAGCTGAAACTTAAGAACTTCTGTCCTTGAGCTTTTAATTCTTATAAGAGCTGGTTTAACAAAAAAGCAACACTGTCCAAATGGGACACATATCCAAAGTCATTTTGGCACAACACAACCCATTTTTATTACTAAATTGCAAATGAACAGAAAGAAAAATAATTTGTGATGGGAATATCATAAGCCAGCTCCAGAGTACATCTGTATAAACTGGCACTGAGGCTCTCACCTTGACAGGGGGCACGGCCTCGCTCAGGATCTCCTTGAGCTGCACGAGGTCATCGCGATGCATGGTGGTGACCTCCCCCTGCTTGAAGGAGGAGCCGAAACGCCCAGCTCTGCCTGCGATCTGCAGCGCCTGTGAGGTGGTAATGGAGTCTATTTCCTTCTCTCCCTTCTCATTCACTGTTGGCTTTACTATGGAGTTAAAAATTATTCTTCTTATACACCTGAAACATTTAAACAAAAACAAATCCTTTTTTGCAAATTACTTTCAATACGAAGAATTAAAGCTTTTGCTTTTTTATAAGCTTTTTTCTCCTCTCTAAATTAGGGCATCACAGATACTACTTATGGACACAGCATATTCTAGAGGGCAGGAGAAGGCTACTGGCTAGTTGCAGGAGAATCATCATCCCTGCACACATCACCCATGTCCTAACTGCCCCCCCGTTCATTCACCACCACCTGCCTCAGTAGTTTGTGGCAATGTGACTGCATGTCCTTCACTAATGAAATACATCTGACACTGGCCTGAACTTGCTCTGTATTTCAGAGATGCAAGAGAATGATAACTCTGACAACCTAGCACATTTGACTCCAGCTGATCCAGTAGGCCCTGTCAGCCATGGCCAGATATCACACTGAATTGTGTGATATCACACTGAATTGTGTGGCCAAGGGAGCCATTTAATTCTTGGAATCAGTTTTAAAATTAGAGCTTAGTTCTGCCTAACCAAATTGATTGCTGCTTCAAAACTGAAATGTAAGTACTGTGTTATCGAGACACAGCAGATATTTAGACGAGTTAATCAGACTGGAAGGTAAAAAGCAAGGAAATTAATGTGGCCATCACACCCGAAGGAAAACAAAAGTACCATAACCTGCTGCAAGTACTTACAAATTGAGTCCCATTCCAATTGCATCTGTAGCAACTAAAATTTTGCACGGATCATCAGGATCATTGAATTTCTTTGCCTGTTCAAGCTTCGTTCCTAAAACAGAATGACAGAACATTTCACATAACAAACTTCATAGAAAATAAAGTATCACTAAGTCCAATGTCATTATAATAGGTTAAGAAAAAAAAATAAATTGGTATTTGGCCACAGGTGGGGGGAGGGGGCAGGAGGGACTTAAATCATTCCCAGAGCTGTGGATAGACCTCATTTAATTATATCTATCTGTGAAGATCAAAATTAAGTACATAATAAAGGTCTAATCCCAAGATTAAAACACCAGTCAATGAAAGCTGATTACTTTCTCTAGATATACAGAGAAGCAAAACTAGGAAACTTGCACCGCTTTATTTTAAACTAAAGAAAGCAGTAGAAGGGGGTTTTCTCCTAAGAAAAGCAGAAAGAAGCAGAACAGTCCCTTAACAATAAGAGGAAGAGTGCTTTACCTGGTGGCAGACTGCCATATATGACAGCACATTCTAATCCTCTGGCTTCAATCTGTCGGCTGATAGAGTAAATGTCATTCTTACTGAAACAGACAATGCAGTCCCCAGGACGCAGGTTATCCAAGGACTCTAAGGCATAATCCAGCACAGTCAGAGGAGTCAGTCTCTTGTAGTTTCGGACCTAGAATTAAAGTTGTCAAAGATAGTTGTTTTTTAAACTCAAATTCCATCACATCGAGATTAACCATCAACACATCCTGCAAAGTCAGCAAACTCGAGAACACTGTGCCCTCCCTGTAAAAGTCCATAAACAGCTGTACCAGCTGCAGCATCCCCTGAAGGGAACTCATCAAACCACTTACCTTCTTCCAGAAAAACAGTACCACTACTTAAAAAGAGAAAGAAGAACTTCGCAACATCTTTGCTTTACAGAAATCGAGAAACATTTTAACAAGACTTCCTGCAGGACAACTTTGAGCAGTGATACCCCCAAAAGGACCCTACATTTTTTCCCATTTTACAGCAAAGAGAACCTGATATTCTGTTCACAGCTTCTCAGAATTACTTACTTCAACTTCCTCCCCTGTAGTGTACATGAGCTCTCTCACCAAGTCAATAGCAGCAGGTTCTCCACAAACGTGGATTTCTTCTGCACAGAGGCCTGAAAAAGGTCCAGTGAAATATAAAGCAAAATGTTACCTGTTTATATTCAACAGTAGCTTCAGGTGGCTCTTAAGGTAACGAAAATTTGTATTTTGGTTGCTAAACACAATGAAGACCATATTTCACCTCCTTCAAGGACCCAAACCTACACCTAAAGCCTCTCCCACAATACACTATTTCCCTAGAGCTGCTCTTGATCTCTTACCAGCAGGTGATATTGACAATCATTAGTGTGATAATCAGAGCAGCCAATTCCTCACTGCACCCTCTTGGCCAAAAACAAGAGGTATCCTCAGCCACTGAACAAATGGAGCAAAGCTTTGAGCATGTTTTATTTACTACTCATGTTTTACTAACTCCCAAACCATAGCAGAAGTGAGGAGTTTTGTTTTCTGCATGAATTCACCTCTAATTCAGTCAGAACAGAAAAGGGAAAAACAGGAAGTAAAGTAAGTGTGACAAATCTGCTGAACTTAGAATGAAAAGCAACAAAAGGAAGGGTCAAGAGGGAATCAGACTCCAAACTTCTGTTCCAAATACGAAGAAAAATGTTTCAAAAATTCCTCTAGAAAAATTCTAAAATTATCAAAATAAGTGTTCTTCTAAGAACATAACAGATTGATGCAGCTCTATAAATGAGCCATTTGAAATTAACACTATAAAATATTTAAAGTTATCATTATTTAGCAGAATCTCTACAAAGCTGGTCTCTTGAAAACTGGTGTTTTAATTGAACAGAAAAGCATACTTCTTGGAAAAAGTCAATGTAAAAGGACAGCACAATGTAGTAAATACTCCCTATTATCCAAGGAAGGAAAAATAAAAGAGGCATCTGAACAAAACTTTAAAAACCCATTCATTAAGTAAAACACAACAGGTAGCTTCCTGTCATGCAGACAAATCCTTTGAGGCAGAGTATCTCTCTAACTTGCTGTGAGAAAACATGAAGAAGAAATACTTTTATTTTACATCACGTATTATAACCACTAATGACTATACTGACTGCTAAGCTTCAATTTCATGTGCCATTAAGCCAATTCATTGCCAACACAAACAAGCTTACCTAGAAGGGCTCTTGTCCAAGCCCAGCCTCTGGCAGGATCTCTGATCATCTGAATTTCATCAATCACAGCAACTTCATCTTAAAACAAAAGAAGAAAAATATGATGAACCAAGGAAAAGCATCTAGAACAGCAGTACACGACACAAAGGAACTGAAGGAACTCACAGGTTTCCTAAAAAAAACCTGCTCAAAGAAAGCTAATCCTCTATCACCAAAAAGCTACTCTGAGATGATCCAGGTTTCTTGAATTGCTCTATCATAGTTCAGGAATTGCTCAAATAAGAGTGGAAAAGAAGAGCTCAGCTACTTCTGAGTCCGAGCAATAACACACACAAGGATACCACAGATAGCACAGAAACAATTATGTGTACTTACAAGGTGTATTAGTGCTGCACATTTCAATAGTACAAGCAACATGGGGAGCCTGTCTGGAGTCTTCACTGGTAAACACACGCTCTTCTCCTGTCACCAGGTCACATGGCACATTCTAAAGGCATTCAGAAATCTCAGGTTAAACTTCCTGAACATAAAAGAATCCCCTCTCCAAAGGGGACAAAACCAGTTTCTTACAGTAGTTTCTAGGACAGTGTAGCACAAGCTATCCAGGAAATAACTACTCAGCCTTGATTGAGAGACTCGTGCCTTATACTAAAGTCCTGTCAGAGTGGAGGCTTAATGAAGAGCTGGTATCTGTAATTCAGACACTTTCCCCTACTCCTGCAGGAGGTTACATCTTCCCCTGAGCATTTCAGAGCTGCCACATCTGCCACAAAGAACTGTTAGAAGAGTACAAGGGGCTCATAAAGGAAGGCCCAGCAGCCTTGCAAGCTCCAGCCTGCTCCAGCTCCTTTGGCAATTCCCCTCCTGCCAGCCTCACCTGCTGCCTTGAACTTGCACAGCAAGAGCTGTGAGAGACAGCTGAGGCCACCACCCTGCCAGCCCTACACTCCTTGCTGCTGATGGCTGCTCCATCCATACCTACAGCCACCTGCAGAGCCCTGTTTAAGCCCCAAGGGCCTAAACATGATCCAGGAGCCAGCAACTGAAAAGTTGTCACACACACTAAACACATGGGAGTAAAGCTCAGTAACCACTAGCACTGAGGAACATCCCTGCATGGGACCCACAGTCACTCTGTGAGTACATGTGGTACATTACAACTATCTCCCATCTTTCTGATGTGCTGCTCAGACAGACTGATAACAGAAGTCACAAATTCTACATCAAACAAAGAGAAATCACAACATCACTACTGTACACACATACTGTGCTGTGTTAACATGTGATATATGGTTGTAGTACTTCACAACTGGTCTGGTTCTCTGCAGCTGGAAACACACTGGTGAGGAGCCTCCAAAAATATGGCAGAGGCAATATAAAACACTAATGAGAATTTCCTCTAGGGACTTGGTATACAGCACTGCTCTTCAATTCAACACATCTGAATCTGCAGAATTTTTCAAGGACAGTGAAGTGAAATATATTTATACATTGAAGCAGAAGGTTGAGGGGAGTTAAGCAAGGGTAATTTTTTGTGTACAAGCTATAATAAAGGTCATGGGCAAAAGAAGGCATGGTCCCTACGCTGAAAAACCGAACAGTAGAACCTGGGGCTAACCCAGGGAGCAACAAATTCCAGAAGAACTGAGGCAGGCTACAGGGATGATTGCAGAGCACATGCTCTGGGGGCAGCACTGTTCCACTTGGGGAAATGATTTTCCATTCTGCTCCTAAAGCAGGAATGCACAACTGGCTTCACATGAGCTGACACCACTGCAAAGCAAAGGCACCTGCTCAAGCACAGGGCTCCAGGGACCACCTGGGGCCACTACAGGGCTTTAGCGACACGAATTCATGAGATTGTTCCAGCACTAAGGATGTTGGTAAGTAATATGACATACTGACAGCATCATTACTCTTTTGGAAGATCTCATGAGCCAGAAGCTTTAGTGGACCACAGTATATTCCTGATTTGGCCGACAAAAATCTCTGGATAGCATGGTAAGTTTTTCCACTGTTTGTAGGACCAGCGTGGAATATTATCTTTCTCTGAATAGCCCTGGCATCTGGATACCTAAAGCAAAGACAAAATAAAGCAGATCTGTTGAACGTTTATCTGGATACTGATTGAGGAGAAACTGGAAATTAGCTTAAGCATTTATTTATTAATAATTTTAATGTGTGTTGAAAGCAGAAATATCAAGTTCATAGAGACAGCATAAAGAAGTTACTGTATTTTATACATTCATCTTCTAAGTCAATGCTTTCAGAGATTCAGAGTGAAATTCACACATTGCGTTCAAAATAATTCTTATTATTACTGTAATTCTCTCTCCTTGAGCTTATCAATATTTTAATGTTTTAATGTGCTACCTCCCAAACACATTGCCAGAAAACATCTTCCTGGAAAAGCCACACCAGCTCAGTGACTTTCATAGCTGATATAATCTTATTTTCTTTTTAATTCATTGAGATGTATCTTGTAAAAAATACAAGAGTACCTTACACAAATTGTTGTAAAAACAGAGAAAAAAACCTGAAAATGTAGCATCATTACATTTAAGTCCAAAGACTATGAAATTCTATGACACTAAGACAAGAAAACAGTGCAGTCACTTCACCACACTGACCAGTTGGGTGGCAGCCTGAGATCGCTGATCTTGCGCAGATCATCCATGCAGTCCAGCATTGGAAAGATCTGCTTTGCATGCCTCAGGAAAAATGGAAACAGATCATCCACGTGACCTAGAAGAACAAATCCTTTTCAGAAAGTCTGTTTGCTTGTCTGAGCATCTACCCTCATAATAAACTCTGAAAAAAAAATTTTCTACTACTCCCACCCCACACTTATGCAATCCTTTCAACTTCTGGCTCTCTACAAAGTTCAATCATTACCTCAGTGGCAGAAAGGGAAACTAACACAACGATACAGACTCATTTAGCAATGGAATACAAACACAATAATATGAAAAAATGCATCTCATTTCAGTATATTCACTCTGCTCAGCCTACTTGCCTACAGAACTTCTAAGTAAAATGAGAAACTGTGGAAAAGCTGGATGAGAAATAGCTTATCTGTCCTAAGAAAATTTTAGCCACATCTTCCTAAATTTGAGAGATTCCGAAAAATCTTCATCTCTTCCTAAAAAGAGAGATTTTAAAGTGCTTTTATGAATAAACAGAGAAAAACAGATTTGCAGATTCTCTAAGCTACTGAGACTTAGGATGCTGGTTCCAAATTCTAAGTTTCCAATCCCTAGGAGAGAAAACAAAAATACTAGAATCAAGTCAGAAGAAAAATCCAGGTTCATTCTCCTGAACGTTTGTAGAGTAGGCATGTGGGCCTTAAAGGTCTCATTTCAGATCACACCCTACTGTCCAGCTCTCATAGAATTTCAAAGAACTATCTTGATCTAAAAAACTGTTATTATCAAACATACACACACAAAATGAAAAAGCAGTGGTTTGGGGTTTGTTGGAGTATTTTTGTTTTGTTGAGGGGGTAGATGTTCTATTTTGGGGGCGGTTAAATTGAGAATTATCATTCAATGACTAAAAATTATTGTGGAAATTTTTAAAAAACTGTAATATATTTGATTATCATCTTTGGACAAGCAAAACTCAGATTTTAAAATTTCAGTATTTCTGTATATGAGTTATAAGGCATAATGCTCATATATAACCAAACAAGGAGTGGAAATGAAAAAATCCTGTGAAATATTTTATGCATAGGAAATATCATGAGACAATTTCCTAAGATGGCCAACATTTCAAATCTACACATTTACATTCTAAGACAAAACTAACAACCACTGCACCCTTCAAAACCCCATCATTAAAACACACACTGTGCAGCTCAAACCCTGGAGAAAGCTGATTCTGCTGTTCCCAGCTGGCATCACCTCTCAGTTAAGTGCTGCTAATCACAACACAGGATGCACTAAGCAGGCAAACACACCTCTGTGAGTGCCACAGGGAAACAGAGCACTGTCACAAAGCTGCCCCTAAAGCCACCAGCCAGGAGAAAGCTCTCCAAGTGCCCCCTAGTGACTGCTGGATTTTTAAGAGAGGGATAAACAGAACAGCACTGTTTTCATTTCAGCCCTGAACAGATGTTGTAAAACAACAGGCTGCTTCTTGCTAGCACCTCCACATCTTTCATTTCCACTTCAGAAGATTTAAGAATTGAACATTCCCTAGGATGGGCACAAATGTTTCTGACAGGAAGCAGGGATTTTTAATCTCTCTGACAGCATAATAGGGAACCCATATGTATGTATGTAAATATACAGGGCAGAAACAAGTAAAAATGCACATTTGATTTTACAAGCATTCCAGATACTTGCCTGCACCACAGCATATATCATTGAGAATAATATGCAAATCAGCACTCACAGAACTGGATTCCATGATATACTTCCTAAAGCTTATAAATGCTTGGTGGAAGAGGCGAGCTGCAAGAAAAAGGAACAAAATTAATGTGGCCAAGATCAAAAAAGTCTATCTATAAACCCCCAATAAAACACTGAAGTTCATCAAAAACTTATACCTTAATATAAGCTATTAAAAGTAAATATAAAGGTTATTTGAACTAAGTGACAGAGACAACGTAAAAAAGCAGTGTTGTGATAAAAAGATCACATCTAATATCATGTTTGAATTAAAACAGATTTCATATTAAAATATTATAAACTTAAAACATCATCTTACCATCTAGTCCATTTTCTGCTCCTAGTCTTTGAATTTCTTTTCTTTTGTAGAACTTGTTTAAGTTTTTTAAAACTTCACCTGTAGAAAAAGAATATTTTTTTTTCAGCTTCCTCAAGATTTATTCACATTCTCCTGGCCCAAAAGTCCTGGCTTGTAGTCTCCCTGCGCTGGAGAGAGGGAATCTTTCCACACTGAACAGACTCAAATGAACTCTCCCTAAATCCAATACAATCAATGAGTGAAAATGGGACTCTCGTGGAAAAGGACAACCTTCAACTGCAGCAGAGTAAGAACTGTCATGAA
The DNA here is from genome assembly GCA_017589585.1 of Phylloscopus whistleri. Taxonomy (NCBI): domain Eukaryota; kingdom Metazoa; phylum Chordata; class Aves; order Passeriformes; family Phylloscopidae; genus Phylloscopus; species Phylloscopus whistleri. The sequence goes on along the minus strand of JADMLD010001066.1, from coordinate 1,372,937 downwards.
GATGGTGCCAGCCATCTCCCCTGGTACTTGATATGATACCATAAAGATGGAAACACACAGCTAACAAATCATGGAACAAACTAATTAATGTTTTGGGGTGGGTTTTTGTTTGCTTTTTATCAGCACCTATCAAGAAGTTTTAATATGAAAAGCAAATCTGCTTGAACTACTTGGTGACAGCTTTTAATCAACATCCTGGGGTACATTCTTTCCTCCACCCTGCTTCCAAGACAGACTCTTCAGAAAGATCAGGTAAACCAGACACAGTATTTTCTTTTCTCAGGTTAAATAAAAGGAAGGAAGAAAAAAAAAAAAACCAGAGTTTCTTCATATACACCACAAATTACTCAGCTTTCTTTGAATAAAACCTCTTATAAACTTATTAATAAACTCTTTCCCTCCCCTAAAAGGCAAGTTCAATGTTGCAATAAAATTGTATTTACTCGAGTACATGCTGATTTTAGTTCATTAAATGTTAGTTAGATAACAGTGCAAAAAGATGCGTCCCCTTTCCATCGACAGCAGATCAGAAATTCACAAAAAATCTAGCAAATTTCATTAATATATATTCATGAGTTTGCATCATTCTTAAAACTGAAGTCTATGAACCCTGCATTATAAGATGCTGGGAGTGATAAATGTAGCACACCCCGGATGCCAGCACAAGTCACTGGACACAACACTGCCTAACTCTGCTCTCTGCAACTCACTCCTAACTCTCTGACATGACATGGAAAACTTCTCATGAGATCAACGTGAAATGACTGAAGGATTGCCTCTCTAACACAGACAGTCCTCTAGGCACAATGAAAATCACAAGAATATGGCAGATTTAAATGCACATCCCACACCCTGTGCACAGCTACAGGAGTCTCTTAATGGATTCATGCACGCTCTGAAATGTTCCCAAAGGCAACGAAGAAGCAAGGGCACCAGCAGGATTACATTTCCTAGGAAGGCATCCACACTCCTGTTCCAGGGGCCCCAAATCAAAGACAGACTGGAAAACAGTGCAGTATAAGCAAGCACGGGGCTCAATGCTCTTCAGAGCGTCCCTAATAAGCTCTAGCAATTAACACAACATCAGCCAGGCAGCTAAATTCACAGCCCATTGGCCTTACTACAAGATTAAAAGGTCAATGTCAAAACATGTTTCTATCCAAGGCAACATGACATTGGGACCATGCTGCCCTGCAACCAAGGTCACCATCCTTCCTAAACACAAACACTTGTCCCAACAATAAGGTAAACCTAAACAAAACAAAGCTGGCATTGCAGCCCATGTGAGCTTATCCAACTGCACATACACACTCCGGACATCTGTGTCCTGTCTCAATCACCACCCTTTTTACCACTCACTCCTGTTTTGAGATTTCTCTTTATTTACCTATTTATCACAGTTCTGTCACTATAGAACTATGTTTTAGCTCTTACTCCTCAATTACTCTGACTTCTCAGCAGCATTTTAAAGGTTCTCTGTAAAAAGACAGGCCAACTGCAGAAAAATTCAGAAATTATGCAGTTAGTCTCCAGTGCATTTAGATGTTTCAATCCTGTTTGCAGGGAGAGTTTTGAGTCATTTCCCTTATCTCTGATGACAACAATCCACTGCAGTCAGGCTGCATGCTACCACTGGGGCAGCTGAAGTGCTTTATTTTAGCATTCCTCCCCAACTGTTAGACTCCCATTGTCCAGTCCAAGCAACCTTGTGCATCTAAACCCCTATTCAGGCATCTCCTGTTCCTGCCACATGAACTGCTGCCCATATCTGGTCTTTCCTGACCTGCACCTCTCACAGGTAAAGCACAGCCCCATGGCCTGACAGTTGAAGCCACAGAACTGACAGTCAATGACACCTGATACAGAAGACACACACACCAAAACTGAAAGCATTCATCAGCACCCACAGGGATACACTTTCCATGAAGTCGGGGAAAACAGAAGCGGAGAATTAATTTCAGGACTGTTACAAAGTTTTTACAAAACTGGCTTTACAAAAATAAGCTTCTAAAAAAGACCTTTAGTCTTCCTGACAGTATTTGACTAGCGTGAAAACTATGATCACTCTCGCTTGAGCAAGTAAGCTAAAAAGATGATTCACACTGGAATTACACTCTAACAAAGTTTCTTCACAAGCTGTAAACAGAAAGCTCATAAATACACATCTTTCCTTATTGAATCTAGTTCAGTATTTGGCAGCAGAATCTGACAAAGTATCTTAATTTAAAATATTAAAAAAACAGATGCATAACACTGTGTGTGGTCAGAACCTGAAGGGGGAAATAGAACAAGACTATTTATTTCATTTTTTTAAATGGCTACATGTTAAGGAAGGTCTTGTCCAGTCTTCTCTAACATTACTGGGTTTCAAAATATCAATACTTTTAAAATATATTATTGTTTTTTCAAAATATTGTTGACAGCAACAAAGAGAGCACTAGAGGCCAATAAACCAGACGAGCACCACACAGGCCACCTGGCTGCTATTCTTGCAAGTCTCACATGGAAGGAGGTCAGGCTGTCTGAAGTAGTTAATTTTCACCTGTGCAAGCACACATAATTCTAGCCAATCTGTTCTTTCTCAACAACTTAGCAAAGACCAAACAGAATCTATCCTTATTTTCCCAGAGCATTTGAGTTGTAGCTTTGAAAAAAATCCAACATAACTGCTCCTCTAATAAATTAAACAGGTAATGTACAAGTAAGAAGCCATTATTCATCTTTATTGGCACCTGAGGAATGCACTATTCATATAAAAGACAAGCCTGACAACACAGATTTTTGCATTACAGCTGTTCAGGATTCTTCATCCTGACTACTGTTTTTTTTAGCTTTCAAGGCCAGATATTCTTTTCTCCACAGTTCTGAACAATTAAGATCATTTGCCTATGCTCCTGTACTCTGGAGTTAAGACAAATAATACGTCATCAGAATGCTTAATTAGGAGAAGAGATGAAAAAGATTATGGTTTGCACCTTTAATGCTTTCAGATCATCAAACGTCAAAAGAATCAGGAACTTGTCTCTTATTTACCAAATCTTTAAAGATGATGGAGTCATAAGAACACAGGACAGTCTGGGTTGGAAGGGACCTTAAAGACCATCTCTCTCCAGTCCCCTGCCACGGGCAGGGACACCTCCCACTATCTCTCGCTGCTCCAAATCCCATCCAACCTGGCCTTGGACACTTCCAGGGATGGTGCAGCCACAGCTTCTCTGGGCAGCCTGTGCCATTGCCTCACCAACCTCACAGGGAAGAATTTTTTCCTATCACCCAATCTAAACCTACCCTCTGTCCATTTGAAGCCATCATCCACTTTTGATCTAGGCACATTCACACACAGACAATCTCTTCGGTCTGTAACACAAATATTTGAGGAAACTATGCCTTTTTAAGTTCAGACACAGTTATGGTTCTGGAATGCACAAGATTGCAGTTTGGCTGTGGGACCCGCCCCAAGCCAAGCACCTTTTCCCTGACCGCGCCAAAACAGAGAATGGAGGAAGCAAGCCCGCAGAGCGTTTCCTCCACACAGGGCACGCCTACTGGCCCTAGTCAATCACAGAACACTGAGCTAGAAGGCACCTACACGGATCATGTCCTGCACAGCATTGCCCCACGAATCCCACCACAGGCAGGTGTCATCTCAGCCAACAGCCTTTATCCCACTTCACCTTCACGGGCACAATCAGCTTCACTCGTCAGACAACCCGCAGGGAAGGACCTCCGGCTCTTAAGGGGGAGGGTCTTTCTGACCCCAGGAAAGGACCTGAGAGCAGCAGGGGACAGTTCCCTCAGCCCTCGGGAGGGTCACAAAATCAATTACGGTGGAAAAGACCTCTACGATCATCAAGTCCAACCTATGACCGAACAACACCTTGTGCACAAGAGCAGAACACTGAGTGCCACAAGCAATCTGCCCTTAAACACCTCCAGAGATGGTGACTCCACCACCGCGCTGGGCAGCCCCTTCCAATGCTTAATCACTTTTCCTGGAAGAAATTCCTCCCAATGTCCAACCTAAACCTCCCCTGGCACAGCTTGAGGCCGTTTCCTCTTCTCCCGCTGCTGCTCCCTAGGAGCAGAGCCCGACCCCCATCTGGCTGCAGCCTCCTGCCAGGGAGCTGTACAGAGCGAGGTGTTCCTTGAGCTTCCTCTCCTCCTGGCCGAGCCCCAACAGCTCCCCCAGCCGCTCCTCATCAGATTTTTGCTCCAGCCCCGCTGCCCTTCTCTGGACTAGCTCGAGCTCCATAACGTCCTTCCTGAGCGACCCAGAGCTGCACACAGCGCTCCAGGTGCGGCCTCACCAGCCTGCCTCCAGTGCTGGCGGGCAGAGGGCGAGCGAGGCCTTACGGTCGGTGCCCGAGGACCGCCCTGCGTCCCCTCACGGTCCCGCCCGCACTCACCCTTGTCGAGGGGCCGCGTGAGCTCGGCGCCCACGTCTTCGTCGGCCGCGCTGCCGAGGCCAGGCTTCAGCGGCACGGGCACGAAGAGCGAGGTGTCGGGGGCGCGGGAGGCGCCGCCGTCCCCGGAGGAGGCCGATGCTGAGGACGATGCTGAGGACGCGACGGGGCGCGCACGGGGAGCGCCGCCGCCATGTCGCAGCGCGAGCCCCGCGCGCGCCGGGAGCCGCCGCAGCAGCGGCCACGCGCAGCGACTCATCCGCGGACAAGGGCGGCGGCGCGCGGCCAACGCGTCATCGCCCCGCGCCCGCCCCGCCCACCCGCGCGTGCGCGGCACCGCCCCTGCCGCCTCCCCCCGCCCCGCCGGGCGCCCTCAGGGAGGGCAGAGCCCCTGACACACAGACAAGCCGGGTTTAGTGAGAATACAGCTGGTTTAATAATTCAAATAGCAGCTTAGGATGTTTTCCCCCCGCTCATTATACATGGTTGCACAATCTGAGGCTGGTTAAGTACAATCAAGTTTTTCAAAATCATAGTTCCCAGGTTTACTACATGCAAGTGACTGTGAAAATATTTGGCTTTTTTTTTTTTTTTAAACTTTATTCTTTTAAGTTTCCGAACAGGCACTTACATGAGGGAGTTGGATTTGCTCTCAGCCGAAGATATCCGCGTTAGGAGTATCCTAGCATAAAGTACACAGAGTCTTTGCTTTATCAAAGTGCCGCAGTAGTAAAACAGTTCTTACAGAAATGTAATTTGATTATTTACTTACTCATAAAGTAAGGTTACCAATGACACTTGCACCGGAGTTGAGAAGCCTTGGTTTAAAGGCCAAGTGAACTACAAGTGCAAGTTGCCTTCCTCACAGCAGGCTTTGATTTGTGCCCAAGCCACAGGTCTGATAGCAGACCCCACGTTCTGCGGTGAACAGATGAACACTAACTCCTTTAAGCTACTTCTTCAAACACTAAATGCCTACGAGATGATGATAAAGACAAACAATCTGCTGTGCCCGACAAGCTGCTAAGTTTTAAGGCTTGCCTGGCTTCAAATACCTTTGCAGAAGACCACAAAAAGCTTGTTTGCCCTTTAACAGGCCCAGAAGGATGTCCTTTGAGGACATTTCGCCTCTCCTGTCGCAGAGACTGACTGAAGACAGTGGAATCATGAAGCCAGGAGGAAACACAGTTTCACATATTTGTAAAATAATCGATGTTACCAGCATTTATTTCATCAATAAGATAACTATGTTCAAATACTTTACCTGCTCACCACCTGAAGGTGAACTCATGACATCCCTACAGTCACTAATTACTGGGTAACAAGCCCCCAGAAGTTGGGAGCGACTCATGTGAAAGGCTTAGAGAAGTTTGACAGAGAACTGGGGGAGAGAGGGCAAAGATGCTTCCCAACGTTCTTTGTTACTGACAGATGCAAAGCCTCTTAGAACCGCTGGTGAGGTGTCTGAAGGCTCCAATCATAGTGTGTGTACATGCAGCTTCAGTTAAACCCTGTCTAACATAGTCATTAGGAGATTTTAGGACAAATGCACCATAAACCTTGATTTTTAGTGTGATTTAGTCAATTGTGTCTTAATGCACTTTCAAAATGAAACAAAGCAAATAAGCAACATTGGAAACAAACATGCAATAAACAACATGAGAGATGGGAAATGCTTTAGTCTACACACTGCAGAGGTGAGCAGCAAAAATCAAATATACCAGCCTACCATGCATGGAAATAACTAGATTTAAGCTTTTGCATACCCAAGTGCATATAACATTATCAAATAAAAGTAAATGTGCAGTATAAAATAGTAGCTTAAGAAAGTTCCAGTGTTTGAGAAAGCACTTTATTTTAAATGTATATACATACTTGAATGTTTAACTGAAGAACGCTTTAGTAGTATGGTAAACGCAGCACTGCAAGATGAAGGAAGACAGATGTAATGGGAATTCTGGCCTTCTTTTCCCACAGGCTGCTGCCATCTTTAACCTGCTGAAGCACTGCAAAGTTTTTCACCTTAGACCAGTTCACATTTCAGGTTGCTCAGCAGATGCTTGTGACTCTGGAGATTCAAATCGCTGGTGGAAGTTTGTCCGTTGTTTCCTCAGCTTCTCAGGAGCTTTTCTCCATAAAATTATTTCCTATTTGAGGAAGAAAACACTCTTGAAACCAACAGCTACCATTAAGACAACAGCATCAAGTATCTTAAGTTCCTGATAAATGAAAGCTTTTGGGAAAATAAAAAAAGATAACCAAACACGAGAGCCCACAAAAAAAATGCATCCCCACTACTTATCAGTGCAGTTCATATAAAAGTAACAGAAAAACACCACCATTAAGTTTACATATTTAGTTACTGCTTGAATACTTGCAATCTTGAGCAGTCAGCCCTTCCTTAACTATCCTACCCTCAATTTTAATAGTATTGAAGAGTTCAAGAAATTTTTCTTCCTCTTTTTCTCAAAATCCAAAGCCTACCATAGCCACTGTATACTATGTAGCTAAACTAGCTACCTCTTGTTTTCCATGTTTAATTATACTATCTTGTCTACTTTATAGTAGGAAGATTCTGATCTAACCCACACAGCTTCCTCCAGTGGCCCTTTTGGCTACACCTTTCCTCAGCACCACCTCATCTTCTCTAACATTTTCAGTCAAATGCCTTAGTCCTTATTAAGACTTTGCAGTTTTGAACCCAGCCTAATGCAGGAGGGGAGAGTTCTCTGCAGGACTTTAAGGAAGCAAACAAATGTTCCAGTAGCTCATTTTACCCACCGAATGTTTTGTTTGGGTATTCCCAATGCAGGTTCTATGGTACTGAGCATCCTATCCTTGCTGGAACAGCATCCAGCATCCCCTCTGACTCCTTTTCTGCAAGGTAACATCATCTACAGAGCTGTCAACACACTCGCCAGCAGAAATGCTTATGCCACACGTGAAGCACAGGTGGCTTCCAACCTGCTCAAGGTTCAAAGCAGCATGTAAAACAGCCCAGATAATTCTGCAACAGGACTGCTACGGACCATACCTGCTGTTTGAAGTATCGTCTGTCTTCTTCATCCACAAGCACCAGATTTAAGAAGTACCTCACTGAAAATTTTTTGTTCACATCCCTCATTGTTGGAGTTGGGTCGTAGCCTGCTAAGAACAGTCTTATAGGAATTGATTCACCTGCAAAAAACAGAAAGCTTAAATTAGTTCCTTACAACTGGAGTAATTAATACAGCTTCAGAAGACATGCAAAATAAAAGCAGTTTCCCAGGCACTGTCTGTGCCTGTTCCTTGGTTAAAAAAAACAAACAAAACAAACAAGCAAACAAACATGCACAAGACAAAAAACACCTACCAAAAAATCAGAGACATAACACTGAGCACAGAAGCAAGTATGAAATGAAAAGTAAGAACCCTTTCTCAGTGCAAGCATGGTAGCCAGGAAGGCCAAAAGAATCAGTATTTTGAACTCTTCAGAGCTGGTCTACATCATGGAGTCAGGTTTGATGAAAGAATCAGTCATAGAATTTCCAATGGTAAATAAGGGTAAAAGTTACTAGGATCCCAAGGCAATACCCTAAGTCCATGAAATGTCTTCTCCAAATAGAAAATGCATCATCATTTCAGCAACCTAAGGAGAACTGTAGTTTCTCCAGTTAAAAAAAAAAAGTGTAAATCCTCTCTTCTGCCCCAGATCTTTTAAATAGGATTTTAACACTAAATGCTCACCCTTTGAAACAACCACAGCTATTTACCTTTAACTGGTGCACCATCCATTATTTCGTACTTTGCAATGGTTTCGGTCTCTGTTGTGGTACTGGGTCCTGGTGAAACAAGTTTTCACTGTCAGAACACACACTTCAGTTTTAAACATTCACAAAGTTTTATCACAACAACTTCCGTTCTGCAGCATTTAAATTAACACAGCACTGCATTTTTGCCTTTGTCTTGCATGTAAGTCAGACACGGCTAAAGCAAGCAGAACTCTCTCCCAGGCAGGACATCTCTTTCTTGCTCTCCCCCCACCACGCTGACACAGAAGAGGCAGGCACCAGAGCTTCCAAGGAGCCCTGGATATGCAAGTTTTAAATAAGGGACAAGCAAGAGAGTCTGGAATCTTGAAACTGCTCTGCTTGGTGAGCAGTGCTAGCAACTGATACTGCTAGGCCATGCTCAGACTAGAAACTGAAGGGTTATCAGCCAGCTCAAGGCCAGAAATAAAGCAGAGCTTTCCGCCCTTCCTCTACTGGAAGCTTTCTCATTCTCTATACAAGAAGCTCCCAAGAACCCCAGCTACTGGGGAATGAAGTGCCATGAGCAACAGCCTCTTCCAGCCCTGTTCCAGCGAGTACAAGCCTGATCTGCAATAATCAAGCTGTTTCTGCTTCAAAGCTGCTTGATATTTCCATCATATCAATTTTTTAGGATGACAGAAAATGACACATTCCTAGAACATGACTGATTTATGCTGATGTTTACCAAGCCCCCTTAACTAGCTAATCCTTGTAGAGGCAAGGGGATCTTCAGGATGCATTTTACACCTCTTCACTTGTTCATTATCTCTTAAGGCTGATTAGGCTACTGTATATTTATGCCCAAGTTCCATTTACAAGGGTTCACATTTGTGAAGAGTCATAACCCCAGAACAATTAAACAGACCGACAGTGTCGACTACAAAGTATTATTGCCAAACCCAAAATGTAAATGATAGTCAAACACCATAGTGAGAAAGGAGCTGGTGCAGCACTGGTTTAGCCAGAGCTGCAACTACTGACTTCACTCTCCAGGTCTGCATAAGACTCAACCGGCACTCAAGCAACCATTTCACTTGGACTTTGCTCCTCTTACCAATTCCAGTAATCTCCTTTTTGATCAGCTGCAACTCCATGTGCTGAATTTTTATTCTCACTAAGAGGAAATAAATTTTTCCAACAATCACATCCTTTAAGTGATACCTTTAAAAGAACAAAATGGGGGTTTTATTAAAGAACAAACACAAGTTTCACACCTTCTTGAACACAAGTCACACAGGCAGTTATTTTATCTGCCTGGAAACTACTTGGAGCTTATTTCCCCACTGAACTAAGCACCTCAGCCAGACCAGAGCAACTACAGTATTCCCATCATTCCATCAGTATCAGGAAAGAAGTGCTATTAGTCATAGTGAAAAGGCACAAATGCAAAAGTGAAGTCTTAAATATTTGCTAGTGACCTTCCTGTTAGTACTGAAGACAGAACACCCAACTATATCTCAAAAAGGCCTTTGTGTAATTAGTACTTTACATTTTAAGTATCCAGAAGGTGAAGTTGGTCACCATATGTTACATACTTTTATACAGCCTTTTATACCAAGTCATTTACATGAATGCATTTTGCTCTGACACTTACTTTGACTTATTGTATTCAAACTCTATATGGAGACAGTCTTCAATGCCTACTTCCATTTTGATGGAGTTGTTTACATCTGGGTACGTAGCAAGCTGGTGAACAATCAGATCATATTCTTTCACCAAGTCCGACAGCCGTCTCACGATTGTCACTTTTAGAAAATACCTAGGAAGAAAGCCACTGAATTAGCCAGAATTATTCAGATTTACTAAGTAAGAGCCCTCATGTTCTGAAGTATGGATATTCTTTGACAGACCAGTTTACAATCTCATAAGATGAGGTAGAAAAGAGTAAGACACCAAGATACCAAGACAAAACACTTACATGTGGGAGTCTTTTCTTCAGTTTGGGGTATGTTGTTTTTTTTTTAAAGGAGACATGGACTGTCTTCACTTAATTGAACTGAAGGAATTTTATTTATACAAACAGCATTGAGCAGTTCCAAATTAAGTAGAAAAGACCACAGTGTATTACAATCTCATGTTCTATGTAATAACTAAAAGGATGAAGAGGGGGCAGCATAATTGCTGAATTATGAATTTTCTGCAGGGGAGGAGAGGAAAAGAAGGGTTTAACAGTTACAAACCTCAGTCTGACGTTGGCACCAATGTAGGATTCATATGGCTTTTCAACCTGCATGAATTCAAAGTCATAGTTTCTGCTTTGGGTCAGTTCTCCAGGTAAGGCCAGTTCTTTCACTAAGTTTACAAATTCATGGGTATTGCTTTTGTCATTGAAGAGTTCTAAAGTTAAGAAGTTAAAGGAAAATATGTTTCAGTGTTTATTTTTAGCAAACAAAATTGTCTCTAATTTGGCAGGAGCAGGTGGGAGAGTATAACTGAAGCAATTAACTTAAAATACATGTATTTGACCAAATGTTTTATTCAGGTTTTCAAATTACCTTCAGTTCTAGCAACCTACAGTTAGTGTCCCTAAAGAACTAACTGGAATGAAGAGAACACATTAGGAGCTTCACTAGCACGGCATTGTTTTTTAATGACAGTTTAGCTAGCTTTAATAAGTACTTCTTGCTTTGCATGCTCTGTAATTAGCATTGCCTGGTTTTGGCTTCCAGCATTTATTGCTGCAGGGACAAAACATAAGCAACATCAGGACTGCCTTATTTAGGACAGGCCAGTGATCCTAATCTGGTCTGCAGATTAACAACATCTAGGAAATAATGTATTATTACTACTAGTCTACAGTCAAATGGCTTATTATGACCCCTGGTCTAAGTCAGGCATTTTGGAACAAAGGCAGTTTCACAGCAACAGCATCTCCTGTCCCCAGAGCAGTATCAGTTATTCATTCCTAGATCTTTGTTGTGCAATTCTCTCCAAAAATTACCCTAAAAATCAAAACTCAAACACTTCGGTATGTAAAAATAATCTTCTCTACCATTCAGAACTGCACATCATCATTGCTAGCTGGTGTTACACACACTGAAGTTTTTCAGAAAACAATAAATGAACTTAACAGACCAACTCCACAGTTTATCACTGCCAATATGGTAGAAACTGACACTAACTAGTAACTCCTATTTTCTAATATGACCACAAATTAACTGAAAATGTACTTAGTTGGCTGGGACGAGCATTTATCTAATGCATAGTTTATCTAATTCTGCATATCAAATACTTTTTGTGCCAGTCAGCCAGAAAAGCTGTACTTTGAAGAGCTGGCTTAAAATACAGCTTTGATATGGAGTTAGTCTGCAAATAGTGCAAAGAGATCACACTACTGGAATGCTTTCTGCATTTCTATACTAAAACTTGGAAGGATGCAAGAAAACATGGACAAGTACAAAGAGCAGTAGTTCTGTGGATTTCCAAATGTAATTCTGTGGATTTCCAAATGTAGCATAACAGAAAGTCCAGAAATGTATGAATTTCAAGAAACACTACATCAAATTAAATTCATCTAGAGAATAAAATGTAGAAGTCAAGAGTAGATGATAAACAATCTGTACAGCTATTAGAAGACAACAGACTAAACTAAGCTGACATACCCAAGCTCTTCCCTTCCTCTGTCTATATGCCTCACTCCCATCACAGTGCTGCTTTACTCTCAAAGTTTAATTTTACAGCCTACTGATCAAAACCTAAAAGCATAAAGCAGCAGGTGCCAGGTCTCAGTCACATCTGCTACACAACACTTCAGGCACAGACTACCGGAGCCTACTGACTGATGAGAAATAGGGAATTTGTGAAATTCCCTTTAAAGTCAATTGTACGAGGCTGAAACTTGAGTAATTACTTTCAAGGGGGACAATAATGCAAAGAGCTCTCTGACAGGGAAGGAATTTTAGCATCAGCCTAAGGGTGCAGAGAGATTACCTGGACTGGTAAGAAGTTAGATATAATAAAGATTCCTCATAGCTCAATACTAAGCAGACTTAGGTAGTTATAAGAAATTTACATTTCTAATAGGTTTTATAAAACAAACTGCCATAGAATTTTTAAAGTATTTTTCTATAGGCTGCCTCCTAATTTCTTTTCTGTGCCTCTTCTCTTTCACAGAAGACTACAAATTTAGTCTCCAGTGATTATTAATTGAACTTTTAGCTAGTCTGAGACAGACTGAATACTCACAATCCCTCACATGTACATATCTTTCTCCCAATGACTTTCTGAGTAGCACAAATTGGTACATCACTTGCTTTCAAGTAAGGAAAATACAACTTTCCACTGGCCCTTATCATCCACTGATCAGAACAGGTTGCATTGTTTGAGCCAAACTGCTGATAGCCACAAGTGCCAAGTTCCATAAACCACAGGCACCTAAAAGCCCCTTTTATAGCTTAAACTCACCAATTTGTCCTACAAATTCAATTCTAATTCCTTGGTGCTCTAGTCTCTTCCCATGTTTAAGGGAGACGTTCACCTACCGAAGTAAAAAAAAAAACAACCAAACACAAGTTAAATTTTTTCAACATTTTCACTCTAACACAGTAAAAAGGAAAACATATTAGTACATGCCTATGAAAATGAAGATCTCTTCTTGATGGCCCTACCTGAGCTTAAAGGCAGCCAAATCAAACAGCTGATCAAGAAATTAAGCATTTCCAAGGCACCACTAAAACATCCAAGAAAAATCTAAATCATCCACGAGACTGAATTTTACAACTCAAATTAAAATTTCCGAGTCCTAAAATTAAGTATCCAAGCCAGAACTCAAGCAGAGCCAGTCGTGATGCTTCAAAGTATCTTCTGAAAGTCACATCTGGAAGTTCAAAAATGAAACGCCATGAGACTGATTCCTTTCAAGCCAAGGGAGCTTCAGTCCCTTCTCTGGCAGACAGCTAAATACTGGTGTTGCCTAAGTCAATGAAAAACAACATAATGAAACCTACTATGAAGACTTTCATTTGTGACTTTGATTCTCAAAAACAGACAAGAAAGGATTCCACAGGGTTACTTTGTATTGAAACATGTAAATATTAAGCATATAGAATATTTTTTTATAAGGCAGTGATGACCAGAGAAATTCCTGTACTTCAAACTCCAGTACACTGTCACTCTCTGAGTAGCAAGTAAACCGCTGGAACAATCCATCTCGGTGTTGAAAAAAAGGATGGGGTAGAGGGAGGCTGTCCAAAAAAATTCTGGCCTCTCAGACCTCCTCATGCCACTGTGCTTGTGTTAGCCAAGACTCATCAGGCACCTCTCAGGTGTCACCGATGCAAGCAAGCAGTGCTCCAGCCAGTGACCATAAGCTTCTCCCTCAGTTTCCTGGCTTTGAGGCTCATCTTGCAGCCCTTCACATCCCTGGAAGGATTATTCTAGAGAAGCAGGATCTTTGTAGGGAAGGTATTGCCAGAGCAGGAAGATGCCCAGTGGTATCGATCAGTCAAGATCCAAATAGGCATTCAGAAGTCAAATCTCAGAACCCAACAATACCCAACTCAAGTCTTTTGAAGGAAAAGTGAATCGTAACAGAAATATTCAGAGGGTGGGAATGGCTCCAGTAAAACAGAGTGACGGCAAGGAGCTCCTAGGTGCAATACTGAATGTAGAGAAATCCCTCTGGCAACCCCAACTTCATTGCCTTTTTTTTCCAGCAAGAAAAACTCTTGTTGACTCAGCAGTCAGCTGAACTTCATATGTTGCTCTTCTGTTGCTCCTCTGATGCAATCCAGAAATCACTTCAGGGTATGGAACGCAGGGCTTATCTTCAGGGTATACAAATCTTTGACTGCGCCAGCCAAAAATTACTGTTACCTGTACTGGATTGTGGATTTTGGAGTTCAAAGGGAAGGGGAAGCAAGGGGATCCAGTTTGGAACAGTTTTCTCATCAGAAGCAATTACAGGATTGCACATCATTGCACAAAAAGCTTATTCATAAATATCAGATGACTAGAAATAAGTGAACAATTACAATTCAAAAATGTTGAGTTCTATCAGCTGTCTCAATGACTACGGTTAAAAAAACCATACATAGCAAAAGTTTCCTCTTTGAATAACAACACAAGCTGAAAATTCAGCTCCTACAGCAGTTTTTAATTTACTATCATGCCAGAATCAGAACAGTAATAGTCACTTTTAAATAAAAAGTTACCTTTCCTGAAACAGATTCTCCATCGTAGAAGAGAAAATGCTTTTCTACTTTACCATCTTCTGTTTTGATTTCTGCAGGTTTTCGTGTTTCAGCATCATTAAGTACAACATCAATCTCACAAACAGGAACGAACAGGTTTCCAAGAAAACTCTGGAAGAACAAGAATTGGATAAATTACTACACAGTGGACAGTCCACTTGAAATGTGGTGTTTACTTGCAGCTGTACACTATACACTGGGGAAAAAACATTCTTGCTTCCACGAAGTTACAAAGCCATTATGTATCAGAGACCCAAGAAATGGCGATGACAAAGGACATCTGTTCATCTAGCAAATAACTGAAATCAGGTCAGTAACAAGCAGTGACAGCTCTTATAAAATATCATGTTTATAAAAAGCACACAGCATCATTACCATTACTACTACTAAAAAAACTGTCTTGGGTTGCAATGCAAGATGTATTCTATCCCCATCTGTTGAAACCGGTTAGGGAGGTGTTTATCTCGAGTATAACCCATTCCTCAGAACTCCAGGGGGTGGGGAAGGGGCCAGCTGTTAAAAACCGGGTGGGGCAGTGCTCTTCATCTCTTCCATCCTCCCTCCAGGGGGATATCTGCTGTTAATGGGCCATTAACTCTCACTGCATGACTGATAAAACTACATCAATCCCATTGTGAGATGCTCCACCCAGTGGGAGGAGCCAAGCATTCCCACCTGGATAAAACCTGAGATTCACAGCAGGACAGCCTGTTGTTCCACCGGGATTCCCAGTAGAAGACTGGACCCATCCCATCACCACTGGACCTTCAGAAGGAGACTACACCCTTCGACAGGATCATCTCTGCTCCAACAGAACCAGACCTGTCACTCCAGGAGAACTTGATTGGACTGCTAGCAACACCCTGACCAACAGGGTGTCAGGTCATATTCTGACTCTGACATTGTTTTCTTTTTTTTGTTTGGTTTCTGTACTACTACATTTTCACTTTTTAATATTCCTACTAAAGAACTGTTATTCCTATGTCTTTGCCTAGAAGCCCCTTAATTTCAAAATTATAATAATTTAGAGGGAAGGGGTTTACATACTCCATTCCAAGGGAAGCTAAGCTCCAACTTTCCCGGGCAGATACCTGTCTTCCTGAACCAAGACAAAACCCCAAACACCAGAGCAAAGCAGAATGGAAAGAAACAATAACAGGGGATACAATGCAAAGCCCAAAGCATCCCCCAGCTGGGGAAAGGGAATAGGGATTTTATTTGCTGCCTCTGCCTACACACCACAGTTATCTTAGCAGACAGCACCAGCAGCTTTGAGAGGCAGCAGGTCTTCACACAGCCCACCTCGGCTGCACAAGGCTGCCATCAGAGAGAGTGGGTGTTACAAGTTTACCTGTAACACTGCTTCAGGCACAATGTTTGCCCTCACCTTTCCTCAGCATTCTCTATGCTCGAACTTTTGATGGGCACCAAACACAAGAATCAGAGAGAACATCCTTTGATCTTACACAGACACTTCTTACAAGAAGCTGCAAAACATGTTAGTGGCTCTATGGGAAGCTCAACAAGATTAGTACAAAAGCCAACATTTTCCTCCAAAGATTTAGGCACTAATCTGCTTTGATGTACTAAAGCAGACGACACACTACTAATTCAGTGTGATTTTTGTGTTTTTTTGAGGAATTACACTATGTTCTCCATGAGAACATCTGCTTCAACCAGATAAATTTGGTATACATGAAACAGTCTGTCCTGGTTTTGGCTGGAGTTAACTTCTTCTAAATGTAAGTTCTTCTAGAGTTAATTTCTTCTCAGTAGCTGATACAGCACTGTTTTTTGGATTCAGTCTGAGAATAACACTGATAACACTGATGTTTTAGTTGTTGCTAAGTTGGGTTTGTTCTAGGCTCATTCATTCAAGGACTTTTTTGTGCATTCATTCAAGGGCTTTTTTGTGTCCTGCCAGTGAGGAGCTACACCAAGGAGCTGGGAGAGAGCATGGCCAGGACGGGTGACCCAAACCAGCCAAAGGGATATTCCACACCTTAGAATGTCCTGCCCAGTGTAGAAACTGGGGGAGTTACCCAGAAGGGGCTGACAGGGGTGTGACATCACTAAGTAACTATACTGTGCATCACTTGTTTATGTTTCTTTTTTATTATTGTTATTATTTACCATATTATTATATTTCACTTTGCTTCAATTATTGAATTGTTATCTCAACCTTCAAGTTTTACTTTTGCTTCTCCTCCCCATCCCACCAGGGTAGGGAGATAAGCAAGCAGCCGTGGTGGTGTTTTCTTACCAGCTGGGGTTAAATGACACAATCATTGTCACTGCACCAATTCAACATTAAAAAAAAAAAAAAGAGTAAGAACTCTTTCCAAGACATTCTGGGGATCTGAAGTTTGATATGCAGCACAAAAAACAACGAGCCTAGGGAAGATTTGATCTGAATTTTCAGTATAAACACTGAGTGTCTTGGTGCTCACCCCTCCTAGAGAAGAGAGGACACAGAGCAAGCTGGAGCTCTAGAACAGTGATTCACACAAGACTAAACTGACTTTGTATGTGTTAAGCAATCGGCCCCACTTCAACCCACAAAGATGTACATGACTCTAACCAAAACCCTGTTACATCTACTACACATTCTGAGGGGAAAGCAGCAGCAGATGACCAACAGGGCCATCAGATAGAAGACCAAAATGTCTTCCAAGTCTCTGCCAAGCACAGATTTGTATGGACTGCTGAAAAAATATTTTTGTTTTTTCAACCGTGCACACTAGAACCATTACTGATTCATGGCTTCTGCAGAAGGGCAAGAGAAAAACAAGAAAGTTTCAACAAGAATTCCAAGTTGTAGACTATTTTAAACACAAGATACTTTTGAGCATGGCCACATTTTTTTCCTTGAAACCATACTTCATTTACAGATTAGTCTTATACTCCCCTCTAACTAAACAAGGAAGCACATTACCTTTAAGCAAACTATACAGGATGCTCTCACAGTACCTTCTGAATTACAAGATGACCATTTAAATAGTCAACCAGACCAAACGCTGGTAACACATCACTTCTCAGAAGACTGCATGTAAATATTTCAACTGCACTCCTTGGAGATTAGCTATGATCTCCAAAGAGAACAGGAACGTATGAAATAAAGAAGTTAACAGCTGGCATCTCCTACAGCTGCTACCGAAGATACTGCTGTGGGGAAACTATGCAAAACAAGAAGTATTTTAGATAGTTATCGTAGGGCTTATTATGTTACAGTTTAAGAGAATGCAGACAGAGAACTGGGGTTTCCAGAAACTGGCCAAATGCCAGGCTACGCTCTTGGTTTTGTGCAAAAGACAGAGGCTAGAGATTCTGCCACATCAGGACCAAAACCAAGCTGCGTTCACCTCTGAAGTGTAATAGCCGCACTGAAGGACTTGTAGGAATGCCAGCCGCTGACAGAGGGTACCGAAATCCCAGCTCCATACGGAGCCCTGAGCAGCTTCTGCACGCGCAACAGAGAGACACGTGTTACGGAACCCGAACACCCCAGAACCACAAAGCCATCGATCCCGATGACTCTTTACAGCACGTATTGTTTTAACCTCTTCATCAGGCGCACCGAGCACTTTGCTCAGCCTGCCAGGCACAAGGCGGCCGCCGTTTCCTGGAGCGTGTGCTCCTTAAGGATCACAGCCCCGAGCTGCCAGCGCTGCCTCACGGCACTGCCGGAAGATCCACCGATAACCCCAGGTCCGTCCGTGCGCTCTGCCCGACGGCAGCTGTGCGGGGCACACGGAACCCGAGTTTCACCACCAAACCCCGCCCTACCGAGGTCATGCGGGCACTTTTAATCCGCAAATAAAATTAATAATCCCCTAAATCCTTAGTTTTGGAAGGAAGGAGGGGGAGAGGAGGCACCGCCCTGCCCAGGCCGCCGCTGCCGCCTCAGGCGATGGCGGATCGGCGCTGCCCCCCCCCGCCCCGCACTCGCCATGGTAGGCCCCGTCGGCGCACCCCTCATAACCACCCCCGCGCCGCCCCCCCCCGCACTCACCATGGTACGCGCCCCCTCCGCGGCCCGACACCGGCCCCGCGCGCACCAGCACCAGCCGCCCCCGGCCGCGCGCCCCTGGTCATGTGACCTTACGGGCCCCCAGGCCACGCCCAGCCCCGCGCGGGGACCACGCCCCGCCGCACGTGACCACCCCAGCTCCGTGCCCGCCCCGGGAGGGCGCCGCCTGGCGGCCGGGAGGCGGCAGTGCTGGGGGTCCCCGCAGGAAATAACCGTGGTAATAAACCTTTACTTCTGGCAGGGTTTCGCTCTCTTTTTCGGGGTACGCGATTGGCTGACTGCTGTAAAAGTGCAGGCGCCTCCCAGCACACGGAGGGCTGGAATTTGTCCCTTCAGAACAGGATGACTTTCCCACAGAGTTGGCTGTGCACCCATTGCTGTTGTTTCCCCCATTGTGATGGCTGCTGCATGTACACACATAAAAAGGCACTTCAGACTGAAAAACAATGCTTTTAGTAAGTGAAAGCAGTAAAGATCTTAAGGCAAAGTTTTTATTGATGCTGGTTTAAAACTGCTTCATGGTTGTTGGGTCAGGCTCTGGGGAAGATGCGAGGCAGCGGCACATGAGGACGACATCTCCAGCCCTACAGGAGCAAATCCTCCTCTGACAGCTTTTCCTTCAGCTCAGTGCCTCGCAGGCTCTCCAGGAAGTCAGGCAGCTTCGCCTCAGAGAAGCTGTCACTGTCACCAAGCCCTGACCCAGAAGCTGGCTCTGCTTCCACCATGGTATTGGACCCAGAGCCAGAATCCTCATCCGAGAGAGGGAATATGTCGCCCAGCTCCTGGTATCTCTTCATCCTGAAATGCAGAGTGGCAATTTTCTCTCTTAGATGAACACATCAAAGCCTCGTGTTACCGTGGGCAAGCCACGCTGTGACAGGACTGTCAAGGCAAGAATAATACATTTTGGGGTGCTAGCATTAATGACAACCACGTGGCAAATGAACTTACAAGGATGGGTCTGCCATGGGAGGAAGGATCCTGTTGGCCCCACCAGTGGGCATGTAAAACCAGGGCCCCTTCTCTTCGATGCAGTTAGCAGACCAGTCGTCAGGCCGGCACCTCACCCTCTTGTACCTCGCCCTCTGCATCGGAGCACCTGATGGAATTGCCACACATTGTCCGTGAGGACCAGGACATTACTTACCAGGTCCTATGAACTTTATGAGCACCTAATACAGCTTAAAGGAGCAGATGAAAGTAATTTGCTTGGTCCTGATTGTTCAACCTCTGGAAAAGTAAAGTAACCCTGAAGACTTTTTTTTTTAAATGGCTACTGACATCCTAAGTGACATTTTTGTCATCAGAGTCATCAGGCACACCTCACACATGGCACCAGGAAGTCCATGAAAAATCCCAGGGAATCCCCTCACACACAGCACCAGGAAGTCTGTGGGAAACCACTGGCGTCACAGCAAGGTTCATCCTCAGCTCACAGTATGGCATGACCATGGCAGACCTGGGGGTTCAGCCTCCTGCAGCTCTCCTTGAAGGTGGAGGTATGTGAAAGCAGTGTGAAAACCTCTGGGGACAAGGCACCCAGCAGAGAGCCGGCTCCTGTGCTCTCCTTCCTCTGTTGGCTCCAGCTCTGCCCCTTCAAGTTCAATGGGTTGAGTTTTGGTGAGGAGGGGAGAAACTCAAGGTGTGCCACAGGAGCAGGTTTGGGGTTTATGGAGGCTCTGAGAGCGCTCGCCAGAAGAGAGACAGTTCAGGTGCCTCCTAGACACAACAAGATTTTGTAAACACAGGTTTTCAGTTCTGGTGCTCCCCAGGTGCCTGATTTGGGCAGTCACTGAAAATGTGGGTCTTCAAACAATACCGAAATGACAAAATAAGGATCAGATAATAAAGCTAACAGCAGTGACGTTTCATCCTTCCTCTTGGTCTGATGTAATTAATTTGTTCAGAAACCTCCTAGTGCATTCTCAACCTGCTGGCATTTTATCTATTTTTTTTTCTCCGTTTCTTGGGAATATCTTTCTGTAATTACACTTCTCTATTGCCCTATATATTTCCATAATGTACTGGATGACTTTCAGCTACCTCCTACACTCTTCTGTAAAAGAAAAAAGATCGCACGGGTGTAATTTCTTGCTGCTTCTACAGTATATTCCTTTTTCATACTTATCTTCTTCTCCTCGCCTATTATTAAGAAGGTTTTTAATAATAACAGTGGCAACAAAATAATCAGCTGCAGCTGAAAAATTTGCAAATAAGCATCACAGAACAAGCAGACCATAATCCCTCAAAGATCAGCCTCAGAGTGGTAATGCACAATGAGAGCCTATCACTGTCATAGCTTTGGTTTGTGGACAAATTATACTCTACATGCTTGAAGAGCAGTTTTTCGCTCACAAGAAACAAGTCCACGGGGCAGGGCATCATGAATCAATATTTCCCTTTTGTCATTTTAGTGGTGTATGTTGCAATATTTTACGGAATATACCGTTTAATTTCCTCATAGTTACAACTAGTTTCCTTTTCTGCTCCCCCCTGAAAGCAGACCGTAGGAGTTATGACATGGGAACTGTTACATGCTATGTCTGTAACTCCTCAACTGAGTAACAGCAGTAACCAGATCACTATGAAAGGGACATTTAGAAAAATATATATTGAGATATGTAGATTGAAATCATAAACACATGCAACAACATATTTTATGAAGTCTTTTCTCAAAAATTGAAATGCTCCAATTGCAAAAAGCACATTTGCTTGCCATTCCCCCTCCAGAAAAGGAAACGTTAGCAAAACAGACTTTCTGAGTAGATCTTGTTACCCCCAAAAGAAGGCCAGTTTGTAAAATTCAGAGGCTGCTTACTTGGCCTCCACTGCATAGCCCAGAAAGAGGATTACCGAGAGAACAACCGCTCCGTTTTACCTTGTGCTGTGTATCCCACAAAGAGGATTAAACAAATAGCCAGGAAAATCCTCCCATTACATCTGATAAGGAGCTGCATTTTGGCTGGCATCCCTCTGCTCGCAACCAGCCTTCACCACAGCTTCGCACTTCAGAAATAAGACGGAGCCAGGAGATTGACTTTTAGAAAAAGTTTCCAAAACCTCAAACCCAACCCATAACCTGCGTCACCACTTCCTGATTGACGGGAGTGAGACATGAGCAGAGAAGCCCAGCACCGTGGCCTTCCTGCCTTCATCAATCCAAATTAAAAGTTCCTCTGCCTTCATCTCCTGTTTTGCCTGAGGAGGAAAGCAAACCCAGGACCCACCAGCTGGACTGAAGATGATGCTGCGGGCAGCTTTTGGTCAAGGCACGCATCCCACCCAGCCTCTGCCCAATGCTGAGAGGCCTCCAGAGTGAAAAAGCAGTGCCTGATATTCCCTAATTTTCGGTCAACTGCATTTTTGCATTGGCACTGGCACTGCTTTTCCTTGCCTCAAGCCCACACCAGTCCAGCAGATGGGCTAGAAGAAGCTACTCACAGTCACTATATGTTTCACCAGCTGGGGGGAATCAACTTTTTCCACAGAAGTAAATTATCTCTGGAATCTCATGTCAGTCTTGGGGGGTTTTTTTGAAAGCAGAATCATAGCTATTTGCAGTAGAAGTGAATAAAATATATTAAGTTAGGTAAAATATTCTGGTAGAAACGTATCAACTCCTTTCTGGAAGGGCATAGGTAATTTGCTTGGCCAGATCATCTCTGTGTGGTGCAAAAGCCCCAGGGAATGTGGTGAAGAGTTTGGATCACATGTGGCTCCATAAGGAATACATCTGAAAAGCCATGAAAGCTCTTATATAGACAGATAAATAGAAGCTGCCTTTCAGCTGGCTCAGACCTTTTGCTTGCCTTTTGGCTGTGATTAAACCAGGCTTGAGTTCACTTAAGAAGAAATTACAAACAAGGAGGTTATCAAAGCAGTGGAGGTTTTTCTGTCGTACGAAGTGCTGCTGGATTAACTGGGGCACTGACGTCTGGGCCTGACGTGCTGCAGCACCTTGTCGGTACTGGGGCTGATAGTGCAAGCTGTCTGTGGTAAATCTATTTTTATGTGGTGGAAAGCCCAAAGAGGCCCCCAGTGGGGATCTGGGCTGAGCAGTGACTTTCCCCAGGGCACGGTGTTCCACCAAAACCCCGTGAAGCAGCAGAAAAGACTCCAGCAGCTCCCTCCCCTCTCCAGGCTGGGATTTACCAGAGGACTGAGGGATCGAGTTGCATGTTCAGCCTTAGGAGCCTCTGCGCATGGCTTTTTCTTTGGCACGGGAAAAATAGGAGATTCAAACCAAGCAGGTGAGGAAGGACTTTTGTGCAGTGGTTATTCTTACCACTCTCATTTCTACTTCACTTTTTTAGCATCAGCCCTTTTTTCTTTTCTTTTTGTCTAAGTCAGTGCTCAGCATCAATAGGAAGCTGGGCAAGCACGTGAGGGAGACGATCAGCCTCCACTTGCTGAAGGCTGCGGAAACTGTCCCTGCAACAGCACCTCTCACTTTCCACTGATCACGGGTACATGCTAACCTGTTCCACACCCCTCCACTGTGCACAAACAACCCCAGTGTGAGAAAGCAAAACTCCACTGGCTATTTTTGCTCTTCCCACCAGCCCAGGGCATTTTCCACCATGGCACTGGAAGCCCCATGGGATGCAGCCAGAGCGATGCCCACCAGTGGGCACGGTCGTGGGCAACTGGGAATTCTGCAGGAGCCAGGGGAGCTGCTGTGGGTAGGGGAGCCGCAAATTCCCTGTATCTGGAGGGGAATCGTGCAGAGCCGAGTTATCTGTCTTGTACCATCAGCTGATGGGGGAACTTGTAGCACTGGCAGTTTTGCCACATAGTTTTGGGGTTTTTTCTGTGTCTGCAGCACGCCTCAGGAAATGAGATCGTTTCACAATAGGTAGCTGTGGGAAGTCCAAAGCAAATGTTTCACCCCTATCTCATGTACATCTGTGTAACAGAGCCCTAAAGCCTGCAGGGAGGGTCAGCCTGTGCCCATCTCCTGCCCTGCTGCACTCTGCCGGTGCCCACAGCCCACTATGCCTCGCAAGTAAAGAGTTTCCACCTTCCTATGAACGTGGAAGTGATTGGAGACCTGGATCTGAAACAGTCTGGGATGTGCAAGTGTTAAAAGTAAAGCATGCCCTTTGTGGAGTGTCATGGGATGCCCAAGGAACACTGTCTGTAAAAACCACTCAAGACATACAATGAAAATAATCAACTCTAATTTTAAAAAATCTCATCTTGGGCTAGAGGCCACAAACTGCTGAAAGCTAACAAACTTTCTTTTTTTAAACAGAGAACAGCACATGAGCTAAACTATATTGGAACACTAACCTTGAAACGTGCCATGGCATGACTATCAGAGTTTAAGAGAAACAGGATTTAAGTTAAATATTTTAAATCTGCAGAGGAGAGCACAGTCACCATACCAAGATCAGCTACCTCAAATTTGCCTTCCATAATCTGTGAGGAAAATTCATAGGATAATGTTCTTCTTGCATGGATCTTGTGTATGTAAACTGAAAGATTAAATATCCCAACAGAACAGGCCTAGAAAAAGAAGCAAATAAATGAGGAGCAGGTATTTGAGAGCGCAGTTTGCTCCTGGAACCTTGCTTACAGCTCCTGCACTGAAGTGCTGCCATTATTCTCAAATCACACGCAAAGCAGATTTCCTAACCTGCAAAGCTCTTGCTTTGCAATTTTGTAAGGCATTAATTTGGGGAGCAGGTGGAGGCAGAAGGCTGCCTCAACACTATGCACCCAGATCCCTGAGCAGACACCCAGGACATTCTGTTATGTGCCTGAAAAATCTGGGAGCAGTCTTAAACTACAATAAACACTTCAAAATCTAAAGTGTTGCACTGCTCCTCAGTCGTAACTTCCAGGGCTGCTGTACCTCCCAGCTGGCCTCCAGAGTAACCACTAATTTAGTAACATCACTAAATGCAGAGCACAGGGCAGGAATGCCTGGTGGGAGCACACCCACTCTGCTGACCAGGGCAGAATAGAGGGCAAAAGAAAATCCCAGCAGTAACCCAGGGGGGCATCACGGGGGTGTTTCAGACAATTCTTTGGACATCGACCCCTTCTCTGCTCTAGCCCAGGCAAATGCTGATGGAGCAGATTGGTCCAGAGGAGTGGTCTGACATAACAGTGTCAGGCCACTCCCTCTGCTGCTTTTCCTCAGCAGGCAGCACAGGTTTACTTTGCAGCCTGTATTCCTGACAGGCAGCCAGATGGACAAATGGACTCCCATGGGTGCAGGTTCACCCACAGTCCCAGTGCTTATCAGCAAGGCTTGCAGGCAAGGCACTATCTGTCCAGGCAGGGTCCTGATAAAGAAGTTTCTCATTGACAACTGCTCAGAAATCAGATAAACCCTAACTGCTGTGGGGTCACTGCACTCAGGGTCAGGTTTTCCCCTGCCTTAGCTGATGGAAGCTCAGCCCTGGCTTCCGTGGAAATGAATCCAAGCTGACCCCTGCATCCCTCAAACACTCATCCCTATGGAGCAGCAAACCCAGCAGACAGCTGGAGCAGCTGGGGGGCCCTGAAGTGCTGGGCAGTACCTGTGATGCTCAGCTCTTTGTTTGCCCTGCTGAGAAAGTAGAAATACATATTTTGTACAGGTCACTGCTCTGGGAAGCAGCTGATACAGAAAAGGCTACATCTGTTACAAGCAGAGCTGGAAAAGAGAGCAAAGAGAGAATGATGGCAACAGAAGAAAAATGGAGGACAGAGAGAGCACAGGGGAGAGTGTCTGAATGGCAGCTGGGTTCAACACAAGGAACATTTGTTTCGGCCATCTTGCCTTTTGGGAAGACAGAAGAGTTTTCTTCCCTGACACTCACTGCTGAAGTGGGATGAGATTCATGAGACTTGGACATCCAAGGGGCCCTTGAGCACATTGGTCCATCTCAGGGAGTACCCATGAGCTGCCCTGTTAAATGCTCAAAATCACCCTTGATGGCCTTCAGAAGTGAGCTCCCCTCCAGGCAGGCAGTCCAGCTAAATCTAAGGATGCCTTTTGCCACCAGCTCATGTTCAAACAACCAACCTTTAGCGACTGAAAGCAAAAATCTCTCCTGCTTCAAAATAGCGAAGAGCTGGCAACCCAGTGAGAGAGGTTTGGGTCCAGCTGGGGAGATTTCTAAATCCAGCCCTGAGTAAAAATTAATTCTTAATCTAGGTCACATCTGAGCTCAGCACCTGACCCATGTTCAGACCTGCTCCCAGAGCATTATGGTCCAGGCAGCACATAGCATCCCTTGGCCTCTCATGCCTGCTGCCTCTCTCCTCTGAGGACAGTATCAGGGCCTGGTCCATGCAGATAAGATACAGATCTTGTAAGAAAGCACTGACATTTATCATATAGAAATCAGGCACTCACTGTCATCTAGGTCTCACAGAAGAACAACTCCTTCTTTCTTCCCACGGTGAAGATGAACAAGTGCAGGGGGAGATCTTTGCTGGAAAGCCACAGCTGCATCAAGATTGAGCACAGCTTCTGACAGACAGGAAGCTGCCAACGACCTTTCCCCATCAGCAGTCTCCCCTCTCTCCCAGAAACGTTAATCAAGCAACAGGTCTGTCCTTCAGAAGAAAAAGCAGCTTTCCTTGCTGCTGGGAGTGCTGATGCTTTCTGCTTCCACCTGCTGAAGCACGGTGCAGCAGGAGGTTTTGGACAGCAATTTCAGGACTACAGTTTAAAAGCAACAGCTTGTTAAGATGTGACAGAGCAACCAAACTCTGGTTACTGATTAGGAAGGCAATTTCAGCAGCTGACTGTCCTTTAAAACTCAGTGCAGAACAGCACCAGCCCCACAGTGCAAGCAGGACCTGCACAGTGGAGCAAGGGGACACGCAGGATTTGTTGGGGAAATGCCCCTAAACCCAGAAGGAACTAACAAGGGAGAGAAGGGTGGTGGCACAAAGAGGTCTTTAAAGCAAAGCCTGGTGCCCTGTTCCTCCACTGCTTCTCAGGGAATGTGTTTTCACTGTGAACCAGTTGGCATTGCTGCATATGTTACTGGTTCAAGCTCAGCTGCCCAGGAATTAGACACAGCTATTTTTCCATCAGATGGTTTCTCCAGTACAGGACAACCTCACCTGAGTGAGCTACTCAACGGCTTTTAGATGCTTTTTGTCAGCCCTGGGCTCTTGCCCATAGATCCACCCCAAGCAGCTCACCTTGCCTCCACTGCCTGTGCAAGTGCAAACTTACTTCTATGTACAAGCACCATTGGTGAGACAGACAAACTTCACACCATGTGTGGGGAGAAAGGATGTCGGTAGATTTGGGAAGATGAAGAGGAACAGAAAGCAGTGACTCTCCTGTGGAGGTCTCCCCATGAACCAGACCTGCTTCTCCCATCCTGTGTGTAAAGCAGAGCAGAGCTGGTGTTCAGGCTGCAGTTAACTAGTCTGGAGTCCGAGTTTTGTGATCTTCTCTGAATTTTTGGGGAAAGAGGTGAATTTATGTTTACGTTAAAAGAGAACAGGATTTATTTTTATTTTTTTTACTATCAACCAAAGGAGCTGAGTATTTCTTAGCTAGTTTTAAGCACATTTGATTTAGTAGAAGCATCCTTTTGTTTCAAAATGTGACAGTAGAGAAAAATGAGGAAAAGCAGGAAAATCAGACCTGCCACAGGAGCTTCTCCCTAGCAAGACTGACACTCCCCAGGCCTCCAAGCTCTTTCTGAAGGATCTCCTCTGTGCCCTCTGGGTGGATGTTGCTGCAGCATGAAGTAACAGGCTCCGAACTGCTGTTCCCCAGGTTCAGAAACTGCAGTGCTGACAAAGCTGCTCTGTCCCCTATCAAGATGAGCACATCCCTTCTGAAAACATAATTTGCATTAACTAGGAAAAAAGATTTTTTGTCTTTTCTTACTTCAAGAACTCAGGGGCCAGTCAGCAGGGAAAGCTGAAGCTTGGGGCAAGATTCACCTCATCCAACATTTCTACCAAAGGGTGCAGCAGGAAGGCCAGGACAGGCTGGCCAGGGAGCTGAGAGTCTCAAGACCCTTGGACTTGCAATACCTTGTGCCTTTGCAGAGAGAAGCAAAGTATGTCTTTCCATGAGCCCTATGTATCTTGGCAGCTCAGTATCATAAGAATACATTAAGGCAAAGCACATGGAGACATTAAAAAGTATTTGACACCTATTTGCCAGAAATTCCAGATGTGGACAGGCAAGATGGACAGCAGTGTCTGATACTTATCAGGTGTCATGCACAAGCCATTTAATTTTAAAAGGAACTTTGCTAGTTGGGGAGTATGTCAGGTTTTTTGTCCCCTCGTTGTCTTCAGACCACGTGCTGGCAACCAGATGCAGTATCTCAATTTCTGTCTCCTTGTCTGCACTAGAAATCACTTCTAGGGCATCACTACCTCTATTATTTAAAAAGTTCTGGCATTCTGGTGAAAGGAGGCTCTGGGCCCACCTGACTGCATTCTCTCATGGGCTGCTGTGAAACTTCTCTGGTGTTAGCTGAACCCGATGGCAATCCAGAGATGGCCTCAGAGTGGTTTGAGACCCTGCCTGGAAACTTCTTGCTCTTGCTCCATTCCAAGACACTTAAGTATGCAAAAAAATCATCTTGTTCATTCCTTTTTTTATTTACCCCATGCATTTCACAGATTTCAGAGTAACTCTCTGACACAAGCACTTTGTACTCCTCAGAAATTAACACCAACTCACTCATCACATGCCTATCCCAGTTTTCACTGATCACTCATCCAATTCCTCTTTGTTTCTGCAGAAAATTGCATTAAAAACTCAGATAGAGAAATCCTTGCATCCTGGTCCAATGCCAACTAGTAAATATCTTTCACAGCAACAATGAGCATGTAAAAAGACTTTTTGTGCACACCTGATGCCAAAAATTCAAGCATTTAAAGATATTTAAAACATCGAAATTATTAAAGCCTTTGGTGTTAAGGCACCACTTTATCAGTCACTTCTCCCTGGACAAACAGTCAGTTTCACAGACATTTTCTGTTCTGAATGGAAGCAACACATTTTCCGAAGGTGCTGTGTTTCATATCCCAACAGTCTGCCTGGCTCTTCAAAGGCACAGCCAAACAATGGTTTTGGAAAAAAGGCAGCCAGGCAAACAGCCCTCGTCAGGAAACCGCTGGTTTTGCACCTACCCGTGACAAGGAAGAGTTAGAAACCACCAAACTGCAAAATGAAAAAGCACTAGGAGGCACTTTGGACAGAGTTCCCGGGAAGCACGTAAAAGCACTTTTCAAAGGAAAAATTAATCATTTGCAGCAAGCTCTAAAATAGCCGTAGGTGTTGCAATACAAGAGGAAAGACAGTTGACAAATGCTTCTCGCCACAACTTTATGCCCTTGGCTTTATTGTAACAGTCTTTAGTTCTGTAATTTCAAGGCTGCAGAAGGGTTTGCCTCATGAGCTGCCAGACTAGCTACATCCTCCTTTGCAGGACTACGTTTGGGCACCTTACAACAAAAAGTTCTACGGAAAGCATTCAGGTAACACCAACTATCTCAGTCTTTTTATAGAAATATGCAAGTCAAGGTCATCTTAGCTCTCTCAGTGCTGAGCGAAAAGGAAACCCCAAACAAAAGAGATGGGTAAAGCCACGTGTTAATGAAGTCACCGGTGTTTCTCATTGCCTGGGGTCACGGCTAATCAGGCTCCCACATTTTCTGGACGTGAAAGCGCAGCAGTAATCGCACCCTGTGCGAGCACCGCACCATTACACTGACACATCTCCATGTGCACACAGAGAAGGAACCAGCCACACCGAGCCTGTGCTGGGGCAGTACCAAAACTCCCCACTTAGGAGCTTTCAGGAGCACAAATGAAGCGAACCAGCCCGGGGAGCTTTTGCCACACGGAGGCAGCAACCAGCACGGGCAGCTCCCCCCGCAACACAGGGGACCTGCTTTCCTGCTGCTAAGGGGAAGTGAGGGCTCGCTTCTGCCCACTGCCCCCGGTGCTTCAGATGTCTTAAGAGCAACAGAGGTCACAGCAGCCACTTCCTGCTGCTCTCCTCCAGTCCAGGCACCTCGAGAGAAAAAAAAAAAAAAACAAAGAGCCTGCTCTGACAGACTTGTAGA
Organism: Phylloscopus whistleri; assembly: GCA_017589585.1. Lineage (NCBI taxonomy): Eukaryota > Metazoa > Chordata > Aves > Passeriformes > Phylloscopidae > Phylloscopus > Phylloscopus whistleri. Next base: position 1,343,467 of record JADMLD010001066.1, on the reverse strand, counting down.
GAGACAGAACAAGGCACTGGTTTCTTTCTCTCACAAGATACTGAAGCACAGCACAACCATCCCCATCACTCCGTTTTATAGCACCTACCATATCTCTAGCCAGCATAAGAATTAAGTGATTCAATGAAACCAAAACTGGTTTTAATCAAACCAAATCACTTCTCATGAATGTCGCACGCTATTTGAAGAAGTACGCTGAGGTTATAACTCTGATCTCACACTTCAAGGAATTCTGCACAAACTTGGACTTCTTGTAAATCTTGCTGCTTTATGCTGGCTAAGGAGAATGAACTAGAACAACAAAAAGGAGATTTCAGTTGTAAGACTTTTTTGCTGTATGGAAAGGAATAGAAATGCGGGTTAAACAGAGTTCACAGGAACCTAATCTTCAATTAATCTTTGAAATAAATGCCTGACCTCACACATACTTTACAGTTAGAACGCAACATTCCTGAAGAGAGCTTTGCTGCCTAATCCAACAAACTCCCCACCTCCTTTTTTTTTTTTTTTTTAACTAAATACACAGTCTTACATAAGTTCATTCTCTCAAATCATTGAACAAACAGGAATTATTCAAAGGGTTTGCATAAAAAGACATGCCTTAAAAGAAGCACAGCAAAGTACTTTGTGCTGAGCATCTGGCACAATGCAGTCTCCAGTAATAAACTATTATTAGCTGGCAGAAGCCTTGAACATTTAGTCTAGGAGATGAACTGGCATAATTGGTTCTGTAACTCCATATGCATTTATATGAAATATATTTTTTTTTAAAAAGCTGGAAAGTCAAAGTGTTCTGGGTATCTTCAGAGGAGAGAGCTCTCCAAGCCACAGTGCCAATCACACTGATTGTGCTGAAAAAGCTCTGATCCTTCTTATATCAGGCCTTCTTAACTATGGACCTACTCTTACCTGTCTGCTGAGCTCTCACTGTGGTTTCAGGGTGTTTCTCTGCACACCTGATGATGGTTAAAATGGATAAGTCAAATGATGAAAAGGGATACATCTGATGGTTAAAAAGGATACATCACCTGCACTTCATTCAGCTTTGCAGTTAGCTGCAGGTTAACTCTTCACACCTACTTCAGACCAGTATTTGAATTTGAAGGGGAAAAAGATTGTTTTGTGCTAGCATAGCCCAAAAATTATCCTCCTCCAAATTACAAGAAAACTAATGATGAGGCAGGCAATCCATGCTCTACAAAATTTGCTTAAAGGCAAAAGCATAGAAGGAAAAAACCCCAAACAACTACTCCAAACATGTTGCTGCCTTTTACTTGAATATGAAACTAAAAGTTAGTACAAAAAAAATTGAATCTTTTAGTTTGCGGTAAAAGTGCATACTAGCTTTAACTGAAATCAGACAAAAACAGTGGGTGCAATACAGCATGCTAAGAAATGTTTTGCTGAGAAACTAGAGCTGTCTTATTTTCAGGCCACAGGAAAATCTGAATTAAAGATCTGAATGCAGAAATGAAACTCCTAGAAGCTGACTAGACAATTATTTAGTCAAACAAAAGGAATGTACTCAGGCACGTGCACTCACTCTCTCCCTGATTCTACAGGCACACAAGTAGCTGGTTTAGTTTTGAGCTTTGCTGCCGCTCATTTCCAGCACCCATTTGTTGGCCTATTTGTTTGTGGTTAGCAGCCAGGCTTGCAGAATTCTCTGCAGAAGAGACTTTCATCACACATTTGAGATGTACATGATTTCCCCTCACATCCTTTAAGCAAATGTGATGTCTCCTCCTCCTCAGTTTCCAGAATTCAGTTGTTTTGACTATTCCTCAATGCCCTCTAGTGTTGTGAACATCTTCCCACCCCGCCACCATGTCAGTGGTAAGACTGCACAAAGTCACACTGTCCACTTCACTTGCCCCATGTCCCCTGACAGCTCTGGCCATCACCTCCTACTGTGCAGCTGGACCATGTGCTCTGCCTGTATTTCATCTAAAACAACTCCCGAGAGATCCCAATTCCAGCTCCTGGGCTCCCTGAGCAGCACCAAGAAGCCATCCATGGCATCAGGCTGTATTAGGCAAATATCTGCAGCACTAGAGCACAGGACCTGTAACCTGTGAATACTCTACGGCATATTAAGAGCAGGGTCTCTCCTCCCACCACAAAGAAAGTTTGCTGCTTTCTTGCTCTGGCTTCTGGCACTACAATTGCTCATGTGTTTTTATTGAAGACACTCATATGGAAACACATTCACAACTATTTATTCTGGCCAAAGTTTAAAACGTATATTGTATCTTAGTAAGACATAGGAAACAGAACTCCAAGGACTCTAAAGAAACATTTAGCCAAGCCAGTCCATTTATTGAGCCTCTATCAACTAGGTTTTCATTAACAAGGGAAAAGAACAACAAGCAACATACAAAATAAATACTGAAAACAAGTTCCCTTCACATTGATAAAGTTTTCTAGGGACAGACGTTAGAAGAGATAAAATGCATTCTAGTTGAAAGAACATGCCTCAGGTTTATTAGAAAAAAAATTCTTAGAGGAGAAGATTCTCTTAAAAGGAACTATTTTTCATACAGCACTACACATAAAAACTGAATCATACACCAAAGAAAAAGCTGTGAGGGAGAAAAGGTTTATATTTACATATAGGACAGTACAAAGCATTAGCTGGACTGATACTTTACATTTAGAGTTTATACCATTAGTGAGGGTGAGCTAAAGACCAGGAGAGCTCTGAGTTTTTCACAAGGTTACACTAGTGCAGGCTCTAGGTGGATGTCCCTGCAGACACCTTACTCCTATCAATCAGTACAGAAGACGTGCCACAGCCCTGGACTGGACAGGTAACTGTTCTGATAGTGCCCACTGCCCCCAAGGCAAGTATTTATACAAATGAAGCCAGCTTTGTCCTTAGCCTCTCCATGCTTGCTGGAAGAAGATTCACCATCTCCTTACTGAGTTCTAGTTCAGTTTCAATGGCAGGGACAGCTTCTGGATACTTCTCGCAATAGTCTACCAGAAACGTGTAATATTCCAATGATGTCTGCATATTTTCCAGTTGCTTTTTGCTATCTGAAGTAATAAGCTTACCATATAGTCGTGCAATATGAAATTTAGCTACCATTGCAGGGCGAAGAACATCTTCCTCGAGTTTTTCAGGAAACACCTTATCAGGGTTCCTCAAAGAATCCAAGAAGAGTTCATAATATTTGATTGCAAACTGAGCCAGAGAATTAATTTTTTTAACTGTGTGCGAGTCTAGTTTCTCTAACCTGTTACCAATAGCTACCTTTAAATCCATCATCTCATAATAGGTGTCAGCTAGTTCACACTGAAGCTGCCTACGGATCAACAGGTAGTACTGGGGGTTCAGGTCTGCATAGATTGGCTCCAGCATGTCTATTCTACGCTTGTGCATTTTGCAGCGCCTCTCATAGTCTTCTTCAAAGAAAGCAAGTACCTTAAACAAAGCACTGTGATCCTGAACAATTTCAATGTGGTCAGTAACATAACCATCAACCTGAAAGAACTCTTTTGCTTCCTGAACATAGTTCTGACCAACCAAGAAGATTTCTCTGGCTTCTTGAAAATCTAAAGGATATACGCTGCTCACTTTCTCCTCCATGGCTAAGACAGAGTCACATATATCACTTGTCCCAAAAAGGACAGCTTTCTTCCTGCCCTTCTCTTTTTCATCCTCTTCTTTTTTCCTTTGGGCTTTAAGTTCCAATTGCCTGTCTGGATCCAGCTCTCCTATGTTATCCTGAAATGAGAAAGCATGCTAATTAAAAACCAATCTGGCTTATAAAGAGAGACTCACATTGAATCATTTTTGGGTCACTTTTGAAATATGAACTAGTGAGCAACAAGACGGAAGAGAAATCGTTGATGTACGAGGCCTTATAGTAACAAAAAAAAATCACGTAAATTACATTATCAATTCTGAAAAGACATAAAATTAAGGTGGTTTAGTCTCCCTACCCTGTATGACAAAATAGCCAAAGGAATAATTGTTAAGCCCAAAGGCTCTGCTTCACAAAGTGTTTCAGCAAATACTGGTTTAAACACCTAGGAAATACTTGAATGAATTAAGTGAAATGAATCAAATCTGAATTAATCCAATGCTTGAATGAATGAGAACATCAGCACAGAAAACTGTTGCATATTAAGACAATGTTCTTACTAGCAGTTAAATAAGAAGGAATCTGTCAAATCAAGCTGCAAGAAAATGCAGCAGAGAGGAAGAAAATTTGTGAAGCTGCTATAAAAGCAATGAACTGATCACTCTACAGAGTTGTCCTCTATCTGTGCTTTCTCTTAAGTGCTGCGTTTAAGTCAAAGCATACCACAAAACACTTGCTACACTGCAAGCACTTGTTTTGTTCACTGGGCAATTGCTTATTCCTTGTTACCAACTGCAAATTGATTCCTCTTGCAAACATCAAAGCAGACTTAGCTTGCTGTTAGACAATGACAGCTACAGAACAGATTTTCTGTTACCTCAAGCAATTTTCGAGCGCTTTGCAGAAGGTTCAGGCAATACTTAATCCAACACCTTGCAATTTCAGCTTTCCTCTCTGGAAGGTCCTGTTGGTCTGGCTCTGTTTCATCTCCTGAATGGACATAAACCCATAAAAACTTTAAGAGAAGCCCAGCACTCCAGCAAGACCCTCAAATGTTACATGCAAAGAATATACTTGTATTTCATTTTCCTCATGGTTAGACAGAAACATGTTCTCCATGTTAGTTTATGTAATAGTTCTGTAAACTGACATTTCTGGTAGAAACCCGTAAAGATTAACATGGATTTGTCATGTATGAATTCTGAAAATAAATAGATCATAATGTATCTTTAAAAAGACCTTTCATCTTCAAGGTGTTTTACTGGAAAAGGTTTCCAGATCTCTTTGTAGTAAGAGAAAGAAATCAGGATAATTCATTTTCTGAGATTCAGCTGTCTGCCCAGAAGTTGTTTCTGAGGATGATAAGGGCATTTGTATTGCAATGGGCCCTAGACTTGCTACCATAAAAGGGAACAAAATAGGGGAAACTGCCTTTGGTTAAGCTACCTGGTACAAACATAAAATTTATTAGCTCAACGACTTCTGTATTTTTCTCCCCCAAAGTCTCCCCACTACCATAAACAGCAGCACTGCTGATGTCTCGAGATAACACGTTCATAAACCAAACAGATTTCAACAAAAATTCATTTCCCAGTCTCTGTGCAGAAGGCAGTGAGTTAGCTGAACAATGAGGACATTCCTACAGGACAGCAGCTCTTCTGTTCACCAAGTAAAAAGCCAACTTCAGACTCAGACCCACTGCACTCATTATCTTTCATTAAAGCAAATCAATTTCTTATTAAGGAATTAAGAATTGTTGCTAATCTAAGAAAATTTATTAATTTTCTTGCACATTTATTAATTATGTCTATGTTGGTTTATATTCCAATTAACATGATAAAATGAACGTGCTTGAATGGCCAGTGCTGACTGTATACTGGTCTTTCTGTAAGTTAGAACCTTCTGCAAGTCCACAGCCCAGCTCTCTGTCCCATGAAAAGGAAGGGAAGGTAGGATAAGCAATTATTCACCAAAACAGGATTATCACTACTCCTGTGCAGCGCAGAAAAAGTCAAGATGGAACTTAGCTGACTCATACTTGCTCCCTCTCCAGGAATTAAAGCTCTGTAAAATGGAAGCTTCCACTTGCCCAAGACAGACATAAAAGGGTGTGTTGTAGATAAGCAAAGACTAGGCCTAAAACAGAGCACTGACACTATCATGGAACCACAGGTCCCTAAAACTAGGATCAGTTCTCTAAAAGATTCTTCACACTTGGACTGCCAAGTTGATCCTTTGCAACAACGCCCAAACAACAAGGAGAGCAGCTACAACTCCAAAAACAGTCACTGATGATGCTGCAGCATCCAGCAACAAAGGACAATACAAGTACCTTCTGGATTTGGGGTTTTAAAAGCTGCAGTTTTGCTCCCTCTTTTAAAGCTATTCCCAGGAAGCATCTGGTTTGGTTCACTGAATGACTGCCCTCTGATCACTGAAGCAAACTGCATTTTTAACACATGTACAAAGCCAAATGGATAAACAGAGATATTGCCACTGTTGAAGTGGATATTGTTTTAAATTCCACTTTTACTCTGGTATGCTTTCTGAAACACCACAAACAAGCACTTGACCTTTTCTCACAGGGTCTGCACGCAGTTGAGCCGTAGTAGCAGTTGCTTTCCAGAAACATTCAACTTTATTGAAAAATATTTTACAGAATTAACACCAGGGTAAGTTTTGTACATGTTGTTAAACTTCAGTTTTAAACATTAACACCTAATGATGCTTAATTCACAATAATTTTATTCAAAATTTTTTTATAAACTTACCATCTTCAGCAGATGGCACCTGTCCAGCTTGGCTAAAGATGACACTGGCTGCTGCTAGACAGTGTCGAGCCTCCATAAAGCACTCCTGAGAGAAACAGAGCAGCATTTAGCACTGGTGTGAGCAGCTCAAGCACTGCTGTCACTCAGCCAAACCCCTCACCTCAGAGAGTGAGCACACAGGACCACAAGGGAAATGACAGAACTGAGAGGCTCTGGAGCATATTCCCCAGGCACTGGAAGAAAACACCATTTTTGCACACCTATTACTGAATAAAATATTTTCTAATTGTTTTTTCTGTACCACAGCCACAACACCAAGCCCTTCCTTTAATATTGGCTATGCACACTGAACATTCTGGCTGTTCTGCTCTCTGCTACTCTGGCTGCCCTGAGGTGAAGGAAGTGATGCCTTGTGGCAAACACTATCACGAGGTGTTGGTGGGAACAAGGTGGACACACAAATCAACACCATTACCATGAGCTTTTACCCATATTTGAGAGTGCACTGTTAAATAATTAGTGCTATCAATGCATCAAAAATATACGGAAATTAGGAGCTACTATTGAAATTAACATTAATTGGCTTAGGTAGGGCAGGAATCTTTTTAAGCACCAGAAAAGAGCATCTAAATAGTCTGGAATACAGAAATTCCTAAATAAAGCTGAAGCACTTCCTAGCAGTAGATTGTTTAGAGTCAACACGGGGCAAACAGCTGCCTACTCACATATTCACTCTAATGTTCACAGAGGTTCAAACAACTCTTGAGCATAAGATACAAAGGACAATAATTCATAGTAAACAATAAGCCATACCCTGGCCCTCAGATGCTTTTTGTTTTCAAACTTCACTGCTTTTTGTTTTCAAACTTTATTGAAAGAGAACAATATAAGAAAGGATTTTAAATTAAATTATTTAAACCCTGAAGTTTACTTATGAACATGACATCATATCACTGCTAATATTTCATTAACTGTAGAGCTTTTCTCATGTCTGCACCCCGTTCATCTTCCCCATTGCCATTGCAACACCACAGGAAAGCCACCATGTCCTCTTCAGAAAAAAAACTGACAGATGCTTCATGTCAGAAGACAACTTGTGGTTTTATAGGTGCACATTTTCAACTCATCTTGGAGCCCTGTCTCAAAGAGCTGTTTAAACAACTGTTTTAGTTGACAGTTACATTAATGGTACAACTACAGCAGAAGAGCACTGGATGTGTTACCTTGGACAGATAGTACTGTGACAAAGTGGCAGCATTGCGTGCCCACTCTACTGGGTAGTAGCCACAGTACTCAAGCTGTCGTTTCAGAGTAGTATGGCAATACTGAGCAGCCTTCTCAATCATGTCCAGGTGCTGGTAAACTTGTGCCAGGTAATACAAGGTATGCGTGTAGGCTTTTTCAAACCTGGAGTAAAAACAACAGTGTCTTTAGATTTCTTTTTTTTCCTCCCTAAATACGCCCTTATAATTAAAAAAAAAAAAAAAAGTAATAATAATGTAAGTATGCTGCTTAACACCCACCTTTTGGATCTTTCTTGGTCTGTGAGTTTTTCTTCTTCTGCCATGAAATGTTCACTGGGATCCAGGGGAGGATTTCCATCCTGCAAGGGTACATGACACATTCAGCAAACCACATTTCTTACTCTGTGGCAGTGCTCCCTCTCCTGGCTACACATCTTTTACTATTTGCCAACCCCAAATTCAACAAAGTTTCACACAACCCATCTCAGTGCCACATCTCAGGAGCGATTCCACAACACTCAGGAGATTTAGAGGATGAAAGTCACAACTCCACATGGAATGACAAGATTCACAGCTTGTAGGAGACTTCTGCTAATGTACTTTAAAGCAGCGCATGCTGCCTGCACCAAGACGCTCAGCCAGGACTCCACTGAGCATCTTTATTTTGTACAATCACATGTTGGGTTCTGAGGCATCAATTTAATACCAAGCATGCCTTCAAGTGTGAAATATTCGTTTGCCCAGCTGCACTGATCAGTAGCAAGAAAACATCCTGCAGGAAGTACTGCAGAAAGCATGAAGTGCAGAGTGCTCAGTAGAGCTGCTGTGAAGACAAACTGCTGTAAAGGCACTCCCAGTATCCATGAGCTGGCAAGATCATTTACTCAGACAGAAAAATGAGACAACATGCAATGTCTTTGGAGGATGAAGCTGCTAAACCTTTCTATCAGGCATAACCTACATGCAAGTTATTAAATGTGGTAGTGCCCATAATTAGAAGCACTTTTTTTGTCCATGAGCTCTGTGGTTTAAAGAGTCCTTCCATGGACAACTATACACCTTTTAGCATTGTTGTATCCAAATCTCCCTTAAGACAGTTGTCAGTAATGTTACCAGACAGCTCACAGGCAACCCCAACTGATTAACATGGCTTATGGCAGAGCTTTATTAGCCTCTGCTTATCCCATTTCCTTTGTAATTGTGAATAACTTCAGGTGCCAATTCTGAAACACTTCAAATACAACCATCTTTTAAAGAGAGCTTTTCTCCCATTACACAGTGCATCCTGGGGGGTGTCCAACATGTCTGCCAGCAACAAAACCCCAGTTAGTATGCAGCTTGTCTAGCCCTTTCCTAACCCCATTTGTTTCTTAGCCCAAGAGAAAGTAAGGCAACAAATAAAAATCATTTTCAGTAAATACATTTCATGAGTTAATACTTAGGCAGGAACAGGAACAAGGACAGAGAATACACTCACTTTACAGGGAAGAACACATACCGTGTTTGTACTGCTTCTTATTAAAAATCCCTGAACGGACTTGTTTACTTGCTTTTAATAGAAGCTTGTATTACCTGTATTACTCATCTTTAAAAATGAACAAATTTTTAAGTGACAAATAAACTAAAGTATGTTTAACCTACTAGAGGTATGTAGATTGTGCATATGATCTTTTAATCTGTAGGTTTCTGTTTACACCTCATTAGGTTTTAGAAGGTGAATTTATAACTCTTCCTCTTGTTTTCTTTAGATACAAACATTCTAACAAGATTTGGAGTATATTCTGGCAAGACTAGAGCTATTCCTGCAAAGAAAATAACTGAAATGACACAATAAGCAAAACTCTTGCCTCCCTCCTGTATCTACGGATCTATCACTGATATCAAGCCTTATGCCTTTACTTATCCTCAGAAAGAGCCCTCCAACTCTTCTTTCTAAGTGGACTTCATTAGCCCAAGCTCCTTGCCATGGTTTTGCTTTAGGGGGGAAACCACCTATCCAATTTGTAAGTTAATTAGACCCAGTCTAATGCTGTTGAAGACCACAAGGACAAAGACTCCAACTTCAGAATGCTGACAATGACTCCGTTTATTTCTGGCAATTTCTCCCCTTTTATGCTATTCTACAGAGAGCAACTCAACTGGTGAAATAAAGACAAACTTCTTCAATCACATTGGTCAAACCACAGGGACATCAAGAAGAAGTCCCTCCTAGGGAAAGGAATGTAAACAAAGGTTACAGTTAGAAAAACATGGCTCTTGTTGACAGAAAACTCTCTGGGAAAAGAATTTCAGAAAACCAAAACTTCTCAGGCATGAACCAGGGCTACACCAGTCAGTAAACAGCTAAATCCACCAGTTGAGGAAAATGTCTCCATCAGCAGCAGCTTACCAAAGACTCCCTGACAGGAAGGCTTCCTGAAAGGCTAAAAATGGGGAATGTTAAGAAAAGCATATTCACGTATTTATAATTTGTGAAAGACAAATGTTGACATCATTATATAAATCTGTAGTTTCTTCTAAAAGAAAGACTTAAAGCACAGTTATATTTGACTACATAATGCATTGAACTATAAATGGCAAATAATGTTGAGGGGAAAAGTGTGGCAAGCAACCATCACAAATGTATAACACTAGTCAGGCAGCAAAGCCCCAGAAGAGACATTCAGTAATCACTACTAAAAAACCCTTAAAGTTTCAGAAAAGTCTACAGTGCAGATGTAAAGTACCTGGCAGCACTTTAACCCACTATACCATAGTATCAGTTTAATTTCATAATCACTGGAGCAAGTGCCAGAAGGTTTTGGAAGTCCTGTCACAGCTGGGGCTGGGTATAGATATCAAAGTTGAACATCAGGAATTAATTAGAGAGAGAGTCTGTAGAGAAATGTAGTACCTCTGGTTAGCCCAACTGATCCAGGGGGCAGGAAATAAGCTGATAAGCTTTTCAGCACAAGTGGGGCTTTCTTCCAGATTCATTACCTCTCCTATCACTGCAGGCCAGCATGGCTGCAAAGATGGAAAGAGGGCAGTAACCAACCAATAAGGACTTGCCCATTCTAAAAATCTCCACAAGTATAATTGGTACTCTAAGCCAACTCCGTGGTAAAACCTGAACTGAACCTGTAATTTCACAAAACTAAAGTCTTTCCAACATATTCAGCTATCCTGAGACACAGCTGCTGCTTCTTGAAGGCCACAAATGTTTTTAGCTCACTCTGGAACTGTCCCTCAGGCAAGTCAGTGTAGGAACAGCTTTGCAAAGAGCTTAAAAATAGCACAAGGAAGTCTTTGTAGGATACACAGCAGAATCCACAGCTCAAAAAGGTTGTTTAATATGCATGAGAGGGTTAGCTGTCTGTGAGATTGTCCTCTTGGATATGGAACTAAACTACTTGCCCCTGCAAAACTCTGCAAGTCAGAGCAAGCCATGCAAATATTAGTTTTGTTTCCTTTTCCCACTGAAGGCAATGGACATTTTTATTGCATTTCCAAGATAAGATTTAATAATAGTCCTCATTAAAACCCAAATTCTACCAGGTCTCAACTTTGGATTATTAAAGGGCTTTCAAAAGGGACTATTATTTTTAAGCAGAATTATTTTCTGTTTTGAAATTAGCAAGTAATGCTCTAATTTGCCTTGTCTTACACTGCAGTACAACTCGTATCACCTGCCAGAAGTATCACAGCAGCCAGTATAAAGCACAGAAACTCAAAATTCCATTGCATGTTCATTTCAAAGATTACTTAACCTGCAAGTGGGACATGAAAGTAAGACCTGCCATGATATTAACAGAGTACCTCTTTCATGTATTGATTATACAAGGCTTCTGCCGATTCCAAGTAAGTTTGTGCAGTTTCAATTCCATCCCTTTGAGACCACAGGATCCCCAGATTGTTCTAAAGGTAAAAGAAAAAAAAAAAAAGTCACTTTCCATTTACATTACACATTTTTTTCCAAACAACTGATCAGTCTTCATCCTTATATATGTGTGTACTCTAATACAAAGGATTTCAAAATACAGAAATCGTGCCCACACATTTCACTGTGTGTTGCTCAAAAGAGGGGGGGGGGTGGTTTCACACAGCAAATTTCACATAAAAAATTCACCTCACAGTCCTTCTCTGTTTACTCTGCTAGATAGCGACTAGTGTGTTCAAATAATGAGCTTTTCCCACGGAGTATGTTCTGCATCCAATTCATGCAGCTTTTACATCACATACAAATATCATAAAAAGAGACAAGAAATCAGAAATTCATTAACATGACACCATAGAAAAAATTAGCAGGAAAAAATATGCTAGGAATGAATGCTTGGACATTTCCAACAATGGAGATGAAAAGCACCTCTGAGATCCAAGTTATAGACTACTGCCTTCAAATTTAAGTTAAATCAATATACATAGCAACTTACTCCATCTGTGAACACAACTTTGACAAAAAGTGCCTCTAATTTTATTAATAAGATGAAGGTGTTAATCTGTGTCTGATGTGCTAATTTAAATCCTAAGCAGTGCTGTTACAAACCTCAAGAGGGCTAAAAGAAAACCCCCAAAACCTTCAAATTAATTAGAATGTGTAGCTGTATGCCAGCCCTGTGTCCCTTTCAATTCCATTCTACTATTTTTGTAAGAAAGCGCATCACATGTTGTTTATGAACCGAAACACTTTGCCCAAGGCCAAGCAGTGGAACGGAGCAGATTCCATTAGACAGAGGCTGGGAAACACAATCTTATGCAAGAGCTCAGAAATCAGATGTGGGACTAAAGAAAGAGTCCCAGCAGAAAAAAGGAATGCTTCTTCCTACAAAATAGCAGTCAGTGCCGTGGCAACACACTCCTGACACCCCAGAAGATGAAGTACTGCCACTGCTGACAATCATTGTTTTTAAATCAGAAATGGTTTAAATTCATATTCAAACCTGTTACAGCCCTTGGAACCAAGGGTTCATTTCCCAGCAGTGTTCAGCTCACACCTTAGGACAGTACCAGGTAGCAGCAGACCCATCACTGTTGGACCACAGCACTTCACATGCATAACAAACTTCATCCTGCTGCTTCCTGAGGGCCCCAAAACAGTGGAGTCCATGCAGACTTTGGGCTAAGAGAGAAGAGCTGCTTTCCAGCACACCAATTCAGAAGCACAGTGGAATCTCTGGTCCTGAGCCACAAGAGCCACATCTCCCAGGAACAGGTGCAAGACATTACCTTATTTCAGCTGGAACAATCTCCTTACCTTACAAAGGGTAACAGATTTGTAGCAGTGTATCCAAACCCTCACAATGAAGGACAAGGAGCAGATGTAACCTCACTGTTCAGACAACTCAGCTAATTCAACCAGTGGTAAGACAAGTCATCATTTCACTTGCACCTTTCCACATCAGCCTACAATTCCTTGACAGTTTGATGAGGAAGCGCTATGGAGTCTTCTCTAATTAGGCCAACCATTTTTGACAGAGATATCTAAATAACTGCTCTATTTCATGTAAGGTCTAGAGTCAGATACCTAAGATACCTAACTATACACCAACTACCATGACAGAGCAATCAAGTAAAGGCCCTTCTGTGAATCTTCATGTAGCAAGAAATAATTTTGATAATAGTGTTCCCCTCTTCAGAATAAAGAGAAAATATTATCACTTCAAGTATCAACAAAATCGTATTTACCCATCTGGGACAAAATGTAACAGCTTAAAAAATACAATAGGCAATGCTGAAAAGCAAACAATTTATCATTTCAGGATAAGGCATCAATAAAAGCATCTCCCAACGTCACTTTGACAACCAGTGAGTTAAGGAATCACAAATAAATTCTGGATATGGTGAGATCTTTTTCTAATTTATCCTTGCACGGTTCTTATAAGTTTTGTCTCAGTCTGTCCAGAAGAGCACACTGCTCTGTCAACACCCAGTTTCAATGAGAAGATATTTTAGATGCTCTGCACACCAAGAAGCATCAGCAGGAGGCTCAAAACCAGAAAAGCACCCCTCCAACAGCCACCACCTGTGAATGATTCCTTCCAGCAAGAACTGAACGCCAGGGCTGCTGTGCTTATTACGGTTAAACGAGCAGCACCGGTCAGGACACGGCAGCGCCCTGGATCTCTTCGCAGCCCACTACAGAGAGCAGCCGGCACAAGGCCCCGCTCCGCCTGAGCCCCCCGCCCCACGGACACCCCCTGCGGCCTCCAGCCCACCTGGGCCTGTATGTAGAGGGACACGCAGTCCGGGGAGAGGCGGTGCGGCTCCAGGAGCTGCGTGCAGCGCTGCAGGTGCTCCTCGCCGGCCGACAGCTCCTCGGTGTCGGTGTGGTTGACGCCCAGCTCGTACTCCAGCACGGCCCGCCGCACGGCCAGCACCGCCTCGCCGCCCTCCTCGGCGGCGCTCAGCAGCTGCTTCACCTCCTGCAGCAGCGCCCGGGCGCTGTACTTGGAGCGGTACGGCTCCGTCTCGGGGTCCTTGAGGGACTCCACGGCCGAGAGCGTGCGGGCGGCGCGGAACTTGGCGCACACCGCGGGCCACCCCGCGCCCGCCGCCGCCATCTTCCCGCGCGCCCGCCCCGCCCCGCGCCGCCTGACGCGAGCGTGCCCGGCCCCGCCCCGCCCCGCCCCGCCGCCATGGCCGCGCCCCTCAGGCGGCGCCGTGAGGGAGCCGGGGAACGGGAGCGCCCCAAAGGACACCGCAGCCCTGGCGCCGGCGAGAAGCGTTCGAAGAAGGGTGCTCAGAGGCTGATGTCCAATTTTTTCTGAAAAAAATTTATTTCAGAACCCGATTTTTTAACGCTGCTGAAGAGGCAAGCTGTGTTCACTGTCCGTGTTCGAATGAATTTTGTTCCCTTGCAGTCCTGAGTTTCCAGGCACATCCACTAGGTCGTTGATGCCTTTACAGGCAGCAGCGACTTTGCTGGCCAGAAAAAAAAAATCTCCCGAAACACCCAGTCATTTCTGCAAACATGATTTTTCGCCATCCTAAAAGACAAGCCGCTTCATCAAGGAATAAAGACAAAGAGGACTGTCTAACAGGCTTTTACTGTCTCATAAAATTCAGCTCAGTCCCATTATCTGTAGCAGAGGTTCATCGAGTGTTGTTAAAGTCCCCGATTTCCACTCTTGAACCAGCTGTTTCTCTTGAAGTCTCCTTGCCTGCTGTTTCCGAACCTGGAGAAGCCTCGTCCCGCCTCCTGCGGATATTCCTCCAGCTCAGGCAGCTCACTGGCCACAGACAGCTGCCAGCGCCGCGTGTCTCTCCACTGCTCCTGAAACCAGACCAACAGAACCACACTTCATGTGCCTGCAGGGGTGTCCAAGGTGCCTGTGGCATCAGAAGCAACACTGAATGCAAAGGCATTTCCAGACAAATCCCAACCAAAACAGGCCTTTAAATCCCCCTTGGGAGACACTCACAGTCCTGGGACAAAGGATGAACAACCACAAGAGACAAAAGGGAACGAAGTCGACAGAAGACTGGTGAACTCTCAAAGGCACTGGAGAGGCCAAAACAACAGACTAGCCAAAGACTACAGAATTTTGTTTAATGAAATCAGGTAATATCATGGAAATGGAAATGAGAAGCAGCACAGCAGGGTATTTTCTAATGACTATGCTGTGTTCTTTTCACTCTGTTGCCTGTGCAAAATCCTTATTAAACCACAAAGCTCCCAAATCACCCCATGCTCAATCTTATATGGCAGTTCCCAATTTTCAAATCACCAGGTTTTAAAGCTAGCTCTGGCTACACAAACATACCTGTATATTACTCAGTTCATCAACAGGGATATCGAAGCACACACCCTAACAAAACAAACAAAAAAAAAGGCACAAATTTACAATGAAATAAAGAAGGCCTCAATAACCAATCCCACTACATATACATTTCTGATGCCTTTTTTTTAGGAGGCAATTCCTACATTATCATTTAGGAGTAATGTCTCTAATAAGTCTTTTAAAGCACTCGATTAATATCAATGCCTTTTTTTTTTCCCAACAGTGTATACATAAACAGCATACTCACGATAGGCTACTGTAGCCACAGTTTGTGCCTGCCATGTTTTGATTTCAGAAAATTCTTTTCCCAGAGACACTTGTTGTAAACAAGTGCATGTTATTGTAAACTATCTTGTTTTTCTACATTCTTTCCCAGAGGAGGGAATTTGTTTGATGGCCCCTTGGTGTGACCAATGGGCCAAAGGATCCCACCTCTTAGGTGGGCTCGTTGTGAAAAGGTATAAAAGGCAGGTTTTTGATAATAAGCAAAATTTGAATCTTCAGCCTTCTGATGAGTCTGTGTCCTGATACCGTGCTCTACAGCGACAGGCTACCATTTCCGGAGAAATGAGACTGAGTAGGGACAGTGCAGTACCAACATTCTGTACCAGTACTCCAGAACTCCAGCCTCAACCCCTGCACAAACTGGCTATGTGTGAACACACACAAGGCCCCAAATCCCTTCATTCCCAAGGCTGGGCCACCTTACCATCTTCCCCTTGAGGAAACGCATTGCAGACACTTTGTTATCCACTTCCTCCCCAAGCTGCTCCTTCAGCCCCCGCCAGGCATAGCCCATGCTATGCATCTCTATTGAACACTTTAACACCATGGTCACAAAGCCCTGCAGGAAACAGAGAAAAATGTTTAACAAGGCTGAACTTGGTCAAACCTACTGCTAGAGAACAGATAAAAAACCCCAAACTGATACAAGAACCACAGTTCAGTCAGACAGTGCGTCCCAAACTGTTACCACACAATGACCTGGGCCAGGTTCTCCCTAAATGCATTAGAAAAAGGAAGTGCTGTACTTTTCTTCAGTCAAGATCTCTTTGAGATCAGACAATCACATACGATACTTGCAATATGACAAATGTAGAAAATTCCTGCCAAGGGGGAACTACAATAGCACAAACCAATCTATTTGCTTGTAAAATGCCATGAGTTAAACTCTCTTAGAGCATCAAAGTCTTCTGTCACTTCAGTCTCTGGAGACATTCTTTCAATTTGCATCACAAGAAAATTTACTGATTTCAAGTTTCTCCTGGGAAGAGCTGATTTCAGCTAAGGAACAAGGAACACAGCAGGAGCCTGGGGGGTAACAGCTATTCAGAAACTCAGCTGAAAAAGCCTGGGAAGGAGATGCCACACAGGGCCTGGACACAAGCAATTCATGCATCCATCCTTGTTACCACGGTGCATCATTACTTACAGCTGTGGAGTTGAGCAGGGAGCGCTGCTGGATGTGAGCTGCCCCGGAAATGTGTGCCAGGGCTGCAGCCAGGGCAGCCACCGCCCCCTTCTCATCTATCAGCTCTTCAGCTGATTTTCTGAAGTAGTCTACTGCAGAGGGAGGAACAGCCTCCAGCAACCTACACAGTTAGGGTTTAAAGGGATAAGAAAAGGCCATCGTGAAGTGCAGCCATGTTTAAGACATACCCTAAACTGCTTATGTCTGAAAAAGGCAGGGGGGAAAAAGAACTGTAGGAAACTAAAAACAGCTACTTCTGTAATGTTATTTCCAGTAGAACAGCTCCCCCCATCATTCTTCAGTACACAGTGAACCCAACACCATGCCCATCATCTCCTTTATACTGGTCAAATACTCCCTAATTATAATAATCTGCTTCAAGGCAATTTCCGCCACAGGGGCAGCAAATGTAAACAGAGCTGCATGGAATAAAAGCCACAACCCTCAGACATTACACAAAGAAACACAAGACAGGGCTAAAACACCCTCACAACTCCAGAGTAACTCCTCATTATACCAAGTATTGCTTTTTGCACTGCTTCCACTACCTCATCTGAGCCGACAAAATCAGCTTCCCCTCATGACAGTAACTCCCTCTTCTGTCACTGATTTCTGATTTTATAAACAAAGGTTAATTTTTTGCAAAAACTTTGAGAACATTACGTTCTATGAAAAGGTCTATGTTCAGCACACAGAGATTTACTGATACCATCTTATGCTGTCTATACACGAAGCAGCTGACTTCTACAACACAGGCAAAGCCATGCTCACATACAGGCCTGATCCCTTAAAACTTTGCATTAAGCTCTAAGCATCTAGAGCAACAACATCTCTAAACCTTTTTTAAGAACAGGCAAATAAACTTACTTTTTGGCATCACTACTTGAAGCTTTAATTACATCTGTAGCAGAGGGAACACCTACACGCTTAAAGGTAATACCCTGAAATCAAGAAAACAAAGGTATTTAATTTGTATTAAATATTTTCAGCAGTCTACAATTCAAACCTGTCTAAATTACATTACTGAGATTTCTACTTACTGTTTGCAAGATCAACATACTCTTTACTAAGTCATTTATAAAGCTAAAATAAAGCTTTTCAGTTCCCAGCTTTGTTAATCTGGAGCTACTTTACTCCATGCAGACTGTGATGCAAGGCACAATCTGCCTCACGCATTCCTGTCCCTGCCTGCTGACACCCACAGAGGACTTCCAGCATGGGAAAACTCAGGCAGTGCAGGAACAGGCCAATACAGAAGCATCTACAAACACCAAATATCAGCACTTTAGGCCATAGAGTACTATGGGACTGGAGAGCCCCATTCTGGACTCAACAACCCACCATCACAAAGTCTAAGACTGGCAGGGTCCTTTTAGGAGCTGATCAATTTCCTTAAGCAGAAGTCTGAGGTACAACTCACCGCTTTGTGCTCAACTTGTTTCAGAAGATCTTCCTCTCTTCTCTGAAACAAACAAATGCAGACTCCGGTGCGGCCAGCTCGACCCGTGCGTCCAGAACGATGGATGTAGGAATCAACATCCTTCACAAATTCAGATCAACATGAGAAAACCTTATGTTATTTAAACTGCTCACATTTCAGATTAAACACAAGCTAAATTCAAATTCAGAAGCTTAAACAGTGATACATTCTGTGTTTATACCCAAACTTACCGCTACACATAAACCACTCAGGTTTGCATGCTCCCCCACCCAAAGTATGCTAACCAACTTTAACCAACACTGCTGACAGATATTTTAATTTTTTAAAATAAAAAGCTCCACTGGAGTTTCAAAAGATGAAAAAGGCAACAGAAATATTTTAGAATTTTTATGAAACTCAGCAACATTCAGAAAGAATTCAGAAAAGCTGCACAATGCCAAAACATATCTTTTGAGTTTCCAGAGTAAACAAAACCCAAGACTTTTATCAAAGCTCAAACCGTGAAACTGTAACTATAAAATTTTAGCCTGGCATTTACAAAAAATTCATCTAACTTGTGAATTGGAACAGAACATACTTCTGATGAAACAGAGAAATAACCCACCATTCAGGCACCAAAAAAAAAAAGGTTAATACAATTTTAGTTTCCTCTAATAACTTACTTTTGGTGGTGAGCACTGTATAACAAGGTCAACCTCAGGAATATCCAAACCACGGGCAGCTACATTTGTTGCAATCAGCACTTCAAACACACCGTTTCTGAAGCCTTTTAATGTAATTTCTCTCTGTTTCTGTGGAATGTCACCATGCAAGGACTGGGCATCCTGTCAGTGCAACAAGCCATTAACATGATATTTAATGGGAGCCCAGGCTACAGCGTCTAAAGATTAACTGCAAACCCCAAAACACTGTGCAGAACAACAGAATATAATTACAGAGCTGATACCAAAGGAATATAAAGCATCCTACTACTTCAGTTGATCCTCTGGGATTTACTGTGAAAGCAGCATGGCCAACAGGCAGAAATTACTGCTGCAAGTTTTTAATGTGGATGGTATATGAGATTTCTCTAATACTAGGCAAAACATGTATTCCCATCACTGCTCACTCTCCATAAATCAGCATTTATTATCAAACAGGATTTTCTCTGAAAAATATGCAGCACTTTTCCTCACATTCAGAAAAAGAGCAGTAATTCAAGCAAGCACAGAAGACCTGCTCAACAGATCACCTGCATTCCAAACAAACTCTTAGCAAACCTTCCAAGGGCAACAAGACACCTCATTCTACCATCTTAGTTGGATTTTCCTGAATGACTGTGTGGGCCTGATATTTCTGGATTTGAGAAATTTTTCCTTGGGAAGTTAGCAGCTGCTAGCAGGCTAAAATCTCTCAGATCCAGAAATATCAGGCCCACATGACTGTTCAAAGACCAAATGCCATTAAGAGCTGGGAATCCAAAAAGCACACCAATATAAGATGGGACACGTCCATACACTAGCTCCTGTTTCTTACAATTATTACTATCTCCTAGTTATTCAGCATAGGCTGTGTATTTCCTGTTCATCTGTGTCCTGCACTATTTTAAAGCCAAAGGAATAAATTCATAATGTCTGTCAAGAGGATATTTTAACTTCAAAGTTCAATTCTTAGAAACAGCTTTTACAAGTCTTAAAACACTCCAGAGAAACAATTTTCTCCACACAGTTGCAACCTCCTATTTATTTCAGGGCATTCAACCCCTGACTATCCCAACCACTGCTCTCTGCTCAGCCCCAGTACCTGTTTGAGAGAAGCATTCATGGCCAACTCATTTGCTTCCTTTTTGGTCTCACAGAACACAATGGTCCGCCCACGGCTGCCGCTGTAGACCTGAATGATGTCCCCAAGAACTCCTGCTCTCTGAGACGAGCGACACTGTATAGCCAAGTGCTGTTTGGGAAGGAAACAAGAAACCTATGTTAAATCTAAACCACACACAGGACCAACAAAATCAACAAAAAAAACCTCTCATTTCTTTAAGCTTGCAAATGACAGCCCCCACATGAAAGCTGTGCTTACAAAATCTCTGTGTCAACTATGTGAAAAGTCATTCCATATGCCCATTTATAAAGTCAATGCATAACCCATTTTATCAAGGCCACTTGCTCTCAGGACTTGCACTGCTCTGCAGCAGAACAACTCACTTCCACCGTTGTGGCTGTCCTTTGAGTCTTCTTTCCAATCAGGTCAATCTGTTCATACTCATCTCTCATGTATTTTTTTGCTACATCATAAACCCATCGTGGACAAGTTGCAGAAAACAGCAGTGTCTGCGGGTTGTTCTCAGAGCCTGGAAGGAAAGGTCATTGACTTCAGACATCTCAAAAGACCATGCATGGCACTTGAGAACTGAAAAAAGCAAGAGCTGCTCACACACTGACAGGTTTCTATGTGCACTAAGCCTGTACTCAATGTGAAGAAACTGCCAGCCATCAACTTTTTATTGCCTTTCAAAGCCATAGTGATAAGTCTTGCTCTTTAGTAAGTGTTGAGATTTCCAGTAATTCAAGCCTTTTCAAAAATTCTGGCAGTAGTGGAATGTTGGCAAGGAGCTTCGCACATTAAAATAACCTCCTTCTGCTCTGTACCTGGTACCTGACAGCTTTGCTGAACACCCACTACATCAGAAAAGAGCAAATACTCCCTAGTTGTCAGCTTTGTGTGGTGATAAGTGTACAGACAGACCATAACCCTAACCCTCTACTCAAGTCACCTCTCTCAGGACAAGGAACACCAAGGCTTAGGGAGCTGAGTTTGCTGCCTT
The DNA here is from genome assembly GCA_017589585.1 of Phylloscopus whistleri. NCBI lineage: Eukaryota > Metazoa > Chordata > Aves > Passeriformes > Phylloscopidae > Phylloscopus > Phylloscopus whistleri. The sequence goes on along the minus strand of JADMLD010001066.1, from coordinate 1,322,384 downwards.
TCTCCCTTTTTTTTAACTCCACTCCTTCCAGAGATGCCACTCCAGCCCCTCAGCCTTCTGTCACCTTTCTTTGACCCTTTTCCAATTCTACCTTGCCCTTTTCTAGCATCACACAAAGAATTTAACTTAGAGGTGCATCAGTTGTTTCTAAAGTAGCATAAGGGTGTTTTCTGCATTGTCCCCTATTCCTCTCCTGATGTCTGAGTTCACCTTTCTTGTAGGACGATCCCAAGATTTCTTCCACTTGCTCAGCAAAGCCCATGTCCAACATATGATCCACTTCATCCAAAACAACATGCTTCACGCTGGCCAGCTCCAGCTTGCTGTTCTGGATGTGGTCTTTGATCCGGCCAGGAGTTCCCACTAGAATATCGATGCCACTTTTAAGGAGATCAACTGGAAGACAGAGAAACAGTGTCAGACTGCTAGGAGACAGCATGATAACAAGTTAGCAGTACACGGCAACAATTCTCATTTTAGAAGCAAAAAGCTGCTGCCCTTTAACCTCAGAATAAAGCACAACATCCACAGGTAACAGACACAGAAGTTAACTGCAGTCCTAGCTGCTCTGTCAGGAGTACCAGCCAAACCTCACTAAAGTTACAGAGAAATGCACCAATTTGCAAGCAGCAATTAACTGACATAAGAAACCTTCAGAGCTTTACTACATGGAAACACTTCAGTTTTCCAGCTAAACTTTGTTACAGCTACCTCTGGAGACACACACAGCCACGGGCACATACATAGTTCTCCCCTTTATGTCCCTAGGCTGTCACCTAGTCCCAGTCTATGTCCACACAAAAACACAATAAAGAAGAAATTAACAGGACACTTCACAGAACTATACAATCATTCTTTTCCACAAAGATTTATTGGAACAAAAATAATTCAACCCAGGCTGTGTGCTTCCTTTGAATGCCACAGTCATTTGAGTTCCTGACTGAGCTCAAAGTCTGAGGGGGCAAAAAGCCCATTTTTATTTATGGAGTGCATTTGGAGAAAGTCAGCTCCAACCCATTAGCAACTCCTTAGCAGTTACTTACGCTGTTCTTTATATGGAGCTCCTCCATAAAAACAAGCAATTGACAGTTTCTTGGTGAAATTCTTGAAGTCTTTGGCTACCTGAATGGCCAGTTCCCTGGTTGGAACAAGAACCAGCACCTGAAGGGAGGGAAAAACAGACAAAAATGCAGCTGTGCTTGGGAGAAGGTATAGGAGAGAAGAGTTTACTTCCTGTCAAACAGCTTGCACTCCCACCTTTATTCTACACTTGGTGCAGAGGTGCCCACAGCCTCCCACCACCCCAGCAATGTTAACATTCCCTGCCACCTGTAGCCTGCACAAGGAGCCTCAGAGCCAGCAACAAGGAACAAGAGGAAGTGCTACACGATAACCAAGACAAGAACAACAGCCATTTTCCTTCTTATGTTAGAGCCACATACTTCAACAACATTACCAAGGGCAATGAAGGTGCAGCTCAGCATTAAAGGGTAGGACAGTCACTAAATCTGGTGTAGTAAGGTTTTGAAAGATACATAGCATGATGCACTCCAGCCATACATCCTTCCTTTTCTCCACCAACCTGCCTTCCTCCAGTATCTACCCTTCCCCCCAACGTTTAAGAATGAATCAAACCAAGAGCTGAATTTATCTGTTAAAATCTTCCAGCCAGTAAGATTTTAAAATTTACATTGCCTTTACAGTTAATAAAACAAAAGGATAAAGCAAACAACAAACCTGCAGGCTACATATAGTTCTGCAGCCTAATGATAAATACGTACACTGCAATGCATGGGAACAAGTATCTGATCACTGGCACCTGGTTACCAATTCCATCTCTGGTAAACACCAGCTGCATCTCTTGAGTATGCAGACATGAGAAGAGGAAAAACCCCCAAAGCCTTCAGTTATCACCGTAGAGTTTACAGTGAAAAACAACCTCAGCAAACAGAGCCAAGTCCAGGTGATCCAAAATTCCTCTCAGAAGAGGCAGGGGACTGAACCCCAAAGCTGCATGCTACAGACCAAGGAGAGCAGTGGGGAAGTCCCTTAGACACTGCTGCAATGCCCTAACTGTTTGCCCAAACACAGCCACAGGGGACCCCAAACACAAAATGTGTCATTACCATGATGCTGCAAAACTCTGCCACACTCTATCTCCTGATCTGAGCAAAGTATTCAGTATTACAAAAACCAGTAAAGGAAAAAAGTTCCAAAGGAAAAACCCCAGAGCAACAGTAAAATCACTTTCAAAACCTGCCATGCTCTAAGGTTTTGGTATAAACCCTTAAGGATAAGTTACTTTTGGTGCACGGCCTCTTCTCCCATCCTGTGAGACACTCTGAAGCTTTTCAATCAGTGGAAGAGCAAAGGAAAGGGTTTTCCCAGTTCCTGTTCGTGCTTGAGCGATGACGTCTTTGCCGTCAAATATGGGCTGGAAGGTCCTCACTTGCACAGGAAACAGGTATTTTATACCTCGAGCTGTAAGGCAATTGAGAGAGGTCTCACTAAAAGGTGAACTAACAATTAGAAGCCCTTACACATAAATTGCCCAAATATGAAGGGCACACCACTTCAAATCGTGTACACAACAGAAATTGCAACTTAAAAGGAAACCAAGTATCTTTATGTTCTATTCCTATTCTAGATCAAAAGATACTCTACCCACAAGATGAGTGTTGAGTATCCACGATGAAATATAGTCTTCTTTGTAATGTACAGCTGAAGACAACAGGAGAGGAAGGAAAAAACTCAACATGTTTATTTCCGATACAGCTCAAGATTTTGTGGTAGCTAGGTTTTGAAGGCAAGAAGGTGATGGAGTTTGTTTCAAAACATTCTAAAACTTCACAGAGATTTTGCACAGTGGAAGTGAAACAACCCATCCAAAAGAAACTTCAGAGCAAGGAAAACATAAAGCAATAAGGAGAAATTTTTCCAACCAACAAGAATTGCACATCTACACAACAGAGGGGACAAGAACCCTACAGCAATTACCTCCTCAACAAAACTAATCACAAGGAGATATGAAAATGCCCCAACTATGAGAATAACCCTAGACAATCTGTTCACACAAGGCAAATAGTCTTCCTATACAGAACTCCATTAGGCTTGCCTAAGAAGCAATATTGTACACAGCAGAGGTGGGAGCAGAAGTAAAGATATACAGAATGATGCTGATGAGAAATGTGTCTCTATAACGTGTATCTAGGAATAACCATTCCATGAAGAACAATCCCATCTTAAGGCATCTGAAACTGAACAAACCAGAAAACGTTCTTCTACTAACAACAGCAGCTTCTCTGAATCCACAGTGACTGCTCATGTCATTCTTACCGTACAAATGTAACACGATTTAGGACTATTTACCCTTGGCTTATGCAGGTAACAGAGTGCAATTCTGACCAAATGTTTACAGAAATATCTTTTACCACGTGAACTAACCTGTGAGAAGTTTGATAGTGTTTTCTGAGAGAGGAAAATTAGAGAAAGCGCCTTCTTTTGCTTCTTCTGTTAGCTCCTAATAGGATAAAAAACAAACAGGAAGAAGACTTAGTAGCCCTCCAAGACGAGCATAGAACATACCCTCCACAGTCACTCAATGAAAGCTGTGCATTTGCCTTACAACCACACTTTAACCAGATACCTTCTTTCTATTCAATGAAAAAGAAAACCCTTTTGATATAGGCACTTGTACACATACGCTTGGCAAGTCAGGAAATGGAAACTATTTGTTAAAAATCTTAATTAGAGTCCACTGAAAACATGAAAAAACTGTTTTTCACAACAAACATTGAGACACAAATCAAACAAATTGTAACACATATCCGGTGTCACAATTCACTGTGCAAAGAAGCATTTTCCCTCTGGAAGCCACCTATGTGGTACACCACGCAAAGAGCTTTGAGCTTTACCCGAGTAAATACTTAAAACACAAGATCTGGCTTTTACTTCAGAGATCCAGTAGGTCACATCATTACACCTGAGGTACAAAAAGCAGTCTCTTGATTCATGTTTCCACCTCAGACACAAAACTACTCAAAGAAAGGCCCTACACAGGGCTCCCTTGCACGTTTGTGTGAGAAATGGGAATTAATGAGCATAACTGTGGCTTTCCACTACAGAATACTTCTTCAAAGGTGCTGCCATCAGAGAGAGAAAGCACCACCACAGCACAAAGCAAGGCACGTTTCTGGGACGGTGGCTGCCTGTGCAGCAGGGAGAAACCTTTGTGCTCTGGGACACAAACAAGTTGTGACACGAAGAGTAGCACACATGGAAACTGCTCCCCCAGCCAGCAGGAACCCGCTGCACCAAACGCTTGGCACTTACCGGGAGGGGCAAAAAGCACGTGGAGAGCAGCTCCCACGTGCTGGTGCATGGGCTGCCCAGCCTCACTCACAACCCGCAGCCCGGGCGGGACGCTGGGCGGGATGCGGGGCGGGATGCCGGGCGGGAACGAGCGGGACGCTGGGCGGGATGCCGGGCGGGAACGAGCGGGACGCCGGGCGGGATGCCGGGCGGGATGCCCGGCATTCCTGATGCCCAGGACCAAGTGCCGCGGATCCAAGGCGGACAGCGGCAGATGCCTCGTGTTCCCACACTATCTCGCAGCCCAAGTCTCCACACACCGCGCAGTACGTGTTATTAAGCCCACGAATTACTAGCAGAACGTTAATTAACCAAGACAAAGGCTTTGCTGGCAGAGCATCCCTACCTCGGCGTCGCTGTCCTGCTCTCCGGCAGCCACGCTCTGGGCAGCCGGGGATGTCACGCTGCCGCTCACAGCGGAGGAAGAGTTCACCGAGCGCTGGGACGCGTCGCTCTCTCCCACCAAACCACTGCTCTTCTCCTTGACTTTTTTCGTCTTCTTGGGCACGGGGGGCTCCAAGTCGCCGTCCCCCAGCCCGCTCTCCTCAGGCTGCGCCTGCTCGGCCTCAGCCTTACCGCGCCGCTTCGCCTTCACCTGCCGCTTCACTTTCTTCTCCGGCGTCTCCTCCTGCTGCGGGAAAGCCGCGGTCACTCGGAGGGAAGCCCTTCCTCCCCCCTGCCCGCCCCAGCCGACTTTAAGCCCCCCGAGCTGGTACAAAATGGCCGCACCCGCGGCCGCACGTGGCGCTCCCACCTTGACCTTCCTCCGGCGGCCGCGGCGCAGCGACTCTGCGGCGGCCGGCGCCTGGGGCTCGGCGGGGCTGTGCTCGGGCTCGGCGGCGGGCATGGCTGCCGGCTGCTCCCCGGTAAGGTGCGCGGCGGCCGCGCTGCTGCCAGTGCCCGGGCCGGTCTCGGCGAGGCGGCACCAGGACAAGCGCCCCGCCCCGGCGCGCAGGAAGTGAGGCGGGCGAGCCGGCCCCCGGGGCAGCGCCGCCGGCAGCGGCAGCAGCAGCAGCGGGCCCGCCCCGGCGCCGCACAGCCAGCCCAGCCGCCGCCCGCCACCGCTGCCCGGGGTCGCCGCCGCCCGCGCCGCGGGGAGTCCGAGCCGCGCCGCCCGAGCCCACACGGCCCCCATGCAGCCGCCGCTCCCGGACCGCCCCCGCCCGCCCCTTCCGCCGCACCGCCCGCCGGCCCCTTCCGGCAGCTCCTACGCCGCCAGCAGCTCCCGCACGGGCCTCTCCTCATGGGCCGCTCAACAGAACTCCTTTCACGGACTTCCCCTCACGGGGCTCCCCTCCTTCCCACTAAACAGGGCTCGTTCCCCAGTGTGCAAAGAGCCAATAATGACACACGCGACAGAAGTGATTACTGATTTCAGAGCTGCGCAAGCCCGGGTGCTCGGTGGCGTTGCACAAGTGTAGCACCACCCTCGGGCTTCTGGCGCCATCATCCATCCGTACACGGAGATATAGGGTTAGGAACGTGCCCAGCACAGCCCCTCTACAAGGATTGGTTTGCACACAAATTCAATAATCCCGGCTAACTTCTAACATGCTCCGGAGAGGGGTCTTGACGCCTTCGGTAGGCTGTGATTTTTAGTTACATTAAAACAGTTCACCCATAGGATACATGGTCCTTGAGTATTTTGCCAACCCAACAATGTATACATAGACATACATCAACACACTGATTTACTTCATCCTTAAAGCTTGTTAGCTCCAGGATATCCTTGAGTAAAAGCTGCTCCTAGCCCTTCGAATGATTAGGCTTGAAAATACACAAAGATCTTACATTGAAGTTCTCACCTATGATAATCTTGACATACTCCACATTTTGCAACACCCTTACGGGGTTATGGGTCTCCCTCACAGCCCTTGCTCCTCAGGGATCCTCCTCAGGAGGCTTCCCCTCATGCTTTGGGAAACTGTCTTTCCTACCCCCATTTCATAAGGAGTCACAATTTGGGACAGAAACTAAAAACTGTAATTCAGTAAGCTTTAGGGAAAGAAGAGCTTCATTACAAATCCACAAAATAAAAACCAAACGGATTTATTTTTATTTAAAGGGCTCCTGCTGCCACGTTCCCCCATCTGGCACCTTCCCACATCTCCACCTGCAAAATACTGCTTCAAATACGTGACAACAAAATATGAAGTTGTAAAACAATATTTAGTTTTATCAGAAAATTTACAGGTTTGAGCAGCAATTCAGATCTATATATTATACAGTGAACCAGGCTACAGTTTTGAATGCAACAGACATATTATGGAAAGATTCAAAGAGCAATATGAGAAACAAAAGAAACAGTTCATTTTTTCTTGCAGATTTTTCTTGCAGATTTTCTTTGCACTTTTTAATGAATACAACCTTATTTATGAGCAAAGTAGTACTGACAGAAAAAAATCTTTATGAAGTATTTTCCCCAATGATACAAACACACAGAAACAGCCTAGTGTAATGTAATATAAAATACTTCAGTCCCATTTTTTTCTCACTTCTGGATTGTTGAAGTTAATGTTCGAACGCTCTGCTGAAACTCCGTTTCTGGCCTCTGCTCCTGAATCTGTTTCTTCCAGAGCCCCCACGCCGACCGTTCCTGGAGCTTGAGAAGCTTCGGCCGTTTCCTCCACCACTCCCTCCTCCTCCTCCTCCTCCTCGTATGGATTCTACCAGCTCTGGTAATTCAGTTGCCACACACAAACGCCAATGTTTGGAATCTTCCCACCTTGCCTATCGGAATGAAGTCAGGTACAGCAAGTTAAATTCTAGGAATACAAATACAGGGCATGTAATAATTATTAGATTTGCTCAACTGAAAAGGTAAAATCATGAGCTGATGTATGGGATTCAGGCTTCTAACTGAAGGGATCAATAATTTCGGCATGGTAATACTAACAGCTACCAAGCAAAAAGTCTGAATTCACTTTACTGTGGAGAGAATTCTAGGTGAAAGTGGGAGATGGGGAATAGAGAAAAGGGGAAGGAAAGCTTGCTGCCTTCAAAGATGAATCCAGCACCACTTTTCTCAGTGCAGAAGTTTCAAGTTATAGATTTTGGTCACCAGGGGAATGCATCAGAAAAGAAACACTGTGAGCTTGTTCTGTTCTTCAGTTCCTTTCAAGCCATCCCTTTTGCCACTAGGAAAGGCAGGATAAAGGCTACGTAATGTTTTCAGTCTAACCCAGTCCAGCCAGTTTCATCTTCAGCCTGCTGTACCCTGAATTTGAAGTGAACCTACCTCTATTTCTTTTTGGTCTGCCACAGGAACGTCAAAGCACACACCCTGAAAAGAACAAATAATTTTAAATGACTGCAACTAAAAACAGCAGAGCCCACAAATCTACACCTGACAGGCAGGGACCATCAGAACTGACTGTCCTAAGAAATTCTGCTGTGTCATTAAGGCAGAGTTAACATGCTTCATGCCTTTGACCTGTTCTGCTATCCCATAGCGATGCATTATCCTACCTCCTGAGCATGTCAGCAGAGCCCTAAACACTAAAACTACAGATTGAGGCCCATCATCAACAGTGCCTGGAATAGAGAAAAACACCAAACGCTCCCCTGACAACTGCTAAGAAAAGGCTGCAAGCTGAAGAGCCCAGTATCAAAGACAGAAAACAAAAACTTACCATTTTCCCCTTGAGGAAACACATTCTGTTCACCTTCCGATCAACATCATCACCCAACACTTCTCGCAGTCTTCGCCAGGCGTAGCTCATGTTGTTAATTTCTTCAGAGCAGCGCAGTATCATTGTAACAAATCCCTAAAACGAAATGGGGCATGTTCCACTGGGCCAGAGGAATAAGCTTCAACACACGTATCAGACAGGAGAAACCTGCCAATTTACAATTTATTAATTAAATCTTCAAGTAGGCACTGTTGCAGGGCATCAAGTATCTTTACAGCCACTGTATTGTTGCTTTCAACAAAATCAGTAGTTTCTAGTGGCTTAAGTATAGTTCTCCAACAAAATGGTCAGGAGACAAATAATTCTCTATTCAGACCACACAGAGGTGTGTTGTTTCTTTCCAGTTTCAAGACAAGCATTAAGCCATACCCCCTTCCTTACCGCATCCGAGTTCAGCAGTGAGCGCTGTTCAATGGAAGTAGCACCTGAAATATGGGCCAGAGCTGCAGCCAGAGCATTAACTGGTCCCTTTTCTTTTATTAGCAACTGAGCAGATTCTCTGAAATACTCAATAGCCGTCTGAGGAACAGAATCCAGGCACCTAAGTAGTTAAAGTCAAAAAAATTAACAATTTATACACCAGTAGGCTCTGGAATAGAAAAAAAACCCAGTAGTCCAAGCTTTCAACAGTGCTCAGAAAGTTCAGACACAGTAACGAATAATTCAAACAGCCCTTTTGAACTAGGAAGGCAAGAAAATACAACAAGGCTTGAGTCCCCAGACACACCTCATGGCATCTTTGCTGGAAGCCTTTATTATGTCTGTTGCAGTAGGAACACCAACGCGCTTGAATGTAATGCCCTAAAATTTAAAAGCCAAAAGACAAATAAAAATTGCAGACCATAAATAACTCAGTTCTAAAGAAGCAGTATTGAACTCCAACACAACAAGCATTTAAGTCTGTAATTTTTCTTCTTATTTTCACCTTTTAATTGCCCATTTTTCCTAGTGAAAATGGTAAGGTTAAGCTTACAGGAAAATGGGTAACACTAAGAAGGCTTTTATGTACCAGTTCAGTTTAAATGATTCAGTGACCTTAGACTGAAAACAGAAACAGTTTTCATACATTTCTGGGGAAAATAGAGTCCTACAAATTCTGAATTACTACTTTTAGTCTGATAAATTTGGATTTAAGTACAATTTACAGAGCCTTAGTCTAGATGTAATACTGCTTTATTGGCCAGGAATAAATCATCTCATCACAACCACATACTTAATTGTTGAGGAAACTACCATATGGAACACTGCACAAAGTGCAGAAGTGCAAGTAACAGTTCTCAGGAAAGCTGCACATCTGGTTATCAGATGAATACCACGGTGGACACTACACTGAAATACTGCCAGTTTTTTCTCATTTCCACAGGGACAACCTTACTGGCATTTGCTGAAGAAGTGTGGGTGTTAGAATCTGCAGTGCTCTCCCTGCCCCACAGTAACGGGCACTGCACCCACCCTCCTCAAGGTACCCAAACCTCCTCTGGGTGCTTTATAAACTGCATTCTGTAACTGAACAAACTACAGTCTTGCAATTAGAAGAAAACTGTACTTTACCGCTTTTTGTTCCACGTGTCTTAACTGATATTCTTCCTTCCGCTGATAGAAGCAGATACAGATCCCAGTGCGCCCAGCTCGGCCCGTGCGCCCAGAACGGTGGATGTAGGACTCCACATCCTTCAGAAACAGAGGCCCTTATGAGGTACCTAACTCACTGGAATTCAATCAATTCATTGCTTCCACACAACACTTGTAGAAGCCATTACAGTTAAGGCCGAACAATGCACAGGAACTGCATCACAGAATTAAATTAGAAAACATTGTTTCACTAGTATTGACCAAATATGCTTTTCCATTATCATCTAAAAATCATGGCTTGAAATCCAGGGCCATGAGCATGAATCAACTTTTTTTTATGCATCACCACACATTTGAAGTGTGTACACCTCTACAACAATCCCATTCACCCTCCTGCACATCCACTTGAGCATGGCTACTGCAGTATTAACAGTGTATTCACGGAAACATTACCTTGTTTCTTTTAAACTCTCTAATTTCAGCCAATGTTCTCACAGTTGCGGTCCATACCTCACCTTCACCCCCACCCAAGAGAATCATTCTTCCTGCTGCTCCCAGCCTTGCCATCACCATACCCAGCTTCCAAGGGAGGGCTTTGAGCAGCCTCATAAGAAGACATTTTAAGGAAATAATCTTCCAAAATATTAGGGACTGACACACTCCCAAAAAATCCTCTAATTAACTACTTCTACATATCTGGACGTTTCTCTCCCTTAAGCACAATGCTGATGAACTCTGTGTGGTCAATACCATCAGCTGACAGCATACACTACAAATTATTACAAGACATCCAACATAACAGTCTCCTACCTTTGGAGGTGAACTTTGTACAACCAGGTCAACTTCTGGGATATCTAAACCACGGGCAGCTACATTGGTTGCAACCAGAACTTTAAATGAACCATTTCTAAAACCTTTCAGTGTGATCTCTCTTTGCTTCTGAGGAATGTCACCATGCAACGACTGGCAATCCTGAAAAACAGTATTTTTTATGGTCAATTTTGGGTAAAATATCTTGGTATTGATAGGTACTGTGTGGCAGGATACAGAAGAAGAATGGAATTACCCGAGTTTATATTTTAGGTGCCTTACAATATGTACTCAGTAATTCTTATTCATATACCTCAAAGGCCTTTAGCAATGGCAGGAAAACAGAACTGCAATGTGTGTCTCAGCTCTACATCTAATTACTGTGACATATGAAAACTCTACCTTAATTTGCCATCCACACCATCTATGCAATGCTTGGCTGTTTCAAAATAGTAATCTACAATTTTTGTTTCACGTCCACAAGAAAAGAGTAAAATCCTATCTGACCACACACAACAGCCTGGCCTACGCATTTGGAAATGCTCTCTTTAAAACTTACTCAGCATAGGTCTGGTATCAAGGTAGGGTTGATACATATCTGACAGGCTTGTTACTTAATACACATGATAAAATACCTGTTTGATTGAAGCATTCAGAGCCAGTTCATTTGCCTCCTTTTTGGTCTCACAGAAGACAATGGTCCTCCCGTGGCTGCCACTGTAGACCTGGATGACATCTCCAATAACTGCAGCTCTCTGAGACCAGTGACACTCTATTGCCAAATGCTATGGAAAAAAATTCCAGTGATTGGCTTACGTAAAGTTAAGATTCTACATTTGGAACTATTAAATACAGAAATAGTAAAAAGTTATACAGTTCCTTGATGGGGAAGATGTGCTAACTCACAATCCTGGAACATACAAAAACCATACGGCTCTTATTTATTTCCACCACAATTAGTCTAATGTTCAGCAAAATAATTACAGTAAGAGAAAAATCAGGCCTCTAGCATATCTGTATTATATTCCTTGCTAAGGTATTCACTGCACAGCAAGCAAAGGCCTACCGAGGTGAGATACTTTTTGGAAAAAAGTATCTTGTATACAGAATACCAGAAGCCAGCTGGGATGTCCATGGAGAATTAAAAGCAGCAGGCTGATGTTAATGTCTGCCTTTTACTTACAGCTTGGATAAATTCAGGTACTGCTTTTCTCTGAAAACCCACAAAACCGACAAGAAAATCCTCTCTCTACCTGTGATGTGAGAAGAGAGATCCTAAACCCAAAACCAGTTTGACTAGCTGTAACGTGCCTTATTACTTAGAAAAAAATTCCCCAAACAACTTCCAACACCACTGTGCTAATACACCTTAGGAAGAGATGACGTTTTGTAACATTAAAAAAAAAAAAAAAAGGGAAAAAGCCTGAAACTGTTTCACATGAGATTACTCACTTCTACTGTTGTAGCAGCCTTCTGAGTTCTTTTCCCAATCAGGTCAATCTGTTCATATCTAGACTTCATGTATTTCTTAGCCACATCATACACCCAGTGTGGGCAAGTTGCAGAAAACAGCAGTGTCTGGGGATTGTCTTCAGAATCTTAACAAAAAACAGAACAATGCTTCACAAACTTCATACATTTCACCTAACGGATGTACACAAGTTGATAAGATGGGTGATTAAAAATGAGGTTAAGTATCAGTAGCTAACGTAAAGAAGACAATTGAGCTTCTTAAATTTATGCATTACCGACACCTGGACTAAAAAAATATTCTAGAAAGTCTAAATAATTTCAAGATTATGAAGAAATTACTATGGCCAAAAAATCCAGTCAGTTTTCAAGCAGTGAAAAAGGTAACAATCTAATTCCTTTTAATTTGAAGAAGTCCAAGCACAGTTTAAAGACAGCTACCAAAGACAGTTATTTACACACCCCTAGGTACTGGACTTCAAGCTTTGCCAAGGTTCTGTGAATGATTCCCACACATTCACAATACATAATATCCAGTCGTTTCTAAACAAAGTCACACCTTATACCTGAATTTTAGCAAACTAAATTATTACTAATATTTCCTACTATTTGTTTAAATATTAAGATTACCCTTCTTGTATGCAACTCGTAAAATGTCTTCCACTTGCTCAGCAAATCCCATGTCCAGCATCTGGTCAACTTCATCAAGTACAACATGTTTCACCTTGGTAAGGTCCAGCTTGCCATTCTGCAGGTGGTCTTTGATTCGACCAGGTGTCCCAACCAAAATGTCAATGCCACTTCTCATGAGATCAACTGGTAATAAACAGGGAAGACAAGGGAGCAGTCAACTAGGGAGCACTCTACAGCAGTAACACACTGTAATAGTGAAACAGCTTCTTAAACCATCCTTAGGTACTCTCCTTACAAAAGTGAGAACAGATGATGAACCAGAAGAAAAAAATCCGGGAAAAAAAAAAAAAGTAAGGCAGAAAATCTACCGCTCTTCCTGAACAAAAAAAAAAGAACTTACCTCCCCTCCCCTCTCCCTGTGGTTTAAAGTAGCAAGGATGAGTTTCTTTTAATATTCTTTAGAAATAGTCAGCTCTTCCAAATTATCTACTTTAACTGGAAAGTTTATTTATTTAACTATCCAAATCACTGAAATCTGGCGTTCTTTCTGACATCCTGCAGTCAGAAAAAATCCCTAATGTCTCAAGATGTATCACAATGAAAAAGCTCATTCTTATTCCTTGCTTACAACCACCAAGACAGTAAATTATGCTGTCACAACAATTTCTTCTACACTTTACAAATCCTCTATATATCCCTCATCACATGAAAAAAACACATACCCAGTCACGGCTGTAAGATTAAGCTTTTTTAAAGAAAATGGGTTTACAAGAACCTAAACCCAGATACAGGTTACACACACAGTATACTCTGTTTCACTTTAATTTAAGGTACATGAGTAGATAAGTAACACCAAGAATGTAACTAACAGCCACAGCTATTTATCCCCATATAAAGACACCTTTTGAACTGCTGAATTTCCCACTAATAGTCTCCAGCTCTTGAGCTGTAAGTGTGTGTTTGGAAAGAACCCAACTGCATTTCTTAAATATGGCAGTCAATCAATATTTCAACTATTAGGCCTAGGAGTCACTTACCTTGTCCATTATAGGGAGTCCCTCCATAAAAACAAGCTACTGTCAGTTTCCTTGTGATGTCCTTGAAATCTTTGGCAACCTGATTTGCCAGCTCTCTTGTTGGACAAAGAACTAGAACCTGGACAGAAAAAAGACAAAACAGATGTTATCTCAGCATGCCTTCTGCCAAGAAACCACTAGACTTCTAGATCATTAATTTAGATCTGACCCTTTGTAAAATTAAAAAAAAAAAAAAAACTGTTTTAAATAATTATCTAAGCAAAGGCTGGAGAAACACACTGCTCAAGTCTCTTGTTACATCATTAAACTCCTTCGACATACACTCATTTAGGACAGGCTAGCTTCTTTTTACACAGGATAGGAGAGACTTAAATCTTAAGTAAGATTAACTAGCTCCTGAACAGACCAGCTACAAGTTTTCTTCTACATGTGCACACGCTGTTTGAATACAAGACTGAAGGATGTGGTAAGGAGCGGTTTTTGCACCTGCTCAGCACTGCCTCACAGTCCTGTGAGAAGGTGTCAGGAAGAGCTATCAGCTGTCTCTCAGCTTCCCTGTGGCTCAGAGAAACATATGCTCAGTCTGCAGAGCTGCTGTGCTAATCCATATCCTGCAGAGGCAACCAAGGAGCCATCCTCTCTTCCAATTTGCAGCCCTCCCTGCAGGCAGGTTAACTAACTGTGCTTAAAACGTGACTGAAGCACTGCTCTCCAACCTGCTGTCAGTCACTTCACACAAGGAACCTTCACATCCTTATCCTCTAACCTCTTTCAACATTAAAACCTGTTACCAAAAAGCAAGTAGTGTATTATGGTAGACAGAGGTCTGGAATCTTTTATAAGGCTTTCTTTGAAGAAAGCTCTTCCCTCTCCAAAAGACTGTGCCAAATCTAGAGACAGTGTTCTTAGCCAAGCAATGTGATGGGCACATGCATTCAAAACTGCTAGTACTAGTTTTGGAAGGCACTTCAGGTAATCTGTGAGATGGCTGACAAGATGAAACAAACTGACAAAAACTATTAATGAGGACATGCTCAGCTTTGGCCTGTGTATTTTTTCTGGTGGCATCATAAGAATTCAGTGAAAAACCACACGTGGTATTCCTCAGCAGAATGAACACGGCTCATAATGTATCTGCACTCTCTGGAGCAGAGGCTTCAACACTTGGTGGTGTTCCTAGTGAAAACCAAATCTATTTTTAAAACCTCCCACTGTTTGCATGTTTTAGAAAGAAACATGTTTGAGTAGACAGGTTTTATCAACCTGTCAAGTTACAATTAGTAACAAATCTGTTAGCAATTTAGGAGGAAAACAAGCATCCAATAGCCACTGGTTCTGAACTGGTAAGGTGACTGACTGAGCAAAATTAAATAGGAACACGTTGACCACCTGTAGTTTTGGTCTCCCTGTGGCAGAAAAAGGAACTGACAAGTGGCTAGAGCTGCTGTGCTCTCCACTCTTCATCCGAGGCTGGAAGGCAGCACAGGATGCAGGCAAAGCCCAGTGAACACAGCTTTCAAATCACCTTTAATGAGGGTCAGCTTATGCCTACACAGACCTGAACAGCTTCTCCAGCAGCTGAAAAAGCTGAATCATTTAGATATAAGACAAAGCAAAATCACCACTCTAGCCAGGCACAGTTACCTTTGGTGGACGGCCTCTTCTTCTTTCCTGTGAGTCTCCCTGAAGCTTTTCAATTAAGGGAATAGCAAAAGAGAATGTTTTCCCTGTTCCAGTTCGTGCTTGAGCAATGACATCTTTGCCAGAATACACTGGGTTGAAGGTCTTCACTTGCACAGGGAACAGGTACGTCACTCCTCGAGCTGTGACAATTTCAAGAGATTTCCTTAATATGATAATTTTACAAGTGTTCTTTCATACTCTTCAGTGGGAATTACTCCAAGAAGAACTTCCATCAACTCTAAAGTCAGTCAGGACTGTATCATCACCTCCACTGATTTATTTGATCAGATGAGTCATCTGCAAAGAGTGCCCTGGGACTGTCCATTTTACTCTCCCGCTTGACACCACCAGACACAGTGCTAGCCAGGACAGAGGAAGTTATTAACATTCATCAAAGACTATCAGTACTGTGCCTTTATTTCTGCAGTACTCCTCATCTATCCGTGAAAATCTCTTCCTTTCAAATAATACATATCTCAAAACCCCTTACAGGTTTTTTTCTTATTTAAATTCGTATAATTCAGGTATAAACAAACATCAAAGATACTAAATATAATTGGTTTTCCCTTATTCACACTAAATTTAATTGAAAATTTCTCACACTTTTTTTTTTTTCCTTGGCTCATGTCATTTAGAATTTTGCTGCAAAGGCTGAACTGGACAGCACTGCAAAAGGAAAGTCTGCGTTCAAAGGTGTATTTAGAGCAGGCAATCAATGTCTCCTGCACAGCACCCAAGGACAGCACATCTCAAAGCTTATTGGTCCAGGGTGTTGAGCACAAAAACACGACAGAGATTACTGACATTCTGTGGTCACACCTTGCCAAGAAACTTACCTTGAAGAAGCTGGACAGTTTCTTTGGAAATAGTAAAATTGGAGAAAGCACCCTCTTTCTGCTCTCCAGTCAACTCCTGTTAGGTGAACAAAAACTCGGGTAAGATTCCACGTGACTACCACATGACTGTCAGTGAATTCAAGGTATTCAAGTGAATTCAGCACAGACACTGGTGTCGTGTCTTCAGTGAGTGTCACAGCTGCAGTTACAGAGCCTTCTTTGTTCTACCATCATATTTCACACTTGGACAAAGCTGGCAAAAGTGATCTGTAGGTTAAGGCTGTTTCATATCTAACAGCACAGTAAATGCAAAACACTCAAACCAAAGCTGAAAACTCTTGATTAGAATCGCAGAACATCATGAGTTGGAAAGGACCCGCAAGGATCACCAAGTCCAACTCCTGGCTCTGTACAGGACAACCCCAAAAATCACATACACCTCATGATGCTGAATCACATTAAAGCTCCATCTCAGTGCAACTTGTCTGTCCAGCAACAGCTACCACAGCACCAGGCTGCCCAAGTGAAGAAACCATGATGCACTGATCCAGCACTTCAGGACTTTCATGATTCAAAATTCTTGGCAGACTGAACAATTCAAGAACTTTAAATCTTGAAAATTTACAGCACTTTCGAATGATTAGGAAGGGATGAAAAGGGAATACAACCCCTTCCAAATCTGGCCGTGTTACAATGCAGGAGTTAAAAGCTATAACACATATAACTAAAACCAGTCATTAGCTTTACCTGATCCTGCTCGCTCTCACTTTCGCTCTCACTTGATGTTTCACTAGAACTACTGTGTCGGCTTCTGCGGGAGGATTTGCTGCTGAAGGAGGACAATCTCGACTTCTCCAGGCTTTCCTCTTTCGTGTGACCGTTCTGTTTACTGACACTCTTTGATTTCTTGGGTTTCGGGGCATAACGCTCTTCATCCGATTCCTCGCTTTCATCTGTCTGAGTCTTTCCCCTCTGAAACTTGTCCCGGCGTTTAGATTTCTTCTCCTTTTTCTCCTTCTGGCAGGGCACAGAGCAAATGAAAATACACGCTCGTGGATCCAAGCGACACGGAACAGAGAAGAGGGCGGAGAATAGTTAAAGCTTGAAGTGCACGTTCTAGTTACTGACGGGGGCGGTGGCTGATACAAGGCAACAGATCCCTGCCGGCCGCCGCCGCTCAGGAGACACGTTACCGACCACGAGACAACCGGGCCTCCGTTTTCGGGGCTCTCCCCGGCTCCGGGTGCCGGGGAAAGCGCTTCCCGGGCTCCCGGCCGGCTCCGGCAGGCCCAGCACGTCCGGCGGGGCCGCCCCGACACGCGGCGAGGCCGCGGCCCGGCCTGCCCGCGCACGTGGCCGCCCGGCCCGGGCCGCCCCGCGGCCACGCCAAGCGCACCTCGCCCGGCCCGCGCCACCGGCGGTGCGGGCGGCCGCCATCCGAGGCCAGACTCGCCGGGCACCAGCCCCAGCGTGCGGGCGCGGCCAGGCCGTACCCGGAGCCCTTCCCCGGTACCTTGTGCCGCCGGCGGCCGCTCTCCGGGCCCGCCTCGGTGTCCATGGAGCAGTCAGAGCCCGACTCGGCCCCGCTGCTGCTGCTGCACCGGGTGGCCTCGGGCATCTCCGCTCGCCGCCGCCGCCGCTCCGCCACGCCGCGCTCCGCACCAGCCGCGCGCCCGCCGCGCGTCACTCTCCGAGCGGCCGAGGCTCCCGGCAGCCAATGGACGGCGGATCCGGCAGCCCGGGGGCGGGGCCGCGACGTGCAACAGCCAATCGCCTGTGGTCGTCGGCGCGGGACCACAACTCCCGGCGTGCCCCGGGGGACAACGTGAGAACTGCAAGTCCCGGCGCACGTCGCGCGCGCCGCACGCTGTGAGGGGGCGGCCGCCATGACGGCTCCGCCATGACGGCTCCGCTCGTCCCGCTGCCCCTGCCAGGGCCCTGCCCGCTGCCGTTTCCAGGGCGTCTTCCCCAGAACAAATCTCCGGTAGCTTTACAACGTGATGACTTTAGCTTCCATAACCACCGAGGAGAAATGTTCATTAGTGAAAAGTCTAAAGTAGGAAAGAGCAGTGTGACCAAATGAGTAAGATTTAAGAACTACAAGCCTCTGATTTGCAGCATGAGCTCAGCACAATCTCGCTTGTGCGAGATAAATCAAGAGGAAGAAGTCAAAATTAGCCTTAGGAAGTAAAATCTGTGAAGCAATCTTGACAGGTGCCAGGATGTTGATTCCTTACGGAATGGGAAGGTCAGGATGAGAGCAGGGCCTCTCCCAAGGCAATGGCACTGGCCTTGCCTTTGTCTCCTGCCACCAGCCCCGGGTGGTTTTCATTTGCAAAGACTAAACCCTGCTTGACACATACAAACACACCAAGTAGACAGAGGATCACTGAGAGTGCTGCAGGACACAGTCAGAGAACCTTGGGATGGAAGGAATTTTTGTAGTAACCAGGTGCGTGTCTAGTTCATTTGCTTTGTTTTCTAGCAGGGAAGGTGAAGCCTGCGCTCCTTTCTGTGGCACAAGTGGGAAACACTTTCCAGAGTTACAGTGTAACACAGCCCTGCCCAACTGCAGTTCCCATTAGAGCAACACAAACCCTCTCCAGGTCAGTGGTATGATCTGAATGAAGAATGCCAGTTATCACTTTTATTATCACCGACACACAAAAAATAATTAAAGATGAGTGCAAACAAAATACACGTCGTTATTTCTCCAAACACTATTGCCAGAAGTTTTAACTAACAGCTTTGATTTAGACTGCCTCACTGTTGTGACCAACAGCATTCACCTTGGTACAAGAGGAAAGTTTACCAGTCTTATTAAAAAATAATCAAATATTCATGACCAAAATTAGATGAAGTAAGGAATTTTGTTGCAATTGTCCTTTCACTCATCCTCCTCTTTGCATTGTGATTTATACATTTAGAATTTGGCAGGAAGCTTCATCTTCTTTTCTGTCCACCTAAAATAATATAATTATTAGAAGTCAGATTTCACATTCTAAAAATGAACTGAGTAGGCTTAGCTTTTAGTGCCACAGATGGCATCAGTACAAACAGTCAAAATGACCCTCCAAAATACATTTTGCTAAGGATTTCAAGTCTTCATGCCCAAGTAATACACAGGAAATAAGCTTGGAAGAGTGAACAGCCAGGAGCTGCTTAAGAGAAAGATTAACAATTACCAGGATTCCCTTAGAAACTGTAGTGGGTGGTTTGTTCCTTCATATACTGGCTTCTCAAGGTACAAATCTAATGAGGACTCCAATGGTTTAATTACAGTTAAATACCACTCATTTAAGATACTAAGAGTATGTGTTGCTGTAAAAAAAGGCTGTGATTTTTGACACAGGTTCTTGCCCACTTAGTTAAGTTTTGGAGGTCTCCATGTACAACTGTGTAAAAGATTTTTTCATACCAATTTGTTTTCCATTAAGGGATTTTCAGGTGTAATTACAGGCAAAACATACTCTGAAAACTCAGGTGATATACACATTCTGTCTGTTGTGGGCAAGTCAAATGGTATTTTCTACTTAAAATTGCTGCTGCATCTCTACTTATGTACAACTGGAGAATCTATGACAATATCTCATGTCATATTGTGTGACAAGCTAACAGGAGCTAACAGGAGCTTATCAAACACCCAGTTTAACACTGACTTTATCAAACACCATGCTTCTGAACATTTCTGTCCTTGGTTACCTCTACATGCAGGACAGAGCTCATACTGTTTTCTTGTCTCATGAAAACAAATGCAAAATACAGGCAGCAGCAATTTAGGGAGAATGTTCATGTGAAAAGACTTAGCAGAACTATACAGTTTGAGTATTTCTGGATCATAACACTGAAGTTTAAAAAACAAAATAAGCATTTTGTTGTTGGGGAAGGGGTTTGTGATTTACTGCAACTTTTCTGCCTAAATCTGATGGTCAATTTGAAGATAAAGCATCTAACTTAGTGTCACATGTTTTCTTACCTTGGGGAGTCAATTCCACTGTCTCCTGTAATGCTGTGGTTTTCTGTCCCTTCTGAGTGTTTCTGTTCTGGGATCACAGGACATGTATTCTTTAAAAATGGCTCTTTTCTTCCTAGAAGGTTTCTCATTTCTATGATCTGTGAGCCCAAAGAACAGTGTGCTTCTCCTTTGCCCACCTCCTGGGTGAAGTTCTGCAAAGTGCCAGCATCAGAGTCAGCCCCGGCAGCGTGGCAGAAATCCGCCACAGCTGAGCCCTTCCCACATTCACTGAGGCCAGTTTCTTCATCCTTTCTGTGACCTTTCAGGAGAACCTGACTGCACAACCAACTGTCTTCTGTGCAGTCTGGTTTTGGATGCTCCTCTGAGCCTTCTGTTGGTTCTGCAAGGCTGGCACTTCCCTTATATCCGTGCTCTCCAGAGTGGCGTTTATTTACAGCTGTGTGGTGCTGGGCAGGGCGGGAGCTAACCTTACAGGCTTTTAGGGACACAGCTGTACTCCAGTCTCCTGTGTCTGAAAAGCCATGGCCAGGGGGCAGGTATTCAGCATTCCCATCCAGATGTGACGAGCTACAGGTGTCACCATCATGTCCCTTTCGGTACAGAAGATGGAAGTTATCAGTAAGTCCTTCACTTTCCAGCTCCATTGATCCAGGATGGCTGGCACAGTCATAGTTAAATGTAAGTTCATTCTTTTTATCAGTCTTTGGTCTGTATTTCACACCATTTTTTTGGGCCAGATTAACACTGGCAGTGTAATTTGAAAGATGAACATTTTGGAATTCACTGGCTGTTCGATCTAACAGCTCACATACAGTGTCAGCTTTGCATCTGCAATGCTCATCTTTCAGGTAGAATGGAAATTTTGCATCTTCTTTGTACACACCATTATCTTCAATGTAGGAGCAAGGGGATTTTTTTTTAGCTGTTCTTTTATAGGTATTTTCTTCAGAAATATTACTCTCCAAGAAGTATTTATTTCTGTTATCTATTTGCAGATTACTGCCTTGTGGATAACTACCATTTTCACTTAAACTGTCTTTCTTTAATTGAAGGCCAGACCTATTAGCATGAAGTAGATTGTTTTGCTTAGCTTTGTCAGCCTCACTTTCTGCATCCAGCCGTTCCGTTTCACGGCCAAAGTGTCCTGAGGAGGCCAAGGACTGTGGCCTTTGGAAAGCCCTTCCTCGCTGTTGAGTCCAGCACTTCAGGTGACTGTTCACAGCACCTTGGTGCCCTCTTGCATGAAGGCTGCGAGGTCTCCATGGCAGACCCTGAAAAGGATTCTTAATCTGCTTCTTATATATCACATGGGATTCCACTGCTGCATCAGCTGGCTCTTGGTTTTTGAGGGGCAGTGAAAAGTTCTCCTCCGGTTTCATATTTTGGGAGGTTAGCTTCTGTATGTGAGATTTCCTGCTGCTCCTGCTAATCTGCTTTTCCTTCTTTGATTTGGTTTTCCTGGTGTGTTTTGCTGTTTGACTTGGTGCCTTTTGAACACAGTCCTTTGAAAGATGGTTTTGCCTGACTGTTGGCACTTCAGCAGAGGTACCATTACTGATATATTTTTTCTCTTTACTGATACATTTTTTCTGCTCCTCAAACTTCTCCATTAATATTGTGTGTTTAATCAAATTATCAACTGTAAGAGTAGGGTTAATATGCTTGATGATTTCATGTTCAATATGACGTGGAATATTGTCTAAGTCATCTTCATCCCTGACTGGCCACTCCTGGGGAGGAAACTGGGCTGAAAAAGTGGAGTACTCCTTCTTGTGTTTTTCTTTTGTAGAACCACTTCTCCAGAAAAGACCAAGGCCAAACATTTTGCTTTTCAGCTTTGCTTTCACAAATGTCAGGGATTTGATGGTGTCCCAGGAATGGTTCTCAGCAGATGCAGAAATCCCTTGAGTACGAATTGGCTCTAATTCACTGCAGGCTCTCTTTCCATTAGATTCATGGCTCGTTACCTGCTGATGTCTTTGTTCACAGAGCTTTTTTTGGTCAGGGAAACAATGGCAGGATCTGTAACGGGATGCTGTAGGAATGCTTTCTTTCACTAGTTCTCTACAGGGCTTAATGTTTACCAGGTAAGTGATGGAAGGTGATGAACAGCAGCAACTGATCCTTCTGTTGTCTTCTACGGCATCAGTTGTGATAAAGTATGTGTTGGGAGTCACAAGAAAATATCCTTCTCCTGTATGATAGATTTTTCTTTCCTTAATTAGAGTGCCAAGGATATTATATAATATATTGTGGGAGGGCACTGCAATGCCTACAACAAAGAGAAAGATATTTCAAATCGGAAATCAGTTTTCAGATAAAATGGTTGCTGGCCAAGAGATGTCTCTCATACCACAGCCCTGAAATCAACTGAGAACGAAATACCCAAAGTGTTTAGGTAAATGCCAGCTGTGTCTCTGGTTGTCACTGCAGCACCACTGTGAGGAAGCAAGGATGTTCTCTTTGTGTCTGCCAGGATATGATATTCCTGAGACCTTCTGCCAGCTAGAAACCAAACAACCTCTTTTTCAAAGTGTTTCCCTCCTGGCATGTTATTAAATGGAGGCTTTCATCACTCTCTCAAGTTTCTGGTGTAGTTCAGTCAGATGTCAGTTTTATTACCTCACTGAGACTGGTCTCAGCCACTGTTTTCCATCAGGTGTCATGGTCTCAGAGTCTTTAGTCTAGTCACAGCTGACCTCCTGCACACAAAATTAAAATTTTCCAGCAAGGTGAAAACACAGCAAGAAATACCTTCAAGACCCTACAAACCTTGAGAATGCTATTTCTGGCTAACCTACAAATTCTACCTTGTAGAATTCTACCTTATCTCAGTGCACTTATTGACTGCAACTCGTTTCTGGCATGGTTCTATGCCAGTTTGTGGGGTTGCATTAATATTTTCCCCGCTGGTTAAAATGCCTACCAGATCAGCCTATAACATTCACAGAGCTGTAAGATTAAGAGGACTCAAATGAAGCAGCTCAGTATCAAAAAAAGCAGCCTCCTGAGAGAGCCAGAATGAGCCTGGACAAAGTCTCAAACACACTAACACTTTGATATTGCAGATCTAAGGGGAATGGGATATTTTTCAGATGGATAGAAAACAATTAAGAGAAGTGGCTGCCATTCCATCAGAATCACAGAATATTCTGAGTTGGAAGGGACCACAGGGATCATCAAGTCCAACTCTTAAGTGAATGACCCATATGGGAAGCAAACTCACAACCTTGGCATTATTTGCACCATACCCCAACCAACTGGGCTAGAAGTGAAGAACTAAAGATCACTTAGTGTAACTAATTTGCTTTCGGGAAGGAAAGGGCTAGAATATGACCAACAAACCTGAATTTGAGGCTGGTTATATTTTTAGATAGCAAACACCAGATGTAGACTCCTACCCAGTCCCTTTGCAGCTGTGCTCCTGTCACTTAAAGGAGGACTAGAGTCTCTGTGATCTAACAGTCTATTTTATGCTGTTCCATATCTAGCACCTAAATACCACTTCTGTGCTTTCCTACTCTCTAGAAAGGGCATACTCTCAACACGCTACTACAGTCAGTTCCCTCATTCTTAAAGATTTATTAAAATCTGGGGAAAGGATTGTGTTCAAGTCAATGTAGTGACACTCATAGATTGATGAGAAGTATGCACATTCATGTGTTCCACCAGTTGCCTGTTAATTTGTACTCCTTCACCTTGCCAGCTTTGCTTGTAAACATTCTCTGATCCCTTGTCCAATATCAGAAACTCAAGCTTGATGATACAGCCACTTTTTAAAGGAGGGAGAAATGAACAAGTTACCTGGATAATTTTTCACTAACTGCTCCACTAAAGTTTTCTGAGTGACCTTCACATGGTCTGCGTTCATGTCTGATATGGTCTGGCATATCCCTTCTGCCAAAGGAACCGAGCATGACTGTGGGAGACCACTCATGAGAGCAGGGGTCACATCACCTGAAAGAAAAGAAAATTATTTGAATGGAATAGTGTTTCATTTTTCTATTAGCTGTGGAAAGATTTCCACTGAAAATTTGCCTTATCCTCAGCTAATTTTCTTTGGCAGATTACTTGGAAATATTTCTCAGAGGAGGGAGGTGGTGCTAACACTTGTCAAAAGCTTTTGTGATGAAGGAAACAGCACGTTTCCTTAAGCATGTTAGTTTGTTTGGTATAAAATTCCAGCCAAAGCCATCATTTAGATTAATAAACAGGGAGCTGAGAGAGAGAGGTTTTTTCTGATGACTGCTGATTTTTTAGAAGACTGCTTACATGTTAAAACCATGCAGAACCTGTATTTTTCCAAGTAGCTAGTGGGAAAAAGGTCAACATCCAACGATCTAAGTACAAAATGTCTTCACCAAGTCAGAACACAAGGGAGAAAGATACAAGTGATAGGCTTTGTCCCTTGTCTAGCATATCAAATTGAATAGAAATTGTAAAATGCCACTTTTAGAATGGATTATAGAACTAGAGATTATTTACTATGCTGGTTAGAAAGCAAAAATTTATTACAACGGCATGCATTTTTTAGGCTACCTCACTATCTGTCCTGGTAAGAGACAAAAACATTGTTCTTGTTCTGCATGGCAAAAGCAGAAGTTTGGAGGGACCAAGAGTGTGGCCCATCTTCCCCAGTAACTCTGCAATCCCAGCTCAGAGGGCTAAAAAGGGTCTTAGTCCTTCACGTCAACTTCCCCATCCATAAAACAGATAAACTCTGACCTCTCCCCTTCCCAAGGTGGCAAATCCAGTAAGGACAAGCCCAGCAAGCGCTTCTGATGCGGTACCTGTGAATGGTGTAGCTGAAATCAGTATTTTCCCTGAAGTTGTTGATGACAAGGTACAAAGCAGGGACTCACCTAAGGTCTGTGCACACAGTGAGACAATGACTGCATACACCTTCTCAGACAAAACAAAAAAACCAAAACCTCACCTGTCTTCCTTTTTTTAGTAAGACTCTTGGTCTGTTCCCACGCCCAGGTAACGTTCTGTGCTCCCCTGTTCTGTGCTGCACAGAAAGCCCTGGCTGTGCCCGGCTGCCAGGGCAGGCAGGAGGCAGCAGGGACTCCTGCTTCCTTCAGGAGGCATAACCTGGTGTTAAACACTAACAGGAGTTTTCCTGCAAGTAAAAAGTGACGGATTAAGCTATGTTCACGTCCAACTAAACTGCAGTTGTCTATTGGATGACACTGTAACCCAATATTTATCCTCTAGTAAGAGAACCACAACACAAGCACTTCTCTGAGTAAATGAAATACACAACATTGCTTTGAAGAGCTTAAGTTGCTCTTGACCTTTGTTTTACAACTGCTACTATATTCAACAAAAAGAACTCTGAAAAGAAAATCCTGGCATACAGTTTCCTCACTGGTGTTGCTAGGAAACTCCTTGCAGGTGCAGAAACCATTGCAAGCTTTCTTTTTCTATGGGAAAGGCCATCAGCATTCAGTAATGACTCTTGTGAATAGTTTGCTGTTTGAAGTCTCTGCTGTGGGTGCACCATGCTGCTGCCAACTTCACCATTTGTTCCTGCAGAGCACCAGACTGCTAAGGATTAAAACACCAAGTGTAATTAAAATTTGTTCATTATCTTTATAGTTATTATCTTGCTG
Organism: Phylloscopus whistleri; assembly: GCA_017589585.1. Classification (NCBI taxonomy): domain Eukaryota; kingdom Metazoa; phylum Chordata; class Aves; order Passeriformes; family Phylloscopidae; genus Phylloscopus; species Phylloscopus whistleri. The sequence goes on along the minus strand of JADMLD010001066.1, from coordinate 1,296,689 downwards.
TTGTTGTCTGTATCTGTTCTCAGCATTAAATCCAATGTCTCCATTCAGGGAAGGCTGTTTCAGAATAATATTTAAAGCATTTAAGCAAAAGCTACCTTGATAATGAAGAAATTTTAAAAAATCTAAAATCATGTTTGAACCCAAGTCTAAAATGTTGCAGAGTCAGTAATGCACACATGCTAACAACATAAATATAAGATACCATTCTCTCCTGATTTTGAAATAAAATCTGAAATTGTGGAAGCAAGAATTAGATCATTGGCAACATTGATAAGCAATGTGGGGAGAGGCTCAGGCAGCACCTTGCAAGGGTCTATCATGTTCTTATTAAAAACTTTGTAGATTTACTTTGCATAGCTAAATAACTGTTGTTGCGCTTCCAATACTTTTCCAAGATTCTTGGAAATACTTAAAAGCTGCATCCCTTGGATTTGCACTTGGAGAAGACTTATCCATTTTTGCAAGTTGTGTCTCATAGGCCTGATGCAGGATCACCAGAACACCATGCTCATTAAACTCCTTAGTACCTGTCCTTTTACAGGTCCAACACCCCCTGCAGAATGCCCTGCCCACTTCCCTACTCTCCATAAATCTGATGGCAATCACCTTCCTGCTGTCTCCATAGTCTTAGGAGGGCCTTGCTCACACCTTTGTGCAGGGAACCTGCCAGCAGTCAAGGAACTCAGCTTCTCCCTTGCTGGTTTAAATACAGCCTCCTTCCCTTCCACACTGCAGGTTTTAATGAACACCACCAAGTAAAGCCAATCTCGGCAGCTGGCCAGGCCTAAGGTATTCTTATCCTTCAGGGTGCTTTACAGGTCTGCTCATTACCTGGACACATAAAACCCAAGAATACCCTTTTTGGAGCACTTATTGATCGCAGCGTGGGAAGTCATCTGTAATATGAGCATTGGGTAACAAAACTCAGCACACAGAAAAGCCTCTGGGCATTCTTGACTAGCACAAAGTGATTTTTGTTCCATCTTTGTAATGTGAGCATTATCATTTTTCACTGAGTTGTTTAACAGTTGTAGAGTCTTTGCGTCTTCGAGCTCTTCAGAAAAATTACATATGAGACAAGTTTTATCTGGGCAAAGCCCAGGCTAGTTCTGGGGAAGTGAACAGAGAGGCATTTATTACAACAGCACTCAATTTACTTCTTAAAAGTTCAGGTAAACTGTTTATAGAAAAATAAAGGGCTGGGAGTAAATCCATTCCAGAAAAAAACCCCAAAACATCTGGTGGGCAAAGACACAGCATGTGGAAATAGGAGATGGATATTTCTGTTTTGTAGTTGGGAGGATGGAGTGGATTATACAAAAGATGCCACAGATCCTGTGCCTCTCTGCATGAGAGCCTTGGCTTGTTTGATGTAATTCACTTTTTGCAGAATTGTACCAGGAAGATCATAAGCAAGAGCAGTACTGCTACCAACTGCAAGGCTTGGGCTTTTCTATAGACTAGAGTGCATCATAATCACATTTTATAGCAAAAATCACTTGTTATAATTAAAGAATTTTAAGGAGTAAAATGTTAATAAGAAAATCATAGAAAGTTGGGAACTCTAGCAAAACCCTTTTTGAACATTAACAATTTTACAAGATGTGTTCTTATTAAAGAATAAAAAGTCTATGCGAATTATAAAGACAGCTAAGATAAACATTTTCAATTTTAAGTATATAACAGAGAAACTCTATTTTAGCAGAAGTTCTCTGTACTAGTGCTGTACTGGGTCCTGTTTTCAGAAACATCCTTTTACTGAAGTCAAGAGTAAATAGTTCAATTAAATGAAACTGCCAAATCTTGTAATGTGTCTAATCTATTACTGAAACAAACAAAAGCTCTCAGGAACTGCAAACAATATCTGTCGCTTGATTATTTTATAAAGTATTTATTATATTTCTCTCTCAGATAAACAATTAAATGTCAGTTTATGGTCACCAACACTTCAGTTGACATCAAAGAAGCTACAAACATGAAAATGTCAGTTTCTGTACCTACTGATTCCTGCCAGGACATATACTCCCAAATCAGGACATTTAGGCAAAGAGTGCCCTCCATTTGATCACAATTTCTGGTTGTTACAGTCCCCAGCTTTCTATGATTAACTTCTCCTTACTAAGTTCTTACTAACTTTCTATTCCTTAAAAGTTTTGAAGGATGATGCCATGCAACTTGATAAGAATTAAACAAAACCAACAAAAACCAACCACTTTTTCTGCCTTCCCAACAATACATAAAAGCCTATTCCCAAATGCAAGTGTTGTGAACTTTTGGAAATACGACCTATAAGTGCTTTCTGAGGTTCCTACCCAAGAGCCATCATGAAATGCTTGCTCTACTCTTAGTGCTAGTGGAAGCCCACAGCCATAATTTCTTTCACCAGCTATTAAAAACCCCACAAGCAGATATGGTGTAAACAAAGCAAGATTCAGGAAGAATAGGAAAAGCTCTCTCCTGCAACCTCTGCCCAAGTCCCTGGACAGGAACAAGTCACACAGCAGACACCAATGCATTCAGTGTGGTACAGTTTTCCTTAAACTGAGCACAGTGGGTAAGGTTTTGCCGTTGAAATACCTATCTCTGACCTTCAAGGAGATGAACCCCTTCAGCTCTTAGCAAGGCCACTGATGTGCCCACTTGGATGCTCCAAGAGCACCTCGGGGGCAGGTTCCAGGCTCCAGAGGTACTGCCTGAACACAGTGGCAAGAATGCAGCTCCAGGTGCAATGTTCAAGAGAACACCGCCCGAGGTGTCCAGAGATCTGCACTTCAGCCACAGCTGGCACAACAGCCAACAAGCAAAACTGCATAAGCACATCCACCTTTGGGGCATTCACTGCATAACTGGCAGAAAAAATGAGCTGTTATTTTTCATATAATGTAGCATGCTGACGGCTCCTAAGTCAATTCACATATGCACTGAACACACAGAGCACAGCTGATAGAAAGGAAGGTCATCTTTAACTGTTTCAGCATTTAGTGTCAGGCTTGGTGGTAAAAGACAGATTGATTCAAAACGTTCATTGCAAGGAGATAAAAACACAAAATTAAACAGGTCCAAGCAAGTTGCAAAACAACCACCATGGAGCTAATAGGAATAAACACTGGCAATGTCTCTGACTCCTTTCACTGTCCTGATATGCTGCCATCCATTGCTACAGGAGTTTGACACAAGCACAGCTTTTCCACTTGGCCTCATCCAAAAAATCCCCTTCACAACCCTGGCATTTTCCCACTAAAACTGCTCTGCCTTTTCCTTGCTCCCAGCTGTGCCCTCTCTTCTGCAATAAATCCCAGAAATTCAAATAGCTCTTTAATGTCCAAACCTTTGTTCTAAGCAGCAAGCAGTAATGGGGGTTGGCTAGGTAGTTACCTCTAGAGTGAAAGATTGACTATACAAGCATTGGGATGAAGTTGTGCATTCCTGTGCCTGTACAGCTAAAGGTCAGCTCCAACTACTGCAATATTCCTGCTGCCTCCTTTGCCTTGGAAGGGTGCCGTCACATAAAAGGCAGACATGAAAAGTATACAATGTAGTGCTTGCAAGTAAGATATGCCTATGGTCATGTTTCCCCTCCCCAGAATGAACCGAAATTCACTTTGCACATTCCCTGGCTTCAGCTCACATATACCCCAGCACAGAGAAGTCATGTTCTAGACTTTGAGAGAAGCAGCACCCTCAGAGCTATTCAAAAGAGAGTACAGCTCCCTGCAGAGGTTTTCCAGCAAATCACAGATCAAGGGGCAGAGCTCATGACAGCTCACTCCCAGGCAACACCAGCCCCAATCCCACCCCATGCAGCAGAAGCTGGCAGAGAGCTTGTGCAGTGGGAGCTTCCCTTGGACCCAGGCCCCTCGCTTGGAGTGAGGACAGAAACCACCATCACAGTGGTGATGGAGATGTGTGGATGTGGATCCACATCCACAGCGCAGTGGAACCAAGCAGGCCTCAGATTTTGTTTTAGGACAAATCCCATTGCAGGGAGGTTTTTCATTCAGCTGAGAACAAAACTTTAATGGTATAGGGGCAACTTCACACCTGCCTGGGAAGCCTGGGATGTTGATGGATGTGCATAGCCACTTTTCCTTCCACTCTCCCTAAATGGATATGCAACTTAAAGGATGTCCCCATTGCTAGAAAATAACTTTCTGCACCGTTTCATTAGACTGGAATTTGTGGTCCACAGGGAAAAACAAAACAAACCAGTTTAGAAATGAAAAACAGCATCTTTACCACCACAAGAGGTCTCAGAGGAGTTGTTTGGACGCTGCAGATTAAACAGCACTAGTCTGAGCTCAGTAACTTTAGTCTGCAGTTCCCAAACCTGTCTCCATGGCTTTAGTGGTATAAAATACCCTTTCCATGTTTCAGTTCATCCAAATTTCAGCCAAAAGGATGTCACAGAAGACCAACAGTGCAACTGAGCAACTCCACTGTATTACAGAAGACTCGGTAAATGTTTTTTCAAAAGCCAGTTTAGCAGAACCCTTGGTGAAGATACTGGGTTGTTGAATCCCACAAACCAAGGTGAAGCCTCCAAAGCCTCCAAAATTATAGAGACATACATGTGTCTGTGGGATGTTGAAAATGTAGAACAATTTCAGGGGGGAAAATAAATTATACAGTCTATGAAGCACCCAAGGAATGGGAGCAAATTCAGCAGAGGGACACCAGGATGGGCAGACCTGGAACACCTGCCCTGGGAGGCACATCTGAGGGAATGGCTCTTGTAGAACCTGGAGAAGAAATAGCTTTGAAGGGACCTGGCAGCAGCCCCCTGAGAAGATGCAGACAGGCTCTGCACAGCAGAGTGTGGCGGGACAATGCAACACAACAGGTGCCCTGCCTTCTGCAAGAGCAGAGGTTCGGGTTTGCTCTGCTGAAAACCTTTCCCCCTTTAAGGACAGCACAGCTGTGGAGCAGTCTGCCTAGAGAGCTTGTGCATTCTCCAGCCTTGGGCAGTTCCCAGGCTGTGACTGAGTAAAGCCCAGATCAACCCAGTCTGACCCCAGAGCTGACCCTGCTTTGAGCAGGAGGTAGGGTAGGAATGAAAAAGTATAGCAGTCATCTGCTTCAGCTGGAGCTGGTACCCGTACCTCCCACAGCCACCCTCACCCCCACCTCGACCACCCTGCTTTCTGTAACCCGATGCAAGGGCACTTTTGACCTCCAGGAGCCATGAAGTTTTCTGGGGTAACACCAAGTTAAAGAAACAAGGTTACACTTTCTTCACATTGCTAATGAGGCCGTGCCAAACAGCATCCATATGAGAAAACTTGGTTTGCTCTTCAACTCTCGAATAAATAGCTCCTGTATTCATAACTTTTTTTGCATAACCGAACTCCAGATGTACACGCTCACTGTTAGGGCTGGTGCTCCCCAGAGCAATGGAGGGGATGTGAGCTAAAGCAAGATGGCAGTACAGAAAAAGCTAAAAGTAGCTTTGAAATGAAGTCTCTGATTCTATCAAAGACCACAGCAGAATCACTACAAATTAATGCAATTTATTTCATTAACTTCATATCTATTCAAACTATTGTCTTTTCTGACTGAGACAGAAAAAAGTAAGCCTGTACAAATTACCCTCATTCTAAAAGATCATTAAAGCAGTTAAGATCTGCCTTTCATGATTCAAGGTACAAGAATTCAAAAGACTGAGGATATAGCACAGCTCAGCCTATTTTCTTGAATTTTTTTCTCACCCAAAAGACAGAAGTAATAGCTTTTGCTGCTGAAAGTTTTTAGCACCGAGAAGTACACAATACATACCAAGTTCTTTCCAACTAATCCGCTTAGAGATTATTAAAAAAAAAAAAAAAAGCTGAGAGTAAATTTAGTTGAATAGAGCTTATTATAAAAAAAAATATACACTTCTGTTCAGTGCTACTTGCTAAACAGTATGATTAGAAACTACTGCTGGGATAATGTGACAAAAATTGCATGCAAAAATGCTTTTCTCAAGTAATTCAGTCTGAGCAGATCTGGTAAACACATGAGGGTTCTGAAGAACATCACAGGCCCTTGTACCTTGCTGCTGTGAGTTCTATCAGTAGTTTGAGTGCAGCATTTAGGGTTAGTGCAATACATATTCCACTGAGAAAAGGCTTTTATAATATAGGATTAACACCTTAGAAAGAATTTTATATGGAAACGCATTAAACATGCAGGGGTGTTATCTGAAGTCAGTGGTAAGGGCTAGATGCCAGCTCAAATTAGGTACTAAACATTATGAAATAGTGTAAGATTTACTCATTTTACACAGATAGAATTAGATCAAAAGCAAATAATAGCAAGGTAAAAGCTCCTTTCAAAGAGCACAAATGTTTTCTTCCCTTTTTCCTCCTTAAAATCTATCAGCAGAGTCATGACCGGAGCAACTGTGATAACAGCTAAAACCCACTTACAACAGAATGTGCAAGTTAGTAAGTTCTGAATCAAGTACCTTACTGAAAATAACTTTTAAAGTAGTGTTTGACAATAAAACAGTTCAAAACTCAAACTGTTCTTCATATTTGGCAGCCTATCCACAGCACTGCAGAATAAAGCACTATTTTAAGTCATTCACTCTTTTCAGGCCTGATAAAAACAAAAAGACACAGAATTTTAAATAATCCTGACCAGTTCGATGCAAAGCATGACCACATGCTGTGAGTTACATTTCACAGAAGCCAGCACCATTGAAGTACAAAATTTTTCTCCTTTGACTTGCAAACCTACATCCCTGTTTGTGGGGCAGGATGAAAGACACTGGAAGAAAGGGGCTCCAAAAGAAAGGAATCCCATGAGGCACATCCCCAGCCTCTGCCATCCTCATTAAGGTTGTGTGTTCCTGTGTGTAAGTGCAGTGCCTGACAAACAATATCCACTCCAGAGTCATGACCTTTTATAGGCCAAGCAGAAATCAGCTGCTCACAAGGCCATAGTTTCATCTGTGGCTTCAATAAACACGCAGCAGAACCGTGCTGATACTGACATTCATTGCTGTGAACAAATTTAAATTACTCGAAGGAAATCAAATCTGTCCTAAAAGCTTGCCAGGTAGCTTGGGGACAGGAATCTGTCTCTCGTTTTAAGCAACCTTGAGAATTGCTAATAAACAGGAAATGCTCAAATACCCAGCTGTAGATGGACCCCAGGTGTACCAGTGCCACTGTGGTGCTTCAAAACTGTTCCCAAAAGCTGGTACAAACATGCAGAGAAGCTGAGCATGAGGCCCTCCACAGCCAGGCAGCCAGTGCCTGCTGAGCTCACTAAATAAGTTACACCTGGAAGTCATCACCCAGGAACTAATACAGTTCCCCAAAGCTGTGCCAGCTCTTTGAAAGGTTATTGCAGAACACAAGTACAACAGAGGTTTTGCTCCTTACTCCTTAGCTGTTGCTGAACATTTTCAGAAGATTCATTTCCATCCCTCTTCTATCACAGGGATTCTGTTTGAGTATCAAAGCAGCTTCAGGGACTATCTGCCCATTTTTAGCTGCTTGTCTGAGTGCTTCTCTTCTTATGTTCTGTGAGAGAGTCACACAAGGAAAAGTGAGGAGCTAGACCTATCAGATTACTCTACAAATGCACAAACAAGAGCAGAAACCAATTCCTTGTCTGATCTCATTCCAGTTCATTCAATACCTCCAGCAAAAACGCATAAAATTTGACACTTCACAGAAAAATGTACTGTCCTTTCAATGTCACTCTTAATAGGATATTTCCCAAGAGATATAAATTTCCAGCCTGCAGCAGAGCCCTCACTGGAAAAGGTGACCAGCACATTACCTGTCCACGGAAAAGCCAGTCTGCATGCCCATCCCAGCTTCAGCCTTACTGGAAAAGACTGGGCTTTCTTAGCTTTCCTTGTGAATAGTTTGTAACTGCGACAGAGATGGTGAACCGACAGCAAACTCAGTCTCTGAAAGCTAAGCAAAAACGTTTCATTTTGATATTTTCTCTTCTGCTCGATAGGAATCACAAGGGAGGAGTCGGGCCGTTCAGGCACATGGAAAATGCTGCTGTCACGAGAGAGGACAGGCTGGGATGACATAAACGAGCTGGTGACCACCAAGGACAACAAGCAAGCAGCTACTGAGATGCGTTCTCCTGGACTGTCACTCCAATTTCTCTCTCCAAGGGCTCAGGAGGTCAGTACGCTCTAATCGAGTACTTGTAATCGTAGCTAATCTCAGCTGAATCCCCTACTCCTCTCCCAGCAGGGTCCTGCATGCATCCCCCCAGGCTGTACAGGAAGGGTGGGAGGGAGCAGTTTGCCCCTCGTTTGGTGAACAATTGACTGAACGACTCAGCTAAGCACGGGAGATGGTCCACAGAGAGATGTCGGCATTTCCACAGGGTTTGCTCAGTTATCACATCGAAAGTTTTTAAAATTAGCCCCTGCTTCACCCTCTGAGGGAAATTTCAATTGCCGTGTTTTCCCCTTCTCTTCCCTCCATCTCGCAAGGAGAATATAAAAGCTCCTACCCAGTCCTGTGTGTACCATGCAACCCATGAGATCCCCATCAGAAGGGATGAGAGAGACATTTTGGGTTTTATCTGGGAATAAACACAGCAGGGCAGTTGGTGTTAGTTACAAGATTTTGGGACTGAATTTTCCCTTTATTTGACTAAACTTCCGGTGACCAGTATCAGTCAAGGTGTAGCCTGTTCTGTAAAGTCAGGATGTCCGGCGCCCCAGTGTGTTTCTCTAGAACAAACCTCATTTGAACTGCTGGCATAAAGAGCAACAACGATTTGTGGACCACAGGGTTGTCTGATGACAAACAATAGCCAGGAAGGCTCCTTGAGATAAGCAGTGAGGAGGAGTTCTGAGGGCCCAGGGCTTTAAACTCAGCATGCAACAGGGTCTGGATAATTCTTAAATGAAATGAGACTTGGCAAAATCAAGGCTGCGGTGCTGAATGCCCCTTTCTTCTCATCTGTTGCCCAGCAAAAAATTGGTTGTGGATTTAAAAGGAAAAACCTCAAAAGTGTTGGCTCGTTCTCCTGAGTCTGAAAACTCGTTCCCAACACTTTTCGTGTACCACAGCCAAGGATAAAGATACTGCAGGCTAAGTGATTCCCATCTCTGACACCTGGTACAGCCAGGCATTTGTAAAATTTCACCAAAGGCTGCTGGAATTTGCAGATACTGCAATTGCTACATGTGCAGGAAATGTTTCCTAAGAACCACATTTCTTGGTTCCCAACATCCCAGCCTTTAGTCAGGAAACATGAAAAACCCAAGTGGCTTGAATTTTCTCATTATTGCAAACAGTTACATGAGAGCAGATAAAATTGCAGTCAAATCTCTATGTAAAATACAGACAGCAAATCTGACAGCTTTATCAATAGCTTCATCTTTAAATATTGTCATTTCTTAAAAAACAAACAAACAACCCAGAACCCAAGAAAATATTGACCTTTGCATTTTAGTTGTGCAACTTGCTACTTGGGTTTCTAGAGCAAGGTATATATAAGAATTGGGAGAAAAGTAATCCAGAGCAGAAAACGGCCATTATGATGACTTCTGGAAAAGAAGGCATGGAACATATAATTTTAAATCAGAAAATTACCTAAATAAAGACACTCTCATAGAATTTTTTTTTTCAGTTAAGCTTCCAAAAATTCAAGAAAAATCATGAAAACGTCACTTCAACATTAATTGTCTGAAAAAGTGAAATTCACAAAGACAAATGAGAGAATTCTAACTTTTAAGAAACCGATTTGGCTGTTACTGCAGCAAGAGGCAGGACAACAGGGGAAATAATCTAATTAATTTACCGAGGTAACTTACATTTTTATTCAACTAGCCATCCTATGCATCAGAAAAGAGGTTACTGTGAAGCAAGGAGGTAAAAAACAATGGAGTCAAGTTCTCTAAATCACTCCCAGGAGACCAGCAATAACATATAATCTTTCATCAGTGATATAAAACTTAACTATAGTAAGAGATAACCATCCCCAATGTACCTATAGATGTTACTGCTTTTTAGGTGGAGCCCAATGAACCACTCTTGTTCCTTGTAACACCTCTCCTGGATTGAGTTAAGAGGTCAGCAGGTTAATTTGTGATTAGGGAAGATGAACTCCAGCTGGAGTTACCAGATGTCATCAGTTCCTTAAAGGTATCAGAGTGCCCAAGAAATGACTTAGAGAGAGAGAAATTTTCTAGTCAGAAAAGTGGGCTGCATCAGGGAGTGGCTATTCTATACAAATTATTGGGAGATAAGGGGAAATACCAGAAATAGGAAAAAGGAATCTTGTGATTTTAAGCTAAGACAATTTTAAGAAAAGAATAAAGAGGTTGAGCTGGCCAAGGATACCACAGATAGACATCAGATATTTTCCTGTTAAAAGTTTTGAAACATATAATTAAGAATTCCTCAGGTCTTTCAAAAGTTGGCAGTTTCTTTGGCTTGGAGAAAAAGTGCAGTTTTGAATTCTTTCTTGAAGAATTGCTAGATAGCTTCAACAAATAGCTTTTGTGATCTAATATCCAGTCCTGCTTGAAATGAGGAAAAAATGCACTTCTACATATAATTGAATTAAGATATGTGAATGAATATAAATATGAATTAAGAATATGAAATAAGATATAATTCATCCCTAGACAGAGAGGATTGCAGAGCTGCAGTCAGGAAAAGTAAAAATAAACATCTCCAACCGACAGCTAAGAAATTCCCTATTAACCTTTGGAAATCCAACTGAAAAGAGATTTGTGTGCACCTCACCAAGTACCTAGCAGTTACTAGGGAGCTGACCAGCTGAATGTCTCCGCTGCAGCATCTTCTGGTCTTTGTTTACAGCATTCCTGGTTGGATTGTTAATGTTTCTTGTCCTTTAGTCTTGGGATAGTTAAAACACAAAGCGCTTCACATCAAAAGGTTAAAGCTGATATCTGAGCTGCCGCAAAGCAAACACTGCACTGCTCAGGTATCGCTTACCTGCTTTAGGCTCGATAATTAGAACCTGTTACTCCTCTAGTACCTTCCACAGAGAGCAATCCTCATTAACCATGCCCAAACCACACAGAAAATTGCAAGAGCTACAGAGGTCCTGTGGTATTGTCTCCCTCTGCTAAAGGTCGGTCAGACAGGAGCAGCCTTCCGGGATGCTCCGCAGGACAAACCGACACAAGCCCCACGGGACCAAGAGTAAAAGAGACTCCAGGATTAATGACCCACCCCTGCATACCGAAGTCTGCCCCCCCTCGCAGCAACTGCAAACAGCAAAGGGATTTACCGACCAAAACCAATGCCCCGAGTGAAAACTGAAGGGCTGTGAGGCAGCAGTCAGCACCAGAAGCAGAAATTTAATCTGACCCACAACTGTGATGCCGGTGGGTGTATTCTTCAATCACAATTCAGAAGACTTTTCATGGCAAACTTGCATTAAGAACACTCGATAATGCCCAGCTGTACTTCCTGTGTAAACCAAGCCCTTCAGTGCAGCCTGGTCTCTTTAGACTGCAGAGGTCACAAGTCGATTGCATATGTACTAATTGCAGGTAGCAAATGAAAATGATGGATAAATATTCACCGGAATGATGTAGTTAAAATTAATGTGAATAATTAGATATTTAGGGTAGCAGCTTGAATGTATCTGAGCATGATTTCTTCTTAGATATTTAATCATGTCCACTTTTATTTTAGAAAAGGTTTAAAAGATCACTTCTTAGAGCTACTTTTTTTTTTTTTTTTTTTTTTTTTTTTTTTCCCCCGTGTGTGTGTGTGTGAACATTTCCCGAGGATCTAAGACTAAAAGCAGCTGCCGATTTCGGAGGGTCACACTGGCATTAGGTAGCACAGTGCCTTCCCCGGCGGGCAGCCGTCACCCCACCCACGGTGCCGTGCGCCCTCCACCTTTACCTTCTCCAGCAGCTGCACGTTCTGTAGCTCTTTCTCGGAGGAATCTTTGTGCTGACTCAACCCATAACATCCAGCCCCAGCATTTTTTCCAGTGCACGATGCTTTGCTTAAAACGTCCACGAAGAATGAAACTAATTCAGTCTTCCACTGGTTATGAATGCACCTTACAGTTCATTCCACTCTCAGGCTCCAGACACATTATATCCAGATACTTCTTCCAGGAAACGTTTCCTGCAACAGAACACCGGAACCAACCGGCACACCTGCTTTTTACCACATTTTTCCTAAGTACTGGGTGCCCAGTCTGCCTTGCCGTGGACTCACCAGGTCACCACTGACTCAGCTGCAGACCAGGCTCTCGGCAAACCCAGTTTTCCCCAGTACCGACTGATGTCCGACAACGGCTGTGCCTTTGGAGAAAGCTGTCCTGGTGATGCTCTGCTTGCTCGCTGCTTTTCCGCCAGCCTGGCTACAGGATTTTTGCCTGCCAGGATTTACATGGCCAGTCACAAAACGCTGGAGGCAGGAGTTAACCTGCCCTGAGAGAGTGGTTTGTATTTCAGGTGATGAGGCCTCTGATGGCAGCTCAGGCTACTCTGCTTGGCTCAGCCGGCAGCTCCGCAAGAGAGAGGATGCCACCATCGGGATCGCACACGCAGGCAGCAACGCAGGTAGGAAAGAGTAAAGATGAAAGCAAATAAATTCAGTGGCACCGGAGGGCTCCAGCACTGGCTCTGTGCCTCTGCCACTGTGGTCAAGCCTTGCCCAAGCTCTCCGCCCCTGTCCCTGCTGCTTGGAGCTCCAGGGCGGGGCACTCTCCCTCCAGAAAATCCCTCTCTGGGCTTGAGGAACCTGCCTCTATTTTGCACTAAGATTTCAGAGACAAAAGACTCCCCCCGCTTCTCCCCCAGGATCCGGGCTCTTGCCCTGTCTCAGGTTACACTTCCACGAAGCGAGGGCTGGCAGAGCAGGCAAAGCACAGGCCGCGCTCCAGCCCTGCCCTGCGCGCTGGTTACAGGCACTTGCACAGGTTGTTCCTATTCTGTAGAGCTCTGCATTCACCCTGCAAAATCCTTGACAGGCAAGGTAAGGGCACAGCTTGCTTTAGAACCCGGTGCTCACAGAGGCATCTGGTGTCCAATTCGGTGCGTTATTTAGGGAATTTTTATTGGTTCTTAAATTCCATGTTGCTTAGAATAATCTTTTTTCCAACTGTCTTAATTGAAAATAAGACAAAGTGGATCAATCTTCCTTTTCTTTAAAGGATGAAGTAGGTAACAAAATTAGTTCACTGCTCAGAACATCATCTGCACAGCCACCTCTTATGAGTCCTACATATTCTGAGCCACTGCTACCCAGAAGTCACACTATAAAATTGTGCTTTTGTCCATGGATCACCAGTGTTGTACATTGTATGATCCTCACAAGTCCCTTTTTGTACTGTCCGTCACTACGTGCCCAGATCACAAGACTGCAAATGCTGACTGCACATTCCTTACAAGCATATTACTGGATCCCCTGGATGGTCTGAGAATTTATAGATGTGCTGCCATCCATACATGTCCCAGTACTAATGGTTACTTATTTTTCCTCTCCTTGTTAAAATGAAAACATCACCCCTCCCCTCAAAGAAACACACACAAACACAACCAACCAACCAAACCAAACCAAAACAACCCCAACCCCCAAAAAAACCCCAAACAAACAAAAAACCCTAAACCAAACCAAACCAAACAACCACAACAAAGTAGATCTTAGCTTGATTTCAGGAAGAACACTAAGAAAAATCATATTCAGTATTGGTAAGCAGCTAATCTGTATTTTCATCTGTTTAGTCACATTATATGTGGCTTTCTTATACCAGAGGGGATATTTGACAAAGGCAACATTTTCTGTATTTACGAATACCCTGAAGTTGCTTTTGGAAACTCTTCATGAAGATTTTATTACTTGTAACATGAATGTTCCAATAGTTACATTTAATGTTATATATTCATTGAAGTATTTAACTCACCTGAATAGTAATTTGATAGAACAAGGCATGAAGACAAGCTGAAAAGGGAAGTCTTTTATGGGAGATGTAGACTACCCCAATTGCTTGCTTTCCTTTAACTTGTCCTCTGCACACATGCAATGGACTGTTTCACACCAAAGCAGGTTGGTCTGTGAGACAAGTGTGTTTTTAAGACCAGCACTGCAAGGTATTTCTGTCTCCAGCTGCTCATTTCTACAACACATGTGGCAGCAATTTCTGCTTTTTTAGATGCTGATCTGCTGGCTACCATCCAGCCATACTAAAAAGGGACCAAAAATGAAGGTTGCAATTCCCCAGCTGTTTCTGCCCCTTGCATGATAAAACCAGAATGTAACTGGATGACCCTGTGTCAGGAAAACAGAAAGATTTAAGCAATACAGGGGGGAAAAAACCCCAACTGGCACTCAAGCAAATCCTGTATACCACAAAAAAAAATTGCAACAAAATAATAAAGCAAATTAGTACTTGAAAAGTATCTGCTGAAAAGCAGAGTGGGGAGATTTCAGACTGGGATTCCTTGTGGTTTTTCCTCTTCCCCGCTCTTCCCCTCTACTCAGCTGTTTGTGATGAAATGTGAACAGGACTCAGTCAACAGCATCCTTGCACTTGTGTCCCTCAGTAGGCTGAGGGGAAAATAACCTGGGAGTCAATTTCCTATCAGAACACCTGGCACTGGGAATCTGTCACCTTGGCTGGAACTCAGCTCAGGAAATTTCTACAAATAAATATCAATCTGCAGCATGCAACAAACAATTCTACCCAGCAGGATTGTTCTGCTGTCGCTTTAAAGAGAAAAATAAAGAGCTGAATTAGTATTTGACTAGATACCACAACTTGCAACATTACTGAATCACACCTGCAAAGGTACTGATTCTTGCACCTACTGTGGGGCACCTGATCCAAATCCTCAAACCAGTTACAATTCACTTGTTAGAGACAATTTAAAACCAGCAGGATCCAAGAAATCAAAAGCAGCACCACATTTTCAAGACAAGTTCAGGCATTAGGTACCTAAAAATTCAAAAGCAACATTCTGAGACAGAATTACAACACTACCAAACACACAATGTCAGGTGAGATTTGGTGTGTTCCAAAGCTCTAGTTTATACTCTGTATTGTGATGCTGTGGATTATAAACAGCATGAGTAAATAAGGGAAATTAGTTTTACTTGAAAGCAATGCATTTTGTTATTAGAGCTTTTTACTATAACTTTTGTGCAATACATCAATGAAACCCAGTAGGCAGAAACAAAAGCTTGTTGGGAAAACACTGGCAGTTTCCATCTCTGACTAAAAGTATCCATTATTTACAGCATCTTTATTTTTACAAGCCCCATGGCAATATGCAAATCCCAGCTGAATTTCTGCTTGACCCACTTCTGCTTTCTGGAAGATACCAGTGTAAGTGTAGTGACTATGCTACCTACACATTTTGCAATCTATTGCTGGCTGTAAGACTCAAGTCACTCAAAATGAATTATTTTATCTTTTATATTTTAAAATAGAAACTGCACTGAACAAATGCATTCAAGGTAAGAACCTGACCTGGGTACACAAACAGTACAGAAAAGCAAGAGAAAAAACACATTTTGTGCACATTCCTGACAAAATTACCAGTGGAAGTCAACTGTTACATAAGTCAAAACATATTCACACAGCACATTACTCAGCAGAAAGATGGACTGGAAGCTGTTCCTCTCTCTCAAAGCAGTTAAACATTGAAAAAGAAGTCATGTTAAAGGACTAGGCTTTATAATATTAGATACTGAAAGAGCTCAACTGTAAAAGCTGGATCTCTGGAAACCCCCAGACACCAGAGAGAGAATTCCAATTTCTCCATTGTACACTTAGGGCATTCCAGACTGAGGCAGAGGACACTGGACAAACCAACAACTGGGAAGTCATTTTGGAATCCAGGAATCCTTTGCAGCAGTGCCTGGGCACTACAGGCACAGGCATCAAGCACTGGGTGAGTCAAGAAAACCCTGGTGTCTTCATTGTGGCACATCATGCAGCAGTGCTGGCAGCAGCCCCTTTTCCTGCACGAAATCCTCAACACTACAGAAAGCTGGCAAAACCTCACCATTGCCACTGTTTCTATGTGGCAATGAAACTACAGAATTGTGTCTTTTCACTGCCCTAGCAAAAGCAAAGGGGCCTCAGGAGAGCCTGTGTTATTCTAGGTCAGTTTGCATGCACATAGTACTTGGATCTTTCTTCCCAGCCTCATTCACAGACATCCACGGGGCTGAATATAATTTTGTAAGGGTCAAACACATTAATTTGCCCTTGTAAGACAAAATAGCCAAGGGAGGGAAATAAATCTATAAACAGAAATTACATTCCATTTACAGACCTGCTGTAGCAGGGCTTCCTCTACAGAACAAAGCAGTCCAAGATTTACTACTTTCTATAGAGTATCTGTGATGATTTAAGGAGTCCAAACAAGTGGGATGCCAAGGGTCATTTTTAGCAGCCTTTTGCCAGTACCTGAGACATAACAAACGACTCAGAAGTGCCAAGACCGTAAGGTGGGAAATGTGAACATGAAATACAAAAACTTTGTCCATAAATCAAAACAGACAAAAGACTGCTTCTCCAAACCTCCATTACTGATACTCTATTCAATTTTCCTTAGAATTAGTTACATCTCTGGGAACAATACCAGAGAAGTGTTAGCTAACCCACAGCATCAGTGTGGGTCATATACAGAACCTTGTGCTGTTTGGTCCAGCAAGTCACACAGTCTGTAAGAGATGCCTGTTCTTCCTCAGATTATTTGTGCTTCAGGAGACTGGTCAAGCTCTGTGTAGGTTGTAAAACTTTTCCTTGTTTTTTTTTTTTCCCTTTATTCTTTACCCATTTAATTTCCTTTCCAACATAAATGTAGACTGTACATAGTATCTGAAATACTATTACATCAAAGCAATATAGAGAAAGATTACAGTCATTCTAACAAATACTTTTTTCTTGAATATTGTAAAAATCTGTATCACTCTAGCAACTGTCTCACAGGGACCCTCACTGAAGAATGAGATGAGGAGGCCTGCTTGTTTCAACTGCTTTCAGCTCAGCAGTTTAAGGTAAAAATACCAAAGCAAAATATTTCAGACGTTTCAGTGTGCCTAAAATGTCGTTATCTTAAATTCTAGACTCATTTTCTTGTATGTTCACATACATTTTCTTGTATGTTCACACGTACTGCTGAAATTCAGGAACAAAGTATTTCAGATGCAATTCTTTCAAGTCCATTTACATAAATGGTGCTCAACGTCAAAAAGTAGACATGCTGTCAACAATCTGTACAAAGGTAAAGGTGAAAAATATAATTTGATTACAAAAGAATTTAACACCATCTGTACACCACAGATAATGCTTTTCATAAGATAAATTTATCACCAACCTCATTCAATCATTCTGAGATGCTATCTCCCAATTTCTAAAACATGTATTTTCTGTGTACTTATATACAATTAGGTTTTTTACAGTATTTCCTACTTGACTGTGAACAGTTCAGGTATTATACAATGACTCAAATGAGAAGAATGAGGGGGAAGCTTATGCATGTTACTTTACTGAAAGATATTTTACTTGTCTAGCTCCAAAAGAGCCAAGAAAGGTAAGTGATAAAAGCACCAGCTTAGACTCTTTTGAACATAAATTCAGGCATTTTAATGTGTATCTCGTTAAAGCTACATGAGTTTCCATGTAGGTTATTCATACATATTATGGCACTTGGACTTTCCTAACAGGTATTTAGTTACCTAGGACATCTAGGCTAAAAAAGAAAACCTCTGCTAAAATTAACCATTTCTATAAGAAAACACTTCTGTCCCAACTTTCAAACCCCTTAATTTTCCTGAAAGTTGCACCAAAATACAACTGTTGATATTTCACATTCTTTGAGTAAGTTGTCTTTGACAAGAAGTCACATTAACTTGAGAGTTTCGATCTCTAGTGATTTGTGAACACAAAGAAAGGCCATCTTACCCATTCTCAACAATCCAAGTTGTGTCCAGCTCCTTTGCAATTACAATATGCAGTATAGATACTTGTGGATCCATTATTTTGTTGGACTAAAGTCTTAACAGTAATCACACACTTTGTCAGTCCAAATTTAACCAAGCTGTTTAACTGGCAGCTTTTTGCCATATAAGGCATTATTCTGACATCTACTGGCCTGGTATCCAACTGTATGTCTTAATATACTGCATTTGTTATTAAAAAGGAGTAGATATATCAATCCAAAGATAAGAACAATTTAACGAACACAAATGACACACATTTAAAACAGGCCCATGTATTTGCACATAAATCTCACAACTCTACCAGTATTTTGGTAGGTTTCTATTGCTTTCTTAACTCAGCCAAACTACTATATATTACAAGGCTTTAATACAGGCAGCTTTGGGGAAGAAAGTTATATTTGGAAGGGAAAAAAAATTGTGACAAGTGAAAACAAAAAAAAAAAAAATCCAAGAAGCTTTTTTTTTAAAAAAACTTTACTTGTAAAATTAAGCAGCATGCTATTTTGTGATTTATATTTGAATTTAAAAGACTAATTAGACCAAAATAAAGACAAAAACCTAAAAATGGCAAGTCTATAAATAATGAAAATTTTGATTTCACTAGACTTCAATGAAAAACATTTGGTAATTAAATACTTGCTACTGTTCATTACGTTGATGAACTTTATTAGGGTTAAAACTGTAACAAAGTTCATCCTAAAACTTCTCGCAATGCAAAATTATTTTCACTCGAGGAGTGTCTCAAATTGAATGCTAAGAATTACAAGCAATCTTCTGGAGCAGACACTCACATTCATAAAACTTTATACATCTTTTGGAACTAGGATATTTATACTACTAAAATCAAACATGCATCACTTCCCATACATTCTGGTATCATGATTTATATTACATTATGTAACACCATTCTTCTAGACAGCAGCGGTTTATCATACGTTTGCTCCATTTTCTTTGGATTTCTGATCTTTATCTTCATTCTTCACCATGTCCTTCAAAAGGAAAAAGGGAGAGGATAAGAGGAATCGCAGCAGCTGTATTTCTCACATGAACTGTAAAGCAGCATGAAACACAGATTCTGTTTGTATCTTTAAAATACAAAGATCCTACTCAGTTTAGTCATAACCAATTCCAGTATCTTCATGAAAAATTATGGGGTGGAAATGCTCTGGTGCTTATGTGTTTTGCTTAAAACTTGTTTTACTGTGCTACTCTCACATACTGAAATAGTGGAATTCTGCCTTGAAAAAGTACTCTTGACCAATCAAACAGAGGAGCAGATTTGGACTGCTGGGGATGGACAAGATCAGGACAGGAAAACATTCAGATAGTTTGAGATCTACGTCTATGAAAAAGTTTTTCTACCTATTTAAAAACATTGAAGTCAGGAGCATACGTTGCAGGTGGAGAAAAAAAGACATTTAATTTGCTACCTTTAAATAATCAATCAAACATTAAACTTCTTCTCTATGTTAAGATACTGCTGCCCTGAATTCATGTCAAAATTGTTTTTATATTGAAGTGTTTGTTCCAATAATTAGTCTACAGAAGTCTGCCCACAATAATAAAAAAAGTTAAATTAAATAATTCTAACCTGTTTGAGAACACTCTGTATTTCATCCATAACGGTAGCTAAATTTTTGATTGTCTTATTCAGCTGACCCTCAAATTGCAATTTTTTATCATCTGAGGTCTTCAAATTTTCTTGCAGTTGGCCAAGGTCCTTTTTTACTTCTTTTAGCTCCGCAGATAGACTTTTGTTAGAATTCTCCAGTTGTAGTATAGTTTTTTCATCCTCATCTTACGAAGGGAAGAAACAAAAACGTCAAGTCACTTCCAATCCTGTGTACTTTGCATCTTAATATTCTATTTGTGTGCAACACCATAATACTAATTTTTAAAAAACATTAAAAACTACATTTAATTACAATTTGATAATACTTAATTCTGACTACATTTAAAGTCTTGCATTCAACTTGAATAAAACTAAATCGCAAACATTATCCAAATTGATTTACCCACTTAAAAAGTCTCAGTGTTTTGCACCCCAGTAAGCACTGCCTCCAAAGTAACATCCCACCTGTTTTGTCCTCGAGTAGCTGCAGCTTTTGCTCTATCTCTGCCCGCACCCTTTCACTTTTCTCCAGCTTCTGTAGCAGGCTCCCCACATCCACCATGGCCCCGTTGTACACAATGAGCCCCACATTCTCCTCCACAGCCTTGCACTCCTGCTTGACAGCGGGCGATGGCAGCAGCAGGCGGTTCCCTGCATTGGAGTCAGCAGCGTCAGGAAATCATCAGAACGTCATGCTCTAGTGACCAACCTCAGAAACTTCTTCAGAGAACAAATACAGATCCAGCTTTGCTGCTCTATCCCTCACATTTCCCTCCTTCCCCTGACACCAATTCTCCCAAACGCCAAAAAGAAGCATTCTATTTTGACACTTCATTCTATGCCTCTTGTCTGCAGGAATTTGTCTTCAAAGCTCAGGCTCTATTCTACTTTCTGCAGCTCTGAGCTTTCTGACTTCAAAACTAGTAATGAGAAATGATGTTCATCAATACAGAACATTAAACTCTTTTCTCTTTCCTGTTCCAAGATACTAAGGTTTATTCTAAAGTTGCAAGATTGTTTGTTGGAAGTACAAAAAACCCTATTACTTTTGAACTGCCAAAGATTTACTTTTCCAAACTGGCTCAATTAGTTTCTGCAAGAAATCAAGTTCCTCAGAACTCTCATTATAATTCACATAGATAAAACTCTCTGGAAACTTGTAGCAAAAAAAACCCACAAATGACCAACCTAACATATCTTCCTGTAGCTCGTCAGACTCTTCTTGGTTTTCTTCATCTTTAGAAGTATCTGTTAGTCTTCTGTAAAAGCAAGATTCTCGAAGCACTACTTTATTAAGCAGCTTCTTGACCTACAGCATAGCCATGGGAAGAAATAATGGTGTTATTTAATACCCAGACATCCTATTACCTGAACAAGAATGGTTTAGCCTGGAAAACTTAGAGAAAATTGCATCGCTTTTTGAACTTTAACATACTAGGGTTTAAAATGCAAACAAACTAGGAAAAGAATAAATACAATTCTGAAACAAAAGCTACATATACAGTATGGGCATATTATAAGCCACAAACTTCACCTATTCACTCCAAGACAATTTACAAAAGATTAAATTAGTATTTCATTGTAGATATGAAGTGGCTGCATAAAAATAAGAGATCAGGTATGTAAGCAAAGCCTTTAGATGCTAAATTACATTTCTCCCAAGTAAAACATTCCTGTAGCATTTTGAAAAAAATATATATATAGAAAACCTGAGCACGTGACAGGTGTAGTCCAAGAGTGTACAGGATCTCCTCCATGTCCTTCTCCAGAAGGTATCCACAATGACTTTGATCAAAATAAACAAAAGCCATCAGGAGATCCCTGTTAACAGTTACCATCTGGGTCTTGTCTTTCTCCTACAGAAAATTGATTATGGGATCATTAGGGAGTTAAAATATCATTCCAAAAATACACCAACTTCTCACTCAACAAGTTTTTTCTCTGTTTATTTTATTGCTACTTTTAGTCAAGCAATTAATATTACTAGCATTTACCTACTTAGATCACATTATTTAAGACTAACTTAAGCTGCATAAGACAAGTAATCTTTCAATATTTAAAAGAAATACACCACAAACAATAATAATAGCTGGTAGACAATTTCCTTTTGTTCACGTGAGTACGTAAAAAACAGTCATAGAATTAATCTAATTATAAAATAGGAAACATCCCTTCTGCCCTCAATCTTTACTTAACAGCTGTTTTCAAAGGGAAAAACAGGTCTTATCATAAAAATAACACTAAGCTGTAATTAGGACATCTCTAACAAGTTCTATGCAGTTGTTAAGAAAGGTGTTAATTACTTTATCTTTAGACGCCCTCTCTTTGCAATGCTTATTTCCCTCTCTTCTGTCCTCCCGTTTGTTCATTTCCTCTTCATCTCGGTCTGCAAAAAAGAAAGATAATTCAACATATCCACAGCAAACCATTACATAACCATTACCAGAATACACTGCGACCACTAGAAAAGTCCACATAAATCCCCAAACATCTGCAACTTACTTCCCTGAAAAATAATAAAAAATGCATTGATTTGAACCCTGTTTAATTCTGATTTTTCTCTAGTCTTATTTTAACATAAGCCATTTATAACTTTTTCCCTCTGTTTGTTTCATGCACAGGACAGAAGAGCTGAAACAAATGCTAATTAGGCCAAAATGAGTTCTGGCAACATCTCCATCTATTTCAGTGGCATGCAGGAAATTACCACAATTCTCCCTAATGAGGCTTGGCAGAGTCTGCACTTAGCTACGGTTATTCCTATTCAAATTCAGTATTATTTACTCTCAAATATTTCATCTAATAAAACCCATATACACTATGTAATTAAGACCATGTGTTTATACTCATGTTGAGTGAGAGATTACTCTTCCTATGACTTAGATTCTCCAAGAATCTAAGTTACAGAATATCCAAGTTACAGATCACATCACTTATTAGACGTACATTACAAATGGCAGTATGGATTACTACCTTTTTTGTCTAAAGGTAGGCAGTACAGTAAAACTAGACTGAAAGGGAGGAATGAGACAACTGCTGGGATGGATTATGGCATACAGCTCTGAACCTTACGTGCAAATCTTGGATCAGGGAACCATGTGCCAAGTTCAGCTTTAAGATCACCTTCCTTGTGGGGAAAACTTTGGAAAAAATTGTGTATTACAACACTTGGCTACTTTGACCAACTCTTTTCTGAGAACCAATCGCTTTCTCCTGCACCTCCATGGCTTGTTAGGTTTTCTCAGCAACTCTTGACTGGGAATGCCACAAGGACAGACTATGGGAAGCAGCAGCACTTGTACAGAACAAACAAGCCCAGGTCACCCTTACAGAAAAATTATAAGCAAATTGGAGTTATTCTGGAAACCACAGATTAGCATCAGTTTCTAAGGCTGGTGCAGTACTCTGCCAAAAATACAGCTGAAAATGCTGGGACTGCTATACCCACACAGTTCAAACCCACATCTCCAGCAAAACCTCTCCACAGAAAGACAACTACCCCAAAGTACAAACCAAAAAGCAGGCACAATGTTTTACACTTTTCTGAATCTCCAAGCAGGGAAAGAGCTGCTGCCGTTGCCTGCAAAGTCCTCCAGACCCTTTCCCTATTTCTTCAGGCTAACACAAGTCCACCCAAACAAAAACCAACTTCTTGGAACATGGGCTGCAGAGCATCCACACTACATTCTGTCCTGGCAAAATCAGGATGACATTCCAGAACTGAGGAGTAGGAAGTTAGGCACGTAAAAGTGGCTTGGTTTTTCAGAGGTGCTGAATACTCACATCTCCTACTGACTTCAATGGGAGTTGCGAGTGGTCTGCATTCTGAAAAAAATAAAACCACTTCTATATGCATGCCTTACTTAGAGCACCACAGCTAGTTTATATTAACTATGTTTATACAATGCCTAGCACAAAGGTACTTACATCTGATGCAGAACTGGTCAGAATTACTAAAATAAAATTAGTTTATAATGCAGTTTTAAATTGTCTAGTTCCAGTGTGTTCTCCAGCTTGAAAGAAAATAATCAGTGACGATAAAAAAAATTTGTGAAAGGTCACAAAATTCATAGTTCAAGATACCTTCATCTTCATCTTCAGCATCTTCTGCCTCCATTGGATCGTATTCTTCTTGATTATTGTCATCTTCGGTTTCTTCTTCATCTTTAGAATCATCTTTCCTTTTATCTTCCCTCTGTAACAAAAGTTCCAAAATATTTATCTAGTCAGAATCAAAAACCAGCAAAGTAAAAATCGCTTACTACCAGTCAGTCAAAATTTGCCTACATTTATGGCTTAGTCACATAAAAACACAGATACAAAACTATGTGATACAGCTGAATGTTAAAATACTCCCAATACACCTGTAAAAGTTTTAAACTACTGAATATAATTGAGGCATATTTAAATAGATCAAGAAGTTAAATCACGTAACTAACATTACAAGAACTGAATTTTTGAAAGCAATAATGTAAAATTGAAATAGAAACATTTTAGTATTGATCCAGACAGGATAGAACTACATGAGAGCTAACTGCAGACCTTCTTTTCATCTCTCTCTTCTTTTTTATCTTTATCATCTCCAGATTTTCTTCTCTTAGGTTTTGGATCTTCCGTTTCATCATCTTTTTCTTCCTTTTTTTCTTTTCTCTCATCTTTTTTGCTTTTTTTGTCCTTTTTGTCCTCCCTTTCTGGGAGAGAAATCAGTGCTTTGTAAATTCTGACACCAAAATCTCTCTGAAGCATTTCATTGAAGAGTTCTGCAAACAAAGATACCTGCACATAAAGAAGAAAGAGAAGTGACAAAAAGTTTTAAAGCACGTATTAAAAATGTATATAATTATGGTAAAATCGCTATGAGGTGCCATATCTTAGCAACTTTCATCATTTCAGAATTTTATGGAGTGCCAGATTTCTTACTATCTGCTTTGAATATGGAATCCTTATAAACCTTTACCAATTCCATACCTGAAAACCTGTGTATTCCTCTGGATACCGTGCAGTGACTATACTGCTATTGTACCATGTACCAAAGAGCTGGCAATTGAAAAACTTCCCCAGGAAATTTAAAAAGAAACAAGAATAGCTAATTGTAAGTAAGTAGTACCACTGAGTTACCTCAAAGGAATGTTCTTTATTATCCTCTAATCTATAGTCCAGCAGAACACTCAGAGACATGATGCTGCAGTCGAACTTGCCGCTCTTTGCTGCCCAGTTGGGGTGCACAATGATGGCCGGCTCATCCGGCAGGATATAGCGCCGCTCCCGCCGCTGCCGCTCCAGCTCCTCTTGGCGTTTCCTTTCCTCTTCCTGAAAAGGGACAAAAAACCAACATGGACCACACATATTCCAAAGCTGAAGTTTCAGCCTCTATGTTAGTTTTTAGGACTCACTGCTCTAAGGAAAGCAAAGGAAAGGCTAAGCTGCTGAAAGCAACACACAGCTGTACAGTACAGCGAGCTGTTTACTCCTTACAAAGGAAGAGAAAGGCTTCATACATCATCTCTCCAAAGATACCCAACACAGCTTTAACAATTACCAGATGACAATTTACTTAACTCTTGATTATGAGAAATGCAATCTCTATAGACATACCTGATGCAAATGAAGCAGGGTTACAAAAGGTAAAATGCCACCATCTTACTGATTGCCAAGAGACAAACACTGAAGTCTCCTGACTACAAAAAAAGTCATGGCAGAGCCTGTGCTTTATAAAAAGCCAGCACAATCACAGCTCCCCTCCAATCCTAAAGAAAGCTGTGGCAAGAAACCCAAGCTACTTGAACCCCATCCAAGCTGTGGGAGAAGGCAGCAGCAGCTGACAGAATTAGCAGGCACATGGCCTTTCCTCCCTCAGCAAGGTTTACAGAGATATATAAAAAAAACAAACTTCCAGTCACCTCATACAGGTTAGAAGGTAAGACACAAAAAGGCAGGTTTAAAAGCAATTAAAGCACAAGCCGTTCTCCAGACATTTCTGCCCCTTTTCTGTGGTTGAGCTTTGGCCTTACTGCACGGATTTTGTTTATCTTTGTGAAACAGCAAACCAGACTAAGCACTGCAACGACGAACTGCAACAAACTCCAATACACAGCAAGTATCCAAAAGCAAAAATTAAAGCTTCATAGTAAGGGAAAACAAACCCAAATAAACCATCTGCCACATGAAGAAGCTGGACTGTGAGACACAGAGGCCAACAGAACTAAGCAACTCCTTTTCATGTAGGTTTAAGGAGTTATGGTATTGTTAAGTGTGTTCACTCATCTTCAGCATGGTTTTTCTCAGGAGGCTGAGATTTATTTTTCATTACATTTAAGGTCAAACATTAATTCCGACACCCTTAAGTGCAGTTGCACATTTGAGCTGATTTGGCTGATACAAATTAATTCAAACTGGCCAAGAATTCTTCCCAATTCAGCAGCACAAGGTACAGCAAGAGTTCCCAGTACAGTCACCTGAGAACAACAAAGTCCCAGCACAAGTAGGCACATAACTCTACTTTTTATGCTTACACGTATTTATACAAATGTTTCATATATTTAATGTACACTTAGGACTTAAACCACATATGTCCAAATCCTAACCTCTTTATCATCTTCAGATTTCCTATCCTCCTCCTCCTCCTCTTCTTTCTCAGACTTCTCTAGCTCCTTTTGCTCTTCTTTTTGTTCCTCCACTTTCAGCTGCTTTGTCAGCCGAGCAATCAGCTGAGATTTCAGTCCCTTAGAGCTAAGGGTTCGACTTTCTAATTCTTTGCGAAGGTCATTTACCTGGGAAATAAAAGCTTTGTGAGTGGTATCAAGCAGTGACATCACAAAACATCTGATTAATACAGAAAGCAAATATCAGCAGTATCAACTGTATTTTTTAAATATGTGCTGAAAAATGCTAATAGTTGCCGATACAAAAAACATGCAACATTTAAAGTGATGTTTTCCACAAAAAACTTCTTTCTGAGGAACTTTTCACAGAGGCAGGGAAAGGATTTTGTCAGAGGAAAATAGTTTATTATTACTATTGCTTTTGAAGAAACTTTTTATTGTCTCCTGACATAGTTTAAAAAGGCAGTAATAATATAAAAATACATCATTTAAGTATTATAGACCCAACATTTTTTAATTTAAGTAGTAATCTGACAGATTACAGCAGAACTCTCATTTTCCAGTTAATGTATCATATGTGATATCCTTTAATTGTACAAAGTTCAGAATAGATTCAATTAGCTGTATTCACTTACTACAACCAGGAGTCATCCCTGCATACTGTGATAGCACATCTAGTACCCACAATTCACAAAAACATTACTGAAGCTTTTTTGCTCAGTTAAGAAAACGTACAGCTCCATTTCAGGTCATGTCTTAGAAGCGAAAAGGTACAATGGAATCAAATTTTAGAAGTGTTTGTTACCTTCATTGTTTTTGGATCCAGTTTAGACCAGTGTGTAGGCGTAGAGATCTCTTTAGCTTCCCCATCATCCTTTTCCTCTTCATCCTGACAAATAAAATTTAGAAATTATCATTCAGAAAGCTTGAAAGCATTTCAGTTATTTTTTAAATTCTGTTGCTGATCTGTGCAAGGTCACAACTGTTTCAGATAGTCTTCTCCTAAAGTTATTTAGACAAGTTCACACACACATTCTACCACTTTATAAATGATCACAGTGCCACTCAGCCAATACAAGCCAGATCTGTGGAACACAAAAGGGTGATAAGCAACACCACAAAGGATATTGGGGTTACACAGACACTGCTGGTCTCCAGTAACCACACAGTGGGTGATCTTCCCCCACATTTTAAATCCCCCAAATTACTCTTTGTTCAGTCAGACCTTCCCTTATTCCAAGATGTTGATCATGGCCTGAAATTCAGATGTTTCAGACTAGTGTTTGTTCAATTTCAAATATCACAATTAGAACTGGCCACAAGAGAGAATTTAGAAATTTCAGAAAATGGCAAAATGTTTGAAGACAGCTATTCATAAACTGAATCTCACTCAACAACTGGTCCCAGATTCCAGCAACTACGTCTACAATAAAAAATTTTCTGCGCATCATAAGCACAATTTAATTCCGTTTGTGATATCAGCATACACATTTAAAGTTAGTGAACTAGCTGAAATAAAAATAAAAAGCAACATTCACTACACTGCTGAAAGCTGGTTTACCAGTCATTGTTACCAGTTATGTTCCTCCTATGTATGTATGTTGTGTAGTATGTGGTGTGCATTTTGTGCCTGTGTTCCTGTGCCTGTGAGAAGCAGAAATAGAAAAAGGGATTAGCGTTCAGTGCCTGTTCTCCATCAGCCTCCTTGCGTTCACCCTGAAGCTTCTCGACCAGCTGCTGCTTGTATCCTCGGGAGAGGGTTTCCCACTCTGAGCGGGTGGGAAGGCAATGCCAAACATCCGGGAAAAATAAAACCACTGTCTCCACATGAGCTGGAACTGTACGCCCCTTGTGGGTCTCCTCAGGGCGATGGTAGCGAATCTCTGCAAAACGGTACCTGTTGCAAGGGAAGAAGCATGTTGGAAAAAAAATTCTACAATACATTTTAAAGAGCCTAGATCACTTGTAGCACATCAAGTAAAGAAATTTTGCTGCAAGACCTTGAGGTTTATCTAAAGAAAAAAATTATGGAAGCCATATTTTCTCTTTTGGCACACTTGTAGAAAGGTATCGCAACTGAAAAGGAGGAAAACCAACAAAATGCTTTTCACACAACTTGCTGTTTAGCCCAAGTGGGGTTTATGTGCAAATAGAAGTTGTTGAAGAACTTCAAATTTAGTATACAATAGGCTTTCCTGGTATTAGTACAACTAAAGTGAGTGTTAACACAGGACAGAAACTCATCAAGAGAAAATATGGCTGTATAACAAACGGCTATTTATTTATAACAAAAGAACAATGAAATGAAGTTCTCTTGACGATCCTCTCCAGCTATGCACAAAATGAAAAATATTTTCAACGCACATTCATTGAAAAAATTACAGTATAACATGTCAAAATAAACCCACAATTTTTAATTAGTTCTTAATGCAGTATTCAGCACAGTTGGCACCAATCAAGCTGATTACCAAACAGAACATCCTTTGAGTAGATTACCTGAACTACCAAGAGCAGTTGACAAAGAAAACAGAGTTTTTCCAGTTTTGTTTTGTTGTTTTGTTTTTTTTTTTTTAAAGTCCTGGCAACAGACAAGTATTTATTTCTACAGTGTACTTGGCTTTGCAGTACAGTACTTACCATTGCGTGCACACACTTAAGTCAATCCCTGTAAGAGCCTTGCAACAACGAATTGCCGTCTTTATCAGCACCGAAGGGTCCTTTTCTGGATCAGGTCCATCCAGTGATGGGGACCAGTGTCCTCCAATAGCCATAGCTTCATCTTTGCCTTTCATACCCACTAAAAACTAGACAAAAAGAGTCTTCTGAATGTTCCCCTGCTAGGGGTAAAAAGTCATTTTCCCAAAGTGCAAAGAATATTTCATAGCACACACACTGAAATCCATGAGTAAACCGTCAAATTATTTTGAAATCTGAAAATGAAAATCAGTCAAGAAAGAGTTCAGTTATTTTTTTCCACAGATTATTTCAGCAATGGAATAGGTTTAAAACATCATCACTCATTCTTGCTTTCAAGATTTTCCATTGTTTATTGGTATAGGCTTGTTCCTTTGCAATTAAAAGCTTTCTAACCCCAAAGACAGACAGTAACTTTAATGGTGTCTTAACTCTGATCACATTTATAGATGCACCTGCTTAGAAGTGATGAAGAAAAGCTATAAAAGGTGAGATCCACAAGAGCACCATACCTATGAATGAAAGTATTCCCATGTGCCATGAATTTATCTGGAAAAGAGTCTGTTGTCCTGAAACACCACAGCACTTACAGCTTGTTCAGTTTAATGGTTAAGTTTCACTTAACACAATGGCTGCTAAACTGTAGCTTCATGTGTATTCTCTTCACAGCTGAGCCCTTACAAAACAAGTAGGTGGCTGTAAAAAGCAGCTAAGTTAATTGTTTGAGTTTAGCTAGGTTGAACAAAGCAGTAAATGTGAAGCTCCTATACAGTGGAAAAGAACTGACATATAAACTAGGTCTCTTCAGAGGAAAAATGAAGTCATCATTCAGCTGTCTACAAACCCCTCTCATTGTTAAAACGGTAAAGCTCTATGACCAACCTTTACTGCCAAAAGTGTCTGGCATTGAAGCATATTTACCTTTACAAGTCTAGCAGGATGCTGAAATCCATCACGAAGTTCTTGAGGGTCCTCAGCCAGAGCACATGACTTGTGGTAAAGATCTTCCATGCTAGGACTAGCCATCAACATCACCTGTGGTTCAAGTCAGAGCAGTCTGGTGAAGGTCTCACTACGACTGATAAACAATGACCACAACTTGCAAACACACATACCAAAGCTTCACAAGGTTGCTCTATACCCTAAACAGGTGTATGATAAAACGCAATGCTCCTTCTCAGTTACTGACTGTATTTTGAAGCTCGACCTTCTGAAAGGCAGCTCTTGCTCTGCACAAACAGACTGAAAAACCAGGATGTCTGATACTTGAGCAAAGGCTTTATGGTTTTTGTACACAGAAGGCGAGTAAGTGAACTCTATCTGCATGTCAAAATATGCTGCATCAAGGGCTGTAATCACACATAAAAGACCCCCTTATCAAAACATTTTCCTAAAACCTGTTCCATTTGAAGTCTGTCATTGAAACAGGTCTGAGATTTTTAGGGCAATCTGTGTTAGACGTATTACATGCCAAAGACAGATCGCAATCTACTTCAAACAAAACAATCAATACTGAGATGAATAGGAAAGAATGAAAGAAAATACCACTAAACAGAGTAACACAAACTGCACAGAAAATATCCTTGAAGGAATAAAAAGGACTCCATTAACTACTCAAAATGAATTGCCTAAGAAATAACTTCCTTGAGACCTTGCAGGAGCTGGCTTTCCTTCCTTTAATTACATCACTGCAAGCAGCTGAAAAGAATGGAACAGCCCTCTGCAAACACAAGATTTAGCACAGCTCTAGTAACAGAAAAACAAACTAAATTTCAGTCGTGGTTAAGCTCTATATGCTACCTTTTTACTCAAAAGTTTAAAATGTATTTTGCTCAAATGGCTGTAGAATATTTTCAGTTCAGTTATACTCGCTTTTGCACCCTATTGATAAAAAAGAAATAATAATGAATAGTGGTCTCAGTGGAAAAGCATACAAACCTTAGCACTGTAGAGATGATCAGCATCAGGTGGATCAAGGACAGCAGCGTTCTTATCTATAGGATCTACTTCTCTATGCATTACATAGAAATTACAGTAGTTTCCCAGCTGAAATGGTCTAGACATAGGAAAAGCATCCACCCATGTAAACTGAGCATCAAAGAAATCGCTCGGGATATACAGGTTCTGGTAACGCCTCCTCAGCTCCATCATATCACAGCTACGGCTGAAAGACACAGCATTATTTGAAAGATACAGCAATAAAGAACTATTAACAAAGTACATCATTAAGAGGTACATTAATTGGCAATACAACCATTGTATATTTGATGCTGTATATATAAAATCTCAAGAACACTACATTTGAATGTCACGGATGAAGTTTAAAAACAAGTAACTATTAAACACTTTCAATTCAGGTGTCTGTATGTTTGAGAATATTCATTCAACAATGCTATAAAGCTATTTTGCAATAGCCAATTCCAAAAGTAACACAGAACTTCCAACAAGTTCATCATCCAAGGTTTTAAACCATTAGGTATTTGACCCCTCTTTAAAGTCAGGACCATCATTCAACACCCACTTACACCCATGTGGGCTGACACAGCTCACGGAAAGCCATGCCCGTGATTAAGTGAACTGCAGGTAAACATCTGGCACTCTAAACATACCAGTCCAATGAAAACTTGGAGAACTGAACCGTGTAACGAGGAACGACCCGCCGGGGTCTCCGCGGTGACCTCTCCCTCTCCCGTCTGGGCGATCTCTCTCGGGAGCGTTTCCGCTGTGGAGATCTTTCCCGGGACCTACGTCTCTCTCGTTCTCTTTCACGACTTGAAGAACACACACAAAATACAAATATTTTTGCAGGCTGGTAACACAAAATGATTTCTAGCACAACAGAAGCCAGACCTGTCAGAGACAACTCAAAAAAGGGAAGAAGTTTCAGAACAGTCTCTTTACAAGAGAAACTGATTACACAACTCTTTACTTTCAGGTAGATAACAACTGTTTCCTAATTCATAATGTTAACACCACTTGTGGGTCTTGCTGACTCACTCTGGAGCAAGCAGCTCAGCTCTTGGGTGAGGACAGGTCTTTACGGAATGCTTGGATCACAGTCTGGTCTACATACCTCCTGTCATCTTTTCGGTTTGGCATAGGGTCTCCACCTCGGTCATTCCTCCCAGAAAATCTGGATGGTGGGTCTAGTCTTCGAGCTGGTTGTGGCTGTGAAACCAGACGGACAGGGGGCTGCAACAAACCACCTGAAACAAAATGTACAGCATCAATGCAGAATAGGGGGCAACTACCTACACTTAGCAAACTGCTGCTTACAGCTGTTTCACTTATGTACATTTTCTAACCTAACTCTACAGTCAAATTTATCCACTATTAACACCACTCAAAGAAACTCAAGAGACCTAAGCTTTGCTTCACAGAGGCAAACTGACACTCTAGTTAAGTGAAATTGGTTGAAAAGCATCTTCTTGAGATGGAAGCTAATATAACCTAAGCACATAGTATCCATGTGACTAAATAGCTAAGCCTTTTCGAAAACTTAAATTAAGACAGATACACTACCTACTCATTGAACTGAATGAAAACTGAAATCCCCATTTTAAGGCTATTCATACATAAAAGTACCCAGCATCCTGAAAAATATTCCCAAATCAGTAAACTATACTGCTACATCAATCCCTCAGCACGTACTTTCTTTGTCTCAAGACATTTAACCACCTGATTTAGGTGGAGCAAACGTTACTGAACACCAATGAACAACCAGGACTAATTAGATCACAGTAAGCATTTATGCAAAACAATTCTGCTTCGGTTCTTCTACCCTTGCTTTTACTGTGGCAAGACCAGTCCTAATATTCTCACTTCTATCACTGATTCCTCAGCCACTCAAAAGTTCAAGAGACTTCACAACCTTTGTTTTGGATTTGCCATGTTTGGCAGTGTTTCTTCTCTCAGATGCCAACCTGGCTAACTGAAATGAGTAAGGAAAGAAATACCAACTTTAACAATACAACTGTGAAACCTGATTTTGCACAACACTGCAGAAGATGCTGAAGGACTGCACTGTTATTAATACTTTCAACAAACCAACTTGTCTGTCAAAGAACAAAAATTACATTAAATTTGCTTTCGGATTACAAATTCTTAACATGAACAGAAGTCCATGGGGATTTCACTAGCCAGCTGATTTCTGAGCTACTGCAGGGAGACTTTCAATCTCTTGAAAACTCAAGACTCCCCTCCATATTATTTCAGCTATTACTTCCACCCTCGGATTAAGAAGAAAATGACCATCACCCACTAAGCACCAGAGCAACCCCCAAAAAGTTGTGCACTGAAGGAGCACCTTTCTGCTGTGGCTGCTGCAGCAGCGGCTGAGGCTGTGTCTGGAGCAGAGGTGTGATGGAAGCTGCTGAGATCTGCGCCTGCAGCAGGGACTGCGGCTGCGGCTGCGCCTGGACCCCGAAGGTCTGCTGGGCGATGGGCTGCAGGACGGCCGGCGGCGTCTTCAGCAGCGGCTGCGCCTGGCTCTGGTTCTGACAGCAAACACAGCCAGTCGGCAGCAAGCTCCAACCACGGCCAGACACCGCCTCTGACACCCAGAGGGCAACCCCACATACCTGGTTCGGGAGTGTCTGAATCCTCTGGGCATTCCATTTGAATGGCATATTAGGATTGTAAGTAGCTTCTACCAAAACTCTGTCACCCACCTGAGGTGTCTTGCCTTTAACAGCGCTGCAAACATTACAGAAAACATATGTGAGAGTCTTTTTCAGCTAAGTTTTTTGCACGTTACACTTAAAGATGGAAGAAAGTAGGCAAAGTTCATTAAAAAAAGCTTATAGGAAGAGCATCTATGCCCAAATTCAGCATTAGCACTACCTGCTTCAGTTCAGGGGATGCACAGGAACTGACTAATTCCCTGTCTTTGGCCCTAAGGCAAAAGTTCCCCAAACAGGACCAAGTTAAGACATGCAGACACCAGGTCTCATGCTTTTATAACACCAACAAATTCTGCAATTTCCTATTACAAGGAGCTAATAACCTCTGGGTCTCCCAGCTTTGGGCTCGGTATTAAAAAAAAAAATTTAAAAATGCACATGAAGTACCTCAGACTTAGCATCTATTAATCTCTGACTTTCACTGCTGAATGAGAACAACACACTACTGCAGGCCCTATCAGTGGAGTCATACAATTAGTGTGCAATCACCTAAACCTTTGATTACTGAGAGTATCACAGAGTACATCTGCAGGTGAGCGTTCACAGTTTACCTAAGCTGAAAGAAGACATCTTCATCCACAAAGCCAAAGGTATCATGTAGCTTAGTCACCACCCCAGTGAAGACACGCTGCTTTTGTGGCTGTGTTTGCTGCTGGCTGGAGCGGGGAGCCGGGTAGGAGACAGTGATCTGTGCTGCCGGCTGGGGCGTGGACAGGCTGAGGCTGGTCGGGAGCGCGACTGCGGGCTGCAAGCAAAACAAAGCCAACTCTCAGTCTTGTGAGCTGCTGGCAGACTGACAGGGAACAGGTCCTTTAGCCACGAGACAGCAGCTGAAAATGACTAGAGCACCTAGAACAGACATTTTCAGATGGTGGAAGCTTTTTGTGGTTTTTTGTAGATAACATTTCTTACTTTGAATGAAGACTGGCTTTGTTTATCCTCCTTTTTTACAAGAGTCAGCTTCCCCCAAAAATGCACCTTGTCCAGACAAAAAGCATGAAGACTGCATTATTGTCTACAGGTAACCCATACAGTGGGCCTGAAGTGGAGATAAATTCCAAACTTTGCTAGGAATAAATGCTTACGAGGTCATTCTGCATTTATATCCCAACTGCAGTGTTAGAAGTCAGTAAAGGCTAAGGCCAACACAAACCTTCCCTAACTCAACAGTTACTTGCCTTCTTACAAAAGCAGAACACAGCAAGACAGTGAAATCAAGTCAAACATTTTTGCGTTTTTAAAACCTGTTTAAAAGTTCAAGTGAAAATGGAATTTTCAAGTGAAGTGCATTAAATGGCTGCATGTTTTAAACCTGTCCAGCTCAGCAAGATTCTTTTTAAACCTCTTTACACACATACTGTTAATACAGGAAGTTAAATTCCTTCACAAAGAAGAGAAAGATTTTCCCCATTTGTTATTTACTGCAAAACAACTGGACACTTGAAGTTCAAACAAAAAAAATTAAAATATAATCAACACACATGTTTCCCTTCAAGATTAAGGAAAAGTGGTTGCTATTAATTTTTGAAACCAAGGCTATGCATATTTTAACATCTGGATAAAATAAACCTGTACCAATAAAATGTCCATTCATATTAGTTCATTTTACAGATTAAAATACCAAGATGTCACAACTTTGCACTCTTGCATTATCTGTGTTTGGGGATGAAGACCAAACAATAAAACCAAACTAACCTGAGTTAAAAGGGTCTGCTGAGGTTGCTGCAACTTAAAATAAATAAAGTTATAAATTAATTTTATATGCTTAAGGAAATTGTACAATTCTACCTCCTCTTTACAAGTAAGAGTTTTTGCTTAATCTGAGTCAGTTAATAGTCCTTTAGGGCTTGGTCACTTCAGCAGTTTGCACATCTGTAAGACTGTGCTTGTGTGGTTAATTTTAAGATTGTATAACCCAGGTTTATTCAGAAAGGAGAAATGCTGATTTTTTTTTTTAACTGAAAGTTAAGAGCAATACAAAAAAAAAATTGGCAGCTGGAACAGCTTAAGCATGTCATCCCTTTGTACTTTTATTCTTTTTTAAAGATCCTGTTAAGTTTAAAGATCATAATAAAACCCCAAAAGGGAATGGTTTTGGACAGTGTCTTTCCAGCAGTTAAAATACACGGCCCTGTTTGGAGCAAAGTTCAGCAGAGAATCATTTACACATGGAACAGTATGTATTTTTTAAATGTGTTTTTTGCATGAAGGTAGGCAGGTTTCCATTCTGCATGCATTTTTCCAAGTTTATGAACTTCAAGCTCTCTTTTGCTACACAAAACACTACTTAAGTTTCTTTAACAACTTCCCATATGAGGATGATTTTGGAGACAAATCCTACAAGACACACAATTGACATTATTCTTTAAGTTATTTGTGATGTACACAGTAAGAATCAGACAAACCTGTTGCTGTACACTATAGAGAGTCTGCTGAGGTTGTGAATATTGCTGAAACAGATAAAAGCAAAATATCTCATAAACAGGAGAATTATTACCACAATAATATCATATATAAGTTATCTGCTTAGCAAGTTCTAGACAAAAACATTTAACATTTAACGATTTTAATTAAAAAGTAACTAATATCAACATATATTATTTTTGTAACAAATATTCTGAGCCTTTTGAGTGGGCCCTGGTCTTCCCTTTCTAGCTAAAGTCAGCAATTTTTGTTAAGCCTGACACTTAGACAGTATTTAAGGCACATTATGAAATCATGCAAAATTCCATAAAGAATATGTACAGCGATGGGAGATAGCTGAGATTCTCAGTTCAGATGCAGCAAAGCTCATTCTCCCAAAGGACTTTTTACAGTTAAAAACCATCTCCTCCACAGCCCGCAATCCCCCCTCGGCACGCTAACTCCGCTGGCTATAACCCCCCCACCATGGATAAGACAGGTTCACACTGCGATGTTCACCATTTGCCATTCTCCTTTCCTCCTGGGTCCTTTAGCCTTACGCAGTTCGGGGAGCGCCGGCCGCGGTGTTTGCTTTACCTGCTGCAGGGCCGCGGCCGCGGCTGCCGCCTGCTGCTGGAGCGCGGCGCTCTGCGTCAGCTGGTAGTTGGTGGGGGTCTGCGTGGTCAGCCCCGCCGCTGCCAGCGCCGTCTGCTGCGTGTAGATGGTCGGGGAGGCTCCCAGCAGCGAGGGCTGCTGCACGCCCAGGGCAGCTGCGGAGGAAACACGGCCAGTGAGCACTCACAGTGCCTCCGACACCCCGGCTCACACAGGGTGCAGACTCACGCCTGAGTCAAGCTCACCAAGGAGATGAATAAAGCTCCAAAATTCAAGATAAAGGATTATATCCCATTAGCTTCTCTTCTAAATTCATCTACCAATAGCAAACCGCAGCAGAGGAACACAGACCATTACAGTTCCTTCTCTGGAGCTGCTCAGGATTTTACAGCTCTGTTGCTGTCATCCCCACCTGCAGCCACCCCCACCCCCCCCCACCCCCTCTGTACTTTCTTGAAGGTATTCCAGGTACTGGATGAGCCAAATGAAGATTGCTGCTCTGCTCTGCAAATTAATACATTGCATTCTATCTGAGGGCAAGAGAAAGCTTTGCTGTAACAGCATCTATGAAACATAGGCATATGGAACACGTCCTCTGAAATCACGCAAGTTTTTGCTTCACTCAGTGCTATCTTCTTCCCCCGTGAAGTGCGGGCTGGGGAGAAGGAACAGCCTTGAAACAACAGAGAGTTTACTCAGTCCTCATGTACGAGGGGACTCAAGCTCTCTCCAGCTCTTAATAGGAAGGGTTTGTGCTGCCCAGACTCAAACCGTCTAGAAGGAAAGATTAGTTTATTTTATTGTCAGGCTTTTAATTCACCACAGAGCACAAACAAATCATGAGGCACGACTATGCACAGGCTATGCTTCTGAATAAGGTATGCTCAAGACTTACAGATGGATCTTTTGGGTCACAAAGAGCCCTGCAAAATGCAAATCTCAGCAAAAAACTGCAAATGTATCTGGAAACCTGCTCCCTCTATGGCAGGACTTTTTAAAAAAGTTATCAGCAGCTGCACGATCAAATATCACTTCATTAAACTATCAGTCTAGTTCACATTTAAATAAAACCAGAGAGAAACTTGGCAGGGAAACAACTGCCAGCCAGTCAGCCAGCCATCTTCAGAACTGAGCAACATTCAAGATTAACACGGTTCTTCTCTCTTCCAAAGCCATCAAAGACACACAATGGAATGAGGAACAGATTTACAGTATTCCTGCAGAGTTTGTGCCCCACACTGTTCTTACTGATGCCAAATGAAGATTTCATTCCTGATCCAGGCATGCAGTAAAACACTGCTTTGTAGTCGGTGATTGTTACCATCATGCTGTACCCTGCTCAACAGGTCCTGAATAATGTAATCCTTCCTACCACACTGCCCTTACCAGCAGAGCAGAGTCTTTGTTGATGGCACTGATCATCTTTTAATTTTGGAATGAAACAGGAAAGAAATACATAAACAGCACTGAAGATAATTGCCATCACTATGATCTGTATCAAATACTGTCAAATAAGCATTCCAGGAAGTAACAGTATTTTAAAAGTGAAATCAAGCATTCTGCAGTGTACAGCATTTAACTAACTCCCCTCCTGGAAAATTCCAAAATTTGCATTTCTTTAGAAGCCAGCAAACAAAATTTGAGGCTTCCCTCACGACAGACCCTCCACTGTCTTAATCCTCTTGCCTCCTTCTTGATCACCAGCTTCAATTCGAATGTGCAGTTTGGACCATCCAGAAGGACACCCTCAACTAGATTCTCACCAATGTCTCACATAACACGCCTTAAAGAGACCTTTACATATAATGCAAAAGCTTTGCTGCTGCATCCTGGGATAACTTTCATTTTTCTTGGCTGCAATACTTTGCTGGCTCAGTCAAGGCAAATAACCAATGCATTCATCTTTCTCCTCTTACTTCCACATGCCGAGCAGAAATTCCCATTAGTGCAGAAATCTGCTCCATGCTGTTACCTTTGAACATCTGTGACTATGCCAGCTATTGTCATTCAGTCCGAAGTTCTATCCAAATGTTGTTCCAACACAGGGGGATGAAGCTGGGAAGCGTTACCAAAAGCAAACTTCACAAGTTTTCACCTACTTTTTGTACCAATGGTACCCACAAAAATGCTTACTCCCAAAACCAGATCTTGGGATTACTCAGCTCTTCAGTTTCACGATGATAATTTCCATTTCAGCATAACCCAAATTACCTCAAGCAATTCCCAGCCCATCCTAAGACCCTTATCCCATTTTGTCAACTAAGGAAAAACAAGAATTTTTTTTTTGTCATCTCTACTGTCACTTTTTGAGCATTTAATATTAACTGGGTATCTATCGTCTACAACACTGCAGATCAACTTACTAAGAAAGGGCAAAGACAAAGGACAGCCAAGATCCTCTCAAAGGATAACATCTGTAGTAACAAGTTTTTCGAAGTTGTATCTTGTTCCCACTGATTTGCCCTGAAATATTCCAGGACTTTCATCTGACTAACTTTCATCTGTGTACTCATCTTGGTCTAACAGGCTCCAATGAATTAGGCAACTGAGTTTGCATTACTAGTGAAAAAGAAAAAGAAAAGAAAGAGAACAAAAAGGAAAAATCACACAGAAAAACAAGAGACAGAGAATGAATCAGACTGAGTCTGGAACTGACATCTGACTGCCATATTATTATTACTGGCAACAAGCATCTGCAGTGGCAAACAATAGCTTCTTAGGATTTGTAATGATCTCAGTAAGTACAGTGATGGAGATGCCTTCCTTCAAATGCAATGCAAACAACTCCCACTGGCACCAAATACTGCATGGCACCGCCAGCTGAAAGGGCTCAGGCAGAAACTGGGGTCCTAGACTGCAGCTCTGGGTTAGGTAATAGACATTGCTGTTGTAACCAACACTACGACAGGACTTGGTAGTCCCTCTTCCTACCCCTAAATTCTAAAGATCTCTAAAAGTTGGAGAAACATCTTCAAAATACATAGCTACATATGTCTCCTTGGTAAGTGACATAGGTTTATTAATTAGAGTAAAGGAGTACCCTGTGCAGGGCTTGGACACTTCTCACAGTTGTCAAAAATTGTGAGATTGGGTCCTTGGGCTTTCAAGTTTCTTTAAGCTTCACACACTTGCAACACAAACACCACACAGCCTACTCCAAAACGACTCCTTTTAACAGGCACGCACTAGAAACCAGGCTCAGCGTATTTGTCATGGGACATCTGTTTACAGCAAGCCAGCAAACTGTGCACCAGCTACTATTCCTTAGTGGGTTGAGATTCACCACATGCTCACTCTGTTCATACACATTGCTTTAGTCACCTCACAGGGGCCACCAGCAACAACACAACACTGAGCTCCAGGTGCTCCAGCTCTCATCAGCTGCACCATTCTTCACACCAATGCAATTAAGTCTTGATACAGCAAAGACACCACCACCAAC
The DNA here is from genome assembly GCA_017589585.1 of Phylloscopus whistleri. Classification (NCBI taxonomy): domain Eukaryota; kingdom Metazoa; phylum Chordata; class Aves; order Passeriformes; family Phylloscopidae; genus Phylloscopus; species Phylloscopus whistleri. The sequence goes on along the minus strand of JADMLD010001066.1, from coordinate 1,256,718 downwards.
CAGGAAGAACACAGCAGAGCCAGGACTGCCCCAGCACTAGAGTTCTATAAAACCAGGCTTTCATCATAACCCTGCAAACGGCACAGGGCAAGCACTGTGACACAAACCAAAGAGGTGCCAAAAACAAAGAGCTAGAGATGAAAAGGGAATTCTCCCTTGCAGGCGTTTCAGGAGTTTGCATATCATTATGCAAGTTAAAAGTAATTTTCTGTAGTAGGCATGATTTAATTTATGCTTTAACAATGTTTAAGCAGCATGGCGGGGGCTTTATTCTGGTTTTAGTCTTGTGATGCATAGAAGCATGAGATGAGGAGTAGACAAAAATTCACTCTTACATGTAGGAGTTTCTCTTCACACATCGATCTTTGCTGGCACCTGGAATTGCCCATCTCTCTTGTAATACCACAGGCACGGAGAGTAATTAATAAGCCCTCCCAAAGGGATCACAGAACCCTTCATTACACAGCATGTCAGTCTACAACTAGTGTGCCACACCTTAATAATTAAGAGCTTTAACTCATTTAGTACTTCTTCACTGGGGATGGTCAAGACAGCATCCACATCAGCAATTCAAAAAAAAAATCCATGAAAAAATCCCTGAACCAAAACAACAAAAAGCACAACCCCCCAATGCCAATATTACCTTTTTTGCTATTATCAAATTGGCTTTCTAACACCATCACTCACTGCTTCTGACAGCTTGAAAAAAACTATACATCATGTTGCTTGTGTTACAAAAATCAAGATCTCCTTCCCTCATACCCAAGCACTTTGGAGAAGGAACCTGATACTTGGATAAAAACAGCTGGCACGCATAAATATATGTAACAGCTCTGGCCAAGACTCTGAAAGTATGTTTTTAAAATCAGTTTATGAACACTGAGATTCACGAGGGGAAGCCAATATGCACAATTTCTTGGGTGCAACAGAGGTGAGCAGCAGTTGAGGCTGGTCAGCACACCTGAGCTCTGACAGCACCTCTTCCTTAGGGAAACAGCCTCTCTGGAAGGTCACAACTTCAGATTGAAAGGGGCAAGTTCAACCAGAAACACTGTTCTTCAGCTCCCAGCTGTGCCGAAGAGCACTGCGTGCCTTCCAAAAGATGCTTCCTGCGCTCTGTATTATAAATCAAAAGAGCCAAATAAAAGAGCAGGGGAACAGGTATGTACTAAAACAGCAGCTGGGCAGAAGAATCCCAGGGACTGGATTTGACAGAGCACACAGGGAAGAAAGAGGATGCAGACAGGGTGACTGTGTATTGCAGCAGGAATAGGAAAGGGCACAACAACGTGAAGAGGACACAAGGAACATGAAGGAACGTGGAGCTAGCACAGGAGGAAGGTAAAAGTGCAACCAAATGTTCCATCTTTAATGGCTCTCATATTTGAGTCAGGTGCTGTCGGGTCAGATGAACAGCCATAAACCCCTGCAGATACTGTTCTCATTGAGCAGGTGAAAAATCTCTCACAGCAACTGATGTTGACCAGTTTTATCCCAGTTACATTTGCACTTCATTTAGTTTAAGGAGGCTCAGAAGTAGGCTGGCCCAGGCAGAGTCACGAGCATAAGAAAATGGTAAGAGGCTGATGTATGCCCCTCCTCCAAGGCCCCCCTCCTGGTCCTACCTCAGCAAGCTCTAAGACAACTTGCCACCTCCTCCCCTTGGGAGGTTTTGTGCAGCTTTCCCTCTGAAACAGGACATGGAGCTGGTCCTCCACCTTCCACCACTATTTTTGATGCATTAGCTGTCACATCAGCCAACACATCAAGAACAGTCCAGCCCAGGTGCTCCCATCCTTTGACTGCTCCAACATCTCCCCCAGTCTGACTTGAGAACCAAAAGCAAAGTTTGTCTCTCCCACATTCACAACCCCTTCCAGCTGTTAGGGATTTTCTTATGGAAGGAGATAGTGTCATTTGGATAAGGTAAGTGTGAACTATTCAGAAAAAACAGAAAAAACTGCCTGTGGGCAGCTGCTTAGGGACAGCAACAGTTAGGTAGGGAATGGAGCAGAATGGGCATGGAGGAAAAGGAAAACACTGGGACAAAGTGCTGTGAAGCACATGGTGGGTGGTCACTCCCTGAGGATACACACTGTGATTGGTTCAGTGCCCATGGGAAAAACTGGAGATAATCATTTTGGGAAGGAAAACTGAGTCAGGAGAGCAGAAAGATTCCCACTCCAGACATGTACCTCCAAAGAATGTCAGCACTCCTAACCTTTGCTAGGCTGCCAGACACAAAGCCATTGACAAAGGAGGTGTGACACTGAACTTCAGATCAAATCAGAGCAACTGCACAAACCACACCTCCTGAACCCTCTAAGTGCCACGGCTTTGCTGAGGTCTCATCACATTGCACAACTTAACTACAACATTTCATTAAGAATCTGTGCTCCAGAAAAGCAAAAGGCACTCCAGAACTTGAAATGGAAGCACCAAAATTCATCGTGCATGCAGCCTCACACTCTTGCCTCAAACCTTCTGTGCTGTAAACCAACATGACAATGGAGCCAGCTAGGTTTTTAAACAGTGGCTTGCAATCTGTAATACTTCTTAGCTAAATCAAAGGAAACCCTCTACCATTATTAGGGCAATACCTCTGGTTATAGGGACCTTTAAATTCTAATTCAGCATTAAAAAATAAATACCCCCCTTCTCACCCAAGTAACAAATTACAAAAAACTTTCCACTACGTAGATTATGTATAATCTATTAATAAAATAAATTAATAAAATAATTTGTAAGCATTGATTCAGGCTGCCCAGGAAATGAAACTCAGGCAGCACTTAAAAAATCTGTAATGCCTTACTAGAGCTGACATAATTTAATCTAGAAACATGTAATTTAATAAGAGGCAATTTGATTTACACATACTTGGATATTAATAACTTGATACGTTATTTATTGACTGAAACAATCAATACAAATTCAGCTGGGATTTTACTCACAGCTTTTAAGAAAACCAAATGACAAACAAAAACGCATAAATATATGTAACAGCTCTGGCCAAGACTCTGAAAGTATGTTTTTAAAATCAGTTTATGAACACTGAGATTCACGAGGGGAAGCCAATATGCACAACTGCTTGGGTGCAACAGAGGTGAGCAGCAGTTGAGGCTGGTCAGCCTCAGCGTTAGGCAATGACTTTTTAAGTCTTTATTGTGGGAAAAAACTCCCGGCTTAAACCACTTAAATAGACTTTAGATAAGTTAGTTAGCATCGTGCCACTCTGAAGTGCATACCCAAGTATGGAATCTCCAAATCTACTAGATGTCAGGGTTCAAACATTGAGTGTAAACTGACCTGGCTGAGACACCGCAGTGGCTGTAAACTGAGTAGCCCAAGGGGGATTTTTCTGTCCTCCAAACTGAGCCATGGCAGAAGGTAGAATCTCCTGGGTGTCTATCTTCTGTAACTGCAACCTAGTAAAATAAAGCGCAGCTGCAATCTTTGAAACAAATACTGTCAGGCTATTCTAATTCTGGGGGAAAAACAAAACAAAACAAAACAAAAAACAAGCCCCCCAAAAAACCCAAACAAACCCCACAAAAAAACCCACCCAGCTAAACAACAACAAAAAAAACCCAACTCAAAACCAGAAAAAGAAAGAAAAAAAAAACTAGTATCGAAATATTAGTTTTACATCCCTAAAGCCTGGTGGGCAACATGCGTCGCGTATGGGAAACACAGAAAGTTGTAAGGCAAGTTATTTTATTTCCCTAAGGCACAATCTGCATCTCCCATTTCTTAACAATGGGACTAAGGCGATTCAAAACGCAAAACCCCATTCCCGTTTCCAGGAAGATGAAGGGAAAGGTGACTCTGCGGAACCAAGAATGTATTATTTGTCTCGCACGGCCGTGCTCGGCCGCCGCGGGGAAGCGCGGGCTGCAGAACGCCGCACGCGTTCCCCCGCGGCCGCTTCCGCCTCCGCGCACAAGGGCACGGCCCCGCCGAGCCCGGGAACCACGCGAGCACGGCCGGGCCCGCACCCGCCCCGCCGCCCCTCGGCCCGCGCCCGCCGGGGACCGCTCGCCACCGGGCCCCGTGCGAGCTCCTTTACCGCCTGGGCCGCCTCCGCTCCCGGCCGCGCGCCCGGGCCCCTCCGCCGGGCGGAAAGCGCCGCAGGGGAGAAACGCAAAGCGAGGCGGCGGCGGCGGCGCCGGGCCGGGCGGGCGGGAAGCGGGGCCTTCCCGCCCCCTCCTCCTCCTTCTCCTCCTCCTTCCCCCGCCGCCCCCTGCCCGCAGTGCGGACCCCCCGCCCGGCCCGGCCCGGCCCGGCCCCGCTCCGGGGCGGCCGCGGAGCCCGCGCGCCCCCGGCCCCTCGCGCCGCGCCCGCGGTACCTGCGCGGGACCGCGCCGCCGCCATCGCCGCCCGCCCCGGCCGCCCGCCCCGCGCATGCGCCGATGTCCCGCGTACGTCACGGCTGCGACCGCGCGAGACGGCGCGCGCCTAGCCCGTCCGCGTGCGGGGTTCACGCGGCTCGGGGGAGGGGCCCCGCCGCCATCTTGGGCGAGGCGGGCGCGGGCGGGGCCGCGGAGCCGCCATCTTGCGGCGGGACCGCCTGAGGGAGCCGCGGGAGCGGCGCGGTCCGGGTCTGCTCAGGGGTCTCCTCCGGTCCCCCCCGCCCCGCCAGCGGCTTTGCCGTGCTCAGACACAGCCCACGCCGCCTCACGGTGCCACGTCGCTGTAGGAGAGACAGCCCTCAGCCCCCGCCCGCCCCTCTGATAGCCGGCTGTACGCGCACAAACGTTCGGGCGACTCTGTGGGGGGGAAAGGGGTCATCCGAGGTGAAGGCAGAGCAGACGCACCAGAGACGCCTCAAAGCTCTTAAGATGCTTTGAAACGTAAATTGCAGCCAGGATCAGTGCGGTAACTATTTCAGGAGTTCTGGGCAAGAGTAATTTCTCTTCTTAGTCTGAGTTGGAAAGGACTTAAAAGATCGTCGAGTGGCGCCTTTTTAAGTGAGTGGCCGATTCATGTAGGCATTGATCGAACTCATGACCTTGGCCTTGTTACAAAAAGCTTTCCGTCCCGTAAATAGTTTTTTACACGAGTTTGTCTTGAAGTGAAATAGACACATGAATTCCTACCCACATTGGAGAGTAAGCCAGCAAGATGCACTTCGTAAAATAGGACTCTGAAGTGTTACATTGTCATTAAAAACAAAAGGTGATGGAATAAAATCCTGAGAAGCAGCAACATCAAACTCAGTTGCAGTGAGATGGATTATGTTGTAGGAGGCCATCTGGATCATCACGTGCAAGTAAATTTCTGCCAGCATTTGGTAGTTAATATATAAAGACAGATCTGCCTTTGCTGTTTAAAATATATTTCAAATTAGGTAAGGGTTTAGATGTTTCACACTTGGAAGCATAGTTCTTAGCTTTTTAAGTAAGTTTTACATTTTAAACCTTATCTCTTCTGGCTTAGCTCCATCCAGCTCAGTCAGTTGACTAAAGCAGAATCTGTACCCTTTAACCGGGAGATAAGATTAAATGTTAAAAAGGCTGCAGGACTTTCTCCCACCTTGTATGTGAGAAGGACAATGGCAAAATTGTAGTGAAGTAGAAAGTAATTGTCAGTGAATATCAGAATATTGTGAAGTAGCTCTTTTCTGCTGGTCTGTTACATCAGACAGTAAAGGCTCTCAAAGTCTCAGAAGCTCACAGGAACCACAATCCTGATTTCCTCGTGTGGAACATTTTGTGTGCTCTCTCCTTTCAGACACATACTGCTGCCAGTACCTGGCAGATTTTGCCACTGCCATTTTTAGTACACCAACGATTCCTTCTGGATTGTTTAGGTCTCTGTATTGTCTGCTCAAGACAAACCATGCTGTTGTGATGAAAAACAGTTGTAATGGAAGTGGCAGTGAAAAAATATGTGCACTTCTAGGCTTGTTTCTTAAAACAATTCTAGGCTCCCAAACTATCTTTAGAGTGCATTGGACAATTTAATCTAAAATTGGTGAGAGGACAGAAGTCTGAAATACATGAGATTTCTACAAATTACCTTAAAACAATGAGGCAGCTTAAAGGTTAGAAGGCAAAACGCATAAGGCAAATTATTGCTTCCAACTTTCTGGGTGACTGCAGGAGTTAAGAATCTGCTGGGGATGTTGTGGGTAGAGATGGCAATTTTTAGAGTTGATAATCAAAGAACATCACCAATGTTTTTGCACAATCAGTCCATTTAACAAAGATGACGGGGAGGGCACGAAGAAGAGAACTCAGTACCAGCTACAGGTGAAATGGTGAATACTTGGGATCTCTGCCCTTTGCTCAGGGAGTCCGTAAGAGCTGCGTGCTCCACCCCCAATTCATCTCTGTACCACTGACCCTGTGCAGGGAATTCACAATCAATGCATTGTGACTGAACACCTGTCAGAGTGTCCTTTACACAAAAATAAGCACCAAACAGTTGTCCCTGTGCAGCAGCAACAGAACTACTGTGACATTATCCTGCACCAGGGAGAATGAAACTGATTTCAGCTATCTTAGATGTCTGCTATGAAAGAAAAATGTAGAAGGAAATGTGGAAAAGGCTTCTTTTTGGTTAGAAAAAACCCAAACCCCAGACATTTAATTGTATTTGTATTTTGCATTTTGGGGACAGAATTGGAAGAGATCTTCTAATGAACACACTTTTGATAATCTGTACCATTGGTAAGACACAGAAATCAGTGTTTCCTGCCTAACATGGAGCTACTTGACAAAAAATGAATAAAGATGCTGTGTCTGCCCAGCTAAATGCCAGTTACAGGGAGATGGTTATTTCACTCAATTTTGATGATGAAAAATCATTATATTATTTTTCCATATTCTTGTTGGAAATACATTACATGCATCCTGGTGAGTTTCTGAATTAATTTGCTGATCCAGACCTGTCACTACTGGAACCTGCTTCTCCAGCTCTCGATGGGGGTGTTTATTCTCTTCAGAAGGCCAGAAGACATTCAAAAAGAATCAGTTTTCACCTTTCTGGATGTCCAGGAATGGTAGCAACAGTCCAGTTAATGGCTTTTTTGGATGCTCAGATTATGATAAAGTGCAGCATGTAAGCATCTAAGCAAATTATCATGGATTTTTTGGTGCACAAAAATTTCTCTTGTAGTCTTTTTGACTGTAGGCATATGTACTTCACACTTTGCCAAGCGTGTGACACAGTCAGAACTGAAATTTAATAAGAAATATAATAAACTGAACTTTATTACATACTGCTGTACAAAGTATTTGACAAAAGTGTTTCTGAACTGGCCAGAACACTCAAGAATACAGGAAGGACGTAACAGAATTAAACCAACCTGCTCAGGTTTGCCTGACTGAAAGTAACAATTGTTTAAGAGTCCCAAGGTAAGGACAGAAAAGCTTTTGTGGTCTGCTATATTGCAATAAAAATTAAATTAATCGAGAACAGACTTCTGACAAAGTTTTAAATTAGTAAAATCTAATTGTAGCATAAATAAAGTAATTCTTAATTATTTTGCAGGTAATAGACACCAGAGGCACAGGGAAGAATTTTCACCTTGATAAAAGAGAAAGTTTTTCAGTTAGAGCAATTGAGAGTCCCCATCACTGGAAATTCTCCAGACACAGCTGGGCAGGGTGCTAGAAAATCCCACCCAGGCTTTCTTTTCCATGAAAGGTGGGACTGGGTGATGGTTTGAGGTACCTACTGACCTGGGGTGCTCTGTGAACATCACATAAAGGAGATGTAATTCACCTTGCCCAGGAAGCACAAGATCAGTGGCCTTTCATGAAGTCCTAAGTTTGAAGGATTCCTGTTTTCTTACCCAGTTTGACTTGTATGCAAGTCCTCAGGACCTTCAGGAAGGCCCCATTTTTGTTTTCCTGGGTGGATTGGGTTTGACTGCACACACAGAAAAGATTCCTTAGCTCTCTCCTTACAACCTTGGGGTAACCCAGCCAAATGGAAGCCAGAGTAAAGGTACATCTAGAGACAGGCAATAAAGGAAAGCAATGAGAAGAAAACTCCTGACCACCTTTAAAATCTCAGTTCCATTGCCTGAGGAGCAGGAGGTGGAGAGCTGAGAACTCATTTCCCTTCCACCTCTGCCTGCAGTGCTCAGCCTCTTCCCAAAGCAGAGCACAGGCTTCTCTCTGATCTGCAGGCCAGCAGAGAGCACAGGCTCAGAGGTTTCACTCACAGGCTGCCATGTACAGGAGGAGCAGGGAGCATCCTGAGAACTTGTGTGTGCAACACGAGCCCAGGGACGGGCTCCTGCAGTGGGAGACAGCAAAGGAGCACGACTCAAACTGCAGTTGCTACTCTTGGCTCAGCTGCAATAGCAGTTGCAGATGAAGGGAATACTTGCCTGGATTCTTTGGGGGTTCCAGAGCCTCTGGCACTTGACTGGTTACTGGTGAGCACTCACACACAATACCCTTGGCGTTTCTTCGTTGTTTTAAATTTTTGTGAGTACCTCCCCTAGGCAGAGCTAGGGCCCAAGGACTGTCAGCAGTGACACATTTGAACCACTTTGAGCCACTTACCCTCACAGAACAAGATAATTTGCAACAGCACAAAGAATCAACAAACCCCACCCTTAAAATCTGTAGGAGCCATAATCCAGGTGAGTCCGTACAAGGCTTTCTGCTGTTGTGGAAGTGAGTTAGGGTCTGGCACCTGAGTGCTTGCTTCATGAAGCACTGGCCTACTGCTCCATTTCCCTGAAGGGATCCCTCAAGTGAAAGGAGTCAGTCATCCTCGTGCAAAAACAGAGTCTATGTGTAAAACAAAGTGGTCACAAGAAACTGAACTGCTGACTTTTTACACCACAGGAAACAAAGGTTTTGCTGTTCTGAGCTGAAAAAAAAGGCTATGTAATGCCTCTAGCAGCAATTCAGGACCCCTTTAGGATCAAACAGCATGAAAGGATTACCCAGTCATGTTACAAATGGAGATGTACACATGCTGCAGCAGGACTGCATTTTTGGCCTGGTGTAAAAAGACGTGGACATTTTCAAGAATTCAAGTGCTTAGAATGGAAGGATTTTATATTAGTGGTTTATATCACAAAAGAGTATCCAGAAGTAAACAGACTGGACATGGACTTGGAGGCCCATCTTGGGAATTGTGCTCTAGCCAATGGTTATTGAAATAGCCAGGTTTAAATTTCCACATTTTAAATACTTACTCAGTTTGTCTAAGATTAAAAACACAGATGGGTGTTGCTGATATTTTATTTTAGACTATCTAGGCCACGTCCTGAACCAAACCACTAACTGAAGCATTTTGTGTTCAAGTAACATTTGAGTATGTTGTTTGTTCTGATATACAGAGTGCGCAGAAACCCCAATATTCTGATGAATACCCTTTCAAATGTGAACTAATACTCTGTGTTAAACATTAACTATCAACAGCAGTAACCAACATTAGCATTGTGCAACAGCAAATCCTGGTGTTCTACAATGTGTAGCAGTATAGGAGTACTGCAGAAAACTTTTAGCTGTAGCATCAGCAAAAAAAGCTTATTTTGCAACCAATTATTGTTAACAGGACCATTTTAGTAGGCATTGCAAACTAAGGCTTAAGAATTTAAAAGCAACCAACTGTACTACATCAATATGCTATTACCTTGTATAATGTATATCAGAAACCCAGGATATAAAAAAAGCACTAAAGCATCTCCTGGTGATAAACTCACCTTTGGCAATAGGATGCTGGTGCAGGTAAATCTGGTTGAGTTTTGTTCCTGTAAGGTGGAGGTGAAGCTGTTTCAATACCTCTCTGTGTAACAGATCCCATAACCTGTGAGGGAATACAGCTCTGACTGGGATCACACTGCCTGCTGGCAATGCTGGGGGGAGGCAAGAGGCAGGTGCCCTAAGGGGCCTGGGAAATATTTCTCATCGCTAGCTCTTCCTCAGGAATGATGTTCTTGGGTCTGGCCCAAGGCTTCAAGTGCCTTTCAAAATCCAGGTGCTTTCTTAAGACACCTGTGCCAGGGGTTCCTGACTGATATTGGACCCTGGAACATGGGACTGTTGAACAAAGACTTCATAGTGCAGTTCAGAGAGGGCCTGGGGCAGCCTTGGAGGTGTTGCTATAAAACCCCAGTAGTGATTATCCTCGAAAGAGCATCTTCCATAGGAGGGTCAAGGCCTCCCTGCTGGATGATCACACCCATCCCCCAGGAATTACATGTACCATATCACACAGTGTAGTTTCTTTCCAGGGCATTAGTGAAGCCAGAGGATACCAGCATTTTGCTCTCTAGGAGATTCCAGTTACCTGGAAGATTATTTTTACTTATTATTTTGCTGCTGCATGTACTGGAGAAGGAAAAGAAGCAAGTATGAGCAGAGCTGTATTCCTCCTTTTCTTCAGATCTAAACAACAGGGATTCTGTTCAGTATTGTTGTGCACTACAATGTCAGTAAAGCAGGCTAGTGCTGATGTCTGTTTTGAGAAAACCCCCAGCCATACCCTCTGATTTGCAGCAAATAAAATCTGAAATATTTCCAGTGGCTGGTAATTAAATGCCATAGTAAACGATTGCCATAAGCTTGCTCTGCCAGACAGGCAGCAAAAAGAGACTGTACAGATGTGTTCCCAAACCGTTTCATTGTTTTTAGCCAGCAACTGAAATTCAGATTTTCTGGCTGCTTCTCTGGACCTGGGCACAGGTCATTCCAGCCTGAAGCAGAGGCAGACTGAGAACAGGGACTGCATTTATGCCCATCCCTTCCAGTGCAGAAACCTGCTGACTTTTTGGGTGAAGCCCAAAAAGGTCTTACTGGTAAATAACAAATACACTTCTATAGATGATAGTGGTTATCATTGCTAAGAGCAGGAAAGAAAAATTAGACGACTAAGTGCAAAATAGAAGTATAAAATTTATTTAAAACCACCCACAAAGTTCTGTGTAATCAGGAATGATACAATTTGTAATAGTCTTTTTAAAAACTCATGACAAGATTTAAAATATATTTTCAATTACAGTATTCATTTAGCCTTATTCAGTTAGGACAATAAAAAAAAAGAAAGTTTACGTTCTAAACAGATGAGACACACAAGAAAAATAGAACAGAACAGACAATTTCCACAACGACAATTTTTACATGTATGTTTCAATACTAGTATCAACATTTCAATGCATCTTGCTACATAAACATGAAATCATGTACAACAACTGCTTGCACCAAAAAACATAGCTTAATTAGATCTTTCAAGTAACATGCAGTCACAACTCACAAGTCTTCAAGTACTGCTGGTAAGGGTTCCCTTGTCTGCAAAGAAGATTTTAAGGTTCAGTTTCTCAGCTAGCATAACTGCCCAGCTCCACCAGCCTCAGGGAGCTTTGCTCAGTTATACTAGGAAAGAATCAGGCCCCAAATGTTTTTTTGAGGAAAGAAGTAATTTTTTTACACTTTCTCCTGTAAATACTGTGACATAATGAAGTGCTTTTTCTTTCTGATTTTTTCTCCCTGTACATAATTTTTTTGCTTAAAAAAATGCTAGCTTTATGTTCCAGATTTCAATACAGTACATTGGTAACTGGGAATAAAACCTCAAATTCAAAGTGGAAAAATAAATATCAAATGCATCCCAAGGCAAGAAAGATTGAAAAGAAGAAAGAGAGAAGGAAAAAAAAACCAACCAAACAAAACCCCATGCCTTTTTATTCTTTTGCTTTGGCATATTGTTAATCCTTTATCTTCCCAAAGCAGGAAGGAATTCATTAGCCATGGCATTTCAGTGCAGCGTGTCCTTACATATTTATGTTCTTTCTTAATGACAGTAAATTCTGATCAGTACTTGTGACCTGGTGTGATATGAAGAGCCGTCTCTTCCAAACTGAACAAATAATCGTAGAATAATTCACTGGTAAAGACTGAAATGTATGAATGTTTGCATTGGTTAGAACTGGCTTTCTTTTAGCAGTACTGGGATATCCCATTTGTTCTTCTTGACTACAATTATTTTCTCATTTAGAAGACAAGAGCTTCATGAAGTTCAGCTGCTGCCTTTTGAGCTGCACAGATTAGACAGGCATTCACAAAGTTGGCACAGAACCTGTTCTCACTAGGTTCTGCAGTATCACTGCACTGTAAGAATTTAAGAAGGAAAGTATATTTCCTTTTCCTCCAACGTTTTTTGAACCAGAAATTTGCATTGCATCACTGCAATGTAGCAGGGCTGTTGTTTACAGAAAACTTCCATGGGCAGCAAGGGGAGCTCTGCAGGACTCAGGCATGCAGAGCAATGCCAGGGTTTTCCCTGGCAAGTAGCACCACAGTCAGGGAAGGCAGAAGGTGTTGGCTTTAACTTTGTGTCCCCAAACTGACTGTCACACTCAGTGTGTCAACAGCACACAACTCTGCATGCTGCTGGGTGTGAAGTCGGGACAGAAGGGAGTTCAGTAGATTGTCACAAGGTCAGTTTATATCACCAAGTAAAAGGGATCCAAGTTATGATAAAGGGTAGCAAGTATTTTAAGAAAAACTACAGTAAAAATAGCATTTTTGACAATTTTGTGAGATTTCTGGGCTGGCCATTACCTAGAGGTACAAATCTTTTACCACATTGTCTTTGTAGACAGTGCTGGGCAAAGGACAGCCAATACAAGCAAATACTTAAAACCTGGTAAAACCCAAGCAGGTCTCTTTTCAACCTGCATTTCTAAATTAAGAACAATCTGGATGTTACTGGCCAGAACGTGCACAGTACAGATACCACGAAATTGATTTCAGATGATTGTTGAAATCAGTCATTTGGTGACTGTTTGTATTTATACTACTGACCTTTTATACTCTGATTGGCGTGATGGGATTCTCCAAAGGATGTAAGCTACAGTGACATCCAGTTAAGGCCCCTTTATCCTTCCAATGCAATGCAAAGGACAGTAGTATAAATGAGAACCAGGGCCTCCATTCTTACTTTAAGACAACTCCCAAACCCTAGACCCTTTCTCCATTACAATATAATAAAAATACAGATATACATGTAAAATATTGATCAGGTCACAAAACTTTCCACGACAGCATTAAAACGTTCTGTGGCAACAACTGCACTACTGAACATCAAAACTCGCAGTTCCCTTGCTCCACTGCAGCAGCACTTCTTTGGAACACAGTTCATCTGCTGTCACTGGTAACTGTGGTTTAAGTGCCAAACCTGTCCTCCCTACACAGGTAGCTTTGAGGAGCACAAGAACTGCGCTCAGTGACTTTGTGAGGAATGTCTGTAAGGAGTGCAAAGAGCTGAAAAAAGCACCATTGATCAGTCACACCAAAGCAAGTCACCTTCATGTTACTTAGCACCCCAGCCTTGCATTCGCTGCAAGTATGCTGTTGGAAGATTCTGGCATTTGAATAGAATCTGTGTGTGTGGAAAAATGCCATATATAAAGGCCCAGCAGAAGCAGGAAGATACACTGTCTGGAAGAGTTAAGGATACAGCATCAAAAAGCATCTTGTATCTTTTAAAACTGAAGCTTAGCAGTACATGGTTAAACACCATGAGCAATTGTTGGGATGGTGCACTGGGGAACTGGATTGGAAAAAGAATCCTAAAGTCTTTATTCTCAGAAGGACAAAGAAACAGCAATGCTGACACCTTTAATAAAAGGCAGTAACCACCTTAATTATTTTCTTCTCAAGCTCCTTCAACTCCATTTTTTTCCACAGAGGAAGAACATCTTTTTTCCAAGCAGTCCTGTTAGTTCAGGTGTTTAACTTACATAATACTTGGGTATCTCACAAAGACTGATCTAAGATTTAAAGAAGATGTAAAGAAACACTCCTGCTCTTGCATCATGCAGGGGCTGCAGTGGCTGTCTGATGTCAGGAACTAAGCAGAGCTGTTAAAAGTGACTCAAAAGACACAGGACACAGAGATGCTACCAACATGAAAAAATCCTGTACTCTGAGAGGGAATAACTTTTCCTTCTCAGGGGATGATGGCTTTCTAGTCTTCCAAAGTCTCTTTTGTTTGGCTACTTCCAGATACAAGAACAGATTGTAACAACTACATTAAAAAAATCTGAAAATTAACTGAAAAACTGTTTATTTGATTAAAAAAGAAAACAGTGATTGTGACAGACTATGAATTGTCACTCTCTATTGGACTTAAAAAAAATCCCAACTGTAATATTGTAGGCTCTGTATGAGAAAACACAAAGTAAGAGCCCTAGAACTGTGACATTTAGAATATAGGATCAAGGAATCAGACTGGTTTGGGTTGGAAGGGATCTTAAAGCTCACCTCCTTCCAACCCCCACTACACCAGGTTACTTCAAGCCCCATCGAACGTGGCCTGGGACACTTCCAGGGATGGGGCACATCCACAAGCTCTCAGGGCAGCCTGTTCCAGGTGACTGAAAGAAATGGATTTTAGGGGAGAGTCCCAAGAACAGCTTTGTAGGACGTTCCTGAGATGGAGATGGCTGATTCCATCCAAAGCAGGACAGCGTGCGGGGGGAGTCCCTGGCAGGCTGACAGCCATGCTGCTAAAGTGCTGAAGCAGATCTGCCGAGGGAAAAACTCCTGGAGTAGCTGCAAGCATTGAAAGCATCCAGCAGCAGGTGACAAAGTGAGCCAGCACTAACTGACCAAAGCCAAGCACAGCTGATGATCCAGAAAGACCATGGAGTCTCGAGAGAGGGTGGCTGGAGTATCCAGTGTCACCTGTACAGAGCAGAAAGTGATAACTACTAATCAACACCAGCCCTATTATGTGTTTTTCAGGGAGACAACACAGCATCACATAGAACTAAGTCTTCACAATTCAGTCAAGCATGTGACAGTATTAAAAAGTTTTGCCTATTCTCTAAAAGAAGCAAAAAAGTTTTAACAGGGAAGTAATAAACAACATATATTTAACCACTCCTTAGAGGAAGTGATCTGTATATATACTGGTGCCTGATCAGGTTCTACTATTAGAAATCCTTGGTCTTTCAGGAAACCTTGAATGTAAAACTCTTTCCTTTATGGAATTATAATTTTGTAGCAACATTCTAAAGCAGCATGTAGACAACTTGTGAAGACTGACTAAGCATCAGGTAATCCCAGAAGAGACTGAAACTACTTCTTGAACTGTTAAGAGTAAGTAGCCACATCCTCTAGACTTCTGACACTGGTCACTCTGTTTCAGATTCAAGGAGAATGTAAGTGTGTCACAAACTAAATAAAATAAGCTACTGAATTTAAAGTCAGTCGGACCAAAAGAAGTGTTAGTATAAAGAAGTACCATGGCAACCACATGTATGTGGAAAGTCAACTCAAAAACCAATTGTACCTTCACAACTTGGCCTGTGATTTACTTACGCTGTGCAGAGAATCATTAAGATTGGAAAGGACCTTAAAGACCATCAAGTCCAACCAGCATCCCATCAGCTTTCTATGCTCTCTACCTTGATGAGGGCACCAGGCTGCCGATGACAGCAGTGCTTGCCACCTTGTTTGTCTATGCATATCAAGAATGGGGGCCAACTCTCTCCCTCCTTTGTTTTTGCTTTTAAACCAGTATATGCAGGCAGAGACCAAAGGAGAGATTTCTGCCTGTGAAGGAAGGGTGGAAAGAGGTGAATTTGTACAGAATTCCCACGATGAAACGTCTCACTGGTTAGAGCAGTGCTGTGACACAGACATTGCAGTGCAGCACTGCAGCGTCACAATAATCAATGGAAAGATATTCCCTCACAATTCCTCCTGCCAGTCAGATCAAAACCTGATAAAGCAGGAATTGCCAAATGTGATTGGACTGTTCCTCATCTCTAATTGCTACTGAAGAGCAGATTGTCACAGGTCACAGCTTGGCAGAGAGCTTTCACACAAGAAATAAAACACAACTTTATGGAGCACACATCACAAAGACCCTAATCTGAATTTCAGTGACCACAATAAACCTGAAAGAGTTTGTCCCACACTGCCTGAATGTAACTGGTGTTAACAGACATAAAGCATGGAAGTGGCCATGTAATTGAGTTTTTCACATATTTGAGAGCACAGCTATTTCCTTCTAGCCTAGAAATTACAGGATTTCTATGGAAAAGAAACAACCAAATATATAAATGGATTACAAAGCTGATGACTGCTTGATAAACGGGGTTAATTTCAACATCAGAGAAACTGCATGGGAAGTGAAAGAGCAAGATTGACCTCTGAGTTGGCACAGATGTTGGTCAACTGTTGTCCATATCCATCCAATTAAATACGGAAATTGCAGGAAAACTTGATGAACGAGCACTTTGCAGTCAGCAGGGCTGCAGCAGTGTGAACAGGACCCAAATTTAATCCACCATATTTAGTTAATACTGCAATGAAATTAAAAAGGTCTTTAAAAAACCCCACACAGTTGTATGCTAGAAAGAATCCTAAATATTAGACAAGTTGTCATTTACCCATGCTTAACATAAAATGTTGCTCAAGATACTACAGTTATTTCTTGTGCTACATCTAGAGGAGCACTGTCACAGGTAACACAAGGACTTTCACCAGCAGTTAAGACTCTTAGAAAGTCCTTCAAAGAATCTGAATACAACTGTTACAGGTTGGAAGCTGCAAGTATTTTTAAGCTCTCAAAAAGCTTCTTGGATCTTGTGACTAAAGTATTTATAGAAATATTTCTATTTCCTGCAATACACTAGCATGTGAAAACTCGGTAAATTCACTGTTTTATTGGATACAAGTGCAGTGACTCTCACAGGGAGTCAAACAGAACTGGTCCTGCACCAAGCCCTGCTGCTCCTCTCCATAGCAGAGATGGAGTCGTGGTACTGGACCCAGTGGACAAAGGGATGAGACACATTTCTTCTGGCAAGTCAGAGGTGTCCTGTGTTGGATTTCGACAGTTTTTCCTGGCATACTGTAAAAAATGGTCCAAAGACAAGCACTGCCAGCCCACACCCAAATCCATGTGTTGGTTTTTCACCCAGAACTTTGTGCCAGCTGATGGAAACCAAACAAAACATGCAGGTCTGACATAGCCAGCTACCTTAATTTTCAATCCAGCTCCTGGTCTGGCTATACAAAAAGGACTTGGGTTAAAACCTAAGAGCAAATTACAAGTGGTTGTGTGGGCTGCAAAGGAAAGAACAGACCCACAGTGTTGAAGATTTGAAGAGATAAACACTTATACAATGATAACCTTACTGAAAATAATGCAATTTGAATACAAGACTGATAAATATCCTGAAATGTTACAAGAAATAGCACAGAGTTGAAAAAACAGTAAACAGTTGCATTTTCTATACTGCAGTACAGCAATGGAAAGCATCAGCTTCTCAAATCACAACCCACTACATGTCCAGCAGGAAGTGGAAGTGGCCAACCTGCCTGGTAGGACATGTTGAAAAAGCAGTTTAGGTGAAAGACAGCCAAGGAAAGAGCACCGTGGGTGATATGTTATTGTATAGATGTTACATTTCTCTCATGTAAGTAATATTAATGAAGTAGTAACTGTGAGTTTAGCACCTATCAGTTAATAGTATTAATTATCCTAAGATACACATTTCTGTTAGAATTGCCATTTCAAAAAAAGGTAGACCTGGGCTACCTGTTTGAAGGGATCCTTTTAGATCCACCTTTCAGTGCCTCACTTCTTCGAGGGAAGCTGCTGGTTTCTCAATGGAACATTTTTATCTGAAATTTCCAGTAAGTTTAACGTGGGCATTTGTAGGAGAAGATTCAAGTAAAAATGATCCACTTTAATGCTATGAACATTTTAAAAGGTAAAGAGATGGCTCTGTAGCTTACCCATTTTGTGTAGGAAATTTATCACATGAGAGTGCTGAATTACAGCACTACAGAAACTGAAGTTGTCAGGGCTATCAGTGAAACCAATAAATGAATCTCTACGTGGTGGGACAAATACATGAGTGGAACAGCTACGGAATGTACAGTACAACTGACTGTATGGACAGCTGCAATTCCTACTAATCTTCGGCTCACCAAAAATATACAAGTTTTAAAATGGAAATCTAAGGCACACAAAATACCATAATGATTTGATGTATACTGTATATTACATAGTCAATAAGCATAAAACTGCTGGTACAAAACAATGGCATAATATTGGTTCTGTTTTATCATTATTTACAATCCCTTCATATCCTCTATTTGAACTAATATTAAGCTTTGAACTAAAATTTGCAGCATACCCGGTTTTTTACAGGTTTTACTTGAAATAGGTAAGATACAAAGAACTGGTTCAATTCCTCCATCCTCTGCCATTAATAGCTTTGTTAATCTGAACAGGCATCTGTAGAACTGAACCCAGGATCAGTACAAAGGCCTGGCTCCTGCAGACACTGCGTGTGGCTACAGGAGAACAGTCCCACGGATCCACAGCCGCACCAAAGGATTTGTAGCACCAAGGTCCTGACTGGCACTGTGTGTTCCAAACACCACTGATGGACTTTTCGTACCAAAACTGTAAATAGAGTTCTTGCACTTCAGCTTCCCAAGGAAAAAGCACCTTGTCTTTAAATAAAGCAGATCCAGATAGCTCATATTCCTCTATACAGCACCACTACAGTATAATATTATCAAGTATATTATTAGTATGTTTTCACACTGGAAAAGTGACTTCATTCTAACTCCAGGTTCCCCAGCCAGGGTGCCAAGGCAGAAGGAGGGGACAGCTTTGTCTGTGGGGCCGATCCTGCAGCGCTCGGGCCCCAGGGAGTCCCAGCACCAGCTCCTCCTGCCTGCAGCCAGCTCACATGGAAGAAGTTGCAGGATGAGGTCAGTCCTTAGCTAATGTTGTCATTTGGTAATTTGTTTAAATAAATAAGTTTAAACAAGAAATACATAGGAGAGGAGAATCAGAAAGAAGAGTGGGATGCTACAGTGTTTAAAAGCAATGGAGTGTCTGTTTTTCCTCTGGTTTAGCAAATACTTGTTTTGTGATATGTCACTTTCTCAACAGAAATGAAGACCATAAATTTCAAGGAGGGATACAACCCTTGCCATGTGAAATGTATAAATTGTTTCAAAAATTTACAAAACATTTTTGTAAAAAAACTGAACTCAGAAAGTTGGTGAATATTACAGATAGGTTATTCTTAACAAAAACTTTGCTGCTAAATGTTAGAAATTTGATCGGTTTCCAACACTTCCTTTGTATTTCTCCCAAATTATTATTTTTTATCGGAATAGAATAAGGCAACTCTAGGGGGTATTTTTTATCCCAAAACAATCCTACCCCTGAGGCATTAGGAACATTTGGTCGCCATATTAACTTAGAACGCTGCAAACAAATGAGACTGATGCACCTTTTGCTCAAAGAAACCATAACAAATGCTGCCTTTAAAAAAAACCCAGATAATATTCATAACTCCCAATAGCAACACACGTATTGACCAGACATCTCCTCATTTCATGTTTGTACACTCACTTGAAAAAGAATAAAAAGGCTCTATAATTCGTAACTGTTTGTCTATATGCAACATAAAATCTTCAATGAAAAAGGGCAAGTTAAAAACAACCACATATGCTATCAGCATGCATCCTGCAGCTGTAACATCATGGAACTCTGCACAGCAAGAACAAAATCATTTCTTCTGTAGAGTATGCACAAACCTTAGACAATATGATCCTTATACTATACTATTTCAAGTTAATTTTAAAAATAGAAAGTGCTTTTAAAATATATATTTACAGCTTAGAAACAACTTCCAGCCATCATTACCAATAACTTCATTCTACTGACGAATCTAAAGAACAAAATTAATTGGTTTTCTAAAAGATTTGTCTGTAATTTGGACTATATAGCAATGGTTGGAAGTTGTTAAAGCAATGGCACCATGAAGTAATAATTCAGCTTATTTATTTTTAACTGTTTGATGTGGTTAAGCACCAAGAGCTGTGTAGAGCTATAACTGTATAACTTGATTTAACACCATAAAATGTGAACCTGTTAAAATACCTATAAATGATTTTTGTAGTAAACAGACGATTTAAAGCACCAAAATATAAATTCCTAAAGGTAATAAACTGAATGATTCAATCAAGGTTAATAACCTAAACAAAATCTTTTTTTAGAATGTATTAAAACTATACAATTTTTTTTTTTTGCTTAAAATGTGCTTGAGCACCACCAAATGTTAAAGTCACAGTTTAAGAAGAAATCCCCCCCTTTTGTTTTTTTTTTTACCTCAGCCTTAAAATGGTTGAGATGAGCAAATAGTAAACGACACGAGACTTGTTCTTTAACAGCACCTGAAAGAAACTCCATGTAACTGCACCGGGAGGGGCACACCACACCACAGCTACGCCCAATGGTTGTAGGGCCCTGCCACTCGTGTCAGGGCGTATGAAGAGACCGTGATCACGTTATCCTTGGTTACTGTTAATGCTCTGCGGGATGGAATTTGGTTGAACTCGTTGTCTTCATAAAAAATATCTCTGTTTTCACTTGGTTGCTTTGCTTTTCTGTTGCTAGAGTTCAGTTCAGGATTCTCTGTTCCTAATCGTTCCGCTTCTTTTTCTTTTTCTCTCGCCCTCTCGGCCATCTTTGCTTCCCACATGGCTAAACCGTGTTTTGGCTCATTTAAATTTTTGTGTTGGTAAAAAACCAAAGAAATTCTTGTGGGATGATTGCGGTTGGGTTTTTTAATTGGCGTGGTAGCGTGGAGTTCACGTCTTGCACATTCGATTAAGATAGAACCATGAGAAGGTGCCACAGCGACCCCACCAATGTCATCATCCAAAAAATTGTGCTCGCTGTCTGACCACAATTCCTCAGCCTTTTCTTCAGAATCAGCCGGTTGCCCCAGTGCACTGTTTTGCTTTTCATCAACACAGTCAAAGTCACAGACCTGTCCTTGATGGGAGCCACCCTTTTCCACCGGGCATGCATGGGAACAGTCAGCTTCGGTTCCGACGGCATCCTTTGCCGAAGAGCTTGGCGGTACTGATGAGTCACAAGAGCTGATCATCTCTGAGGAAGGAGGATTGTCCAACTGAAGCTGACAATTCTGTTTGTCTGGCTGATGTTCAAGTACAGTGGGCAGGGGCTCTTGGTGGGCTGGGGGGCCTGGAGCAGTGACCTCGGGAAGCATGGCTGGCACACCGTTCACCTTATCGTTCAGCAGAATTCCGGCACAATCTTTGACTGACACATCGAAGCTCTTGCAATTAACATAAGGTGTCACGTGAGGTTGCTTGGTACTGCATTCAAAATACCCGTAGGGAACTGAAAAATCTTGTTGGATATTAGTCACTGCAGTTAGGCCAGACTTGTGTGCAAGAGATGGATAAGGATGTAAAGTATCCACCTTAAAGGGGGAGGAAGCCGCGTACTGCTTCAATAAAGAGCAATTTTTAGTAGTATTTGAAGTATGTTTCATGGCATAAATGTGGTTGGAAGTCTCCATTTTTATTCCAGGTTTTAAAGCATCTGATTTGTTCCCTAGAAGAAATATACACCAAAGTGTAAGTGCTTCTCAATCAAAAAAATATCTCTCTTATATTTTCATACTTACGTTCTAACATGAAAAATGCACATTGACTACAGATTTTTCAAAATCATAATTTTTAGTTTTCTAGGAATAACTCTATGATTGTATGTGTGAATACATAAATATATATACACACATACATAAATATAAAATAATCTTGCGCAATTACTGCCTTAACATTTTCCAGTCAAGCTGCTGGTACATAAAATAGAAAGGTATTTCACAGAGGGATGAAGAAAATAAACAGATAAAATGAAATAACCATTGAATCTCAATTCACACAGCCCAGTCCTACAGAAATGCTTCCCAGCAGCTGACTGCTGGTCTTCAGTTTTTACATAATTGATGAATTCAGACTGAAATTCAGCCTGTGAATCAGTCAAAATTCTGACCCACCTTAACCCCATATCCTGATCAAAGGAAAAAGCATGTTTATGGATCTTGTCCATCACTGCAAAAACAGTTACTGAATTACAATGACTCATGCATGCCAATACTGACTCATAAATTGCCTTTTAAAAAAATTATCTGGCAACATGCTCCAGGTAAATCCACCCTTACAAAATGGATTTTGTGTCATGTGATTTGGCAGCCTTGCATCTTTCTATCTAATTGCCTCATTATTTCAGATCTCTGTGCAGACATCCTTGTTCAGTTTCTGTCAGTTCCTTAACCAATTTCTAGCCAAGCTGCTGGGCTTGACTGGGGCACAGGCTCCTCACATGATTGATTCTCATCATGGGTAGCTTCAGCCCAGAGTCCATGGCAGTAATGGGAAAGAATTCCATTGACTGATGGGCTTTGCATCATGCCCTGCAATGGCTTTAACATGTGTTTTGCTGACAGACTGGCACCCCACAGAGAGCTCTTGCTTATTCTCACCAACAACTATCAGTGTTTGTTCTTTATTTATATATAAATACACAGAATGGTTAATTGTTTTACACAGCGTAGAAGCATTGTTCTTTCTTCTACTCTGTCTCCTAGTGATTTATAAATTAGTGATGAATTAAAAACATTCCTCCAATAGGAATGCAAAAAAGTCAAAGTGAGGTAATGACAGGCACAATAGTTAGTATGCAAAGACCAAAAGCTGTACAGGGACAGGAGGAGGCCACATCAACTCTTTAAAAACCTGTTCTGTGAAGTAAAACAAAGCATTTAACAACTTTCACAGCCCCCACCCCAGAGCAAGGCCTTTGCCCTAAGGATTTTAAACACAGCATTTGAGAATTGCGTTCTCCATCACCTCGGGAGAGAGACGCATGTTCTGTGAAAACAACCCTCGGCACTCAATTACAGAAGTGTAGCAAATGGATTTTTATTGTTTTTTAAATGTTATCCCCCCAAAAGGCAGATATTGTTTGAAACACATTTACCTGTTATTCCTCCCCTTAAATCTGCTACATAGCTTTGGATGTCTCTCATGAAATAAAATTCAAAATTACAGCAGATGTTCTCTCTTCTTCCTAAAAGGCTGTGCTTTAATTTTATTTATTTTTCACCTGCTAATCAAAGAATTTAAGGCCGTGGTTTCTTCCACCTCTTCCCTCTTTTCTGCCTCTCATTACTGCCCAGTCCCATCCCATAGTGCTACCCTGTGGAGGCCTGACCCGAGATCTGACAGCGGGTACCACAATGAGACCAGCAGTGCCCGCACATCTTGGCCCAGGCACAGCTGCCCACACCCCTGGCACCTGCTGCTGACAGACTCCACTGCCCTGCTCCTTGCCTTCCATTGATAGGAAAGTGTCACAGCTCAGATTCTGAGATAGCCATTATCTGCCATAGGAAGTGGAGAACACAGTTCTTGTACTTTAAAGTGACAGAAATTCAAGTTGCTTATTTAGGCAAACATTCCAAAAATTTTCTTTCAATATGGTCAAAGTGCCATTATTTATTAGAATAAGGGAACTTGGAAATACTTCACAGACCACCAACAAATTATTTCTGGGTGATCACCTGGGGGGTTTTTTTGCCCCATGAGACAACACTGGCTATAGCGTTCATTAACCCCTCAAATGCAGAATACACAAGTGGTTTATTTTAAAGGAGCTTTTCCCTCCCATCAGATGTGTGAGAGAACACAGAATCAGAACAGACTGGCAGAGTTTCGTAAGTGTCACTCACCTAAACAATGCAAAGTGTTGCCAAGATTTTCTGGGGCTTCAGTTTTCAGTTTTACTGGTGTTGAATATTTTTTATCTATTAATGGCTGCTTTTCAGTCGGGGTCCTCCTCGTGTCTGGTTTCTTTTTCTTGGTAGCTCTGAGAGGCTCAGCCAACATTCTCACTTCTCTGGGGAATGCTGTGAGCACCTGTATGGCTCCGGCTTTTATCTTGGCTTCCAGGCCCTCTTCAGTGCCAAACTCATCTGTTTGTGAGATTTTGTAAAGAGGCAACACATGGAGCTGTTCATCACTTGGAATCACCCCCACTCTCCGGTTATCTTCCTTCGTTAAGGTACAGACCTGGCAGGAGCAGAATCAGGTACAAATAAACCACACACACTAACCACCAGTTACAGAAAGGCTCAGGCAGTCATGCTCGTGTTCTATGGCCTCAACACTATGGGGCTTTCAAATGCAAACATCTGACAAATCATTGTTTGAACTGTGATGACACAGAAGAACCACTGGTACTTTAGGATCAAGGCACATGTCTTGGATTGGAAAGTGACATTTTGTCTCACCTTACAGTATCCACAAATATATGCCAACCTTGCTAAATAATCTCAGCTGTAAATATACTCTTAAGTTCCTAAGCATCCCAGGTTTTTTTTAATACATAAATACATCTTTGATGTTCAGATTCATTTTTAAGGATGACAGAATATGAAAAATTATTTTTGCATTAAACAAGAAGTGTCTATGATCTGGAATTTATTCTATGATTTGGAATTGATTTTGGTTTTTGTTTTAGCTGGTAAATGAAAAAAAGCCCAAACCAGCACAAACAGTCACTCATACTGCTCTATATGTTTTGCAAATCTCAGCTCTAACTCCTTCTCTCAACACTTTCTCAAATTAACACCCCACTGTAATTAACTCACAGGACCCAGGAAATGTTCTCTCAGGCTACTGCCCTACTTCCTGTTATTCTGTGTTGTGAGATCCTGGAGCCCAGAGAGTGCTGGTTATATCCAGTTTGATGAGCACACATCAGAAATGTGAATAAATATCCCAACTTATTGCAATTGTTTTCTTATTGTCATTATAAATGCTGAACATTTCCAGCACTCCTTGAGTTGCAGCAGTTGCTAACACTGCCCCTTCCCCTTGAAAGCAGTGCTGACACTGGCACTATGATCCCGGTGTCATTCCCAGGGGACAGCAACAGCTCCGTGTGCCTGAGCACGTGAACAGACATTGACCCTCCTTCAGTTTTGTCACTTCCACTCCCAAGGGACTGCTACATGCCTAGAAAGCTATACATCGATATCATGGCTGAGGGAAGCTGCTGTTTCACAGGAGTTACTAACTACACATATAAAGGAACAGGAGCACCATCCAAGGATGAGGTAACACTTCCTAAATGGAAGCGTGTCATTCCATCATTCTTAGGCTGAATCTGACGCCTATCATAAACAGTCAATCCAATTTCCCAGAATCTTGTCACCATGCCTGACATTCCAGGGAAAAAGAACGTTATTATTTAGGGGGTGAAAGAAAACCAAACATTTTTTTTATTTTATAGCACAGCTTTTGCATAAAGGTGTCACACAATTATTTCTGGAAAAATAAAATTATAGCACCACAAACTAAAAAATCCTGAACCAAAAAAGTGGTGGCTTGGGGTTTATCAATAGCTCTATGCAAAGCTTGGCAGTTGCAGAGCAGCGAAAGGAGGAAATCTGAGGAGCAGAGACAAGGAAGAGCTTTTCAGGAGGCAGCTGGAAGGGATGGAGAGGGGGCTCTAAGGCAGTTAGCAGCTGCTTTGTAGCGCTCACTGAGCTGCGGCTCCATGCTGTACTCACCTCCTCTGGGCAGCCTCTGCACTAGGAGGCAGATTTAGAGAAAACAACAAGTTGTTCTGTGAGCAGCGACTGGCACCTTGATTCCTGTGTGCTGCTGCACCCCGCGCTCCTAGCCCCAGGCCCACAGGGATCCCTGCTCCCAGCCCTGCTGGGCACCCCGCAGAACCGGGCCTGCCTCAGGCCACCTCCTCCCTGCATCCGCCTCCCCTCACTCACAGCGACATTTCACAGCTCTCAACGAGAGCTTCAAAAATCTCCGGGTTTTGCCACGTTCACTGACATCTGGTTGAAACCGGCCAGCAGATGCCAAATGACTCAGGAAAGGTGAGAGAGGGTTGGACATACAGAGAGCACGATTATATACAAGCGATGTTCTCAGAAAGCCCAGTGCACTCTCCCCTTCTGAATTATAAACAAAAGCAGTAATAAAGTCAGCATGGAGGGGCCTGGCTCCCATTTGTTTTCATCAAAAACTGGGCAGTGGTCTTTTAGAATACCAGGCTCAGCCTGTGTCTGGCCCATTCACTTGTTTGACAGAAGTCTTGAAGATTCGATCGACAATATTTATTATTTTGAAAATTGAGGTTCTCATCCAATTTACCACTACAAATTTCCATGCAAAAGCCAACACCCTCTGGAACAAGAAAGATGAAGAACTGTTTTGAGGAACTAAACAAGAAGGGCTGTAGTATATTGACAGCACTATGGTGAAAGTACTGCCAACTCCAGCACACCCAGTATGTTAAATACTGACTTCAAACACGTATTAGGAAATGAATGTATATCCAAAATTGTATCCAGATGTGAAGACCAGTACATCTACGGCCTAAATACCACAACACCAATGTTAATACATGTATACCTTCACAGTCAGTGCCCCCTTAATATATTTTAACATAAAAGAGAGGGTGCTATGGCAAACAGATAACTGAAAATAATGAAATGGGAAAACTAGCTATAAACTAAGGCTGTACAGATAAGCTAAAAGCTTACAGCTAAAGTTGGTAATTCACCGAAAGAGAAATATCTACTTAAAAAAAATATACTCCAATATTCAAATTTGTGCAAAATATTCCATTAAGGAACTCAGAAGCTAGTGCTGAGAAGTAAAAAGCAATATTTTCCATTGGTACTGACACTGCTGCAAACTGACCCAAATTAAGCACAACCATGAAAAAACCATCAAGTCTGTTAAAGGCCATTTACAGCATGAAGCTGCATATCCTGCTACTCTGCTTTTTCCAGAACAGGCAGCTAAATCGTCCAGGATGCTCAAAGGCCAAAGAAATGTTGGCCAAATGGTTTGTTTAGGTTTCCAATGTGCTTGGTGATCAAACCCATTACCTATTCTGGGTTTAGTGATGTCATGGTAAAAGTTGCATGTTTATGAAACTTTATTATTATTCCCTTCTTTTAAACTTAAAATGCACCAGGAACTCAATGCAATTCCCTCCAGACATCCATCTGTAGCCACACAGCTTCCAATGTGTTATTCTGGATCTCTTTGATCTGCCTGTGTCCTCTTGAACCTCACATGATGAGGTAGAAATGATGGAGCCTTTTCCACTGCTTTGTAATAACAAATGTTTTATATTCAAGTTTCAGAGAGCAGTCAAACAGCCTTTCCAAACCAGAGAGATGGAATCAGGTTTCCTACACAGCCCTCCCTGTGCAGCTAGAGACAGAGTGGGTGCCACTGGGGACTCAGGTGCTCCTGCAGCCTTGCCCACCATCACATATAAAACATCTCTGCTTCCCCTTTGCAGCCAAGACAAACCACATTGTTCTGTTGGCCTGATCTACCCTGAACAAGTGTGTGTAGGTCAAAACCAGAGAAGAGAACCCCAAACATATTTTCCTTTTACCCACTTCATGCCTGAAGGCTGTGCCACCAGAAGGTGACACAGGTATGGCACAGGAACCGCTCTCTGGGAGCTCACTGGTTAGCAGGGTGAACCTCTCACGTTTCTTCATTTGCACAATATAAAAACCTAACAGAAATCCTTCCTTTCCAGGCCCAGGGGTTCATCTTTCCTCCTATCTGTTATAAGCTGAAGAACCAATTTAAGCACTTAGTACTGCTGCAGCTCCCAAAACGAGCAGGGGGTGCAGAACGTGTGTGACCATGCACAGACATCCTGTCAGCTACTGCAGAGGCCTGAGCCCTGTGCCAGTGGTGTGATGGGCTGTGCCTGCAGAATACAGTACGGTCCTGCAAAAGCAGAGGCTTTGGGGGTTTCATCCGAACCAGGAAGAGTTTGTTGACAGACTGGTGATTGTCACTACTTACTTCTACTGCTAGTAATAAATTACATATTGTAGCTGCTCTCAAAGCAGAGATTTATCTTCCTCTCTTTCTTCCCAGTGTCTGCTGCAGACTGTGTGGCACCAGGGATTACACAAAGCTGCAGCTGGTCTCTCTCCTTCCTCAGCCCCAGCAACAAGGACCATGTGCCCCCCTGGATGAGGAACACCCACATACAAGCTGCAGAACCAGCGACAACCTTTTTGTCCCACTCACTTTTAAAC
Source organism: Phylloscopus whistleri (assembly GCA_017589585.1). NCBI lineage: Eukaryota > Metazoa > Chordata > Aves > Passeriformes > Phylloscopidae > Phylloscopus > Phylloscopus whistleri. The sequence goes on along the minus strand of JADMLD010001066.1, from coordinate 1,228,781 downwards.
CCCGAAAAGAACACTGCCAGTGCCTTAAATGGATTCCCACAGGTATGAGGGATGTGACCCTTCACAGCTAATCCAATAAAGAAACAGAAATACTTACATTTCACAGACTCCATCAGTAACTATAAAGCTTTTATCTGTCTTGCTCATTTAGCTTCATATCCATAAGGAACATGCACCCTAACACTGCAGCTGTAATACACATCACTGGCCCTTTAGAGAATGTTAAGAGATGACAAAAGAGTCTAAGTAAAAATGAATGGTATATTTATTGCCTTAAAGGTTTATACCTTAAAACTCTTAAGTTTTTAAACTCAAAAAACTCAGTTTGTAGAAGAAATTATTTTTGCTTCTTTCAGACAAACACATTCGTTTACATCTCTGTAGAATTGTCGTTTTACTACAGAGTAAGCAGCGAGTGTTTGCTTTTAGCTTCTACCAGAAGCAGTGTGAATTCAGAGCTTGACTCTGCTAGCCAGGAACAACGTTCAGCAACTCAGATCTCCAGTGATAATTACCATGTAATGGTAATCCCCAATTTGTGTAAGTTACGATGTACTATTCTCTCTTGTATCTCCAGAGGGCATTTCCAAGACATTCCCACTGCTAACACAAACTTTACAGGATGATTTCTTTTCAGTCACATACAAATAGTGAAGCTGATCAAACACATATACTGAGAAAAATGCAAGAATGTTTTAAAATGTATTCTTTTAAGTGTACAGTAAACTTATTCCTTATTATTAACCTCATATAAGTCCTTTGCTGAACTTTTGCCTGTGCCTGGTGTAAATAATTTAATAGACTCTGGTTTTCCTTTACTTTGGGTGCCCCGTGCACAATTCCTGCCATACTTGCGATAAAAGTGATTTACCAACGATGAAAAGAGAAAACTAAAAGGCATCACACTAACAGCCAGCAACATTTACAATTATCAACTTACAAGGTATTTACTTCAACCTTTTTAGCCTAGAAGAACTTCTGACTTTATAAATAAAGATTTTGTGTTTGTGTAAGGAGAAAGGGAAGAAATCTTAACAACACTAACAAGGGCCAAGATGACAAGTACACCATGTACAGGCTTGAAAATGTAAGGCGTGACAAGCAGTTAAAAAGAAACAAGTGAAAAATAGTAAAGTCATGGATGCTGGAGGTTTTTAGCACAGTGCAAATTGTTCTCATTCTGTTCATTGCCACGTTAGCAGAAAGCAATCTCTGTGAGAGCTGTCACCTCAGAAGTGTATTTGCACTCAGTACATTCTACAGACAAAATACATCAACAGTTATGTAAATAACCCCTCCATCATTATGACCAGTGATTTGTAAGAAATCATCATGTATTTCAAGCTAAGTAGGCAGCCACACAGCACCTTCTGGAACTAGCCAGGAATGCAGGAGGTGCTGGTATCACATGTATTAATTTCTTTTTGTGTCCTTACAACTAGATTTCCTATGGTATTACCAGATTTGGTTATAAGCCAAAATTAACAACTCTAATTTTGATTGTCATGAAAATCTGGACTGAAGCAAGCCCAGCATGTCCTGCCACTCTGTTTGCAAAAACCAACATTCTTTGCCTTAGGCTTCCAATTCATATGAGTGTAATTGTGCACATACAGGGAACAGCAAACACTCTGTGTCCTGTGACCACAGCCACAGCTCCTCACTGGGGAGGCTGCACAGAGACCACGAGGTAACTCCCAACTCCACCTTCATAAAGTCCTAATTCAAGTAGGTAAACTTGAGTGTTGATACTTACAGCTGTTTTCTATTTACAAATAGTATACTTACAGCAAGGGGCTAAAATAAATAGAAATCCTATCTAAATAAAGAGAACACAGGTTTGCAGTATTTATTTGTGAGTGAACTACCCATGAAAACCAGATTGCAAGGCAGAGTTTTCAGCATTTGGTCATGTTCTGCAAAACAGACAAAAACTGGCAGAACTCAGTAGAAAGTGATAGTGATAAGTTCAGGTCCATACAGTGACCTTCCCCAAGTTGTCATGTTCCAGGCTTCTGAGACTTGTACTTGCAAACACACCACATACAATCCATAAAGTATCAACACCAGCAAGGATAATGTGAAGCTGAAATGACATCAGGTGCTTACAGACAAATGCAGTTGTAGAACTATTCCCCAATACATTCCTCAAAAAAGCTTTAATTGTTCCTCCAGGTGCTTCTGGCCATAACTTACGATTTTTTTGGGATCCAGTATGGCAAAATGAGTAGCAGACTCGGCTGCCATTTCATTTTTAACTTAGGAGGTAATGGAGCACTTAAACTATTCTTTTCAGAACTTCTACTAAATTTCATCAAAAAGTATATTGTGCAGTTTGCCTGACAAGGAGGTCTCATTTTCAAGTCTGGAATCTTGAAGGGCATAAAATTCCTATGCTTCAGAAGCAATTTTGCAATGCATACTTCCATACTTTGGCAATGCATTTTCCAATGCAACTCCCATATTCTTAGGCAAAAAGAATAGTCTATTGAGGACTGTCATTCCTGCTGGATTCCCGGAGTTGCTTCCATACTTTAAAGGAATAGACATTTGCTCACCTTACAAGCACAAAATAACATTAAACAACTGTACCAGTCACTTCATTGCTGCCACATACAAATGCTCAATGTTAACTATAGGTGTAAATGCAACACTTTATTGAATCACAGCAACACAATAATTCAATTTGCATTAAAAAATAATCTAGAGTAAGCAGAGATTTTAGACAGATTTTTTCCAGATATACATCCTTTGCTAGAAAAGTTACTCTTGTTGCCTGCTCTGCTGTACAAGAAGTCACCCTCGCTATTCAGAACACTGTGATGCTCCAACTGCTCAATGAACACTTCCAGTTTTACTTTTTCTGCTTTGAGCTTGTCTTTCTTCAACACTATTGTCGTAATTTCTAGAAGATCACTTAATTGAGTAATTCCCAACCAATTTTCTCATCAAGGTACTTCATACAACAGCCACACCAATCTGTGGGTTTTCTTTTTGTACTGAGATTTAAGGACTGCAACAGTCACCTGGCTCCACCACGATCCATACTGTCTATGTTCCTGACCTGTAACTACATTAACATGAAGCCTGGTAAGTGCCCACTGCAAGAAAGAGTGAGTTTGATGAACCTGGGGGAGCTAAGTTAGTAATGAATTAGTTTGCTTTAGTACTTCCTCTACAGAGGTCTGTACAGCTCCTTGGTTAGACAATTATTTGCCTTTAAGATCAGCCCTGTCCCAGGAATAACTTATCTGCCCTCTGGCCAGGCCTCTCCAAAGGACCAGGTGTCTTTACAGAATGGAGGTATTGTGTAGGAAGGATCACTCCCATCCCCTTTTTGATCTGTTCTGCTATAAGATGAACTCATGTCCTCTGTAGACAGTAAAAAATATATGCAAATAACATAGGCATTGATAAATGGCAACATGCAGTTAATTTTGAAGCAACCTCAAAACCTTGATGCAAATGAACACACAAGCAGCCCTTTGGGGCTGGCAGCAATCCCAATGAAGAGCAGGAGTGAGCAGATGCAGTGTACGTACCACAGTGCTCCCATTGTGCATGTTGTGTGTGTCCTTGTGGGCGTGGGCACAGAAATCGATGCACGCCGTGACACCGGAGAAGGGCCGGCCGTCCTTGCAGCCCAGCCGGCAGTCAGGGCCCATGTGCTCGTTTTCCACCTGGAAGGAAAACAAACTACAGACACTCAGCACTGAAAGCGTGGGTTTGCAGCCCCACCAGCCACCAGCAGCTTTGTGACAGAATCACGGCAGCCAGGCAGACTCAGTGATTCAAGCTTTCCTATGAAACGTGTAACATTTGTGGCTGTATGCCAACGAGATAATCAGGTCAGCCACAATCAAAATGTCTTGGATAGTAAAAACATTTTATTTACAGCATTATCTCTAAACATTTTTCACATATAAAAATATGGTGCTATTTAAGCACCGGTTGAAGTAAAGAGGTGCGGGGGATGGGAACCTGCCAAACGCGCCGGGACTCATGGCAGCAGCGAGGGCTGCAGCTCCACCCAGGAACACACTCTGGGGCTGCTCCTTGGATTGACACTGTGCTGCTGTTCACAGCTGGATGTCACACACCCACCTGGTTCTGGAAAGCTTCCGGAGCAAGCTTCTTATAAACCGGAGCCACATCAGTAGCTAATGTTTGCAAATTATTTTCAAGAAGTTCCTCCTGCAGGGAAAGGCAACATTCGGTGCTGCAGTTTGCTTTAAAAGAATCTCAGCCAGTTTAGAGAGGCTCACTAAGTCAGCTTGTACCTCATATTTCATTAAGCTGGCTTCTGTTCTGCTGCCCTCTGTCACTAACCATAAATGTCTGCTTTTGCATGACTAAACCACCAAAGCTGTTCAACAGGAATGAGCCAAGTAACAATAGAGGATACCTGCTAGGTCGAAGGAACCCAGCACACAGAATTACCAATTTCTGCATCGTTCTCCATACACAATCAAGGCGTGAGGTACATTGCACACAAAAACACAGAAGTAACATCCAGAGGAGAAAAATCATACCTCAAGCTGAGTGGGGATGGAAGCCCACATCTTCTGCTGGTGTTTTGCTTATGGGGCCTTAGCCTATGCTCACACACCACGTGAGAAACTCCTAACAGCATTTAACTTCAGCTCTTAGGTCTCTCAGGTACTTTTCTCATATTGCAGCAGAACTTCTAACAGGAACATTTGTTAACTATTCTGTTCTTTGGAGGGGCAAAAATCAGGACTTAATGGAAATAACTACTAGATTCAGAAATGATATTCCCTTCCTTAGGCTAAGCCATGTAAACACAGAATTAGCTAGGTGGGCTTCTATGGCAGTGTCATATTCAAGCTCTTATTTGTAGAAACAATCCCTAAATTCTTATCCTAAGATTTTGCTTTTCCAGGAAAATCACCAGCCAAGTGGGAAAGCAGAGGGTAGTGACAGACTCCCTAATTTCTTTTCCTCCAAGGACCAGGCTTTGAGAGACAACTGCAGCTTCAGTTTCTCATGGTGTATAGTGGCAAAAAACAGCAGCTTGCTTCATTTTTTTGAAAAAAACTCACTTATCACCACACACTGTTAACACCAACATACATAAACACCAGAAGACTTCATTTCTTTCAATGGGGTGTTACATTACAAGGCCATACTGTATTTTGAAGTTGTACTAAACCCAGTTTTATCAGCTGTAGATGGCTACCACAAGGTTTTCTGAACCACACTGAAGGTAATGTATCCTTAATTATCCATCCTACCAGGATATCTATCCTAGGAACCATTCTTTCTTCAGTATATTACACCCTTAACCTCATCTCACTCAGCATCAGAAACCTAGAGAGAAAATGCATGCACAGAATGCTCCATACACAGCATTATACAGGGGGAGAGCCTAAACACACAGGCAGTGGCAAAGAACAGAGAAGGAACAGGATCCCTAAAATGAAAGAAAGCCCAATAAATACATTTTCCTATAAACTGAAAGTTTATAAAACAAATTCCCTCTTGAGACAAGCAGAGCTGGGGTTGGCCTGTAGTGCCTCAGGCAGGTGTTCAGTGAGGAGGGCAGAAGGGCAGCATGTGCTCTGCTGAGAGCACCTCAGGCCCCAATGAGGTTTGTGAATACCCACAGTGCAGTGCACTCCACAGGGCTCACAGGAGAATGAGGGCCTGCATCCATGTGCATGAGCAATACCTCATCAACTCTTTTAGGACAAAAAGGAGCTGGGAGGAATATCTACCTGCAGTGAATCAAGCGACATCTATCGAGAAAGAATGGATGTTTCACACTGTGTCCACATAGAAAGATTACTGGCAGCATAACTCCAACAGAGAACCTGGTACTGAGTGCCCAAGAGTGCCTCAAAACATGTCAGCTGTGCTAGGAAAATGTGGTACTATCGCCTAGGAGTTCCATAGGGAAGTGGAGCTACAGACACCTACGGCCAGAACAAAAGGCACTTTGCAGTCACCCTGAGAAGTCTCCTTTCACCAGGCAGTGACTACCAGCTTACAACATCTTTATTCCTTCTTCAGGAAAATATTTTCAATGTAAAGTAACTAAAGCAGTTGGATTTTTTTCTTAGAGGTTTGTTACTTCACATAATTCATCACTCTTTTCTGTGCTGCCTCACCTTTATGGCATCACTAACACTCGTAAGCAGCAATTATGGTATCATTTCACTGCATTGCATTTTAGGGTATTCATTCCTTCAAAACAATTTCAAAAACACGCAGTCCACAGAAAAAAAAACCAGTTTATTCTTGGTGACAGAGGGGAGTCCAGGCTGTCAGCTGTTCCTACAGCAGTGGGAAAGCAGTGCAAACCCAAGGTACAAAATTTCTGTGCCAAGGCATAAGGCCTGAAACCCTGAGCTACAGACTTGGCCCTTAGAAAAAGGCCTTTACTTACAAAGAATTAAAATTTCACAGAGATTTACACACTGAGGTAAATATGCATGCAGAAAAGCATTAAGAATAATTTTATGGTATATAAATATATAGTAATTATTCCACTGAATGAAATCTCAGTGTCATTTATTCTAAATACTTCAGTTACAAAAACTTTGTTGGGTATGAATCTGTGGTAGGTTACACATACATGTGGGGGAGAGATGGGCTGGAGAACGTCTAGGTCTGAAAATCATCAGAAAAGGCATTTTGAGAAAAAAAGAAATAAATCTTACTTGCTTAGGGTCATCAGTGAGAAGCCTAAATTTCCTGGGGTTTTTGCTCCTGGCAAACTTACAGCCATTGAAATACATACTCCATGAACAGCCAAATGAGAATGATGCTCCACAAGTTTCTGGGTCAAGTCCTTGACATGCACAAGTACGACTACAAAAGGAAATAAAGATACATCGGGTCAGCTGGCAATACAGCTCTTGGGTCTAGGGTTTTTTTAGGTCAGTGCTATTTTGCTATTTCTTTTATAATACAGAACATAACAAAGGAATTTGTGAAGTTCATGGCTTAACCAGGTATTTTCTATTAAGAAAATACTCATGTGTAGAGGGCTGACTTTTCTCCACAAAGACAGTCCCAACTTCCCCAACACCCAATTTTGGGACAGAAATATAAACACTCAGTTATAGCTATATAAATACAACCATGCATTCATTTTGACTTCTGCAGTTGGATAACATTCAACCAAGAAAATAGCCCTACTATTTAAGGTTACCCCAAATCCAATAGTTCTTGTGTTATGTGCAGCAAAACCATTAACTCCAAATTAATTTGACTTTCTGAGTAGACCATTTAAGAACACAAGCATTAGGTTCAGGTCCACATACAGCTCTCAGAGCCTGTTAAATGTGGTCTACACAGAAATCAGCATATAGGCAGCACTGCAGTTGCAACATATTCTCTAATCAATTAAACTAAATTCCTCTGAGAGGCACAGAGAGGAAGACTAGTTTGGAGTGTTCAACCTCACGTTTACTTTACAAAGTCACAAGCCCTCTCAGTGGCATCTCTGTCAGCACTGCTGTGTGTGCGCAGGGCACACTGGTGGTGTTTGGGCAGCGTGCACAGAGCCAGGAGCGGCTCATCGTTACCCCTTGCCTTGGACATGGCACATACAACTCCCACTGAGAGCTCTTTCTCTAGGAAAAGCCAGCAACTAGGCGTGACACTGAAACAGCCGGTGGTTTGGAATTTTGGATGTTCGTTGAACTCCTGAAGTCTCAGGAACACTGCGGGGCTCCCCAGGGCAGGGACTCACTCTTCATTGAGGGCGCAGCGGCGGCTGGTGGGACAGCCATACTTCCGCAGGCTCTGCGTCAGCTCCTTGTACAGCGTGTCTGCCAGGAGGTGCGGGATCCCCTCCCAGGCCAGGATCAGGATCACGATCACAGCCGTCTGGCAGTGGTGTCCTGCACGCTGACGGACCAAGCACAGCAGCTTCTCCTCATCGCTGCTTCTTCGGATCACCTGCAACAACCACGGCGATTATTCTTTGCTAAGCACAGCCATCACCTAATGAGCTGCTCTTCTCTGCGACAAGTAAGGACTGGAAAAGCAAGAAATGCTGCCCAGAAAGTGTCCACTGCAAGCAGAACTGGGAACAGCGCTGCACCTCACCTGTGGTGTAGAACATGATTCTGTGTTGCTTTTTTCCCTGCAGTAGAAACAGCAGTACATTTTATAGGAGGAGTAATATTTTAGGTGCTGTACACAAACAATAAAGAAGATGCATTACGAGGAAAATAACCTCTAGAAGGACAACAGATCCCCTGAGAACCTAACATTACCTTGAAAATATAACAGAAAACGTAGTGCCAAACACTCCAGAAGGCAGGTACGTGAACACACACTCCAAAAGCACACACAGGCATATGCTAGGGCAGCTATCAGGGTTACAGATCACTCTCTAAGATGGTTCCCACTTTGCAAAGAAAAATCAGAAGAAAACGATGGAACAGACTGTGCTCTTACTGAGGGAAGGGATGGGATTTTTCACAACATATCCCTAGACAACTACCTATATTAAAGTTCTTAGAGTACTGAAGCTTTTACTAACCTGTATGATACACAGAGCAACCTTATTCCTCACACACAGACTACCCAGTATGGAACAGTACAGTACACCACTGAATAAAAACGGGAAAAAATTGTAGCCCTACTCCCACATATTTAGGTTTTTGCCACAATCTGAAACAGAGCTGCATTTAAGATGACCAAAAATGCATTAAAGCTCGGTAATACTAGAATATAGTCTTTGAAAACAGGTTTGTTTATTTATTCATCCAATGTGTTTTAGCCAGCGCAGCCTGCACGAAGCCTCCACCAGAGGTGTCAACTTTCCAGTGTGAAGCTTCAAACACCACAGGCCAGGCCCTCCCTAAGGCAGTAGATGCTCCATCCTCCTCAGCCCAGTCCTTCACAGGCTGGGGACCCGTGGGGCTCTTGCTGTGTGTGCCCAAGCCCTGCACTGCAGACCTCTCTGCCAGCTCTGCTGCAATCCACCTGCTCTGGGCATGCAGTGCTCAGCCTGGCCTTCACCCAGCACCCTCGCCATCAGCAGAGCTCCCACAGATAACACACAACAGCACTGGGCATGGACCAGAAAAGCAGTAAGGCAACAAGTTCACTTGCTCTTTCCATACCTCCAAGTATCTGAGCATTCAGGCAGATTCCCTATTGGACTGATGTCAAATGTGCTTTGCTGCCAGATGTGCTGCTGTCATTCATATGTGACCCCCTAGCCTGATCACCTCTGAATATCTAAGTCATTTGGACTCATTAAAAGCAGGGACCAAAGCACACTTGCAATTCATCTGCAAATGAAAAGGTTTGCAACAGATGAACAGTTGGAGAGAGCATCTGTGCAGGCTGAGCAGGAAGAAGCAAGCTTAAACTTTGTGTCAAGAGATAAAGAATGGCCCTTCTAAATTTAATTATATACTGTTACAATCAGCCTTAAGCTTACTGAGAATATGAGTAAATGCCTCTGATAGACCATTCCTCAAAAGGAGTCTTGGTTGTGACTCCCCAACAGTTCAGTATGTTTTATAAAGAAAGAAAAATAATCCAACTCATTTACATTTAGGTGAGGTTTACAGAAATGCGTTATGGCTGATGTACAATACACATTACTCATGTCCATGTGAGTTTCACATTCCTAAGGCAGCACAGTTTCTTCAAGCCAGAACAACTTCATTTTAGTACTCAGTGTGAAATGATGCTTTTACTTTTCTTTTTAATTTTTTACAATACTTTATTTCTAGGCTGTAACTTCAATAGCACAATCTGGTACTGTACAAGATTGGGTTGCCCTTTTTAAGTTCTCTTACAGCTATAAACTAGAAACAGAGTCCAGGAAAAATGACAAGTGAACACAAAGAAAATTTACAATTTTCTTTAAAACCAAGACCACACTTTCCTAGAGTTCAGTGTAGCTGGAATTTGCTTCATTATGTATATAGCAGAGAATCCAATAGATTTATTGGACCCCAAAACATTTTAGAGTCCATCACCTTTGAGGGCACACAGGCAGCAAAGGGATTTATGAGTTGTGTGAGTTTCATTTCTGCGGGTCAGGTTACACCATGTGCTCACCCAGCCCCACAGCCAGAGCGCTCCTGTCCTCAGTTCCTGCAGATCGGGCACTTCTCCCGCCTGGTCCAGGCTCAGAAGAGCCCCCTCTGCCCCAAAGCAGACCCATGGCCAGGGACAGTGCAGCCAGAGCTGGAGCAGAGCTGCTTTCCCACAGGAACTGAGGATTCCCTCCACATGCTCCCCGTGACATGCTCACTGAAGTAATAAACTGCGTCTCTCTTGTGTAATAATGCTAAATCTGCAGCAATGCCACACTCAAGGTACAGAAATGCAGTTTTGAGTGGGACAACTGACTCTGGAGCGTTTCCTCAGAATGGGAACAATGCAGAAATCAGCTGGCAAATCTTGTATCCAAAGGTTTTTGGTATTACTCATGATTTCTGTGATGTAGTTAGCAAGTAAATAATTCAATACTTCAGTTTATTTAATTTTGGTTCCTAATGCATTTAAAAGACATGAGAAAGTAATCATTTGTTAAGTGGGGGAACTTAAAAGCTAGGGTTTTAGAATAAGAAAATAAAAACCCTTCTCCTGCAATTTCTTTTCCACACAAGCTAACCATGACTGACTGACTCACACTGAAAAAATAACATAATCAACAAAACAGACTTGTAACAAGTTTGTGAAGCATCACATAAAGCTTAAATGCAACAAGCAATAGAACCAGCCTCGAGTTGCCCCAAGGAGGTTTTAGACTGGATATTAGGATCAATTTCTTCCCAGAAGGGACTGTCAAGCCTTGGCACAGGCTGCTCAGGGCAGTGGGGGGTCCCCATCCCTGGAGGAATTTCAAAGACAGTGCAGATGTAGTGTTTAGGGATGTGGTTTAATGGTGGATTTGGCAGTGCTGGGCTAATGGGAGGGCTTTTCCAGCCTAAATGATTCTGTGATGCCATGGTCAGTGTCTTGGAAGTATGCAGGGCCAGATCACCCCTGAGCTAATTTCAGCAAGCACTCAATGTCTCAGTGCTAAGTATCCATCAGGACTCTCACATTAACAATGAATCACCTATTTCAGCTGCAACACAGAAATTCTGGAAAGAACAAAACCTAACAAAGCTCTCCACAAAGCTCAACTGATCCCCACTGGCCCTGCTCTGCACTCAGTAACAGGGCATGAAGTGACAGGCCACCCACCCCCTCACCTGTGCTGGCTGGGACAAAAGGAAACACTGACATGGGACACAGTCCCTTCCACAGAGCTTCCTTGGAGCACTCACTTCTGGACATCCAGTATCATTAGCACCATCCTTGCAGGTTGCTAATTTGGGCAGGATGCTCTGTTATTTGGACCATTTTTAACCCCAGTTTTGTCCATCCCTCTGGTGCTGTAGTTGTGCACCCACCACTACCATGTTCTGCATTCCTACAGCTGTCCAGGTGTACATGTGTGCACATTCAAAGGAAGGCAGCAATTCAAGTAATTCATTTTATCAGCTAGCCCAGACAGTCTCAGACAGCAGAACCTGAGAATATGAGCAAGCCTTCAATGTGAGCCACAGCCAACTCAGACACAAACACAATCAAGAGCTCTTATGGCAGCATAGTACAGCTACACCTGTTTCTACAGCCACAAAGGTCTAGGTTTACCCAATTTTCTTGCCAGAAAGCATGAGCCAAAAACTACAGCATATTTACTGAAGAGGTGCCTTATGCAGTAGAATTTGCTCCAGCAATTTAGCAACAAATTATGGGATAAACAAGAGAAGCTAAGATTTTTCCATGCCTTTGCATAAAAGGATAGTCAAGAGACAGAAAGGGATTCTAAAACTGAGGAGTACAAGACCGAGAACGGAGCAGCACATTGCCCTGTCCAGCCTTATCCTGACCCTGAATGACAGCAGCTGCCCATGGATGAGCAGCAAAAAAGGCACTAGGATGTGGAGATGGTTCTCAGTGAAGCCAGGCACCTTCCAGCCACCCACAGCAGCTCAGGGGATGTGCTCTCCCAGCTTTTCAAGGATTTGCCTTTTCTGCATTTCACCACTCATTTTTAAATCCGTGCAGCAATTCAACACTCACTACGTTACCAGGAAAGCTTAACTGCAGATTATGTGAAAGAAAAAAACATTGCCTTTCTTTCCTGCAGAGCTCACTCCCTGCCAGTGCCCTCCAGTTTTTGGCCACGATGAGACTGGGTAAGACATTGCTGTTCAGCTCTCCGTGCCACTGGAGACTTAAAGAGAGCCCTGCTTTCTTCTCCCCTTCCCTCCCTGCCAGGCTGGCCAGTCTGCAGCTGCCTTTCCCAGTTCTGCTGTGCTTTCTGGAGATGGGGGACAGACCCGGCCAGCCTGAGCGGCAATACACTTTCTCACTGAGGCAGAACTATGTTCTGTGATTTCTTTGTTCCTCCCCAATAATTCTCACCAGTTTCTTTTGCTGTTTCCATCACAGCTGAACAAGTTGATGTCTAATGAACCATCATCATCTTGAGCACGAACAGCCCAGTGTCTATCACTGTGTATATGAAACCACAACACTGTTTTTGTGGGACTTTATCAAGTGAGTTCCAGCTATTATTTTAATGGCCATTTGCTCTGATTGCCAGTCCTTCCTGCTCTTCAGGATGCCTGTCTCTCCTCTTCATTATCCTAAACAACTTTTTACCATCAGCAGTTTGGCTCCCGTCTCCCACTTTTTTCAAACCATTTCTAAGTGGTTTGCAATGAACAGCGTCAGTAAAGTTACACTATCAATAAAACCTGTTTCAGCTGTCCAAATGCTCAAGTTCTACTTCCTTGGCAGAAGCTCTAGAACAAGGAATAAGTACACTGTGAATAAAAATGTCCCGAGACAAAAGCCAGTCTATCTAAATTAGCACGTACACGACTTATGAAAGTAGCTAAGAGTCAGCCTGTAGAAGCTCAGTGCACCAGATGCTGAATTACCACATGGATGAGAAATTACTTTCCAATTACCATCACCAGAAGAGCTGTGTTAACTTTAACATGATAGAAACCAGACACAGCTAGCAAAGAGCACGAAGTTTTAACTGCATTCAATACACTCCTGTAAATTACTGGATAAAATCCACCCCCCCCCCCCAAAACAACAGAACCAACAAAAAGGTCCTTTTTAGGTTTTTTCACCTCTGTGTGGTTCCACTGCAGTATTCCCTCCAGCCCATTCTGAGTTTCTTCAGTAAAATAAACTATGTCTGCTTTGCAGGGTATAAGTAATTGATCTGAAAGTGAGAACATAACTGTTCCCTGTAATTTCCTGAAATAGGAATCTCATTTACAACACTGTGGCTCCAAGTTTTCTAACCTGCAGATTTTGCCTCTGTATAGAGTTCATGTATGGAGATCCCTCAACACAGGAGAAGACTCTGCTACGATTCCTTAATAATCCACCAGTGCAAGGTGCTGTCCAAACCTGCTGCTGTTCTTGCAGGTGGTGCTGTGACAGACAGCAGGACAAATGGCCCAGCGTGTCACAGAAGTGAGTCTGCCCTCCTTTTTTCCCAATTGACCCTTATACACACACTAAATCACATTAAAACTCTTTTCTTACTGGAAAATGTTACATCCTTTTATTCTCAGCATGTCTAAGGGATATTAAAATGTAAATAAGTTCCACTTTGCTGAATTCTCTCTTGGTGCTAGCAGACTACATCAAAGGAGTTAGCTCTGAACAGCTGCTGTCCATCCAATCCTGTAAAAGTTCCTTAGCCATTTCTGCAGGAGTATTACTGATGTGCAATATCTGCAATCATCTGCAGTTGCTCCTGGTGCTGCAGTGGTTACAGATGAGCAGATTGCAGCATATACAGGGTAAGTGATTCTTCTGCAATCACGCCACCAGCACTGCAGAAATGAGAACAAAATCCACATTTCAGCTCTCAGTGCCCTTCCCCTCCTCACTCCCTCGAGGTTCCCCTTCTGCCAGGCTGCAGCCATGGAAAGCTGCACTTGGCTTGGTAGGGATGTTTGTTCACAGGTCACAATGCTTTAAATAAAGTAGTGATAATACCAAAATTCTTGCTTGTTAACAGTCCTTGACCTTGTTTACCTTAGCACAGCTTTTCTCATAATTTTTACTTTATTACTTTTACTTAAAGAACAGCTTTACCTTGGATGATGCTACAAACATTTCCGTCCAAAATAAACTTCTCTAATTCTGTACTTAGCCAACAGTGAAAATAGTGCCTGCACAGCTACACACACTATCATAATGTGGTACAACACTACAGCAAGAAAGTGATGCTCAAATAAAACATTATCAAAAAAAGTGAAAAAACCCCCCCCACCAACCACCCTCTTTATCTGCTAAAAATAATTTTCTTGAAGACTTCTCCTATGGAGAACATCACTTAATCATAAAGACAGTTCAATAAATGGAATAAAAGCACAAAGTACAGTAAGCTGCTTAAAGCAGAATGGAACTGCACATCCTACTTACACCTGTGTCTAGGAGACAGTCAGTCCAGCAGAATTTACTCTCAAGTCTTTTTGAGACCTATGTTAAAAATTCCCCACTCATGTTCAAATTACATGACAGCTTCACCATCCCCTACCAAGCAGAGCTGGACCAGAACTCCTGGCCTCTGAACTGCCAAGCAGGAACAGAAAATAACCATCACAGAACCATTTGCCTTTAATGGATTACACATCTTTTCTAATACTAACAGTAAGTGAGACAGAGAGAGAGCCAAAGCAGGAGTAACTTCTCCATTTCCTCACTTTCAATGACTTTCTCATCTCAAACCAAACTAGCAAATTGGAAAAAAAAAAAAAATCTCTGCATCTATAGAACAGTTTATTGTTATTAAGGCTCACTCAGCACTTCACAAATTGTAGTTTCTGGCATTTAGTTACAAATTCCTACTGGTTCAGTGATCTAGAAAATCTTAATTATAACTGTGGCCTAAACATTGCTCTAAAAACATTATTTTTAGTGGCTAATATCAGGTTTGCATTTGTACAGGACTATACTGAGGATTTTTATCTGTTTTTATTCCACCTCTATTTTTTAATTGATTATACAGCCTATCAATAAAGAGTCAACATAAAGAACATAAGGATCTGTCAAGCTATAAACAAAAAACCCATAAAAGGCAAATGGCAAACAGTACACAAGTGAAAGAGTCTAAGAAACAACTTCCAAAAAGTATAAAAGCACCATAACACTGTATTTTCAGAGAAATTAGGGCTACCACCAGGATAACAGAATCTAAAAGGACAACAGATCATCCAATTGTTAATAAGAATCCAAAAACCAAAACTAACCAGAAAAAAAAAAAAAAAACTCAAAAAAAACCAGGAAAAAAAAAGGCATTCAGAGAAGATAAGGCTCAGATGTTCACAAACAAGAAGTCTGGAAAGATTCCCATGTCAGAAAAGCTTCACAGGGGACACCCAAGAATTTTTTTTCTGAAGTTAAAGCCCTAACAGAAGTGGTTAAAGGAAAATTGTAAAAAACAAACACACACAAAGCCCAAACCCCCATTCCCTGTCCCCCAAAAGCAGGACTTCACAAAGTTCAGATGATACCCACAAAAGAAGCTCAAGGATGAAACAACTGCAGTATTAAATGTGATGTGCACTGTCTTGATTGTTAATGCACTATTGCCAGAGGGCTTGAAGGTTCCCAAGAGGACCCAGCTCTGTAAAAAGCCCCTGGAAGAAATGATTGGGTGCCATGATTGCATTGGTGCCATGATCGCATCAGCCTGGTGTCTGTGTGGGCAAGGCAGGGATCACTCAGTAAAGCTGATGCACAGGGAGAGCTCAAACTTCTCAAATCACAGCTCAGCGTTTCTGTGGGTCTGGTTTTGGATAAAGATGGACTCAGAATTGGGCATCACCGCACAGGAATGAGAATCTGGCATAATGATGGAAAGCACTATGGAAATGCCAAATCGCTGCTCTGCAACAGTGAAAAAGCAAAAACAACTGCAAGGAATTACAGGGAATGGAGCACAGGGCTGAAATAATTATTGCCATCATTTTAACTTCCAGCATAAGAAACAGGAAGGAAAGGGAGAAGAAGATGACTTTTATGAAAGGCAACTGAATACAAAAACACTGCCTCCAGCTCTGGGAAGCACAAAGCTGTGAATTACTGCAAGCCTGCTGGGAGGTAACTGCCCTGCTCTTCCACCTTTGTGCTATTGATCAGCCACAGAGACACAAGACTGGCAAGAAGAACCTGGAAGTTTTTCTCATTTCTTCTCTCTCATTTTTTTTGACAGAACTGGAACCTTAAAAATTGCATTGCAACTCCAAATGAAGGCAAAAAGATAACAATGATACCTTAGGTGATCCAAGTCAACATCCACTGAAATCAGGAGAAGAAACCCACAGGAAATGGATTTAATCCAAAACCAGCAAGATCCAAATCTCAACTCCCTCTGAGGTCAGCACTGATGTGCCTTTGGCTTCAGTGCTGCAGGATGATGCCTACAGTGAACTACTCATGAACCACGCACAAATGCATCAACCCTTTCACATAAATTGAGGTAATGGTAATTTACCATCACCCAGAGCAGGAGAAAACCAAACCACAACACATGGTTTTTACCAGCTAAAGCTCTCTCAGATGGTGGGACCAGTGAGCCCAGACCCCATGGCTGGTTATGGGAAGCACAGTAATGTGAAACCTTTCATTACACCAACTCCCATTACTGGGAGTGACAGGCCAGTCATTTCAGTACTTCAAAGCTTTCTTTTCTTTAACATACTACAAAACAGTATGACGACTTGGACAAAGCAAAAGAAATACAAACAGAAAAGAAGGAAAAATACATTTACTCCAGCAAGTGTCCCGGGATGGTAAGTTCTTTTCTGACCACACACCTATCACCTACACAGATATCCACACATTGGGAATCTGTGGCAAAACTATTAATTCTGTTTTGACAAACGAATGAGACAACACAATTTGATGGAGAGAAGAAAAAAACCCAGAGGTCAAGCAATGTTGTTGCTGCCTCAATGCAGTGAAAACAATCACAAGCTCATCTCCCCAGTTCATGTGGGTGTCAGTCTGAGACCTACACATAGAACAGGCACAGGGTTTCCAATCCTGGGCAGTATTTACTGAAAATGTTGGAGCATTCTTGTTCATATGCAGAGGGGCAAAGTATCACCCTAAAATATAATACATGAAAAAAATACAGAAGAGATGCTTATTTGCTTATTATTAAAAGAGTGAAAGAGAAATAATTCTGCAAGTTTATGCAACCTGAATTATGAAATCTAAGAAAGGAGTCTGTCCCAGATGTTTAACATACCAGGTGCATCTTGGGAGTCATTTAAGAGAAGATAACTTAGGAGACAATCAGTATTACGGAATGCAGTCACTAATAGAAAAATGTATGGACACAGGTATTTCAGAAAGCCTCTTTTAATTTTAAAATGTTTCTAATAAACCAGAAAGATAAAATAACCTAGTGGAAATAGGGAAAATTAATTGGGGAGAAAGTAGTTCAATGTGATCAACAGATAAGTTCCATTCTTTTACCCTGTTTGCTTCAGCAGAGCTCCATCCCAGTGCTCTTAGCAGCGAGTCCCTGGGGAGCCCTAAGGGCAAGAGCATGTCCATCTGCAAAGCAGAAATCAGTCTGTTCCAAAGGACACTGGAAATGAGTAAGTGAAAGTCCCTGTGCAAGCTACAGAGCTCATGGCTGCAAGTATCAAAGAGCACAGCAAACCTTTTCCAGATGCTTTCAAACAAATCGCACCAGCCAATTTCTTTGGTTATAGCCAAAACCCAAATATGCTCCATAAAAGGATTAAAAGTAGCACCGCCCATGAAAAATTAATGCAACACATTGAGAACATCAACCCAAAATACTCATCTTATACAGGATGAAACAGTTCTACAGGAGATGTCAGGGATTCCCTTCCCTCTCTTGTACTGAACAATCACAGAGCAACAGCAGATCTGGAAAAACATTCTTCCTCTTTAGGTGTGAACTCACACAAAAGAAAGTCACTAGAACCTAGAACTTCAGCTAAATGAACATTAAAGCTGCGTCTCACAAACATTTGACATCCAAAAAGGTGAAAATCTAAGTGGAGAGCAGGTCCCCGTGCCTTAAACCAGCCCTCTCCATAGGTACCCAGGGCTTTCAGACTGTTACATTGTACACTCCTCTGGGACACCTCCAGCCACGCTCAGAGAGCAGAAATGCTGCCATTTCTGCCTTACACAAAACACAGTGTGCTGATACTGGCAACAGAAAAATCAAGGTTAAGAGTTAGTTTTAAATGTCTTCTTCTTTCTAACTGCTCGCAGCTGTTTCTACGGTAAAATTTTTAGCTCCTGTCCTCTGTTAAAACTTAGTGTTTTACTTAGCTGAAACACTGAGAAGTCTTTCCATTCTTTTTGGGTCAGTTATTTATGAAATTATTTTTAATTCTTTTTCTTGGATACTGGATTTGTTATTAAATATTATCTGAAGCACAAGCATATTTGTGATTCCCTTATGAAAAATAGTCTATGTATTGGAGTATAAAAAACACATTTTGTCTGTTCCAAACACAAGCAGTAAATGTTTAACATGCAAATTCACTCACATACAATATGCAATAACCTTATTTTTGGCATGTGGTTACAAACACTACCCTACCAACTGTACAGTTACTTTCACAGTTTTTTCAATCAAGTCTGAAATTCCTAAATACAGCAATACATTTTTGTCTTTTAACAGCCAAGTTTTTTTATTATTTTCCAAAACTCAGTTTACAAGATTTCCAGTCTACTTTTTACCTCCCTCAGTGGTTTCAGCAAAGATTAAGGACAGTCAATTCTTTCCAAGCTCTCTCCTGGAGCTTGTGTCTGTTACCTCATTTCCTGGCTCCTATGAAGCAATGCGAGACAAGACTTCGGTGAAACCTATCATCATAGCATTTACATTTTCAAACACCGAGTTCAGTTCCTCAAAAATAGTAATGAATCCCTTGGCATATGAGACTGAAATTCTTCCATCACTCTCTTTTCTTCAAGTGGTCATGCAACTGAGAAGGGTTTTCAAAAATGTTCCTGGATAGTTTTCCAACTCCCCCAACCAACCAACCGACCGACCGACCGAGCCAACCCACCCTCTCTTCTCTCTTTCACAAGTCCCAGTGACATATTTTGAAAAACACTCCAACTTTCAGACGCTGTCATGGGATTTCTACCCTTGTTCATCTCTGCTAGCTCTGTTAAGCCTCTCCCTTTCACGCTCATTCAAACCACAGTACATAACACACAGCACTACACCTTAAATTTAAACAAAGAAGATAACAAAAAATTGTTTTCCTTGGCTTCATCATTCAGGCAGACTTTTTAATCCATTAAAAATCAGATCTTCATTAGATCTGATTCGATTTGAAGATCAAGGACTGTAGATCATTTGAAGCCACACAAAACAACTTTATTAATTTAACACAAAAACTTACCCACTTGGCAATTGGACACCCCTGAGAGCTTTTCCCTTCCTTTCCTGTATAAACCACTACTTCTATTCTTACAGCGCTTCCTTTTGCTCCATACCTGCATTAAAAAAAGTACATGAGTAAAACAAACTACTGTAAGACCACTGTAAAAGAGGAAACATTTTCAATAAAAGATTAATGAAATTATTTTTACTGAGAACAGAAGAAAAACAAGTATTTATAAAGCATAAAAATTCCTTTTAATTTAAAACCCTACTTGCAAGAGGAGTTTTTGACATCTCTCTTCTGATAAACTTCTGCCACTAAGGAGATTTTATCTGCATATAAATCCTAGTGCAATCAGGCACTGATATGACCTTTTTTCTTTCCAGTTTGCCACTGCTTCTTCACAGATGGGACACCAGAAAACCTTATTGTGCCAGCTGCTGATCTCTGTCCTTCCTACCGACTTCAAAGGCATCTCAGAACACAGTGCACTTGAACTCCAGCCCTGAGGTTGTAAGGGCTCAGAAAAAACACACGAGTTTGGACCTGAAGTGCTCATGCTCACCTCATGCACATCTGAATAAGAAAACACGTTACAAATGAGTACTGACAAAAGTTCAGTAAAACAAAGCCAAACACAGCAGCTCATTTCTCAGAGCTCTACTTCTTCCTTGTTCAGACAGTCAAAAATACAATGAGCACTAAAAGCTGAATTTTCCTCACCTGTTCTCCATAATTTCTCTCACAGCAGCGACACTTGGTCCTGTCCCGAGGTGTGTGTAATAGGGGCCTTCATCTTTTTCTATAATTTGCTCTGTAAGCAGGTAAAGAAAACTATGTTGGCACATCCAGAATTTATTTACCCCATTAAAAGTAAACCTAGAAACAGTTTAAAGAAATGCCTTCCAAATCAAGTTAGAACACAAAGTTTGACACTGAAATGTCATGAATAAAGAGTATGACAGGCTCTTCTCTTCAGACTCTTTGAAATTATTTTATACTTATTTCCTCTGACTATTCTGCTAGCATTTTTTTAATGTTATAAAGTAAACCCTTAATTATAGCAATATTTTGCATTCTTTAAAACTTTCATTAGAGGAGCTGGCATGTATTGACTACATAAAATTCCCAATGTCCTTGTTGGTGGGAACATCATCAATTCATTTTAGACAAAGGGGAATTGAGGGCAATAAAATCAATTAACTGACAGTCATATCCTACAAAACAGAAAACATAACCCAGGCTTCTTAACAAGCACTCTGTTAACTCAGAACACAAAAGCCAAGGTGAAACAATCTGCCTGAAGACAATTTGCTGCGAAGGCTCTGACCTGTCTGTCCATCTGGGTGCCTTGACAGTGACAGCACAGCCTCAGCAAAGCTATGTCTGCACAACCCTGCAGAGCCTGCTCTGACCTCTCCTGCTGCAACACAGTCACTGCAAGTGGCCCCACCTCAACTCCACCTGAGCTCTCCTCATGTGGCCAGAGGTGTCAGGAGCCTTGTCAGGAGCCTTCCAGGCCATCCCACAGCGGCCATGGGGACTAACAGTGACAGGAGCAAGGCCACCCCCAGCTACGCTCTCCTGCTTGTCTAACAGATTTAGGCAACAGGACAATACACTGGGACACCGCTGCCCAGCCCACTCAGGCACAAAGTAGTTTGAGACCATCAAAATCATGACCTGATACAATGCAGGTAAGTGCACATAAAGCACAAGTCAGCAATGGCAGAACAACGAACAGAAAAATTCCCTTTCATCCAGGTTTAAATTTAAGTGGAGGATTTAAACCTGCCAGCTGCAGTACAAAAAATACTCAATTCTGCTGTGCTCTGCAGGCCCAAAGAACACCAAGCAGAAGTTACAAAGAGGGGAAAGATAATTTCCTCCTGTCTTCTAATGGTGAAACACTGATTCTTGTGCAACAGCTGTCACATACACTTCCTCACATAAAAGGAAGCAACATGAGCACACCTCCATTTGAAACGTACAGGCAAAAGTTAGCAAAACCACTTACCAACACAGTCACAAGTTGGCAATTCAGATTGTCCTTTTTTGGTAGGTGTGTCTATTAAATTTTTTGTAGGGGTATCAAGGAACTTCATAGGTGATTCAAGGAAACTGCTGAGCATGTTTTTTGCTGGGGAACACCCTGAGTCGCCTGTGCTCTGGGCGCGGTCAGTACCCAAACTGGTTGATGTCAGAACGGTCACCTCACCCACACACTCCATATTCCTGAGAGCTTCAGCAGAACCTGGTACCTGGGCCCCACCACTGGGAACAGGCAGCACCTGTGACTTCGGATCTACCTGTTGTCTGACCTGCTGAACATAGGCTTTGTTTTCACTACACATTTCGTTAGCTCTCAGGTTAGACTGGTTAAAAGTTGGTGGCAAAGGATGTGCCTGACTGACATTTGCTGTTTGCTGTACCTGAGAATTACATTTTTCTGTAAACATCTGTAGGTTTTCAGTTGGTCTTTTCAACAAGGATGCTGTTTTCAGCTGTGAACCAGCCAGAGGATTACGGGAGGAGAGGTCGCTGTGTTGGCTACGTGCAACAACTTCATTTTTCAGTGGATCAGTGCCTAGTGGGTCACTGGAGCCCGCAGTTTTCATTTGCTCATTCACCACTTCACAGCCAAACAGCCTGTCTTTTTTTTTCTCCTGCGGTGCCTCAGGTAAACACCTGTGGAATTTTATCTGTGCTTGTGGGAGAAATAATCTAGTTTTTTCTTGTGATGCTAAAGTATTTTGACTGAGCACTCTCTGTACTTTGGTTCTTGGAGATTTCTTTTCAGATGGGGCTACCCTGGAGTCCTGTGGCATGGTTTGACCAAGCTTGTGCAGTTTTGATGATATCCAAATGTCCTGCAATTCGCTATGCTGGCAAGACAACAGCTCTAGCTGGTTTTGATTATTTTGTTGATAGCGTGCTTCTTGAGGCTTCTTTTTGTGTCTTGGTTTCCATGGCACAGCATTTCCTTTCTTATTTGTTGCTTGCTTTTGCTTTAACAATAAGGAATTATAATTATGCCTAAAAAATAAAGATTCTTTTTTCTGCAACACATCTTGGTTATATTTTGGCTGCCTCTCATGTGATATTAGATTAAGCAGTGATGCCTTTATATCGTTCTTCTGCTCTGGATTTGCCTGGTTTGATTCAATCAGTGCTGCCAGTTGAGTCAGCTGTGCAGCAACATCCTCTTCATCCTGGCTGTGAACTCCTCCTTCTTTAATCAAAGAACTACCTTCCAATTTCAAATCATTACACATTGGCTTTTGATCTAACTGGCCAGGAGCTTCCAAGTTGTTCCTTACTTGCTGGACATCACATGAAGCATTGCAATAATACCCTGCGAGGGTGACTGGCTCATGAGCACAACTTTTGTTGGGATCATATCCTGAAAATGATGCTGCATTAGATGTTGAGTCAGATAAAGTTTTATTATCTCTTGAGGATAGTTGTAATTTATACATCTCACCAGCTGGATTGGCAGGTTTATCACACAATTCAGACACTGAACTTTGGCCATTGTATAACACTGCCTTATTAGGGAGCTGCTTCTGCGAGTGAGCGCAGTGAGCCAAAAGCTGTTGCTCATTATGTAAGTAAGTGTCTTTGATTTCTTGCAATGCAGAGGATGTAAAGGAGGAGGAGATATCCCTTTTAAAACCATGGAGCAAGTTGGAAGGTGTTTCTCCTGTACATTCAGTACTTTCAGTTTTAGCTGGTGAAATTGTTTCTAAAGGAGCTTCAGACAACTGTGTTAAAGCTTCAATAGCTACAACCTGCTCCAGAGTTAAATTTCTAGTTTTAATCAGGGACAAGAAAGTGGGCTGGAGTGCAGAATTCTCAGGCTGTGTTTCCACATTTGGTACTTTAAAGCCATCCTTCCCTGCCTGCAGCTCCTCTTCAGGTAGCGGAGGACAACACAAGCTTTCTTGCACATCCACGCTGGAACCTGTCTGCAATACTGATTTATCAGAATACTCGAGATGCTGCAGGTGCAGTTTTCTTCTTTCCTCATTAAAACATTCCCTTGGTTTTCTGGGTGAACACAGCCAGTGCCACTCATCAGAGTGCTTACTACGTTATTCAGATTGCTACCCTTCGGCCATTGCATGTGGGAGGTGCTTGTCAAATCTGACCTTTCCTCTACAGATACATTTTTCAGTGAAGCAACTGCTTCTGGTGAATAAAGCAGGGGTTTTATGCCATTTTTGATGGTGTGCACCAAGGATTTTTTTGGCTCAGTGAACTGAGTGGGAGAGGCTGCTCTTTCACTGTGGTCAGTGTATTTCAAGTGTTCGGTGCCCGTCACAGCTCCATGGATGTCACCGTTGACATGAACACCAAAGGATGGCTTCTCGTTATGTGCCCACTTCTCTGCTTCTAAGCCAGTCATTCTCTCTTTCTCCTTACACTGCACATTTTCAATGGGTACTGCTTGGTTTGTCTTCACCCTGTATTTTTCACCATGACCACATATACTGCATTCCATGAGTTCTGGTCTGCGGCCATTTACTGCTTTGTTTTCTAAATTTGCCTATAAAACAATAATAAAAACCCTTGTTGTAACAGCTGTTCAAAGCACATTAAAAATAAGAAGCTTCATATTAATTTAAGCAATTAAACCCCGCTTTGACAGATACGAGGAATATCCTAATTAGGCACAGACATTGGAAAACAAACAGAACAGGAAGTTATAAAATAATCTGAAGGTTAAAGACCTTATCTGTATTTATAGCTACTTTCCCCCACTGTTGAGGGACAGAGGAAGAAATTGGGTAAATGTGGTGGTGGTGGGAGACTGATGAAATGAATAGTCAGATAAAGGATGTTAGCATTTAGAATTAGATGTAAGGATTCAATTTTGAATTAATTTGCATGAGTAGATTACAAAAAGGTAAAAAACTTATGTTAAAAGCAAGACTGAAATCCAAGGCATTATACCACAAAGTTCAGCAGTAATTTGGCATAATTACATTCATTTGGCTAGACCAATAAACTGGCTTAACCAATACATCACTTGGTTGGACACTAGCTAATCCTGAAAGCCTTGCTTCCAGTCCTTAAATAATTACAAACCCTAAGCAGAAATGGATAGAAAGCCAATTTACATCAGCTCACTTGGAAGTTACTCTTTAAACAGTTGTTTGGCTTCTGTATTTAGATGGAAATTTCCAGGTTTCTCAAAAGTCTCCCATGGAAGCTATTCAAAACTGTTGTATATAAACTTTTGTTAAATATGTTCTTCATCTTCACTGATATTATACAGTTCATGTGGTTGAAGCAATGCCAAAATCTAGACAGAGTCAGAATACTGAGTCCTGGAAAGAATAGGGGCCTTAAGACCGTACTATGGATATGAAGTAAGGAGTTATGCAAAGCAAAAATAAAACTAATTAAGGCAGAAACTTATGCAGAAACAGTAATTAAAGCAGGAATTCAATTTTTTCTTATGCTATTCAAATTTTATTTATATTATTAGAATTATTACAAATAATTTTAAATCACAGTAGATAGTGCTGTTCCTTTACCTAACTGCAACACTTGAGAGTTCTTCAATCCCCTGTAACCTTAAGCTGTAGTTAAAAGAAAACCAGGACTGCTTTTCAAATCAGGTATCAGCAACACAAGGGGCTGATTAACCCTTTGTAGGCACAGTACCTCACAGCAGTGCCCAGAAAATCCCACCCAGTACGAACCATTCAGTTAACTCAGAGATGGTTTTGTGCTCATACCAACAAAGGGCATGGACTTTTGACAAAACTCAGGAATAGGAATGTGAAATACAGTTATGGCTGATTATAACCATCGAGATGGAATTGCCACAAACCCCCAGGCAAAACAAGGCAGCTCCATCTGGATCTCAGTGGTCACCTTGCAACTGATAAAACTCAAAGCCAGGAATTCACAGCACATCCCAGATATTCTGAGAGGCATCATAGCTTCCCAGGGAAATGATATGTAAAAACATGTCCAGCACCTGTGCAGCTTAGTCAAGCCTACAGCTATTACACACAAAAAGATTCCTTATTTAATGTCTTTTCACTACACACAGATCCTGACTAATGAGCTCCAGTGAGCCGGAACTCCTCTGGATCCTGGTGATTTTCAGTGAATGATTCCCAGACCCAGGAGGTCACTGAGCACTTTCTAAAGGAGCTACAAGAGCTGAACAGGTTCCACCATTCTATTGCTAGCAGGGGTAAATGCATCACACAAGTCTCTGTAACTGTACCAGAAAATATTTTAAGGGTCCACCATAGAAGAGTAAAACCCCACAATTCTATACCTGCACAAAAGCAGAATTTCCATTACCTTAACTTCAGAAAGAAGTAGAATTGTTGTTCTTTCTTAGGCAAAAGTACATCTAATATCTCTACCAATCCAAAAGATTCCCAACCATGTAAAATTTTTATTAAAAATTATTTAATCAGACAACTAGGAGGCTGAGGACATAAAATCAAATAGATGAAAACTAATTCCCCATCAATTGCACATTTTCAACACAACATGTTGTATTCCATTCTTCACTATAGGGAATGTTCACTACATTAGGAAAACTAATAACTTAAGTCTGGTAATTTGGGAGCAATAAGAGGCATAGGGAAGGAAGAGGCTTCATCCACAATTAGCAGAGATACAGAATCCACTGACAGCACTCAGAACAAAAGTGTCATCACAGTCCTTCCAAATAGACTGCTCCTCAATAAAATACTTTATCTGATCAAAAAGGACTGCTATGCTCAAAAATACTCAGGATATTCCCTAAACTGCTAGTACTGCACAGGTACAGTGTTGTGTCCCTACAGAACTCCAGTGATCCCAGCAGCAAAGGTGGAATTGCTTAAAAAAAATATATTCTTCATACTTCATATTTTCCACTAACATTACTAGAAACAGCCCACATGCAATGAAGAAGGAAAAAAACCCAGATGAATCATATCACTGGCATGAGTTAGCTCATATTCTATTTTTCCACATGAAGACAAAATATTGTCATAAAATCAGATGTTATTGTTTTAATCAAACTCTGCCTTTCAAGCACTGTGCTGCTTTATCTCCTACTACTGAACTGCAGTGTATCCTAAATGATACCTTTTCTTTTCCCTCACAGAGAAGGCCACTGGATAGTCTGTCAACATGTGAAGTTAATATTTCCCACCACACAGAGAAAGGTAGACACACTACCAGGGACAGAGCTCATTTGATTCTTCCCCTCAACCTAGGAACAATCTATCTCCAAGTCCTGAATCTGCATGTAAAAATCCCAGTGAAAACCACAGACAAGGATATCACAACCCCAGGCAACAGTGTGAACATTCATGGGAGATAAGCACCGAAGTCAGATCTGATCAGTTTCCAAGGCTTTTATACAAGTGCAATGAAAAGCTGAAGAAAAAAGCAGATCAATACTAGTAATTTCCTCTCCCTCTCCTTAAGGAGAACTCTACTCTGCCAGGAGGCATGAGCCACTAACAAATCATGCTCAAGCTTAGGCTCTGCAGTAGTTCCAGCTATTGGGACAGGAACCACAGAGCTTGCTGTGGCCAATCCTGTATTACTTAAACTTCAATCAAATACTATCTTTTATATATATATATATATTTATATATATATATACACACACATACAAGAATTCACTCTGAGCTAATGCTTCCAGCACACACAAACAGCCAGTTACAGCAAATCATTTGACATTCTGAAGAGTCAGACTTAACTACTAACTTCTCCTTTAACACATGATGCCCCTGAGGTAATGTAGAATTCACCAAATCCCAATTAAAATGTAATGCTTAAGCTACCCTCAAGATATTTCCACATCTGAGCAGCAGGCAGGCCATCAATTTGTGTCTCTCATTTCAAACCTCTACAGGTGGCAACAACACACACTGTACTAAAGGGCACCACCAGGGTCCATTACTCTCTTAAACAAGAAATAACAGATGATGCCCTGTCCAGCTGATAAAATGGCTCTACAAGCAAGTCTTGATGAGTAACACAACTACTAATGCCAAATCCCTGTAAGATTTTCCTGTACACAGCCCTCCCTGTACAATTCTGCCCAGGTCCCATATGAATACAGCGCCCAACAGATCAAACAATACTTGCACCCCCTGCTTGTGCCAACGCTGGGATGACCCAAAACACAGCTCTTCCAGGGTTACATCATTCATCAGCACAAAAGGATGAGTGGGTGAGAAGCGCCTGCAAGCTGCAGCACCGTGGGTAAGCCTGGATCCTGCTGCAGTGTCTGCAGCCACACAGCCAGCCTCGCATGTCCCTTCAAGCTGGGACAGAGCTGGCAGTTCCTCAGAGATCTAAAACAACGATATAAGTGTTGTTTCAGAAAAACTGTTTGGAAAAGACTCCAAATGCACTTCACCTAACATTCAAACAAGGCGCTTGTTTCATGGCCTGACTGTCAGGTATCATCGCCTCACCAAGAGACAAGAAAACATCAACCAGCTGACCAGCAGCAATTTACTCTTCCGTCATTTATTCCTGCTGCCTACTGTCTGCTCCCCAGGACATGCAGAAATTCAGTAAAATTGAGGACTTGCACTGGACAAGACCAATATACAGGGATAAGGAGATAAGACACAGATAGGATGTGGTGATACAAAAAGAGATGTTGCTGAAGGCTCTGATATGCTACACCTGTGTTAATTATCTTAGAGTAGAAACAGCCTTGCCCTCACAGCCTTGTGCATGATAAAGAGTAAGTTAACTGGGAAGAGTTCAGTTGGAGTCTGCTCGCGGTGCTGTGAAGACCTAGGGACAGGAAAAGGGCCAGAAAAGGTAAGATGTTGTACATAGGATAGACAGGGTTAGGCGGCCGTGTTAGGGATGGGACAGAGTCAGACCCAGAACTGAAGAAGAGAGACAGAGCTGCATGGAGCTGCTCTTAGAAACTACAGAGGAAAGATATGGGAGACTTTTTGAATAACAACATGCAGATACTTGAAGCCTTCTGATGATTCTAATGAAGCACCTCAAGTGCAGTGTCCATGTTGACTGCCACATATCAGCAACTGCGACAATAGGATAGGCAACAGGGAGACAGAGCACAGGTGTGGAGAAAAAGTTGTTTATGCTGAGTGCCATGTAGGAAATCATGCACTGGTTAGGACAGAGGCAGATACAAGGTGGGACGCTCTGGTAGCTATAGGTCACCTCCTGAATACATCTAAGTTTTCTTCCTAGGCTTTTGGGTTTTTGTTTTTCATTAAAGGCAGACATAGTAATACAACAAAGAATAAACTTCTATTTCAGACCACATGGCGTGCCTGACTACTGCAATAAGGCAGACAGCAGCAACATGCTATAGGTTGCTGCCCAAGG